>OX579677.1:49468828-50085423 GCA_951230905.1 Cheilosia variabilis
GATCGACTAAAAATAGCCATCCACGTACATGAGATTATTTATATTCTGTGCTATCGCTATGATGTGTGCGGAATATTGATATAGAAGGGGTGTTCTGTTCACGGCGAAATGGGGTGAGCTCCTAATTAAAGGTTATCAGTCGAACTGATAACAAATGTGTACCAAGTGTAAACTTAAATAGCACACCCATGGATCTATTATTCATAATGTGAACAACAATTGCTAATGTAAACATGAGCTGGTTGAACGAAATAATATTTATGTATGGATCGGAAAAATATATAAAAACAGCTCAGTGAGAATGTAGTCAGAGTCATAAATTCTGTTTTCGCCTTTAACGCGTGGTCACTGTAAGTGCGCCACGTAAAAGTATTGGGAACGAGTTAACAAATACCTATTGAAGGTTCCATCTCCTAGTTCGGTCGCTTGTATGGGGCTTATATTTTTGAGATGATATTTCCTAATATATTTCTAAGTATAGAAAAGTAAAATAAAATGTTCAACATGCAATTAAAAACATCCACAGTCGACGTCACACTTCTGAGATTGACCATATAGATTGAACTTGAAAGTAAGCTCATGTTCGCACTTTTTTCTTAGATCGGTTTATGTGACTGCTAGTAAACTGCTTTCAGTGACATTAACTTTCAATGGACGAGCAGAAGGAAAATGTCAAGCCACACGAGACGCAAAAAATAAACCACTTAATATCACTTTATCAAAAGTTACTTTTAAATGCAAACAGTAGTTTACGTTTCTGTGACAGATTTTCAGTATGGCTGAATATTTCACAGCCAAAAGCAGAGACAATACTGAGACCACCAACTTCGGCCGATTTCCCGTTACTTGCCTACAAGCTATATTTTCATGGGCGGCAAACGCTAAGTGACATGGTATTAGTATTGCTCACCAACACGCTCGCACCTTGCATATGCCACTTCCGCTGTGGGCAAAGCTGCTGACAGCGTTCATAAAATTTTGTACGTTAAATTTGAAATTATTTATATACGTGTGGATAGTATTTTTTTTTAGGAATAAGTGTACATTTGCTTAAAATATTTATAAGAAATTGTCAATGCAGAATGTTTGCATAAAAATAAAAACATTTTGAGCAAGTTTTCTTCAATTATTAAAGAAAAATTCACACAATAAATCGATCTTAATAATATCGAAAAGAGGTAAATACACAACCATGTTTGTCCATGTTTGTTCTAGTATATAAAACATATATTTTAGATAATTTTACTAACCAACCAAATCAAATTATTCGCCTTTTAACAATTTATAATAACTAACCAATGGCGTTCAGTCATATATAAATGTGGAATTCCCGAACTCTTTCACAATTCCCCACGGTTGCCGCGGTTGGCAGCATTTATTTTTGTAGGTTTTGTGTGTTTTTGCATGTCACACTGATTCTTTTTTGACATAACACCGATAGGAATACAAAATGGCGAATTTGAAAAAAAATTGAGGGGCCCAGCGGCAAGAGGATTGTGAGTTGGGGGTCTCAGTATGGTTTATCTATGGCCAAAAGACCCTGCACAATGCAGGGATTGTTTGCACATCACATTGCCTTCATTCAAAGATGTTTCTGCCATTACATTTATTAACAAATACAAAGTAAACGGCCGGGTAGCCATTATCATGCTAATTTCCGGCACAGTCTTTGCTGGCTTTGAAAATACCAACACAATGCTAGGCTGAAATAACCCCGCAACTACTAACTTAAAAAAAAAGTTTCAGGTTCAGCCCCTGGAAGATCAAATATAACACCTAAAATAGCAGAATGGTTTAAGAACTATCCTTGTTATAGTAAAAGAGAACTATATATTTTATTGTTTTTATTGTAGTTAAAGAAAGAATTTGTTTTATAAAATGTTCGTAATTTATTTTTTTAATATTATTCATTTATTGGCTTGTTTGCCCATTGTTTGCCAATTGTTTTTCGTCCGTTTTCGTCAACTCGTCTGCTCTCTGTCGCGGCTTGTGTCTGAGCTGTCAGTTTTTATATGTTGTTGTAAATGCAGGGTGCCCTAACAATCCGTATAGGAAAAAACACTATAAAAACGATATTCTCAAGCTTAAAGGGACCCAACTGTAACTTACTTGTATACTTACAGTCGGGAAATAGGTTTATGTCCAAATTATTGAAGCGATTTAAATCACTATTGCTGCTAATTTTTTGGTAAGACATAGCGTAAGTAATGGCTGCCCTCTATATAGCCTAAGGCACTCGTGGTTATAAATTATTAGCCCAAAATATACTCAAGCCCGTTCAGTTTTCAGTTTCTCTATTAAAACAATCAGCAAGAGTTGCGCTTTTCGCCTGAAAATGGGATCACTGGAATTTGGGTTTTTCGGGATACTGGATACCTATGAGAAAAGTTTCTGGGAATCGAACCTCTAACAACAATCTCAACAGTCCAAAGCGCACTTGATGTACTATTTTATGTGGCCTTGTCAAGTATTACTTTCGAGATTAAAATTAAACGACTCTGAATGACACCGGCTAAGGTGGTTCAGTTAGTAGTGTGTCGTATAAGTTAGCGATGGGTATCAGGTTCGATCGCGAACACAAAATACTTCTTCAGGTTTTCTTCAACTGCGCCAACTCTCGCAGACTTTTGACAGACATTCGAACGACCAACTTTCCTGAAAAAAACTGTAGGGCACTTCATTCGTCCCAAAAATTAAAAAATCAGAAACCCACATGAGAGGATATTTGTGAGGAAGCAGACCAAGGGTTCTAAGATTTAGACCCTTTTTTTTTAACATCAAAAAGTCTACTGCTGAATTAGTAGCATAATTGTATGTTCGAAAAAAAACCTTATTATTTTCTGACTTTCAAAGGGACAGCTATTTTTTCTAGCTTAGTAAGTCTGACAGCTGACTGACTTGACGTGTTTCAGTATTTTATTGGCCGGACGTGAACAGTGTTTTGCATTTGACGTTTATGTAGGAAAGCCGACAAATCCAGTCAATTGACATTTCGAAATGTCAAAATTCAAAATAAACAAGAACAAATCAAGTTGACTAGTCAGCGGGTCGTCGTACCTATACCTAATCCAGACAAATTCAGTGTCGTTTTGACGTTTTATATGAACTAGGTGTTTAGCCAGTGTTATTGGTTGATCAATACTATTAAGCAAAAACCATTAGGTGTACAAAGTTTTTTTTTTTCAACTGATATCAAAACGTAGTTTCAAGTCCGAAAAAAAATGACTGACTCGTCTCTGAGCGTTATTCTTATAAGCATTCTTGTGACTCTCTGTCCCAACTTAACAATTATTATTCTATCGAAACATAAAATTAAGTTAAACATTCGTTCTGACCCACTTACCTCATTCCGGTACATTTCAATCAGGATATATGTACAAACAAAATTCACCATTGAATGCGATTAAAAATATGCGCTGCGCAGATACTTTCATTTTCGTAAAGGAACATTAAGTGTATACATTAATATCTCGCCAACTCAACCGTATAACGACCACAATTTACAGTAAAACAGTATTGGTACTTGAGGAGATTTTGCGTGGTTCCATATCCCCCTCCCTATATGGCAGGCATATTTCGAAATACATTCTCCCCACCACTCACGTCACGTGTCGTTTTGAGCAATATTGCACTTAATTTCATCCCATAAAATATTGTTACTCCCTATGAAATTCATTTATAAACCGTCGCTGCGGGGAAATGGAAAAAAAATATGAAAAGCAATTCCTCTCTCCTTCGGCTCATTAATTCGCCTGCCGCAACATTTAATAAGAATAGCGACCGCGTTTGTACATAAAAATTTCAAAGTGTCACATTTTGCAAACCGTATTTGTTTATGCAACGTAGTTGCATTTTATAATTAATGACATGTACAGAAACCGTTTCACAATGTAATTAGCCAGATCGCATAGTGTGGCAATTGGACTTTGGAGGTGGCACTATAATGCCACGCGTCGATAAATCACCTATCGTCCTCTTTTTCTGCTTAAATATAGATTTGGATTCGGTTCAAGTTCTATGAATAGGCGAACGGGCTGACATCGGCATGCATTCACAATTTACACAACGTCTGCTCGTAGGTACCAATTTGGCAACGATTGGCCATCCCCATAGCGTTTGGATAGCGAGCAGATGTCGGCCAACTAATCACCGTCATTACTTGTGATCGTTTCATTACGAACAAGGAAGTTGATGAGATGCTGAATTAATGGCGCCTTTTGTGTGTGCTTGGTTTAGAAACGTTTTAATTATCGAGCAAATTTTTGTTGGCATGGCCAAGGTGAAGATCACATCGCGACAATGACCGAGTGCGACTAATTGTATCTGACAAAAATGCCGTTGATTTGTAGGTGACGATTTGTCTTGTCGCCTTAGAATTTTTCTTAAATTTATTTACTCAATTTATGTAAGGGGGCTTATGTTATGATCTTAAAAGTGCGGTTGTTTTTGAACTCGATTTTGACGCGTTGATGGATTCGAAACGATTTATTTGGTGGCCATATTTGTTTTGTTTACTTTATATTGATTTAAGAAAAAAGAAACAAATTGCGAATATTGACTGTACTATGCTATTGCACCGTGAAGTCTTGGCATTGGTGTTCTAGTGCAAGATTTATTTATTTTAT
The DNA here is from genome assembly GCA_951230905.1 of Cheilosia variabilis. Classification (NCBI taxonomy): domain Eukaryota; kingdom Metazoa; phylum Arthropoda; class Insecta; order Diptera; family Syrphidae; genus Cheilosia; species Cheilosia variabilis. The sequence continues at coordinate 49,473,454 of OX579677.1, forward strand.
TAGGGGTTTGTTGTTCCTAACATAATTTTTGGGAACATAAAACTGCCGCTCCGATGTTTTTCATGTGTCTTTTGGTTTTAGAAGTCCCTTGCAACTCTCCTGGTTTGCTGTTTTATACGCCCCTTGACTTACTAGTCGATATTGTTAGTCTAACGAGAAATTTTAAAAGTCAGCCCCACCAGTTGTGGCACTGGTGGTCTTTTGAGTTAGTTTTAGCTGGCTGGTAGTGTGGTGTATTTTTTCCCCGAACATAATAGAATGCAGAATGCGCGGAAAAGTGATTTGTTGGTGTTTTTTTAAGTACAGAACTATTAAATAAAATAAAGCATGCAAATTATGGCAATGACCATGGCAGGTGTCAGCTGTCGCTGCAAAAAGTGTGCAATTTAAAAATACAAGCCCCTAAAAACGCCCTTTATACAGGGTGTCCGCCGGGAAGGTATACTACTTTGTTTTGCCGCCATTTTGGTAAACATTAGTCTTGACAGTTCATATTTGGCAGTCGTGAAGTAGACACGTGGCAAATTTATTATGGAAAAATATTCGATAAATCGTTAAAACATTTTATTAAAATCAATCACCGATTTTCATGAAAAAATCATAATGAGTGACGAGGCACATTTTCATTTGAATGGATATGTGAATAAACAAAATAGTCTTTTCTGGGCAATGGAAAACCCTCAAATTATTCATCAGTCACTGGCATCCATTTAAAGTTACAGTCTGGTGTGCAATTTGGTCAGGAGGATTCATTGGACCTTACTTCTTTGAAAATGAAAACGTCGTTAGTTAAGCTATTTCAAGAAATTTCCGGACTTCTTTTTGTGGGGATATCTGAAAAGCAAGGTTTATGCAAACAAACCAGAAACGCTTGAGCAACTCAAACAAAATATTCAAAAATAAATCAACTTTTGCCAATGAATCGATTATGATGTTTGTTGGCGTAAAAGAAATTCTCGTCAAAGTCCCAGAAAATGTTTGCACAACTTCCGCCCACTTAGGGTTTCATTTTTCGCACTAAGAACAAATCCTTTCTGTGCTTCTAAACAAAAGAATCAACAGGACGAACGCATAGCTTGGAATCTGTTCTTCGGTCGGTTTGAATTGCACTATATGCTCGTTCCGAATGAGTAAATCATTCTTCTATTAAATAACAATCCCATTACGATCTTCCTCATCCATGTTCATTGTTCTCAAATTCTTTACTGTGTTTTCCCTTCTCATGGGATTGGATTTCAAAGGAGTTGCAACGCAATCCATTCATGGCGAGTAAATCTTTTGTCTGTTTGTTTGTAGTGCTTAAATGTAAGAAGTTTCCAGAGTCAAGGACTTTCGGTTTTGTTCTCTTTGTCTATGTCTACAATTTAGTTTTGAAGTGAAGAAGATAAATTTAAAATACAAATCATTTTCTTTTCTTTGCAGAATCTTTGTCAATAGATCCCTGCATTTGGAAAACATCAAGTTCTATGGCTTTGATATGGACTACACCTTGGCGGGTAAGTAACAGTGGGAAATTACTTTTAGCCTAAAGTTTGATTTTGTCTATGGTGCAAGAAAAGTTTAATTACTCTTGATCGGTACTTTAAAAGTAATTGGAAAGGCAGTAAAGTTTGGTTAGGCAGACCCTTTTTGTCTCTTTATTAAGGTGAAACCCTAGCCAAAATGGTGTTTTTTTTTGTTTCCGATGGTCGGTGGAAGTCCTAAATCTGGCTGAAAGTGTGCATGGGACATCCAACCCTATAAAACGAACTCCCTTTTATTTACCCTTGTTAGCGAATGCAGTTTCTTCCAGGTTCAAGAAGAAACGGTTCTTATCAGTCAAACTTATTTTGAAAATCGGTCCTTCATTCGTGAAAGTTTCTTTTTTGGTTCTTCGTACCAACTTTTTCATTCTTCAAATTTGATTTGGCGTTCCTATTTTATGGGTTAAGGCAAACACAAAGACGCATCAAATAATCATACTACCCAACTTCAGGTGTTTTCCACTGCGCGACCTCTCGCGAGCGTCTGACAAACATCCGAGAGTATAATTGTCATTTGTTTATTTGTTTATTTATTTAAATCTACCATTTTACAATTTACAGACTATATAATTACATAATTTTAAAAAAAAAAACAAAAAAGCATATATTTATTTAATAAAAAAAAAAAAAATGAAAGAGCTTCTCAATTGGCCATTTAAACTCGATTCGATTGTAGATTCCCCTTATTCGTCCTAAAAATGAAAAACTCACACAAGACGTACGGTTATGAGCAGCTAGGCCTAGGGTCCCTATGGGCCTGTTGCGCCAACTATTTATTAATTTTACATACTACCGAGGCCAAGAAGCATAAAACCTTTACCACAGAAGCAATACACCACTAGGTTTCGTATATCTGGAAACTTCCGTGCACGTGCCACTCACTTTTACAGCTGCACCGTCCTTTTTCTTAACACTATGTATACATCGGTAAAACATTTTCCAAGTAGCTTCTCAAGTTTTGTTGCAAAATCACGCTTGCCTGGGAATACTTTGCGTTCTTCTTGGGAAGCTTTTTGTTTCCCAGAAATTCGCGCTGCTAATATGATTCTAAGAATATCTGAAATAAATATAAGAGTAATTCCCCGTTCTTTCTGCTGTACTCCATCCCCTGTCTGATTTAAAAGTACTTTGAGTACACATCCAGTAGGATGCGTAGGAAGTTAAAATTTGGAACAAAGTTTCATCTTATGTAAAAAAAAAATATATCTTCGTCCTGTCTCTCTTAGCTTGGAATTCCCTCTTCATTATTTAATACATAATACAACCATGAGAACCATGTCCAGCAGAATTCAACTTAAGCTTTCTAGTCCGAATGTGAAATGTCCTTGAACTTGTTTTTTATTTTTATTTTTTGTTTTCCACTTACAGAATACAAATCACCGCAATATGAAACACTCGGCTTTGATTTAACCAAGGAGCATCTCGTTAGCATGGGTTACCCGAAAGAGATTCTACAGTTCGAGTATGATCCGTCATTCCCTGTACGTGGCTTATGGTTTGACACACTTTATGGTAATCTCTTAAAAATGGACGCTTATGGTAATATTCTTGTGTGTGTTCATGGATTTGTCTTCTTAAAACAGTAAGTTCTAGGAATTTTCCACTGTACAGTGTTTTGATAAGTCTTATTTATTTCTTTTCAGTTCCCAGGTGTACGAATTGTATCCAAATAAATTCTTGAAACTAGACGAATCACGGGTGTATGTTCTGAATACACTTTTCAATTTGCCAGAGACTTATTTGTTAGCTTGCCTGATTGACTTCTTTACCAATAGCACCGAGTACATAAGGTAAGGAAAATATCTTCTTAAGCAACCGTCACTGAATCTTTTGTCTATTTTCTACATAGAGGTAACCTTCGAAAAAAATTCAGAAGGTTTTTCGCCTCAGAGTTTTTAGCTTTCGAAAGCCAAATTGCTGAAATTTGTAATTTGTCTGGTTACGTTATCAAAAGAATATTCTTTGACTTCAATTTTAACAATTATTCACACACCGCAGCAGGTTTTGTCTATCTATTCAACAAGCGGTAAAACTATGCTTAATTAATTAAGATGTCAGCCATCTAAACGCAACTGGTGCACTTTAGTTAGATTCCCAAATGGCAAATATCGCGACACCAAATTGTCTTTCGTATGGCTCTACATAAACATTGAAATAAACCTCCTTTTATGACCCCTTGTAACGTTTAACAATTTATGAAAAACTGCCATTTGATAACAATTCAACCAACAATTCTACATTAACCCAAAGATAGGAAAACCGATGTGAATGTCCTTAAACAAATTGTCACCATTTAGCATTCAGCTTCCAGTTGAAATATTTCACGTGAAAAAAGAAAATAATACCTCAAAGAAATACCTAACATATTTCATAGGAAATAGCTTGGAAAACAGCCATTAATCTTCTTTTTGGCTCGTGCTACCGCTCACGGAACTGGAACTTTTCCGAAATGGAATGGAATGAGGACTTTGGAGTTTTACAATTCAAATGTGCCACCTAGCACTCCCAAGAACATATTAGTCACTGTCAGTGCATTTGGGACATGGGAGTTAAATACATCATTGATATATGTATATATACAATTTTTAATACGACGAAATATTTATTAATAAACGTATCAATTGGTGAGGAACGAAAATGACACATGAAATGTTTAAATTTTTTTTAAATTTGGCTCAATAGTAAGTCTTCTCCCCAGCATGGTCGAATATTTTCTGCTGGACGAAAGAAAGGTAAACGTCGAGTCGTTACATTTTGTTTAAAAGTAGAAAGAGACCTTAGGCGATCTTGATCGAATGAAAAACTTTTTCTACCAGCGCAAGACCTTTTTTGGTAATCTGTGATAGAAAGTTATTGCACGTGTATGCTATTAATAGTTATATTGATTTTGGGTGTGGTGAATCATCATTGTTTGAAAAGGAAGAATAAAAACATGCAAATGAAGGAGCAGTACAATAAGGCGTTTGAAAAATGTCGTAAAAAAAATATGTAATCCTCTCTAGAACTCTTATGGCGTTTTCGATTGAGGAAAAGAATTGCCCTTTCTATGAAAAGAGCAAATCTAGAAGTGCTCTTTCGATGTAGGTATTCTATGTTTCATCGTAAAAAAAAGTGCACTTCCAGGTCAATTCTTAACACGACAAAAGTGTCCGGAATATTTTTAGAGAATTGCCCTGAACTCACCAACACATACTAACAAAATGTCAGATTGAAGTGTTTGTTGTGTTATTAGAAACAAATTTTTCGCGATGTGATCCGAAAATATACAATTATGCGTGCAAAATGTAAGCTTAAATTCAAATATATTGATTTGGCTGTATTTATTACTACAGAAAACAAAAAAAAGTAGCAACAGAAAACCAAATCTCTCATATACTGTCTACCACGATTACAAAAGTGCTCCAACGAATTTCATTGAAAAGAGCAATTCTGAATTTCGGGGCAATTCTCTCGGATCTCCAATCGAAAACGCCATTAATATAAACTTTACAGTGAGTTCTCTTTGTCTTTGAACTCCACATTCGAACTGTAAATCGAAAAACGTCAACCAATCCAATCTTTCCTTTGCTTGCCACCATACCATAACCTATTCAGCAAGTTATATTGCATAACCAACCCCACCCATTACGTCAACAGCTCTGCAAAAACCGTCCAGAACGAAAATCGTCGCCCTAGTATTGAGTTGCCGTATATGGCATTTTTGCATTTTTGGGAAATCGCGTTTAAAGGTTTGGAAGTCTATTGCGTAAAAACCGACCCCTGGAATTTTTTTATTTTTTAATAAATGATTTTTTAGCTGGTTTGGTTTTGGCAACACTGGTTTTGACAGCTGACGTGTGTTTAGTACCTTGTGTCACTGTCAAACAGCTTCAGTTTGGTTTGCAATTTAACCATGGATCGTCTTACAAAAATGAACAACGCTTGCAAATTATTGAATTTTACTATCAAAATTCGTGCTCGGTTCGAAATGTTCATCGCGCGCTGCTTCCATTTTATGATCGGCATTCTCGACCTTCTGAGCAGTCTATTCGGAAGATTGTGACCAAATTTCGCACCAAATTTACTTTGTTGGACATTAAACCACCAACACGTTTACGTACTGTGCGTAGTGAAGAAAATATTGCGGCCGTATCAGCTAGTGTGACAGAAGACCGCGAAATGTCGATTCGGCGCCGTTCCCAGCAGTTAGGCCTTTGTTACAGCACTACGTGGAAAATTTTGCGGAAGGATTTGGGCTTAAAGCCTTTTAAGATACAGCTGGTGCAAGAACTAAAGCCAGCCGACCTACCACAACGCCGAATTTTTGGTGAATGGGCTCTTGGAAAGCTGGCCGAGGATCCGCTTTTTTATCGAAAAGTTGTGTTCAGCGATGAGGCTCATTTTTGGTTGAATGGGTACGTAAATAAGCAAAATTGCCGCATTTGGAGTGAAGATCAGCCAGAAGCATTGCAACAGCTACCAATGCATCCCGAAAAAGCCACTGTTTGGTGCGGTTTATGGGCCGGCGGCATTATTGGGCCATATTTCTTCAAAGATGATGCGAATCGCAGCGTTACTGTCAATGGTGAACGCTACCGAGCGATGATAACAAACTTTTTTTTGCCCGAAATGGAAGTTCTTGACTTGCATGATATGTGGTTTCAACAAGACGGTGCCACATGCCACACAGCACGCGAAACAATGGCGCAATTGCGAGGCGAGTTTGGTGAACAGTTAATTTCACGTTTCGGGCCGGTCAATTGGCCGCCTAGATCGTGCGATTTGACACCATTAGATTATTTTTTGTGGGGGTATGCCAAGGCTAATGTGTATAGGGACAAGCCCGCTTCGATTGACGCACTGGAAGCCAACATCCATGCATTCATTCGTGAGATACCGGCCGATATGTGTGAAAGAGTATGCCAAAATTGGACTCAGCGGATGGGCTACCTGAGACGCAGCCGCGGTCAACATTTGCATGAAATTATCTTTAAACATTAAATTGCAAGGTTCAAACTATCGATTAAAATAAATATTTCATTCATTTTTTCGAATTTTTTGTGTTTTTTTTTTAAACAAAGTTCTAAACCTCTTAAAAAATCACCCTTTATAATATACATTTTTTAATTTTCTTTTTATTACTGTTATTATAATATTATGACTCTTTCAGTGTTTAAGATAAATTTTCGTCGAAAATGAGTTTGCCGCATACGCAATTACAATAACATACGGCATTACAAGAACAAACTAAGTGAATTAAGATTTTTTCTTTCTTTTCAAATATTTTTTATTCTTAATAAAAGAAACATTTTGAGAAGAAAAATACATTTTATTTCAAAATTCTTAAAGCTAAAGGTCTATTTTTAATAGGAAAATCTTAACCTACTCGAATCGCAATATAGTCATAGAAAAAACGAAAAAAAAACTTAAGCGTAGTGACTTCATACATACATGCGTTTGTACTTTCTTTTCTTTAAGGTACAAGTATTAATTTGACTTATACATTAAATTTTTTTTAATACAAACTTAACAAAAAATACATTGCCAAGTTATAAAATAAACAAATGGTTCTATTTACTTAATTTAAACAAAGCTTCGAAGTAAGTTCTATCTTCCTTAGACATAAAAGGAAATAGACTTTTTATATCTTCAATTTTTTATTTAGATACAATTTTTGTTCTTTTGTGAATAACCTGTAATTGTTGATTAAATAAATTTTTCGGCGTTTCAAAAGTTGTTTTTGAAAATTGAGCTTATTTGATATGGTAAATCCCTTGCGTTTTTTTTTTAATGATATTTGAAACAAATCGGACTTTTCGTATTTAATACAGTTGGTTTTAGTATACGGTATAGCAGCATAATTCAAGTAACCTGCTTTGACAGAATATGCTTTGAAATCATATGCTTGCATTTGAATTAATTTCAAAGTTACTTTTGGATAGTTCATATTTTTAAGTTGTCTTAATAGTACTAAAGGGCTGTGTACCTCAATGTTTTTGAACTTGTCTATAACACTATGTACTGAGTCTACCTCTTGAATAAGGGAGTGCCCAGGAACTGAACATTTTTGAAGAATTATTTTTATGTTAGTTGACTGGTTAAGGAAATACAATAATGCAGTTGACATGATTTTATTCCTGTTTTGAGGCACACAAGAATCACTCCAAAGTGTCAGTATATCTACGTCCGGGTGCTCAATCAAGACCTGATTTAAAATTTTTATTAAAGCACTTGCTATGTCATTACCGGTTCTACCGCTATGAATTTCATTCCATATAGCACAATAAGTAATTTTTGGCGTTTTAGAGCAACAAACCGTTGCCGTCAAATTAAAAACACTTCACTTTCTTTTGTAGTAAAATGATGATGCATTCCCTTTAGATCAAAACATATAATCAGGTTTTTTGAGTCTAAATTATTTCTGTCAATATCTCTCTCAGCTTTCGTAGATATTTTTTCATCCCTGTGGTTATTAAACTCAGCAATTTCAGAGGTTGTAGGGTTCTCATTTGCTTTAAATGTTAGGCAGCGGTCGCATGGTCTTTTTTAGGCTTATAAAATGATAAATTAAATGAGTTGTTAAATTCCTTTCTGTATATATTTTCTTTAACTGGGTCTTTTGTAAGCTCTCTATACAAGTGGTACATTTTGGTGATGTTGAGGTGGCTCTCTAAATATTTTCGGCCAGAGCTTGCCCTACAATAATGCGAGTCTACTATTGGGAAACTTTTGATGTGCTCATGTACTTCTTTAATTTTACTTGGTGGTGTAACTTTTTTAACATTTTTTCCTCTTTTGTAAGGATTTTGACAGCCGCTTTCATTTAATTTATTAAAGTAGTAGTAAATTCTTTTTTCATTTATACATAGAGTATTTAAGAAAAATATTTTGCAGACTTGATAAATTCTCTCATCAATTTGCATATAAAAATGGAAAGTTTGATGTTTTTTTGTTGAATCACTTACTCGCCTTCGCTTTATTGGGACTTGCTTAACGAATTTGCAATAAAATGTTGACTTTTCACTGTCCGGTAGCCTCCAGAAAGAATTATGTATCACTTCTCTATTTTCATGAGAAAAGTTTTTCGAACACAAATAAAAACAAGTGTGCTTACATGGTTCCAGGACTTGCTTCCTTTGGTTAATTTTTCCTGTAGCACTCATGTATTCCTTTCCGGATTCGCGCAACCGTTTTCGAACGTGTTGTTTCCACATTTCTGGTTTCCGTTGTCGTTCTCGGGCTGCATTTTGAGGGCTCATATCACTTTCTATTTGGTGTAAGAATTTTGAATTTATACTATACAACTTTTTACCAGAAGTGTCATACTCGGTCGGAATACTTCTCATATCGACCCTTAAACCCTGTGGAAACCTTGACTCTAAAACAAAGTCAGGATCTTGAACAGTATCATCGCTTCCTATAAAAATAGCGAACAATACGATTCCTAAACGGTTTGGAGGTGATTGTTTTTTTTATACCAAAGTCTGCACTGCTTGAACTTAAAGCATCATATTTATTTGTCATGCCTAAACTGATTTTCATTTGGGACCACTTCGTCGATGAATCTAAAACATGAGAAAACATTAAAATAAAGACTTCAATGTTCAATCCATTTGAATTATAAGTCCTTACGAAAGGAGTTCTGCATTCATATCAGGCACTGGGGAATTCATTTTACGCTAGCGAAGCACTTCCTCTCTCCACAAAGCTTTGCGGACCACTGATAAATAATTTTTGTCGGCTGTGATATTTATACTTTTTCACCAATACATCAAAAATAGTATGCACGTACGGCAAATTAAGGATAAAATATTTTTCGTGCTTGTGGCGTACGTGTATACGATTTTTAAGCATTTTACTGCAATTTGTATACATAAATTTAAAATTCCTTGGCTTATGTTGCACACCCATAAGACGTACGTCAAAACAATTGTTATGGTAATTTTTTCGTTAATTGTATGAAAAATTTTACGCATACGCCAAAATTTGGCATTTACGTCAAAACAATACCTCAACTTGATGATTTTGCTGTATATACGTCAAAACCATTCTGAATATCTCAGCAATGCAAAGAGATAGAAAAAAACGGATACCAGATTTGAAAACATAATGTCGTTTTCCATTGGGCAAAAAGAAGCGTCCGGAAGAGTCCGGAATCGAAAAAATCACTCCTGAAACCGTTCCATTGGCACAAAAAATACTCTTCTGGTGATTCTGAGGAGAGAATTTCGCTTCTCGATTTGAAGTCAGAATCCACTCAAGAAGCACTCACACAAGAGTAATTTATGTATTTTATACAAGTCAGCATTTCAGCAATACTTTTGTGGATTCTTTCAGAAGCAGTTTTGTTGTTCCATTGGATTTCAGAATGAGTGAATCCCCGAGTGAAACCAATGGAAAACGACAAGACTACATTCTTAGTTCAAAAAGTGCAATTTGGCGTATACGGCAACTCAATACCAGGGCGACGGAATGTTATGGTCGCCAGTCATGACCACTGGCCTCAGGCGTAATGTCACATGCACGAGGCCAATTCTCATCTGCTACAAGCTGAACAATTTAGTGTGACGTGTTTAGCTAGAGCATGATCAACATTTTTGTGACACCTTCAGCAGTTGGACGCTGTGCCATTTCTATTATCTATACTTTTTGTTTATTGTATTTTCCAGAGACAAGACCGGAGTTAAGGCCGGAGAGCTATTCATGTCGTTTAAATCGATCTTCCAAGATGTGCGGCGAGCTGTAGACTATGTCCATCTTCAGGGTGATTTGAAAAAGAAAACAATCGAAGTGAGTGTTGTGATAGACATCTAGTTCAGACCATAATCCTAATCTTTTCCAATTTAAATTCCAGAACATGGACATGTATGTCAAAAAAGACTCACGGCTACCCATGGTTCTGTCTCGTATAAGGGAGTCAGGAGCCAAAGTATTCTTGCTGACGAACAGTGATTACAGGTTTACCGACAAAATTATGACCTACCTGTTCGATTTTCCTCATGGAGCCAAGCTGGATGATCCCCATCGTAATTGGAAGACATACTTTGATGTGATTGTGGTCGACGCTCGCAAGCCTTTGTTCTTCGACGAGGGTACCATTCTCCGGCAGGTAGACACAACGACGGGAGCACTGAAGATTGGCACTCATATTGGGCCACTGCAACAGGGAGAGGTCTGTAATTCAATGCCGAGTGTCCTACGAGTCGTTATTATCGTTTCCTTCTGTGATATAGGTGTACTCAGGTGGTTCATGTGAGGTATTTACTTCTTTTATCAACGCCAAGGGCAAGGATGTCCTCTACATTGGTGATCACATATTTGGTGACATTCTGAAGAGCAAGAAAATCCGAGGCTGGAGGACATTTTTGATTGTCCCTGAGTTGGTTCAGGAACTCCATGTGTGGACCGATAAATGTCAATTCTTTGCCGAGTTGCAGCAGTTGGACATCATGTTGGGCGATATGTACAAGTAAGCAAGATCCACCTGCCTCCTTGTTGGTGCTGTATTAAAAACTGTCTACCTTTTAGAAACCTCGATTCGAGTACCAAAGAAAAACCTGACATTTCAAATCTGCGTACAAGCATTCGTGATGTGACGCACAAAATGGATCTGGCCTACGGCATGATGGGCTCCCTCTTCCGTTCCGGCTCCAGACAGACTTTCTTTTCCAGTCAGGTGGTCCGATATGCGGACCTGTATGCCGCCACCTTCCTCAACCTGATTTACTATCCATTTTCGTATATGTTCCGCGCTCCGGCCATGTTATTGCCCCATGAGTCGACAGTGACGCACGAGCAGCGTTTCAGTATGGAAGCCCCAATGATACAAAGATCGCGAGCCAAGGGCCCCGAAGAGGATGGCGATCAAAAGCCGCAATCATCGGGCACCATTGATGTCAAATCGGCGCTGCTGGATAAGATGGTAAAACTAGTATACACCACTCTTTTACTATCCTGTCTAACAAGCTTATTTATTTATTTACTAGCTCATGGGAACAACAGTGCCACATACACGGCCCGAAACCCCCAGGACAGTAACCCACACGCACGACGAAGACTGTTCGGATGAAGAAAGTGATCCCAACACCAAATCGGATCGCAAAGGAGATGCGTCTCCCTGAAATCGAAGACGAACACCACCACTCTCACTACCCCTACACCTACCCTTCATACACACGACTTGAGCTGTTCTGAAGAGTTAACCCGCCTTGCTGTTAAATTGAGTCTCAAGTCCGGATTTGTTTTTCGTTTCTTTAACAATTTATTCTTGCACCTATACTCTGGCTAGTTAGCTGTTGTAACATATTATTCAGAGGCAAACAAAACATTTACAGGTTTTCTAGCAATAATAATTTTAAAAAGAAATGACTGCGGTGAATGAGAACATTTATAAGTTATTAGTTATTTATGGTAGCATTTTTATAAAAATAATATGTATACGCAAAGAAAATAAACAAAAAAAAAATAAAAACAACTTGTTATAGTTCGTCATTTGTAACTGAAGTAGTTTGTTTACGATATGAATTAAACAAGACTAGTATTAATGTACAAAACGCGTACGATTAAGTTGTTTTGTCTCTATTACAATCACTTAGCAGAAGTACCTAACCTTTGGGAAAACATTTTCTCTGATTTTAAAGAAAATACGAATTTAATGAGAGATTTATGCTGTTTCCCTTCTATGTTTATGTTAAGTGTTGAATTATCCAAAAAAAACAAACAACCAACTACTAATAACTGATTCGTTTATATAGTAAGATAAGCACTATGTTACGGTTTTACTTTTTCTTCTGTTTTTGCTGTGTAATTTAGATATACAGATAGAAATACAAATAAACATATTTGAGTAAAAGTTGAAAATTGCAATTGGTGTTATTAAGGCAATATCATAAGAGAGAGCATGAGTGGATTTGTAAGTTTTCAGCAGATAAAGTCGTCTAACATTCAAGGGGAGAAAAGTTTAGGATTTACAGTTTAAGAAACGCTTAGACCCCTACTCGACTCGATTTAGTAATAACTTAATTGGCAAGTTATCATTAACGAAAGTAGCATTGCCTTAATTTTCATCTCCATTCACACTCAATTTAAGTAGTCATGTTCGTCTTTTCATACCTTTGGCTTTTGGCATTTTTGCACCCTACTTAACAGCTACACTGATCGCTGACCCTACTAAAGTAGTCTTGAGTTAATTTCGCTATCAAATGGAAATACGTTTTTTTAATGTATTTCAGAAGTGTACTTTTCATTATTAAAATAATTATTAAGTCAATTCACTGTTGTCGTCGTCCAACAGTTGATATGTTTTACTCCACAATTCCTAGTTTGATTTGTTTGATTTACGGCCAATTAGGAGTTTTTTTTTTTTTGCTTCACAGGCATACAATGGAACAGATTTCATTAGGTTGCATTCGAATTGAGTAGTCGCAGCTTATTATTAAAGAAATTTGACTCAAAGGTCAGAGAAATCAGAAAAGCGTCAATCAGCAGCCTTAGATGGCTGCTTAGTTATGTAAAGCATAGGGACACTAACGATCCGATCCGAAGAGCCTTCTACAAGGTGGCGCAAAAATAACCTTCCGATGTTTTTTGGCTGTAATTTAAAAAAAAAAAGGAAAAACTTTGATTCTTCTTGTGGATTATTTTTATTTGGTCTTTTAATTTTTTTTACATCAAGTCGAGAATATGATGTCATGTAAATGGCCGCCGCCACAGTTGATTGTCATTTGAGCCCTTTCTATGCCATTTTCCATCACTTTGGCCAAAACTTCCGGCGATAGGTCCTCACATTCTTGACGGATATTGTCTTTAAGAGCTGCAAGAGTCTGAGGCTTGTTGACATAAACCCGCGACTTCAAAAAGCCCCACAAAAAGAAGTCTGGAGCGGTCAAATCAGGCGATCTTGCTGGCCAGTGCATATCGCCAAAACGGGAGATTAGGCGCCCGGGAAATGCATCCTTCAGCATATCGGTTGTGGCATGTGCAGTGTGTGCCGTTGCACCGTCCTGTTGGAACCACATGTTTTCCAATCCCAATTCATCAAGTTGCGGCAAAAAGAACTCGTTGATCATTGCTCTGTAGCGCTCACCATTCACAGTAACCGTCTGGTCGATGTCGACGGCACTTCCATGACATCTTCGGTTACAGCAGCAATATTCTCTGCAGAACGGCTACTCCGGGGTCTGCCACGCCTGGCAGCATCTCGTGTTGTGCCAGTCTCTTCGAGGCGAGCGGCTAAACGTCGCAGTGTTTCACCAGTAGGCGTTGGACGGCTAGGAAATCTGCGACGAAATTCACGTTGTGCCAAAGTCACCGACCGATTATTGCTCAAATAAATAGTCACCAATATTCCGCGTTCTGGAGCAGTGTAGCGTAACATTGTTTATTAACGTGTATTTCGCATGTGTTTACTACACAAATGTCAAAACAGAACTGACATTAGGGGCCAATCGCAAAATTTATAGCATTTTCTGATAGGAGGATTACTTTTGCGCCACCTTGTATTACAACATTATGTGGCGCTCACACGGACTTAGCCTAAAAGCCTGCTGAAACGTACTGTAGTACGCAAAAGATCGCGCTTACGGGTTTGGTTAAGCATATCAGTTGAACCCCTGGTCCTTCCCGGACTGTAGCACCACTTAGAAAATTTAACGCAGTCATTTGACATAGTCAGTACATTTTCGCCGATCACCGATTTGATTTTAACTTAGTCCGGTTTAATGGTGGTATTATTACTCTTTTGCTTTTTCCAGTTCAACTCCCAGACATTGGTATAACTTTCCGCCTATTCTGATAAAATTAAAAAATAATATATATTCATGAACTAAGTTACAACAAGCACATCTTACTACGACAAATAGACTGCCCGATTTCAGTTGGTATAATAACTCCTCCCTAAAAAGAAACACCCATTTGATCTATTAGGATTTAACTAAACAAATCAGTGGAACTGATATCAATACCATATATAGTTGATTTTGTTAGATAACAACAGAAGCTAATTTGTTCTCTCGATACAATTTTACTACCTGGAATGTCCGATTTACATAATATTATTGCATACCACTTACTCCCCAGCTATACCCGTCAATCATTCTAATCTGTTTGGCGCTGAGAGATTTATAGCCTTGTCATAGGTAACTACCTATTTGAATGACAAACAGTTGAATATTTTAAAGTGTAACATTCAATAAGAAGAAAAATAATTATTTTTCGATAAAATTCGTAATAAATATTGTTCAAAACAATTTACACACGTTGCATAATAGTGCATATAACATATAATTACGAACTTCGTAATATTTATAATAAATATTAGAGGACTGAATGCACGGTGCTCATGTGAGGGGAAGATTTATGAATATTTTATGAATTGCTAGCAACAAGCTGAAAAAAATGTTGTTAGCACAAATGTAATTTGATGTGACATTTAACACTGCGTTGGTAAAAAAGATTAAATCCATCTACCTTTAATTCACTGAGCTTATTTTGTTTTTGAATGAATATTAACTGTTTTCCATTGGTTTCACTCGGGGATCCACTCATTCTGAAATCCAATGGAACAACAAAACTGCTTCTGAAAGAATCCACAAAAGAATTGGTGAAATGCCAAAAAATAATCTACGGCTGCTGTCAGCTGACTTGTATAAAATACATAAATTACTCTTGTGTGAGTGCTTCTTGAGTGGATTCTGACTTCAAATCGAGAAGCGAAATTCTCTCCTCCGAATCACCAGAAGAGTATTTTCTGTGCCTACGAAAGTACTCCATTTGTATCTACAACAGGAGAAACATTTTTCAAGTCGATATCCATAGTTGATTTTTCGAAAAACGAATGCAATTTGAACAGCTGATATTGCTGTCAAATAACGCACTAATTCATTTACAAAAGCAGATTAATTTTGTTGCATGCCGCGTTAAATCTGAGATCTGAAAAGGATTTTTGGTCCCAATGGAAAACGACATAAATTTTATCAGATCTCCGATTTTTCTCTCCAAAGCTAAATTCTGATAGCTGTGGAGAAGTGCCACAGAAAACAGCTGTGTGGCCAATCTCAAACCAAAGCTTTTTTTAGCTCGACCTGCCTACGATTCGGCTAAAGGGATTCCCTTAAATTTAGCTCATCTAAATTTTGGAGAGAATTTAGCTCGAGCAGCGTACTAAGATTTAAATAAAAAAAAAACAAAAAACAAATTTTCTTCAGTTATTCGTATGCCTTATATTAA
Organism: Cheilosia variabilis; assembly: GCA_951230905.1. NCBI lineage: Eukaryota > Metazoa > Arthropoda > Insecta > Diptera > Syrphidae > Cheilosia > Cheilosia variabilis. Next base: position 49,489,182 of record OX579677.1, read on the forward strand.
TCGAATTTAAGCATTCACAACACGGTACAGAGCTGTTCGAAATTCTTAAGATTTCGCAATAGCATTTCCGCAACGAAGCTCCAAAGCAGTCTTTTCATCAACATTTGTGTTCCTCCATTCGCTATCCAATGATTTTGCGTCATCCTAAAAGCAAAGAAACCCAATAAATACAACTACAACCACTTGCAAGCCATTTTTCGACTTACGTGGAACAGAACATTCTTCTTGTTCTCGAACTCTCCAAACATCTCGAAGACATCGTTCAACTTGCCCTCGCTACCGAACTTGGTTGATAGCAGAACACTCACATGTATGATGTTGTCCTTTTCGATTTTCGTCATACTCTCACGGACCATCACAGATCTTGGGATGTCTGCCTCAAAGTTGCAGCTGCTGGCTTCAGTTACGGGCTTCTTCTCCAAATTGGGGCACAACAGTTGCATGTTCTTATAGTTGTCCAGTTCCTTGGCCAGGACAATCATCATCTTGGCACTGGGGTTGGACTGAATGTCACAGATGTTTAATCCGCGACGCTTGTTCAAGAGAGCAGCAGCAGCGCGTGCACATTCCATGGTCGTATCGAATTTAACTGGGCTCTTCATTAGAACTTCCTTGGTGAGGCTGGGATCCACAACAACAACATGCAGACTAGCATCCTTCATTGTTTCGTATACCACGGGCTGTAGTTGTTGATCACGGGCTTCCTTGTACGCAGCACCTTTCACCACTGTCGCATCAGCTTTGTTCTCTTTGACAGCCCTAATGCAGTCATCCTTCAACACACACTCAAGCTCTGGACGAATGTCCCGAGAGTATGCCGCACGTCGCATTGTTTCGCACTTCTTCATTTCAATGTCTTGGCTTACGCAGATCCTGAAGGTAAAACGGGATACAGAGATCACATACGACCTTTAACATAGGTAATCATATAACAAACCTGATCTTGTTGATTGCACTACCATCGCGTTCGATGACGTCCTTGTAGCCGGCACGCTCCAAATACTCTTTGGGTTCGACGATCTTTTCCTTGTTGTGGTAGACAAGATCGGGTTCGATCAAGAGATCAGCGGCGGCTTCCTTATTTTCAGCCTTAAGGCCGTTTTGGAAGAACTTCTCCAAACGGTTCTGCAGTTGCTGCAGTGCGGACTTCTCCTTTACGGCATCGGTGTTACTGATATATCCCTTCCAGGGGCGTTGAGCCCACGAGCAGGCGGGACCGGTGATCTTACGACGGCTGCCATCCTCACAGAGGTACTCGAAGTCATCGGTGTTGCTGTTTTCAGGAGTGGTTCCGGCAATTAGCTACGCGGGAAAGAGTCATTAGAATATGAAGGACCTTTGTCGATCACAAAACTTACTCCAAAGTATTTCTTGATGAAGGAAGTCTTGGTGAAGGCGACTTCACCATTACCCTTGTCCAAGCAACGAATGGCTCCATCGTAGCCAGAGAACTTGTCGGGGTAGTTACACTTGACGGGATCCTCGCACAAGGCGCATAGGTTGGAGTATTTTTTCTCTGAAAGCGGAATGAGAGAAGATTAGTTACATGTGTACAGGATAGTAGTGATCGTTGTTCAATGAAAAGATGCGGATTGCGTGACTGATCGCAGTGATCGTCGATCTGTCGATCACGATTACAACGCTGACAATTGGAAGTCCGACCTTTTAAGGAATCCATGAAAATAATCGTGCATTTTAATCTACGTCTGATGCACCATTTGATGATCGTTACTGTCCTACTGATCTTGGACTGATGTGTTGGGTTTAAGCGTTTCAATCACGGTAATAATCGCACCTTCATTTAAGCTTCAATAGATGATTCGGCAATCCTAACCAAATTAACGATCTTGCAATAATGCCTGGCTCTTGAATGGTCCGGCAAGTCAACGATGTCTATTGGTTAGTCAGTATTCGATACGCGCCTTAGTTTTAGGTTTTCGCCCGGAAAAACGAGGCTCTAAGTCTTGATGTGATTTTACCGATCGTGGACTGATTTTTCATTTATTTGTGAACCGATCGTGTAAAGATCATTGTTGGGCTGATAATTTATCAGGTCAACTGTCGTCCAGTAAAAATGTCAGATGAAAGCTAAAGGTGTAGTTCTACTGATCGTACGGCAAATTTGTTTACGGATCACAAAGATCACTTACATTGCGTAGAGATCAGTAAAAGATTGGAGCGATAATGGTTGCCGATTAGGCAATTTGACAACCGATCGTCGTTAAGAAGCTACTGATAGTCCCTACCGATCGCAACTTCAAAAATATCGATGAAGATCACCATAGAAAAAAACATAGTACTCACTCAAAGCCTGATTGATATCGGGTTGTGGTGAGTAATTGCCGACCAGGCACGATTGCGAGAAGAACTCTGAGAGCGCCTTCAGTTCACGTTCGGTAGACGACAACTGAGGATCCATGGATACTTTCAAGACGCCACTGTTCTTCAACTTGGTGATGGGGATCTATAAGAAAAGAGATCAATAAATTAGAGACTGCATCTCCTCCGTCCGCCCGCACACTTACTTTGTAGCCAACATTTCTGCCGTATCCAGTGTGGCAGGACTTGGCACCTTGCAGGTCCTTCAGGTTGTGAATGTTCGAGTTCTTCTTCACTAGGATGACTCCTTCGTAGCGAAACTCGGCTGTAAATGATCAGTCAGTAATCTGCAACTGATCTATTCCTCTATATGTCGAACTTACCGTCCTTCTCCACCTGTGTTCTGAACTCGGAAATAACTTTGTAATCCTCGTTTTTCTTATGGTAAGCCACGTACATATCCTCTGGATCGGCGGCTAGCACATCAGCCTTGCGTTCATTAATCAAATCCAAGCATTCCATGCGATCGCGTCCCTTCACACACTCCATATGAATGCCAGCCTCAGAGGGATCCTTGAGCAGAGTTAGACAGTCCTGGTAGAACTTCTCCGGGACGCACATCTTATCTACACGATTGGACAAACTTTAGCATCACTTTCCAGAGTTTGTGTGAGTATACTCACAGATTTTTTCATTTTGAACGGCACTGCCGGAGCAGGCTGTGAATACGGCCGCTATAGCCAGCAAAAGGACTGTTCCACTTAACGTTGCAGTAGACATCTTGTCGTGCAGTTATACACCAATCGACTGATGACTGTCAGGCAATCAAGTTCCTTTATATAGGTGTTGTATTGCAGGGGAATTTTGTTATTGCCACTGCTTGTTGTTGTGCTCGGAAAAACCCCGCAGCCTCTTGGCCAACGTTTGCTGTTTCAGTGTCGTTATCTTAATTCGCCTTACTCTGGCAGTTGTGACTTGTCTTCTTTTTTTTTCGAACTTAATTCTGTACTAGGAGGCGAGGCAGCTATATGTGTTCTTTTGGGGGGGCTATCAATTTAAGTTTCTATAGCGAGGGAGGGTATTACAGAGAATTAGTGACCCGACCGATGTTGTGTGGATCCACTTATACACACTCTCATATGTGTGCTACTTTAATCAGTTTATGTGGGCTTTTTTATTTTGTTTTCGTTTTGATATTTCAGATGTTCACTACTACTAAGTGGTGATTGGTAATTTACTTACCGGCCGGTGCATTGTTTCGCTGAGGTTTGCAATTTGGTTGCTAATCAAGTTGTGTATACATAGGCGGTCGAGAAGTCATCAGATGATGTTTGTTAATTTGTTGTCATATGGGTGTGGTGGATTCTTCTCGATCTGTGATAATTTCAAGACCTACGACGTTTCATTGTCGGTTGAGAGGATTGTATCTGGCAATTATTAATTCAATTGGCAAAATATATTATTAAATATTTACAGATGAAGTTATATTTTGGTGGGACGATATTCTTAATTCTAAGGCGGTTTTACTTGGTTGACACGCCCACATTTTCATAGTCGTCAAACTAAGTTTAGGTACAAAATGTTTTCGCCCAAGTGCAAGTGTGATTACTTATAAGCATATATGCTGCATCTTATGTTCCAGATGGATTTTGTTTGGTCGCCATTTTCCGTTTGGATGACATTTTACAGTTGGCATTATTTGACAGTCGTAGAGTGTGGAAGATGGCTATTTATGTGTATTGGGCAATCACAAAAACTACTCTGAGTTCTTGAAGTGTCAAGTAGAGCGTAGTTATTGTAATTGCGTGCTGAAAATCGTACTTTGCTGCATTGCTGAGATGGAAGCTAAAAAAAGCAGGCCACATTTATTATAATTGCCATTAATTTATTTACAGATTAAAGAGTAGAGGATTTTGTTCTAAAATTTTCCATTGAAATCAAGTAGATTCTGACGGTTAAAAAACCAACTTAACAGTGTTGGAAAAAAATGCATGTTGACTGAAAAAAATTTTAAAATAGCAAACAAGTGCGAGCTTATGTCGTTTTTGACTGAAGAAAATAATTGCCTTTTCTATGAAAGGAGCAAATCTAGAAGTGTTCTTTCTATGTTTTCTATGTTTCAAAAAAAGGAGTCGGTCTAGCACAGTAGCAAAATGCGAGATTGAAATATTTATTGTGTCATTGGGGACGTTCAAATATCGAGTTTAGTAAGTCCGACAGCCGTCTGACAGCTCTCTGACTTGGTGTTTCTCAGTTTTGATTTGCTTATGGCGTTTTCGATTGAAGAAAAGAATTGACCTTTCTATGAAAAGAGCAAATCTAGAAGTGCTCTTTCGATGTATTCTATGTTTCATCGTAAAAAAAAGTGCACTTCCAGGTCAATTCTTAACACGACAAAAGTGTCCGGAATATTTTTAGAGAATTGCCCTGAACTCACCAACACATACTAACAAAATGTCAGATTGAAGTGTTTGTTGTGTTATTAGAAACAAATTTTTCGCGATGTGATCCGAAAATATACAATTATGCGTGCAATTTGTAAGCTTAAATTAAAATATATTGATTTGGCTGTATTTATTACTACAGAAAACAAAAAAAAAGGAGCAACAGAAAACCAAATCTCTCATATACTGTCTACCACTATTACAAAAGTGATCCAACGAATTTCATTGAAAAGAGCACTGAATTTCGGGGCAATTCTCTCGGATCTTCAATTAAAAACGCCATTAGATCGATCATATAAACAGCTGTTTCAGTTGACGTTTATTGAGAGGTAGGCCACGAATCTAGTCAAGAAATTCGTGGCTGATTACTAAGTTGACAGTTCGCATATGTGTCTGACGTATAGGAAAAGTAACGTCCGCGACCAATCTAGTTACATTTTATCCAGATAACCAAATTTTTGAAGAAAAAACCAGTGGTTCTTAAAACTAAGGCGTAACTGTCAAAGGATCGGCTGCTATGCCTCTCGAATATGATTTTTCATGCAGGTGTAATTTACGAAACTTGTTCAATTTCTAAAAAGATTTTATATTTAAACAAGTTTTATATTGACACCAAATTTTTCATTCAAGTTCCTTTTCAGTAAGTGGTCCATTTGCATCGCTCATCTGCGAATGGCTATAAATTGAATCGCTCCATATCTCGCAACAAATTAAGGCTGATCTTGCAGCTGACATTGCGACATAATTAATCTATTATCTCTGTTACATCTTTTAATTAAACAAAATATAATTAAATCGCAACTTGTAAAACGTTGAAAATTGTGAGATAATTACATAAATTAATAATGAAAAGCTATAAAAGGCGCTACCACGATTTTGTAACGTCGGTTACACGTATAAAGCAACTAAGACGAGGGAACGTGTATAATGCATGAGTCATTCAATAATTGCAATAAAAAAGAAGATTATCATGACCATTTCCTATATTGTTGTTGTCATGCTCATGCCCATGAGTTTAACGCGTGCCAGAAACGAGCGACCACTCACCAGAAGTCCACGATTGGGAGAGACGTTCATTGAACTTTGGGAACCTGAAAGAAAGTGAAAAGGTTCGCTGTCGACATAATTAAATTTTTCGGTGAACACTTATAATTTTCGACAAAAATAAGACGGGTCTTATTGATGCGTACAGCAATATCTACTGTCGGAATATAGGAATTTGCAAAATGCTGTATTGCATGATACTTATTAGGTCTGTTTTAAAACAGAATCTTCGGAATGACAGCAACTGTACTCTACTTCACACTTCTAAGTTCTAAGACTCAGATGTCTATTTGTGAGTTGAGAGCAAATTATCAATTCTGAATACTGGATGAAAGGTTTAGTTCATGTTCCAAGATTTGAGGTGCGAATGTTTGTCCTTAAAACGTCTACCCGTCTACAATTTGTGTGAATGGAAATTGTGCTATAATCCCAAGCAAACTTCAAAATGTCGAGACACACAGCAACTAAGACAGCGTATAACACTTTCTATAAGAAATGCTTCAAGACTTTCAAGTTAATGACCAGTAACTCTCAACAATTTGAATAAACCTTCGCCTATTGACTTCATTTCGCTTCCATATATGTTCAATAGGACAAGGCAATTGATAAATTAGTCAATTTGTCTCGGTGTGTTTTTCTTAAATTTGCCCTTCGTGGTCTTCAATTGGATTGATCGCCTAATCTTACCTTCCTACTGCGACCGTCTTAAACTTATCAACAAAAATACCCTTGAGGAATGCAGGGACGCAGCAGACATTCTTTTCTTTCACCGACTCCGCTCAGGTTCCTTCGATTTCACGTCTCTTCACAACTCTATCTGCTTTAGAACTACAACTAGCCCTCGTTTAGTCTACTCGTACGTTGCTCCCGTCCTTCTTTCCTTCAATTCACCGCACCTCGTATGGCTCTAACGCACCAAACTCTCTTATGCTGCAAAAGGTTAACTTAGACCTCACGCTTTTGGACTTCAAAACTGCAGCACTCCCTACCTAAAAGTCGACCTTCTTAAGCATCCTTAGCTGCAGATCCTACTTATAAGCTCCAAATTTTATTTAACTATTTGGGCTTAAGTCATTGTACTGACTTTCGAAATAGTAACTAAGTAGTAAGTAAGTAGAGTATTCATTTATTTACATTTAAATATACACATACAGCTAAGCCGTCAGCCTGGTTGGCATATTTATAAATGTATATTTGATTAAAACATTAAATTTTGCATAAAGAACGAAATGTAAAGGGATAACGATTAAAACGTATTCTGTTTTTAATAACATTCTATACCTGGGATAGAAAATGCCATTTTCGATTTGTACTAAAAACTGTTGCAAGATCGTACTGAAATGGAGCAGTTGTATTGAAAACTTTTTTCTTATACAGAATTGAATTCAAAATATTTTATTTTCAAAAACATAAACAAAATTATAAATTAACAAAACATAAAATTAAGAAACATTAATGACTTCATAGCAAAACTATACATACCTGCAAAAAATTGTTTACATTTTTAATCTATGAGCTCTTCAGGCTTTATACTCTCAATTTCCACATTCATCTTCAAAATGTCGCCCTGAACTTGAAACTCAGAACAGGATGAGTTTCTAATCAAATTTTTTGTTTTAATGAAAGCCCAGCAAGAGTCGACTTGAAGTCGGTCTCGACATTTGGACTTTATTAATGTCTGGTAAGAAAAAAATCCTTTCGACAATTGCTGATGGGGAATAGCGAGAACGGCTTAAGCGATTTTGTAAATATTTTCAAACATCAGCTCATTACACTCGTGTTTAATTGAATTTACTTCAGCCCAAAATTCTCAAATTGAATAATATTTAAATTGCTGAATTATTTAGCAGTCGGCTTTATATTCATTGTTAATTTGTTGTATATTCTTTTTTTCATTAGGGAACAAATTCAAAAACAAAATCCAATATAAAATTAGATTTTCCTGATAGAACTGCTTGTGATGTAAAATAATCCAGCAAATTAAGGAAGGGATTGAATATTAATTTTCTTGTTTATGTCTTCCAAAATGACATAAAGTCATCATCATCTCGATTATTTTAATTGTTTTCTTAGGAAAAGCTTTAAAAATTGCAAGAGAATTTCAAAGATACAGATGGATAAAGTATCGAATTAAGGATTGTATCGAAATAAGTATCGTATCCCTGTTCTATACTTGTAAACTGTTTTTAAAAAGCTACTCAAGTTTTTGAAATTACACTCATTTAGAAGTTGGATAGTTTCCTGCATAGTTAATGATTGTTTTCCAAAGAAAATTAGTCTGTGCGGTCTGAATACAGGCCATATACTTATGCTATGAAAGCAATCTTCTTTCGATTTTAGGTTGCAGAGCGTACAGAATTGATTGAAGCTTCCATTGTAAGGCTTACCATTTAAGGGGAGGAACTCACACCTTGCTTTGAATATCAAGGATATTTCATCATAGCTTAGTAAGTCATGGAAGTAGTTTTCGCAGATTAGATTAAATTTAAGCTGTCTTCGGACTTCATAGCCTTTATGATGGACGCAACTCGAGAAAAGTCTTAATTTTTCTGGATAATGCGGTAGAGTTGGTGTTTTAAATTACGTAGGCGATTCGTATCAATATGGAAAGTTTCACCACAATTGCTGCCAATAGTTTGCCATCTTTCATACCACCAGTACTCATTCCTCAACTCACACAAAGGCAATTTTTTTTTGAGAGTCTAGATTTCTCATTTTTACTGGATATCTAAATTATGAAGTCAGCCTGTGACTTGAGTGTGCTCGAAATATATCAAGACTGGAAACTGGAAAAAGGAACCTGCCTATGAACGTTCCGCCACAATCAATAATAATTTGGTTTTGCATGTCTTAGTCGTATCACTTCCCAATTGTCTCATGACAAAAGGCATACTACGTGCGTTCACTCAACAAATGAATATGGTTCTTTGATCTGATTTTTTTTTTATTTCACAGTAAATCCCACCACCTATTCAATTCGGCGTGATCGCCATCGTTAAATATTCAATTTGCTTGTTTGCATACTATGCGACTAAAAGATTAAGCTGGGGAACGATAGCTAAGGGGATTTCACTTATATTTTTGCCGTCATTTACTTTGCTTGTTGTATAATCAAAATAAATTGAACTTGTAATTCGGTATACTCTTGATGATGTGTTCTTTTCTTGTCACCAGCAGATCGTGCGTCTTTTGATTTGAAGGTCGAAGGTGGTTTAAGAACTTTTGGGAAATTCCATTAGAACAACCAGAATATTGTATAAAACCTATTTGTCACTTTGGAAAGTTGCTGGTAAGTGGTAGCGATAGCGACACATGCTATATAATATTTTAGTGAACACGTTAATTAAAAATGAATTTCGCCACATTTAAGAGTAACATTTTTAAAAAGTACTGACACTTATCGAAAAAGGCGAGACTGGTTTCTATTCCTTTTAGGACTTGATTTCGAACGTCCAATAACCCGCAAAAGGGAAGTTATTAAGCTGCACAATTTAAAGAACGCTAGTACATATTTATTAAATTGCATCCAAACGGCTGAAACGAGAGGATTTTTTCAGGACAATTGTTATACTCTCGGGGGTTTGTTCGCAAGGTGGCGCAGTATTAAAACTCTCGAAGTGTGAGTTCTTTTTTTTTTTTGAACTCAACCAGTGGTCCACACACTCACCACAGAACAACTGTATCAACTTTCTGCTCCATCAACTGGTACAAAACTTGCGACGTCCACAATTGACGTCTGCTTCGAAAAACACGCTGACGTGTGTGCTGCCTATGTGCATTATTTTTGTTTTCTTGTTGTTGATCTTAGGACTGACTGACTTGAATTCACTCGCAGTAAAATACATCTCGTCTAGCCCGATGATTGTACTTGCCAGAAAAGAGATAACATCGATTTAAGTTCAAATGACATAAGTTGTAATGCATATCACAGCCAGACGGTGACTTGCCGGCAATGACGACAGTCATATTGACATTATTTGATATGTCAAATTTGAAATCAGTTGACGCTATTTCGGCGAATATCTCTATGAAAAATATGTGACTGTCATTTTTCACCTTTGGAGCCCCAATGTGTTTCTGGTTTTTATTTACAATTTTCCAGACAACATGTCTTCATTCTATAACGTCAAATTTTCGAGCGATATGCACTAAAACACATTACAGTTATTTAATTTGCAATACATTAACTACGGTAACATTTATTAAGTTTAACATAAAATATCGATTACTACGTATTGATTATTTTATGGTCGATGTTAATATGATAAATTTGAGATATAACAATAATATGCATTGTACAGAGAGATATGGGGCAGAAGACATGCCTAGAATTGTATATAAAAATGTTACTCCCTGAAATCGAATTTCACAGTTGGGTCAAGTTCTTTTGTATTGCATTTCTAATGCAAGATCAAGCTAAGAACAATTGCTTCCTAAACTTTATTATTACACAATGTACTATGTAGGAGTATTGTAAGTTATTTATTCTTATTTCAAAGTCAGTAAAGTGAAATCCACTGATACTTTTAATAAATGGCCGCGTTTCATTGACCAACGATTCGCTGAGATGGAGGAACCCAATGTGTTTTTTTGTTGCATTTGTTAAATCTTTAAAAATAAAAAAACATCAAAATGAGTCGAAAATATATAAGAAACAAAGGCTGTCAATAGTAGTACGACATGTTTTATCCAATAAACGACCAACTATGTAAAAAGTGCGGACGATAGGAATCAGTAAGTCAGACAGCTGGACGACTTGATGTGTTTCAGTTTAAGTTGGCTTATATAGATCAGTCACATGCTCAGTTTTTTTTCAGTTGACGTTTGACAAATCTAGTCAAGAGGTGACTCTGCCTATCAATCTAATTTTTGCGCTCAGGGTACATATAGCCCAGACCAATCTAGTCGACCAGATTTTTGAATGTGCCCAGTAATGAAATGTGCACTAGTAGAAAATTAAGCTAGCAAAGCGGGAACTATGAGAAGGTTAAATCAGACTAAAGTCCGACACAGAAAACAAAATACACCAGTTAATACTACTGTATCACAAATGTAATTGCGAACTGTTTTATCTACTTTAATTTACCTACTTTGCTTGAGGTACTTTTCTGAAAGGTGTCAAATAAAACGAGCCTGTTGTCAAAAATGACAGCACGGTTTAAAATTTTCCATCAGCCTAAAACAAAATACCATTTATGATTATTTTAAACAAGATGGTAAATTCAGTGTAGTTCCAACATTGTATATAGAGAATGTTTATATACAATGGTTCCATTCAATCGTGCATTTTATTTCAGTTGAACTGAGTTTTCTATAGTTTTCTCATAACGAAATGCGAGTATCTTCGATCTAGGGGATTCCCTAGCATCTATTCAAGTATATCATATGACAGAGTTATTTTTTTTAAATTGTACCTATTATGCAAAAACGACTGTTTGTTATCATTGCTGATTGGGAAATAATTAAATTGATAACTTTCAGATTACAAGGTGCAAAATATATACGGCAAAAGTGTATCACTTATGGATTACATCAGGGCGATGTGCCTTCGTATATGGACAGTAATCAATTCTCATTACTTTTCTTATCAACAGATGCGTTTATGGAAAAACCTGCAGCATTTCTGATGATCTGCTGGCTCTGTGTGGCTTCAAAGTTTTCCGCTAAGTAAACAGTTAACTAGCAATACTTAAGACTCCATTCAAACTCATTTAGGTATCACATTAGGCGTTTTTCTTTTTTAGTTCAGAGCTGAGCTCTGAACGGAGCTCGAGCATTGTGAGCGCGCTCTGAAGCGAGGGTGCTCAGATTGTTTTGAGGTATTTAGTAAACACACTTGAGCACATAGCTGTCATTTGTTGTAAATACATATATGTATAGATTGAATATTTATTAATTGTTAATTGTTATTGTTCGTCCGCCATTTCAACAATTGTGCTTATCATGTTTTTCTTTTTCTGTCAAATGTGACTGGAAGTGTGTAATCAGCTTTTCGCTCAGGATGCTCCGGAAACTTTATCTGAGCTCATAGAGCGCGCTCTGATAGTGCTCTGAACGAAAAAAGAAACAAAAACTCTGAGCTCTGATGTATCTGAGCTAAAAAAGAAACACGAACATGTTGTATAACAGTTCAGGTTGTGCTCTGAACTAAAAAATAAAAAAAGTTATGTAGTATGCAATTTACAATGTAGTTGATCTGAAACTAATGGAAAACTTTTTATAACAGAAAAGGGATTGCTGTCAGATGTTATGTTCCCTTATGGCGTTTTCGATTGAAGAAAAGAATTGACCTTTCTATGAAAAGAGCAAATCTAGAAGTGCTCTTTCGATGTAGGTATTCTATGTTTCATCGTAAAAAAAAGTGCACTTCCAGGTCAATTCTTAACACGACAAAAGTGTCCGGAATATTTTTAGAGAATTGCCCTGAACTCACCAACACATACTAACAAAATGTCAGATTGAAGTGTGTTGTGTTATTAGAAACAAATTTTTCGCGATGTGATCCGAAAATATACAATTATGCGTGCAAAATGTAAACTTAAATTGAAATATATTCATTTGGCTGTATTTATTACTGCAGAAAACTAAAAAAAAAGTAGCAACAGAAAACCAAATCTCACATATGGTGTCTACCACTATTAAAAAAATGCTCCAACGAATTTCATTGAAAAGAGCAATTCTGAATTTCGGGGCAATTTTCTCGGATCTTCAATCGAAAACGCCATTAGTCGTCACTGAAGCGACACCATATTTAAAAAGATTTACCTATCGTGGGCTTTAATAAAAATCAATTGTCATTTTATACAAGAAAACCAGTAGAACCGACTACATCGAAGCAAATGCAACTCTGAGTTGTTTTACTGCGCATTTGTCTGCTTCACTTTTCTGAGATAGGTGTTCAACAAAACAAAGCTACTGCTATATATTATTTACCACTTCTTTGCAGATGCAACTCTGAGTTGTTTTATTGAGCATTTGTCTGCTTTCCCCTGCTGAGATAGGTGTTCAATAAAACAAACATATTAGCCGTTTTTTTTTAGCTTCGATCTCAACAAAGCTAAGTAAAGGAGGATTTTCATCTCGCAATTACAACAACTACGCTCTACTTGACACTTCGAGACTCAGTTGTAGTTGTTGTAATTGTGTGTTGAAAATTCTACTTTACTTTGCTTTGCTGAGATCGAAGCTCAAAAAGATACGCCTATTGTTACACAGGCTGTAAAAAGACAAATGCAAACTAGAAACTGATATATTTGTTTTATGTCTTGAGTTTTTGTTTGATTTAACGTTCTATTAGTGCCGACTTGATAAAATTAAATTGAGTGGTCATGAACAGAAAGGTGCAATCATTAATTATACTATCCCATAGCGTTCAGAATTTTGCTATTCCCAAGTCGTTTCTACTTGGAATACCTACCTATTGTGATTCTCGGCAGTCAAGTACATAAGGGTCGGCCATAATTGTTTGCTTCATGTTTTGCCTTTGCACTATTATTAAGAGACGCAATCCGCATTAAATGAAACCAATCTGTTCTGCACTTAATACTCGTCCGTAATATTTTTCACGTTTTCTTTAGATGCTGTCTTCCAAGCCAAGCCTTTTCTCTTAGGTAAGCATAAAATACTGCAATTTATTGACCTGATTAAATATAAAATGGAGCACAAAGGATTCACTTCAGGACAAAATTTCGTTTAAACAGTTTGTACTAAAATATAAAATGCATTGCTGTCAGCGATCTTATTTCAGGAACAACAAAGCGAGTTTCTCTGCATACGATATAACTGTACACAAAAGATTTCTATGTGTGTGTGTACCATCGCAACAAAGCACCCTTGATCTTGAACAAGTTTAAAACCAGTTAAATTACAAAGAACACAAGTAAAACATAAACAACATTTTTATTGGCAGTTTCAATCCCTGATTTGGAGCTGAACTTCATTAAAGTCACGTCGGCGAGTCTTTAATAGAAAAGCAATAAAACCAAGGCGCGAACTACCTAAGCCTCATTAGTCATTCATTACTGATGGTTTGCAGTCTCCGCGTACGTGTACGTGAAAATAATGTTAATAAATTGCAAGTGAACTATAAAGTCGTCTAGTCTTACTCTGGTTCGGGGAATCACTTGCGAACAAGTGGTGACGTTGCTTTGGCAATGGATAAATAAATTGGTGACCATGCATTTGTTATTGTTTTCATAAAGCATTAATATCAGACCGCTGCGCTGGTTAATTGTCAATGGGGTGTGGTACATTCTAATTTTTTTTTAAATTTTGAACAAATACAAATTTGTGTTTGTCATGAAACATCAGCAGGCAGACTTAAATTGGTAAAAATGACAAACCGTGCCATTTTTGTTGTCGTTTCACTCCCATTTTGTTTCGGTTTTTTTTTTTTTTGAACGGTGCGCCGTGTCAGTAAAGTGGGCTCCCTTTTTTTTGTTGGTAGTCTTTAAAATTAATGATCTTGTTTGTTATTAATGATAAATCACTCAGTGAGTCTGAAATAATGATCCGCTGCTGATTCATAGCAACTGCAACTGATTGCAAGGGGAGTGTCAACAAAAACACTGTTGACGACAATAATATCATCAAACCAGCTCCAATTAAACACAGGTGCGATAATTAATACTACTCACCATTAGCAAATTTGAATCTAGTCTCGATCGTGAGCTGGTTTTTGTGGCGCTCTTAAAGAGAAGCGTTTAGATGTTTATTCTGTTCCATATTCACTTGTGAAACTGATTTCAATCTCAATGAGCGATTGTCGTTTTGGATTTGGCTTGGCAAAAAGAGAGAAATTGTTTTTGATCGAGATTGCTTTTTATGTTCGATTTGCCAAAAAAAATAAATCTTTTTTTTGATCTGACGTTCTTTTGAGAAATCTCGATTTTTTCGCAGATTTACACATACTTTGACTAATACCAATGTGTTTGTGACCCACAGCTGGTGGTTACGAATTGCCTATCGTTGGAAAGATTGCTTTTTTACATGAATTATTCATTTTTCGCGTATGGAAACGATTTTTAACATTAAATTATTTTGAAATGCGTTATTATAAATGTGGGAAAATCAATTGAATTCAGAATTCTGAAAAGTCGCAAGAAAAAGGGCCAATGCTATTCTGCAAATTTATAATTTTCGCACGATATTAAACAAGCATTGGCCCTCTAAACACTAAAATAGTGTTGTGATAGGTAACTTCGTCACACTTTGTAGGTTTTTTGAAATATAGGCATCTGAAAAACCAACTTAAAACGGGCCAAATAGCAACAAATTGTGGCAGGCTCTCGAAAAAAGTGGCTAATTGCAACTTTAGTTGCACAACGGAAACTCTGACCTTGGCCATTTTACCTTCTTGTTTATATCTTCTCACTGCATGGACCGGTATTGGTCGCGCTGGAAGCAACGCAAAGTTTGTCTCAATTTTAAACATCAGGCAAGTGCACTAAAATGCAGCAGATTAACCCAAAACTAATTCCATTCGAATATTCGCTCGATAACCAGCCTTCAATGGTTTACTACTCTGAGTCTGAATAGGTAGGTATACCTAGGTTAAGAACCACTTTCACTGCCTTGAACACAATGGGCCTTACCAATAAACATTTTTAGTTTCGACTCAAAATTTTACTAGTTCATAGTGGCTATATTTTCCATAGAAATTTCGCAATTGTGAGCTTCCGTAAATTTAAAGTCCAGACTAAAACTTGTTATTGGTATCGAGCAGTGGGCCACACTTAATATTTTGTAGGTCACAGTTTGCAATTTGGTATGGAAAATTTCGCCATTGTGAGTTCGAAAAATGTATCCTGGACACTAAAAATGATTTATCGCGGATTGCTTGATTTTTTTTTTGCAGAGATGCAATGCAGACTGTAATTTGTTTTCCAATATGTTGTGCATAAGCCTGGTTACTATAACGGTAGAATTTCTACCACTGGGCGAACTCTAGTAAATCTAAATTTTAGAAATAGGCGTGTTTTTTAGCTTCGATCTCAGCAAAGCAAAGTAAAGTAGGATTTCCAGCACGCAATTACAGCAACTATTGTCCTCGAAGTGTCAAGTAGAGCGTATAGTTGTTGTAATTGCGTGCTGAAAATCCTACTTTACTTTGCTTTGCTGAGATCGAAGCTCAAAATAACAGGCCTAATGTCGTTTTCCGTTGGGATTTTTAAAATTTGCTCTCAGATTTCAGATTTTTCTTGAGTTGGTGCGTGATTTAAAAGTCAGCTGTTCTTAAATTGTACTTTGTGTTTATAAATCCATTCATTTATGTTGATATCCATTGTAGCTGTCAAATGTGATTTTTTTCTACTTCAAATTTTGGCAAATATTAAAAAATTTGGTGCGAATGAAAGTAGGTATTCGCAAAATTGCTCTGAAACTGGAAAAAATTTGGTGCTTTTTTGGGGCCAATGTAGAATGAATTTTGTCAACCAGCTGATTTCTAGAGCAAAAAAACTACTCTGAATCTAAAGAAAGGTCCTTTTCCTGTCCTAATGGAAAACGACATAAAATTCCCTGATTTTGTTAAACTGGGTAGGTTCCTAATGTATCTGGGTTTAAGTAGGTATATGCTCAACAATCACCATGCATGTACCAACCCAGTCACCTTTAGTTTAGCTACCAAATGCTAACACAAATACTAACGTTGTCCCTTCAGAAGCTTTGTCATTCGAAATTTTAATTTACGAGTGTATTCCTGAAAATATCCGAAACGCTTTTCACCTCCAGACTGCCCAAAAACATATGGACTCACCTTTTAAAGCTTTCGCAAAGGGTTCAAGTACTCACTTGAAAATAAAATCAAACATCATTTAACCAACAAACGAATCTCACCAACATTTCACCATAGACAACAACCCTTGGTATTGCGGAAATAAATGCGTAGTTTTTCCCCATTTGGGAAACAGAAAGTGAAAGCTGCAATTGCGCATCCGCAAAACAAAAACAAACTGTTTATATTCCTTCACTCTGTGTGGTTAGAAGGACTTTAATGGCGTGCTTTTATTATGTCGTACCTTGTACGTAAATATGACATATATATAGCCGCACATAAAACTGAAAACGAAAATACTTCGCTCAGAAGTGTTGGTTAACACTCAGTTTACCTGCTCGCTGGGAGATTGATAGAACGCTTCGGGTGAGAAGAGGCAATAACAAAAACAAAAAACATCTGACACAAACACTAACCTACTTCAACTGTTATTTAATGAAATTATATAAAATTCGGTAAGCAAAGCACTTACCAACACAGTCTCATCGGCTTAAAATTGTTTTTGTTTACAAATCTCAAAACAATTCGCACACTAATGCACGCCGGCCGATTATATACACCTCATGCTCCATTCCTTTGTGGCTGCTTTAAAAGCTAAAAGAAAAAAAAAAGTTACGTTTTGCCAAATGGCATTTCAGCGAGTTGTTTTTCATGACGGAATAGGGGTACCAGGGAGGTTATACGGGGAATAAACAGCCGGCTTTTGCGAATAAAAACAAACTACGCATTAGAAGTTTTTTTCGAATTCTACCGCCGGCAGACTTGTTTTTATTTTGCTTTATATTATGATGGGGATGGACGAATGAATAGTATATAAGTATGACAACATAACTAGGCACTGCTAAACTGAAATTATTCCTACATATTCCCTTCCTCGTCGAATATTGAAAACTGTTGGTGAGCAGGCAAAGCTGAGCCCAAACCAAGGCCCAAGGGTGCCGGCAACTGAATAATTATAATCTAAAACAGGGGTCAGTATGCCTACATATAGTATGAGAAGGTTCATATTTTTTGAAATATGAAATGCACTTGAACTACGGCTCAAAGCTTACTAACAATAAAGGGTAAGCATTTTTTTGAATACCCTGTACCTAGGTCATATACCTACCTGTTCTGCCACAAAAGCATTAACAATTTGTAACGCAATGTTCAAAATCAAAAACCTACAAGCTACAACTCAGGTGGCGTGCCTTATAAGGCTATAACCTGAAAAGTGATTAAGAACGCTTGATATTTGAGGTATTGCAGGCACATAGTATCATAGTAGTTTTTTAATTTATTCGCAAAATGAAATTTTCTTTTACCAATGCGTCGATATACCCACGACCTTTCAAAATTTTATATAAATTTAAAAAATGTCACAACCTTGTCACAAATCCAACCATCTATTCACGCACCCATATTTACCTACAAAGCTAAGAAAAACATGTGCTTTCTGTATGTCAACAACTAGTGCGCGAGACAACTTGTTCCAATGATGCGTGCGTGCCATGAGTCACGTAGGCCCTTTCCCACCCAACCCCAATTAGCTACATTTTTCCATATTCATGGTTTGTTTTGGCTTTTGAACATTGAACATGCCATTCCAATAAGAATCGTTTGATTACCTGTCAAAAGTATCAATGAACATTATTCTAAAACTTGAAAGGGACATCATTGTCCCCAAATGACCCTTTGAGAGCAACGTCGCTGCTACAAAAACCCAGCGCGTTCGGCTTGTGTTCTACTGTCCTCCAACACGCCCCCCGCAAATTTTCCTTTCGCAACCACTTCTTCTTCTACTTACGAACACACCTTCAAAAGCCGGTTTATCAGCGCGTCGCGACGCGACATATTATCACACACATCCAAATGCCTTATATACACAAAAAAAATATATGAACGGGTGTGCACTGCGCCACACAGCTACAGCGATAGCTTTGCTGGCTGTTCTGCTAGCTATGGCTATGGAACAAAATAGAAAATAACAGAAAACTGCGACATCAGAAGAAATTCTCTTTCGAATGAGAAAAGTCAAACTCGGCGCTTAGTGCAGAACGGAAAATATCAAGAATCAACAAATATTCTTTTATTTTTCTTTCGCGGAAAGGGATTTTCAACTCAACAGTTTGAAACAGCAATTAAATTGATAAATATAAATAATTTGAAAGGCAAGAAAAAAAAATTAGATTCGCTGGAGAGGAAAACTAATTGTCCAATCTCATTCTCTTGCTGCTTTTCGGTGCGTGGTGAAAATAAAAACAAACCCCCTTTAAAAAATTGTATTGTTTTTTAACGGAAAGGTGTTAATGCTCGCATGTTATATACTGTTTTATAAAATTTTGCAATAAAACACAAGAACAAAGTGTAAAAAAAAACGATTTGGAATTTTTCAATATTGGTTAGAGTGAGAAAGAAAATCAACTTTTTGGTGGAACTTCTCCCTCTGTTCAGGAGAATATTTTACGATTTCTCTGTGTGTGGCGTTGTTATTTCGTCTGGACGAAGGACATCTGACAGTTTTGCTACTACGTCGTTAGACAAACGGTAAGTTGAACTTGAAATTTGTGTTTCTTTTTTTCCATTTGGTGTATTTGTACCTCGTATGGGTTGGGTACTGTTCCCATTCATAATAAGTAAATATTGCATCATAATTTTTCTTTTTTAATTCCGAAATTAGATGCTTATTGGATATAAAGTTGAACGAAGTGAGCCGGTGATATGGCGAGAGTGTGTGCAACAAACTCGATTTCATGCAACGCGATGACGAAAATGCAGTAGGGTATGACGACATTGTACGGCAGTGTAAGGTGCATTTTGTTTTGCTTTGAAGCGAAGGAAAATTCTAGAATCTTTAAAAGAAGTATATAAATACGCCTGGCTAGGCTAAGCCCACGAAAATGTGTAGGTATTTTGTATTTCTACTGTATCCTATTGGCAGTGGGACCTTGAAAGGGAGTATGTTTATGTACGAGTACTACGTCACATAATCTGGTATCTGGGGCGCAATTTGATTTCTGCCGCCGCACTGTGGAGGTTTTTTTTTGTTTCTCTCTTTTTTTTGTTTATTTAATGTGGATGAAGAAATATTCTCCAGCTCTGCGCAGCCGAACCAGTCGCATTGTAAAATTGTGTGGTTCAAAGATGTTTTCGTTTGGATTGGCATTTTTGTGCCCCTGATGTATTGCTTAAAGCTTTTGCTTTTTCAACAACGCATATTGGAGGCAAACATTTAAACTAAATATTATTAAATTAAACTGGACCCGGAATGCGCCTGCCTGTAATAATACGCGAGTATTAGGTATACTTTTTCGGTTCTGTAACGTGCAGTCATCCACTGTTTTCTGTTTCTATAAGTAGGCGAGCGGATCTGCAGAATTGAAACACTAATTTGCAGGGCTGCAGCTTTACGGGGCATGCTTAATTATTTAGAAACGCGTAGGTAGGTACTATGGGAGTTGTATGTATAAGGGCCATTTGCTGATACGACTCATAGCGAATTAAGTGCCATATTAACTCTTATATGACAGTTTATGCCCTAAAAAAGTAGCCTATAAATATTTAAGTAGAACTTAAATCGTTAAGAGTCGTATGAGCAAACGGCCCTAAGATCTTAAATAACTGTAGAACTTAAATTTGTGCCAAGAGCTCTGCCAAGAATCGATTACAAACGAGACGGTGATGAGCCAAACATTTGTACGTTTCCAATTGCACTTGACCTCATCCTCCTCCCAGTGTTGTCTACTCACATTCGTGTCGTGAATAGAGAGTGAACCAGGAAATGTGTGTATTTAAATTTTTCGGAACGTAACCTACCCAACACCGTGCACAGCGCAGACAGGCCCCGGAACCAAATTGTTGTCGGCAGTATAAACAAGAGTATACCTATGGACTTGGACACAATGGACCGAAATGATGGTCAAAGTGAAGCTGCGGCAACCGCCACAACCACAAAAGCACCCATTTACCTACCTATCTACGTATTGACATGCTTAGAGCTTTATAAAGATCTCGCTAAAACAAATTCGAAGCGTTTCGTTTATTATGTTGGTAGGTAGGTTCGCCCAAACTGTAGCGCTACCTAAGGTAGGTACCTATGTAAAAATACGTAGTAAAAAAACTTGTCTGCGGAAGTGGAACATTCCTATGACTTTCAGTGTTAACGAGCGCACATGAAACCTGTCTAGCACTCGCAGCGATTTAAAGTCTGTGTTAAGTCTCGACTTTAAATTTATGGAAGCTCACAATTGCGATTTGTATGGAAAATAGCCACTGTGAACTACTAAAATGAAGAGTCGAAACTGAAAATGTATATTGGTAGGGCCCTGTGTTTGTTAAATGTTACGATTGTACGATTCAGAATGCGATTGTCGCATTTAAAATGAATTCTATTGGCGAGTGTATGAATGGATATATCAATCTCATCTACCCAATCAGTTTTATTCGGATAAGATCGGCCTTATAATGCTACAAACAACAAAAGAAGCAACAGCTCACGCTCTGCTCTGTAGTTGTTTTCATCTGGCAAGATAGCAATCATCAAATTTGACTCTTGCGTTTAAGCCAAAAAGTATTTTAGAAACAAACACGTCAGCGTGAATATTTTGCTGGCTTTAGAGTCACAGGTACCTATTCTACCTAGGTATATTTTGATGAACGATTGATGTCCAATTTGTGTTGTAGTACATAAAATCAAATGTTAAATCATTATAAAATATCTGCCCATATAAGACCAGGTCATTGAGGTTAGAAAATCGTCTATCCTCGTTTAGGGATACTTTAAGATTTGTGTAACTACTATTTCTCAACAATCAGATTAACTGGTAGGTATTTCAACGTTAAGTGCTCGATAAGAACAGTAATTTTTATTTTTATTGCGTTCTATTTACTATTATTATAGTAGTTCATATACCCACCTACTTTCTGTAACCGCGTGCTAATATTTGTTTTGATTATCATTTCAATCGTAGGTAGAAAATAAATCACTTGTAGGAAATAATAAAAATAAAACCATTGCTGCAAAAAGTTACCGGCTTTTAGTAAACTTTTCTTATGAATCGCTGCTTGAGAGTGTGACCTTGAATGACAGCGCGGCGATGTATGTAAACAAAAAAAACAGTGTCGCGTGCGTGTTTTGATTATCGTCACCTACTAACCGCTAGTTCTTCAATATTTCCGACTGCCGGTAATAACAAAAGTAAGTGCGTACAAAAGTGAACAAATTGTGCACCATAAATACTTTTATAGGTTTCTTTTTCTAAGCTTACCATGCTGTAGCGGCGAAAGATACAAATGTTGTTTTTTTTGCCTTAAAGTTGAGGAAGTTGAGTTGATTTATTGTGCCACTGCTCTAAAATTGGTTATCTTGTTGCTATTGATTATGTTGTTTTTTTTTTTGGACTTTGCTTAAAAGGAAAATAATTTATTGACAGCTTAAAACAGATCGATGTAGAAGCTGCCAAAGTCTTATGTTACTTTCGATTAAGTGCCTTATAAAGTGTTTTGCTTAATTCAATTCCTAAAAAGCTGTCATTAAGAGTTATAGAATTTATATTTGAAATAAAAGAGCAGCTGTTTGACATGTCATTTTAACGTTTGGACAATGCTGGTACCTACCTACATATGTTTGGAACAAGATTTTGTTCAAATGGATTGCGAAACATTAGTGAACAATCGTTGAGCACCCACAACTAAGCTTTTGACGTCAAACGCTACAAATTGTACTCGCAATATTCACCGACACCTTGGAGCAAAATAATAAAAAAAAAGTTTGTATCTACTGCACAACAAGTTTGAAGGAGGTAGGTAGGTAGTAAGTTATATAAAATGCCATAATAGGGCTTTGCTTTCCACAAATTGTTATGCAAACTTATAACAAGTACGAAAGGTGATAAAGTTCTTGCAAAATAAAACCTCGAAGCCACCAGTGTATAGGAAGTTAGGTACATGGTGGCTGATGAAACGCTACCAAAAGAAAACGTAATAACTTTTTTTCTGTGTAGTTAATTGTTTCTATTTTGTCTTCATTTTACTGACTAACATCTAAATTTGTGGACAATTGGGACGATAAAAGTAGAATATGGATAGTGCGCCGCTATCATGCCTTAGAGTCTACAATTTTAGTCCAAACCAAAGAGAGCTTAGGCGTCCTTTTTGCGGCACTGCTCCAAGCAGATGGGCTATTAGGAATGAGTCTGTTAACTCTTTTACCGAACGTGGGACAGTTACAAGAAGGCCCTGATCGAGATCCTTCAGTTAGGACACAGGAAACGATTGCTGCTGTAGCTGCTGCCATACAATCCTGGAGTCTCGACCCGGAACTGATCTGCGCAAATGGGAACATGCAGACAAACACTGCAGACAATTTTGCACAAGGACTTAAAATTATTTCCATATGGACTTGCCGATTCGCCTATAATTTTGCGACGAAATCATTCTATTGGTGGGAGAGGATAACACCATGTTGGACTTTTCTTTTATGTCGGACGAGGCCCATTTTGATCTCAATGGCAATGTAATCAAGCAGAATTGTCGAGTATGGAGTAACACTAATCCAGAGATACTCCATGAGAGGAAACTGCATCCAGTGTCCATGTCCTGTAAATATAACATCGATATATTTATCACTTAAACGATGTGAATTGAAGCCTCGATTGAAGCAAAATGTTCCTTAGCTTCTATGCGAAAATTTATCGCATGAGTTACAAAACATGGCCCAGATCGATCAAGATGCATTGTCGGGTCATACTTTTTTGAAGAAAACGGTCAATGGTGACCGTTATTTTAATATGTTAAAACAAATTTTCTTCCCAGAACAACGCCGAAAGAGAATTTCTTTCAACTCTGTGTGGTTTCAACAAGATGATGCAACCCCACACACAAAGAAATTATATAAATTGAAAATAAAAGTTATCAAAGTTGCCTAATGTAGCAAAATATCCATCAGCCTACATCAGTTTTTTATTATTGTATACCTATAAAATCGAATCATTAATAAGTTTTTAAGTTAACAATCCTAAATGTTAAGTAATGAAAACAATCTTTTCCTGGCTTATCAAAGTTATACAAACAAAAGTGCGACATGAATCTGAGACCACGTTTTAGTTTCTTGTTTTTTTTTCTAGTGGCAGCAAGTGTTTCAACTTTCAATCGGTCGTCGCGGCATACAACCAGCATGCTACGTGTGTATCGCTACATGTTTGCGTATGTATGTAAAAATCTAAAAATAAAATCCACAACGAGGCAATTTCAAGCAGATAAATAAGCTAATGAAAAAATGGCGTGAGCTAAGAAGTGTTTTTCTTTTATATACCTACCTACCCATCCTCTTTTTATTTGTCCCCCCTTCTGGCGCAGATTTTTGGGTAATTGTTATGATCTGCCACTCCACGTTGGGTCTGATGGACATGTTTGGAAAGTCAGATGGTTTTTCGTATAAAAAGGTGTTTTTCAAGGAAACGCAAAATATACGAGGTTCGTCTACATACCTACATATTCGAACTTGATTTTGAGCAGGTTTTAGGTTTTTGCTGAGGCATCTCAATCCAAATAAGTGGTATATTGTGGTTTGTCCACCACTGAGAAAGATTATGAAATACCTATGTTGATACCTATATGTACCTACTGAA
Source organism: Cheilosia variabilis (assembly GCA_951230905.1). Classification (NCBI taxonomy): domain Eukaryota; kingdom Metazoa; phylum Arthropoda; class Insecta; order Diptera; family Syrphidae; genus Cheilosia; species Cheilosia variabilis. Next base: position 49,513,370 of record OX579677.1, read on the forward strand.
ATTTAAAATCCACTTGAAATATTACTACCGAACTCGAAACCAAATTAATTACATTTGTAAAACATAAATTGATTCCCATAGAGAATTTTGAAAATTTGTAGGTAGGTACCCCAATTCTAAACAATTTTACTATTAGTACCAACAGCCGATATACGCATATACGATATTTAGGTAAATTGAACTTGACCTTTTCCGTCTCTTCAAAAAGCAATGATTTACACTGGTCAATGCAAAAAACGCTTGACATTAAACATTCACAACATTAGAGAAGCACACAAATCCAACTTGCATGCCAAAGCTTTTTTTTCCGAAATGTGTAAAAAAAAAACATGCTCAATCAAGAAGTCTAGTGCAAAAATAGGAAGGATTGCTTTATTGTTCAATACACATTAAAATAAATATGTGTACCTAAATACATTTTCTTGGGCTATAAGATTTCTTAATCCTCAATTTTAAGCTTAAGAGATTGATTGATTTCAATACCTAAAATGCAAATCTGTACATGCAATTGCGCACATTCCAGAATCTAGTTATATCTTAAGTCGGCTAGATTGGTCTGGATGAGATGTAACCTGAACGAAAAAACAAGATTGTTCGGGAACGTCACTTTTTTTACGTCAGCCAGATAAGCTTACAGTACTCAGTCACAAATTTCTTGACTAGATAACTAGATTCGTCGGCTACCCCTACATAAACGTCAACTGAAACAGCTGCTCATATGACCGATTTCAGCCAATCAACACCGAGAGCTGTCAGACTTACTAAATTAGATACTTGAACGTCCCCATTGACTTAAACTAGCTGTCCCCATAAAATTCCCTTTCATATTCTTCTCTCATATCAATCCTTTTATGCTCTTTTCTCAGAACCACTTTGCTTTGCCTATGCATATGCGCTATGCTGTACCTAGCTATACATCTTATCACGTCCCTTCTCTTACACACTTTCGCATCGGCGAAGGGGGTTGTGGAAATTTTGTTAAGACGCAATTTCAGACCGCCCTCGCTCCTTCCCCAATTCTAACCCATGCTGTGTGTCGGTGGACTAGTAATAAAACGGTTTATTTATGTATGTGCCGAAATTTCAACGAAAAAATAAAAAAAAGAATCTACCAGATAAACCATAAGCAGAAGATAAACATACTAAAAGTAGGTTAAATTAGCCGTGGCATTTAAAAATAAAACGAAACGAAAACAATATTAGTAAAGATACGATTTTTGAAGTAGTGCGTAGCTTTTTTATGTGGTATAAATATATATTTTTGGTTTCGCACGACACGAGATTCCATAAAATCGAAGGCTATCTAGATACGAAAAAGGCGGGAACGCGTTGAGGGTTTTATGTCGTTTTTGTTGTTTTCTAAATTCGGATTTTAATTTAAATTTAAATAAATTTTAGCTGGGTGCTACATTTCATAAGAACGACGCAAATTGACCAACAACTTTATGTATCGTTACACAAAACACTTTTTTTTTTCATTGAAAAAGTGTATTGTAAGTAAAGTCACGCACACACACACAATGAATGTAGTCAGGTTGATTTTTTTTTATAGTATCTCCGTCAGAATCTGTGGAAGTTTAAGCATAAGTGTAGTCCGAATAGAATTCGACCCGCTGAAGTCACGTCAACTCAACACCAACACTTGAATATAGGTATAAACGACACACCTACATTTGCATTATATTTTCTTCTCTTATGCTTTTCATTTGAATTACCAAATCCTTATGTTGGTTGCTCAACACTGGCCTGGGCGGGTACTTAAAATTTGTAATTTTTCAGCGACGCAATTTCTTAACTTGCTTTAAAAGGAGCATGTATTGGTTTTACTCGATTTTTTTTCTCTTAAGGTTTTCATTTTCAATGCAAAATTCCACTACTTATCTCATCCTCATGAAAGCAATTGCATGGCTCATTTTGAAAGACGAATTGAATCAAGCAATTTATGTGGCCCAAAAATCGGAAAATCGGTGTCTCCGGTCGAAAAGGTAGCTTCTCGACATCGAATATATTTACCTATACAGTGATAGTAGTAGCTGTAATGTAGGTATTGACAAAAACTGGGGATACAAACACATATCTACTTTAATAAGTCTGACAGCTGGCTGACCTGATCCGTGATTGAGTACTTAATTGACAGTTCGTGTATGTGGCAAATGTCAAAAGTTTGCAGCTCCAACAAAAGAAAGTTACAATTTCGAATAAGTTCATGAGTAAGTAAACAAGATGAACATTTATTTAAAAGTGCTTATCCATGAATAAATCTACATCCCTATTGTCAATCTAAAATAATATAGGTATGTGACATCTCGTGTGACATATGAGTTATTACGTACGTCCCAGTCGTGCACTTTATTCTATTTACATCAAAATTCAAGATATTTCATGCTACTGCGCATACACCGGTAGAAAGACAACAAAAACAAATTCGTTTGACTTGTTTTCAATAAAAAAAAAAAAGAAGAAGCAAAATAAATACTGATGATACAGAAAAGGAGGAGAAAACAGAATATCAGCAAAACAACTATTTTACCGGCTGTGTTTGTTACGAATAATATATGAATTGTGATGATAAATGCGAATTTTGGGGAATAAAAGGGGATCGTTACATTTTTTCTCTTGTTATTTTTGTCTTTATTTCATTATGGCCTTCGTATATACCTACGTACATGAATATGTAATTTATTTTGATAGTATAGACAATTTATATCCAATAAGTAGGTGTGGATGTGGACCGACTATTCGTTTATTTTTTCATATAGAAAAAAAATTGTCTTTCATTATTTATTTATGTAGGTATGGTATGTTGGTATACCAATTCCTATGTTGGTTGTGTTTCTTGTCATACCTTGGATTTATTTTTTTGACAGCAACCTTGAACTTGAACGAGTGCAAACTTTGTAAATTTAGCCCCGCACATGACTGGAATTGTGATAGCTGAATTTTGAGGAGTGGGAATGGGTTTGAAAGTAGGTCCAAAAGTAGCCATTTTACTAGAACACGCACCAAATCAAGTGTTGACAAATCTAATTGCTGTGAAAGAAAGAAAAAAAGAAAACCGGTCCTTTAGTGGTGTTTTCAGTTGGAACCTTAAATCGAACAGGTTGTCAGAGAGCTCTCAATGGGGATGATCGGATTTATAATGTGTTGGGCACTCTCAGAGTACTTTTTGCTTCACGTCACTATTTGATTGGTACGAAAAAAAACAATCTTTTTCCGATTTCAGAGCACTTTTGCGAATCTGGATCTTTTTTTATATCTTTCAAATATTTTTAAGAACTGTCATTTACCAAAATGCAGTAAGTCTAACAATAAGATTCGTTATTCGTGTTATTGAAAATAACGCATTGGACAATTTAAACAAAATATCAATCTCAATATAAATAAATATACAGGGGTCAGATAAAGGTGTTTCCATTATTCGTTGCCTCACAATAGCAACGTATTTATTTTTTGCTGACGTTTTCATCACAATATTTTGTTCTTATTCCAGACAAATTTTAATCTTTCTTTCTTCCCATTGAAACAAAGACAACCAGTTTATTCTGGTAACCTACCAATGCAACACCACTCTCCGTGTAAATCCTCTCAATTACGAATTCCGTCAGCGACTTTACATACTCCCTTCTTCTTGACCCGCCACAGCGCGAAGAAAACAAAAACTGCAGCCAACGACGACGGTAACAAAGTGTCCATTAATTATAATTTCCACACGTATTAACATATTGCAACTCTCCTCTTGACCACAATACGTGAATAAAACAACAAATGCCCGTTGTGCCTGGACAATGCACCTTTCATGGTGAACACTCATTCACTCAGACAGCCAGGCCCAAATGGTGGCAGTGAACGCATTCGAGGCTCTGTGGTTGTGTCGATTTCTAGCACCAAACAAATGAGTTTCATGATGTGATCGTTGTTTCTTGTGGTTTTCAGTGTGCCCATATATTCGCATTAGAGCGACAAAATGATAGTTTACAATGTCGACGTCATTGTTCCTCTAATAATGCCGCCTCTGACGTGGTTTCTTTGTGAAATTCAATCTGTGCTAGGATAAGATTACTCTCCCTCTTGTAAACAGGCTATATAGACGTAGGTCAACACACCACTGGCACGTAGCATTCTAATCAAAGTTTTCGTTTGGTTTCTTTTCAGCATTGGCTCGATAAAGCCTCAATCACAAGCAGATTTAAGGTCTGGAGAAGAAGACGTTAGAGGGCAGCAGGACTTAGCCGAAACAAAACGCGCTCTTCATAGAACCAAAAATCTTCTCTCCTCCGCCTTAAAGAAAGTTCTAAATAAAAACAAACAAAATAACCACAGCATTTTCACAAAGTCGATAGAGAGCTCAACGAATACCAGAGGTTATCACTATGGAATGCGAAGCTATAGCGTCTCAGAATGAAGTCGAATCCCGCGACAGCTCCGTCGAACGAGAACTCAATGGAACCGATGCCGATGAAGGAACCAACTCTGTCCAAACTCTTAATGGAATGAAAAAGCCTTTGCCCGTTGATAGTCACGAAACTCGTATCAAACGCAAGGCCAAGCGACTCATCAAACAGAACGGTCGGGATGGTGTCGCCAATCCGAACGGAGTTGTTGGTTACGTCGTTCCACAGCGCCGGTGGAAAAACAGTCGAAAACCACGTAATGGTCACGGTCGAGGTCTTCCGAAAAAGGGCGGTGCCGGCGGCAAAGGTGTTTGGGGTCTACTCGGCTCTGAACTGCTAGAGGAAGAGATCGAGGATCAGAACGACCCCAACTATGACAGTGAATGTAACGACAAGAATGTGGAACTGCGAGAAGTGATACCCGACATTTCATCAGAAGAGTTCTTCAAATTGGCGGAGCCCATTGTTCTGGAGTACTATGAGCATGGTGATACCCATGAGGTGGCTTTGAGCTTCGATGAGATCCTTGTAGGACCCCTGAGGCCATACGTCACGAGCGTGGTGGTGCAAATCTCCATGGACCACAAGGACTCGCAGCGCGAAATGACATCGGTTTTGATCTCGGATTTGTATGGACGAGTCATCACCAGTAAGGACATTGAGAAGGGCTTCGACATCCTGCAGGAGAATTTGCCCGACTTGATTCTGGACACACCAGAAGCGCCGCATATTTTAGGTAAGTTGTTTGGGAATCATACTTCACTTGATACCGTTGTGACCGTCACATTTTGTGTGTCTTCACATTTATAGCCAACTATATGGCACGAGCAGTTGCCGATGACTGCATCCCACCAAAGTACATAACTAAACCAGTCGACATAAGTGCCATGAATGAGCATGCAGTGGCGGCTGTTAAGCGGGCCGATACGCTGCTTCACATGAAGCAGGGCCTGGCCCACTTGGACAATGTCTGGGGTATGGGTGGACCGTTGAGACCGGTTAAATTCATTACCAGGGAGATGACACTGTTGCTGAAGGAGTATTTGTCGTCTCGTGATATTCAGGAGGCGCATCGCTGTCTACGAGCTCTGGAAGTTCCTCATTTCCATCACGAGTTAATTTACGAGGTGAGTTCAAATACTGACGGAGGGTGTTTCTTTTTTTTCTTACAGATTTGTGTGTTTTTATTCAAATTTTTAGGCCATTGTCATGGCAATGGAGGCGTGTAGCGCAAGTGTTGAAGAGGCAGTGTGTGAACTATTTAAGTCGTTGGATCAGGCATGTTTGGTCTTGCCAGCTACTATGGAACAGGTGAGTTATCAGAGATGTTAGTGTTTTGCGTTGGTCTTGTGTGGTTCAATAAACAAATTTACCAAAAACAAAACAACCTAAATACGTAAATGCGGCATCAATTTCCAACCGTCTGGTTTCAGGGGCTTCTCTCCCAACCTTTAAAAAATATTTTTAGTTTACATTTTAACGATTAGTCTGTAAAATCATTATGTTTATTATAATTCACTGAGTGTGACGAAAGTACTAGCTCAACAATAAGGTAGATTAGTCCTGATTCTTCTCCGCAACTTTCTTCTTCATCATAATGGGTTGGTTTATGAAATTTTCCTAAAGGTCCCTACGTGGTGTCTCTTGTAGAAGCTGCTCTAAAAAGCGTATTTATTTCAGTCGCATTATTCTTTGTCGAAGACCGGATAAACTACAGCAAATCGCTGTCGAAACTCCTTCAACTGGTTGTGGATAATAGAATGTAAAAGGCAATACCAGCCTCAGGTGGAAAGGTGCAGCGCGCTTGCATTAAGCATACCATTTCCCCCCCAAGTAAACAAAACTTTTGCAACAACACATTGTGCCACATAAACAAGCACTATTTAGGGAGTGTTATAAGAAATTATCTTCAGTTTGGTTTACCATAATGTCAGTAGCCACAATTAATCGTAAAAAAATACAAAAAACAACCTTGAAACATTTTACCTAATATCTTTGTTTTGTGTCATTTTTTATTCTTTCTTAATAGGGCTTCCAACGCGTCTTTGATGACATGGCTGATATTGTATTGGACGTTCCGTTGGCGTACATTATATTAGATCGCTTTTTGGAACGTTGCAGCAATGCTGGTTTTCTTACTGATAAAATTATTATTAATATGCCCTCTCGGTGAGTATTATTTATTATTTTGTTTGTTGATTTCCTAATTTATCTTATCTATCGTCTTTGATGGCAGTTTAAAAAGACGCAGGAGTGGGGTAATAATTAATAAAATTAAATGGACGGTTATTGCGATAGTAAAAACAGTTTCAACTTATCATGAGCTATTTATAGTCAAGTGGAGAGGGCTTGTTTATTGTTGTTGAGGTTTGATCACGTGCTTAAAGCGATTGTAAATTAGCTTTAGTAGATGGTGCTGTCAATACAATTTTTGTTTTCTTAGCTAAGCACATTATTGGCAACAGAGTTGTGGTTTTGAATTTCACTTGCTCACCCTAGATCTTGTTTTACTTGATCGAACCCTAGATGTTGCTTTACATGATCGCGTAAATAAAGATCGAGCTGATGACCTTCGACAATATTTTTCACTTCACCATGAGCAATTACACGAATGAGAGCAATGTGATCATAATCACATTTGTTTCTAAGCTCTTGGGTTAGGTTAGGGTGTATATTTTAAGCTTTATCTGTCGTATATAATAAAACTCTATACAACGTGCATTCGGCTCTGTCTAATGTTAAACAAACCACATATGCTGGCGCAGAACAGTGAGACTTACCGGATAGAAGATTCATGGAACTTAAAAGACTCAATTTCTCATCAATGCCACTTCCGGGCTCTGTATATTAAGCAGCCATGGGCAAAGCCGAGGTTCGTCGCTTAAGGAAGGGTTATCTAGGAAACTACTCTCTCATCTAGCTAACTTTTGTTATATATGAATTACAACGCCCTTTAGGCACCAGATGCGCTCGTCGTTGTTATAGGATACCCCATTTAATTTGCAACGTAAAAAACACCACAAAACCCACAAATTTAACCATACAATTTACGACAAAAACATAAAATCCTACCACCTATACCCTATAAGTTACAATATCTGATGGTCTTTGAAACAGCAATCTTATCACGTGCTTATAACAAAAGATGTCGCTTCAAACATTGACACCTAAGCAGAGATTAATCGCCGTAATTTATTGGCGCGATATCAGCAGTAGGTACAATCGAATACTTGTTCGTTTTTAACGACAAGTTAACTATCTACATGTGCCCGTAATACAAAATGTGTACAACAAACTCGCACCTATATAATTTTCAAATCGGATTATTTGTATGCATTGCGTAAAAGCGCCAACTTCCTATATACAACTACAGCACCACGCAAAGTTGGCCAAAACAAAATTAATGTTTATAAATAAACATTGCCAATACGACATGACACACGAGTGTCGGCTTGGCTTCTAAACATAATGCATTATCCTACGCAGTATTTTTTTGTAATACATTTTTATGTCTCGCTAATTTAGCAGAGCAAGGAAAATAATAGAAACCGCGCAAACAATTAAGTGCGTCAGGCAAGTAAACTGTGTGCACTATCATGACACTGCAGTGCAGTATACTGTATACGCCATAGTCAATGGTGGTAGTGCGCAAACTGTAAAAAGCTTACAAAGCGGCTTTGTTCAGCAACTTTGTACAGTTATCGCTGTTCAATGAAAGTTCATTCACCCCTTGAATGCCTTTTTGGTTTTTGTTTAAAGAAAAACACTCATTTGTTGTAATTTTCAATTACATTGTGAGACAACCACATGATTTAGATACTGTACGGCTAGGGCTACTATAAAATACGAAATCATACACACCTTCTCTTGTAGAGCGGAAAAACCAGTTTTTCTCCATTTAATTTAACTTGTTGCGAATTTCTGAGATAATAAGAAATACACACCACACCAACCCAGTCCTTATGGCAACTGGTAAGCTTACTCAACCGCGAACAGGTTTTGAATCTGGGGAATTGTCTAGGTGGGTGAATTCTGCCGCGAAGATATCAAAGTTTACGCGCATTTGTTCAGTATTTTGATTGCAAAGGCGCTTCATTTTATTGGCAACAAAGGCCAAAGGTGATGTGGCTTTGCGGTATAAAAGTGATTTACGGTTTTCTTCGAAAATCCATTAGATGTCTGCTGAGTTAAATCAATATTCTTCATTGTAGATGTTGGATTCGCCAGTCGTACGTTTATTCACCTCGCATTTTCAGTACTTATATGGACTGGTTATGGCAGGGCAGCAGTAACGTTTCCAATTAGGACACCTAAGGGTAAGGTTAAGGTGAACAAATCTGGGGTGATGGGCGTCTTTAGAATGTCTGCTCAACGCACCCTAAATGATACTAATCCCATAACATATTGGTGAAACTAAGCCAGTTTTAAGATTGCTAGGTCATTCTGTTTTTTTATTCGAAACCTGTCGTTTGGGTTTGTTATATTATTAAGTTTCCTCCCATCTATTCGGAATTCATTGTGGAACTTGAAACAAGTTTACTCGTAGTTCGACAATGAAATCCTTTGACTTCGTTATTTGAGAAAATGCGTGTTTAGCAGAGAGTCACGTTCACCATCAGATTTGATGCGCTCTGCTGTCCAATCGAACATAAAAGTTGGATTGGTTTCTTTTTTGTGGATATTAGCGCGATTGGAATAGGTGTCGCCTTCACATTACGTGTTTTCCATTTACAGGTTAAATATAAAATTTAATTTCTTGTTTAAAATCTGCACGAAAACATCAACAAACTTCACTAAATAAAATCCAGATTCGCAAAAGTGCTTTGAAATCAAGAGAAATCAAACATAAAACGTGACCTAGAGCAAAAATAGTGCTCCTTTCTGTCAAATCGAAAACCACATTACCTGTCAAATTACAATGCGTGTCAGATGGGCTCACCCAATTATGCAATTCACCAGTACCTAGTTGACTAATGCGGTAATACGGTCTCAAGTTCGTCTAGTCTCGCCTATGAACAATTGTTTAATCAATGTCTGGAGTTTATTGCAATGTAAAAATATTTTTCGTCGACAAAACATACCTATAACTCTTCATCTACATCGCACATACCCGGTCACTTTTTGCTTACATATAAGAACGCAAAAAAAAAAAACAAGCTTTTACTCGCTGCATGGGCATTAGAATTGAAAACTTTAAAAGCTTACCACTACAACGGTACAAACACCAAAAACAGCACATGCACATGGACACAGTGCATGTGCAGTGCATGCGATGTGAGATATACAAAAGCGATCTTGAACTGAATTCAGGTTGTTGCTCTCTCTAATAGCACTATTTTTATGCATACCTATGTATTTCTCTTTCACATAAATGCGTGACAGCGCCAGCAATTAGTACTCGCATGGTGCGCTGGTGGAAATTATTTGAAAATAAAAAAGAATCACTAACTATACCTAATGTTGGACGTTTATTTTTCTAGGAACTTCAACAAGAAATGAAACAAAACTTAAAATAATCCTGGGAGGTTGACTTTGTCCCTCATAATAAAATGTCACAATGAAAGATTACACGTTCAGTCTCCACTCAGTGGTGGGTGACATTTTCAAAACCACGCAATCCACTCACCCACCAGGCGCACGCAATAGCACACAATAGGAAACTGGAAAATTTTCCATGACAAATTGTCAAATATTACTTGATGTGACGGCGGCGGCGATTACACAAATAGAATATAATTGCACGCGCCTACTCTTTTCTGTTTTTGTAGTCTACCTGATAAAACTGCCTATTTTGTTGCTTTTCTTTCTTCCACCATAGTACCTATTCCGTCCCTTCTCACGCGATAGTAGTTTTTTTTTGTTTTGTTTAAAACAACATTTCACTTATTTTTGTTTTTGGCAGCTGGTTTATTTTTTATTTCCACTCACTACGCATACTTTGTGTGGACTATTGCGCAACAGGCTTCAGGTTTAACCCTAAACATAAAGTAATGCTTCCCTTCTGCTGTCCAACCTCTGGCGAACGCCTGACGTTCGGATACGCACACGACATAAAATTGTGGGTGGGGTTTTTTTTTAAAGTAAATTCAAAGGGTGCCAAAAAGGCTAGGCCTTGATTTAGATCAACAAGAGGCGACATTTTCAAGCTGTAAAGCAATAAAGGGGTTCTTTCCTTCTAAGACTTCGGCCACGTAGTGAGCGACGAGCGGGATAGGAAAGGTGAGTTTTAATTGTTCATGTCAACAATTTTTGGCGACACTGCCTTGAGCGCGTTTAGTGAATTAAATGAGAAATAGATTGAGTATCACAAAGACTTATTCTACTTTTTTATCTGGGGTCTGGGCTTATTAATACTCCTTACTCGTTAATCGTTATTTTTCTAAAGTTCGCTTTTTATGTCATATTAGATGAGAACAAGAACGTAATGAAAATAAAATAGGCTTTCTTCGATTGCTATTCATTTATATTGTACATATAAAAAGAGCTCCGTAATTGAGTCAACATCAATTCAGTTTCCCATTTCTCAAATTTAAGAGATACATATTTATTTTATTGATTGAAGGAATGAACGATGCACCTTATTATGAAGTCGTTTGCAAATGGCTATCAATTTGCGTCAGCGGATAACACGAGTATTTATTAATCGCTTCTAACTCTCGTTCGTTTTGTTTTCATCCGAAGATCTTTAAACTTGCAGCTGCTTTGATATGGTGAAGGCTTATCGCGCTGTCTACGTTCCACTTTTTTTTTGTCAGACCTGCTCCACACATTTTTGATTTAATTTAATTTCCCTTATTGCGTTTTTAGCAAATAATCTTGATGAATTCAATTTGACCTTCCGCTTTAAAAATGATTCAATTTGGATACGTTTGGTATACAGAAAATGTTAATTTCATTCATTATCAGAAAGCCGGTTCTATTATAATTAAGCTTTCACTTTCTATAAGTTCAACTCCACTTGTTTGAATCATTTATTCCCTCCCCGTGTTTTTTCAATGGTGGAGAAAAGAAAACAGCAAATGTGGCAAAGAATAGATAGACTAGCAAACGGTTGGATTACATAACCACAAATCAATAACACCGGGTACTGGATGGAAGAATACAAATAACAACAATGTCTTAAAGGGGTGTTGGCGCAGCGGATAACAGGCAGTCTCGGCCATTTTGTTGACTATTTGATTTGAATTCACATACATACAGGATTGGCGATATAGCATTTCGACTTTGTGCTTAACACATATTTAAGAAAGTTTTCGAAATATTTATCTATATCTCTAGTATTATATGATATGTACTTGTTTAGAAACGACACGTGCGTAGACGTGCATTTTGTTGTATTCGACATTTGACAGCTCGGGCGATCTCCACCTGTAGAGACCATTCTCTTAGTCAGTTAGCACAACCCAACGGGCGCATGAATTCTTAATTAACAATTAGATTGTTTGGTACCATTTGCCACAAACATTTTGACAAAATTTCGAGTTTTATTGTTTTCTGTCGTGACTTTAGACTAAGAATAAAGAGAAACGTCAAATCTCACAATTCGATAAACAAGGTGCACGCAAAATCCCCTCCAGAAATGCTCCAGAATATTGTCGAATCCACTTCAAAGTTTATCAAACAAACATGTTTATACCGTAGGTTTGTTTAGTTCCACCAATAAACCGTGCCATGAGATTAGATAAGATAAACTATGGGGTTTTGCCAACAGCCATATCACAATAAATCGAACGATGACTAATTGCTATCTTTTTTTTCCATTTACAGAGGACGTAAACGTTTTGTCTCCGAAGGAGACGGTGGCCATATCAAACCACAAACAATTCCAATTCGTGACTAAACTTAATGAGAATGGAAGATTGATCTCGTTTTCTTTGATTTTTGTTTGTTTTATTGAGAAGAGAATATTAAAAAAGAATATGATAACCCCCTTACCACCACCAACTACTACTATCATAAATATCCTACACCCTACATGAAGGAGGAAAACTTAAAACCTAATAAACTATATTATAAAAAAAAAATTGAAAGAAAAACAACAGCAATAAGACAGAATATGATATTATTATTAATCAACTTTATTAAAACATTTTTAACAATTAAAAACAATTGAAAAAATTATATATAACGTTTTACATAGAGACAGTTTCTGAAACAAAAAAAACGAAAATGACGCAAGAAGACTATGACGAACACAAAACGTACATACAAATTGTAACAGCGAATTTCTTTTTTTCCTTCAAATATTTTGTCCCAATCTTAAAAGTAGTAAAACATTTTTATATCCATATTTAACATTTTTTTTCTTTCCACTTCTTAATAAATGAACTTGAATGTACGATCAACATTTTCTTTTAAAATTTTCACACTATGAATTTATTTCTTTGATTTTTTTTTGTGAAAACAATATTGGCAGAGCAAGAACTGTATAAAAGGTATTTTATATAATTTTTTCACGAGGTACATATGTTACGACAAATGATTTTAAAAATTTTCTAAGACATTGATTGAACAAAGTTGCAAATTTTAAAACAAACAAAAAGTTAATAAACAAAAATTATTATTATAAATATAAAAGAAACAATAAACTGCTATTAATATAACATTTACTTACTTTATATACAAAACAAACAAGAAATAATATTACTGTAATTATAATTATTAAATGTTAAGGATTTAAAGAAAAAAAATAATAAAAAAAATACACAATTTCGAATTTTCTGTCTATATTAATTCTAATGCAATAGTAGCGGCCAAATGAATAACTATGCTAGGGGCGCCAGATCAGGGGAATGTGAAAAACGTCCGCCAGACAACTGAATTGTTGAAGTATAAGGTTAAAATGCTTTTCTCCTGGAATCGAAATTCGCATTTAGAGCTCACAAGAACGAAGGACCCCTGGGATGTCAGCACGTAACTTCATAATATCGAGTTCCGTCGATACAATCGAGCTCTGGCAGCACCTAATCTGTCTCAATCGAGGATAATCGATCCGAGACTATATTCGTTTGTTCTCTGGATTGTGTACTTCGTACAAATTTGTAAAAGTTTTTAAGACAGCACTGACGAAGTAGAAAGTAATATGTTTTGACCTCTATCTGCATTGGGTTTATACTATCAGATTACTTTCCGCATTTTAGTTTTGCTCCGAGATATATTTAAACTAACCTTATCGCTTTTTACTTTCAAATATATTACTTTTCTGCAAACTGAATCTATTCAAATTTAATAATATAATCTATAAATGGAAAATAGAATCAAGTCTTTAATTTGTGGTACTCGATTGTTTTCTACATTAACACAAATACCTAATTGATAGGAACCCAGAGTGATTTTGTTTAAAAATTTAAAAAAAAAAAATCAAAAAAAATACAGTGCTGGAATTGAATTGTTCGCTCGTTAAGAATCTTTGCAGAACAATGGTGCAATCATGGCAGGTTCGAATGCTCGTTCGAATGGGAAGGACGATTGAAATAAATAAAACAATTTACTTCTTTACAACATACTACATTTATTTTATGATCATAAGTTTATCATCTCACGTTCGCATTCCTGCGGTCATTTGCATATTCGATTGTTTCCTGTAGTGGGTAAACTGCTCCAAATACTGATTTATCGTGTCTATCGGTTCATAAATTTCATTCTGCTTACTCATATGGCCCATGTTGCTAATGGACGGCAGAAGAAAGTATACTGGATAGCCTATAGATATACCACTTCCAAGAAATCCCTGCAGAACCTCACGCATCATTTCCCAACAATTCGATAGCATTACGCAGGGTTGATACTCCATTTCGATAAGTATTCCCTTGAAATTCTCCATCATGGCTACACTGCCCAATTTGATTACAAAGTCCCCATACTCGAAACGTGAACCTTTCGATTCGATTTTAGTCTGTTTCTTGGACGAGTATACGGATGTCATCTTCAACATCAGCAAATCGAACAGATTATCTGCTACCAGAGGAATGTGTCGGCTGCCATTGTCCAGAATGGAGAAAGTCGAAGCAGGATACTCGGAATTGTGAAGAACATGAACAGTTTTTGCCTGACCATGGGGAGGCGTTGAGATATACGTCTCACAATCCACCAGAAAGTGACCAGTCTGCGTTGCACCCAGTGCAAGAAGTCGCTTTGTTAGGAATTCTATAGCTTTCGCGCCACTTTTTCCTTCAGGAACTTGATAAGGTACGAGAACTGTAACTCCCATTGCTTTAACAACAAATAAACCGATTATAGCATTTAAATATATAACAAAAACAAAAGATATACCAAAACTAATCAAATGATCACAAGAGCCGGCGATGATGCTTTTCAAATGTCAACTTGACATTTAAGTAAGTGACGGTGACAGCTATGGAAAATATTTTCTTTTCTTTAAATTATCTGCCATCTGGCGGAGAGTAGAGTGTTATATATTAATGATGACTGTTATTTTTGAAAGTAGGTAGGGTATTGTTCAACTAATTCAACATTCGCTCAAAATGATGGGCCTTCTGTGTTTTATAAACTGCATGGGTAGTTATTCGAAAGACATTAAGTTTTTACCATCATTGTTTTGCAGCTTAGACCACTAAAAATGTGCTTTCTCACTACGATTATCAGTAGATTTGTGGTCGTTGCGTCAGTCTTATATCCTGTAAATTCTGCTATCTGCTTGACTGACTTTCACAAGTGAATAAAAAAACAAAACACTTTTTTTAGAAAAAGTTTTCAACAATTATTTCTTTATTAACGACTCCTTTTTCTCGGGTGACTTTTTGGTGAACGGTTTCTTCAGGTCAATTATATCGGTCTTTAACGATCGAAAAGACTTCCTTAGGCTTGATGTTACATTTCTCATTTTGCTCTTAGTGCCGCCAATCTCACAGCTTTGTCTTTGCAGACCGTCTACAGCGCCCGTGCCATCGGTCATTGTGGACAAAGTTGATGACGCTGACGACGAGCTACTATCCTTAGACGCACTGCTCCTTAGATATTTACGGTTAAAGTTCATCTGTGGTGTGCCCCACTTTTTCTCGATAAAGGCTTCAAATTCCGGATCATCAGAGGACGATGTCTCTTCGTCCCTCATAAAGTCCTTCTCCTCGTCATTGTCCTTGACACGATCCAGAGGTATGTCATCGAGTTTTCGTGTAAGAATCACCCCAGGGGGCACACTTTTCAAATTGGCTCCTTCAATGTCGGTCTGTTGGAAGTCTATGGGATGTTTTCTGGATGGTTTCTTTGGTGCTTTGTTTTTCTTTGGTGATTTGATTTCATGAATACGGACACGGAAGCTGAGGATCTGAAAGAGTTCTTATTAGCTTGCTAGATTACATTTATAGAGATTACAATTACCTTTTCCTGTCCGATCAATCGTTGTAGATCCGTTAGAGCTACACAAACGCACGTGCCGTCCAGCAGTATATCCTTATCGTACTCCGAGTGAACAGGGAAGCGCTGAGTTATCACTAAGGCCTCATTTTGCTTATGGTACATCTCCACCTCATAAGCAAAATTTAACTTACGATCACGCACTGTGGATGTAACGGTCATCGTAAATAGGACACGATCTCTATCGTAGATCTGATAAAAGTTGAACATCTCATCGAAGACTTCGAAGACATAGTAACCAGATAACGACTGAAGTCTGCCATTCATGTTCCATACCAAATCTACCTCATTGGTTGTGAAGACACGATCGGCATGGGCCGACTCTAAGTGATCTTTCCAGCCAGCTTCTCGGCCAGTCCAGGTGCAATCGCCCCACACACGACCCATGAAACATTTCATTGATTTCCACACGCATTGCTTCTCATGCCAGTTGAGTAAATCGATTTGCAGTCGAACTGTGCAGCCAGCCGCTGCATTCGTACAACGAAAGTGAGCCTTCGAGCAAAGGGCCTCAAGGGTTAGCGAACGTAATTCAATGAAGGGTTCCTGTGGAGCAAAATACACAAATTTGTATTGATTGGAAATAATTTTAATTTTGTTTTATCATGGGCTTTATTTGACAAGTGGAACGGAATGACAATTTATTTATTTTTGCTAAGAGATAAGATTAAACCGATTGGCATACATATTAGTACCGACTAGACATTTTTTATTAATAAATGCTCCAGTTGACATATATAATTTAGTTAATTAGTAGAAGCTTTATGCCTTACTTTTCTGAGGCAACTAACGCAGACATTGAGCAGTCATGGCGAAGTGAGTTTTTCTTGCATAGCCTTGATATACCTTGAAAGTGTAAATTTGCTTTTAAAGTAGACAAAAATAAAAAACGTTTTGACAGGGGAGTACGTACGTATTATTCGACCGTATTAGTTATCCTGATTATAGCCCTGTTTTTTTGAACTTCGAACTCAGCAAAGCAAAGTAAAGTAGGATTTTTATCATGCAATTACAACAACTACGCTCTACTTGACACTTCGAGACTCGGTTGTAGTTGTTGTAATCGCGTGCTGAAAAGCCTACTTTACTTTGCTTTGCTGAGATCGAAGCTCAAAAAAACACGACTTATATTAAACATGCAAACGTACCTAGATACCCTTCGATGTTACGTTTATCAAGAATGCTTCCAATCTAAAATTGTTTATCTTGTATGATCAGTATCATTTGTTCAGTTTTCAATTACCAATATAGGTACGTCTCTTACGTACGCATGAAAAGTGAGATCAAAATAATATAACATAGCATGATCAGTATCATTTGTTCAGTTTTCAATAACCAATATACGTCTCTTACGTACGCATGAAAAGTGAGATCAAAATAATATAACGGACTTCTATTTAAACCATTTATAAAATCCGCTGTCCAAATGATAAAATTCGCTTTTCACTATAAAATCAAAAATAATAGTGAGTTGTTTATAACCGCTATACGTCACCATTCAGTGTTTGACGTCAGTACCACCTATTTGGCTTATAAAAGTCAATTGATGTTTTAAGATTAAAACGAATGTTTACAGTTAAGTTAAATCACATTTATATATTATGATGCAATTTGTTCTTTTCAGCAGTCTTGCAAATATTTGATTGGCTTTTGTGTCAACAATTTGGAATGTGAGGCTGACAATCGGATTGCAGATATTACAGCATTTGTAGCCAATCTAAATGTCTTAAACTTCGAATTTTGTTTGCTATAAGACGCTTTTGAACAGCCTACTGTCAAAATTGTTACAAAGGAAATGGGCACATTCAAAAATCTAGTTGTCTTAGGTCGCCTAGATTGGTCTGGATAAGATGTAACCTGAACGCAAAAACTAGATTTGTCTGGAACGTCACTTTTTCGTTCGTCAGCCACATATGCAATCTGTCAACTAAGTACACAGTCGCGAATTTTTGGACTAGATTCGTGAGCTACCTGTCTATGAACGTCAAATGAAAAAGCTGTTCATGCGACCGATCTAAGCCAATTAAAACTGAGTAACAGAAAGTCAGCCAGCTGTCATACTTACTAAACTACATACTTCAACGTCCGCAATGTCTAAAACTTCAAATTTTACTTGCTTTTAGACACTACCAAAAATGTTGCAGAGAATATATAAAGATCAAACTGATTGACACGGCTGCAATTGTTGCATATTTTTCTAAATGGTTATTTAGCAACTGAACATGTTTAGCCATCTTATCGGTCGCCATTTTACGTATCGGGAAATTTGTACGCTACTTTTAATCAACATTAGTATTACCTATTGGACATTCAAATTGACAGCTGCTTTCATGCAACTTTTTAGTGACGAATCAACATAAATTTGGACCATTTTAAATTCGGCAGTAATTGTAGTTGATTTATATACAAGCATAAGTATTTATGACTACTTCCACCGATTGCAAAATCAAAGCATAAAATAGTTGATGGATTGTCCAATAATATAGTGGAAGCTTTATCAACATACATAAACCCATATAAAATAGGCAGCTAAGACATTTCGATTTAATTGACAGATAAAATGTCAAAAACAATGTGTAGACTCACCTTGCAAAGTGGACACAACATCAGCACCGTTGTGCAATTTAGGCAAATACTATGACCATTAGCACATAGTCTAATGGGAGCCTTCATCGGTGAGGCACATCCTGGGCATTTTAACTCCTCAATTAATCGTTCGTAGTGATTTATTGATATACCACCGGCTGTTGCGATAGTTGTTGCTGTCGTCGGTGTCGGTGATATAGAATCGGATCTGCCATCACTTACGTCAGTTCCCTTGGAGTTCGTTTCAACTGAAGTTTTGCAATTAATTGAATCTTTGGAAGCACTAAAATCACTGGTAGTAGCACCATTGCTTTGCAGGAAAATATTTTTGTCCGCTGACATTTTACGTGATGGAGATCGCTTTGGAGCTGTTGGTAGTTTTGGTTTGGAGGATTCTGGTATTGCTGGTAAAGCACCAGTCTGTTCGGAAACTGGTAGTGATTTTGTTGCTGCAACTGGTATCGGATTTGATTCTGACGTCTGTTTGATTACTGGTACCGATGCTGATACTGGCGATGGTGCCGCAGCTGGTATTGGTGTTGGAAGTGCTTCTATTTCAAGCGGTGCGGATTTCGGTGTCGGTGGTGGTGGTGAAGGGGGTAAATCCAAATCCGATGAACTATCAAGCAGCTCTTCGATTGTGCAAATTCTCGCCCTCACACTTTTCACTAGAGGCGTGGATGATAGTTCTTTTGCTGGTTCGGGTAGTAATACTGGCTTCGGCGGTGTTACAGGTGCAGTTGGTGATTCTGGTGATACTGATGATTTCGTAGGTGATTTTTTCTGCAATTCTAAAACGTCGCAAAGCTCTCTGAATGACTTAATTTTAGTGCTGTTGTCACTTTTCACGGATTTCACCTCAGTTGTGGACGATGACTCCTTCTTTGAGGACGACAAAGAAGATGATTCATTGGTCAATATGCTCGAAGTTGTCTCTTTTATTAGTGGCTCGGTTTCCGTTCTCTGTGCCGGAAAGACGTTATTCGTTTCAAAAACTTCAAAACTTTGCTCTTTAACAACTTGACTGAATGTAGCCATTTTTTTTTTTATTTATAATCGTTTCGAATTCAATTTAAATTCGGTTTCTTTATATGCTTCAGTGGTCACTTGATATGAAGCCACCTATCGTGTCGCGTCACTTGATTTATTTGAATCGAACTTATGCCGAAAGGTTTCGAGAATTTAGTAAATTTTCTTTAATCTTATCTTACTCCCCTCTTATTTCTAAAATTTGTTATCTGTTCGCTTAATGACATTTGAATTGTATCAGCAAAATTGTTGATAAAATTAAATTAACGTTCGAACGTGAGGGCCAGTTGACAACACTATTATTGCGAAGACGTCAAGCGATACAGAGATAACACTGTCTTCGGTACACAGACTAGAGAGTCAATAAGTATGTACGAGTGTCTATGGCGTTGGGCGATTGAAGTAAGTGTACGTACATCTTGGAAATCAATTAACCGTTGAAGAAGATGTAACGAGAGCTGCATGACGGGGGCACTAGCACTTTAAGTACAGTGAGTTATGGTATGACGGCAAAAGTTCAACGTCATTTAAAAACGATGTCGGCGCCGATTTGACAACGTTATCCGCTATTATTGGAAATGTACTTAAAGTGGGCTGTTAGACAGTTTGTCTGAGTTTTACTTGAGCCAGTAATTATGGGGAATGATAGTTTTACGACATACCTGCTACGATGTAGTGTAATTTTATTGGGTTGCAGAATGCAAATATTAAACCAATATGAGAAAAAGTCTTTTGTGCTTTAAATAAAAGCTCCATTTGGGAGTCTTACATTTTTAAAAATGAGGGGTATTTCTTTACTGTCTGCCATTTATAAAAGATTTCTTTTAAGTTGTTGTCTGTAGCAGTTTACCTGACAGTATTTTCTAGAATTTATGTTGTCAAAATGATAAATTAAAGTTGTCAAAAGAAGCAAGAAGTCTAGACGTCTAAATTTGACTTGGATTTGTTTTTTTCTGAACCAGATTGTCAAGTAATGCGACAAATGTTTGATGTTAGGCATCCACAAAACTCACTACTCTGTTCTATAGACAAACCATACTGAGAACACCAACTCCGGCCGAATTCCCGTTACTTGCCTACGAGCTATATTTCTATGGAGTGGTCGCGATTTGGTGCGCTAGTATTGTTACACAGAAATTCGTATTGACAAATGTCACGTAACTTCAAAAATTCCGCCTCACCAACACACTCTCAAAAAATATGAGCCACTTCCGCTGTGGACAAATTTGCTGTCAGCGTTCATAGAATTCTATCCGTTTAATTTGAAATTATTCGTCACGTGTGCATAGTATTTTCTTTTTTGGAATAAGTGTACATTTGCTTAAAATATTTATGAAACTTACAATAGCCGTGTTTTATTGAGCTTCGATCTCAGCAAAGCAAAATAAAGATTTTCATCATGCAATTACAACAACTACGCTCTACTTGACACTTCGAGACTCAGTTGTAGTTGTTGTAATCGGATCTCAAAAAAACACGCCTAATGTAGATTGGAACAACAATTGCTCTTCAGTCACAGATAGGAAACAAATTGGCTGAATTAGAAAAAAAAATTGAGGGGGCCAGCGACAAGATTGCGGATTGCGTTCTTCAAGTAATGGCAAATGTCAGCCACAGGTACTTCTTCGTACATACCAACTAAAAAGCCACTGACATTCTAAATGAGAACGTTCGAATACTTTGTTTATGTAGAAGGTCTAAAATCACTGATAGTAGTAGACGTCAACTCGATTTGTCTGGACTTGGAAAATTGACTTGTCAACTATCTGTCAACTTTAATTGACAACTATGGTGCACTTTCAGTTTGTTTAACATTAGCTGCAAGAAGAATATGTTTATTTAGTTATGTTTATATTACGTGGTTTGTAAGTAAAAGAAAATGCGCGTGACAAATCGCACCAACCAGCTGTCAGTTTTAATAAACAACCGACTTGAACCAACAAAATTCATGGACAAAAATTTCTGACTTTACTCTCTCTCTCTCTCCCTTTTTCTCTTTCGGGAAATTCAAGAACCTTTCTGCACATAAATTGTATTTGTTGTTATATATATACAATCACAATGGACCTATTCTGACCCACCAATCGAACCTAACCTATAAAACTTAATTTTTTTTGTAGTATTGGAACTAGTGTTTGTTTTTTATTTATCGTAAAATGGTTTAACTTTGATTCGTAACTGTTATTAACGAGCTTATTATGATATTGTCACTGATTTGCTAATTTTAAATCAGTATCAGTGCTCCATAAAGATCTGAAGACCCATTTATCTGAATTGTTTAAATAAAGAGTATTTTAGGTGGAAGGAGATAGTATTTTTATTCGCCTTTGATATAATAGTGTTATTAATGCTAATTTCAAATTTACGATATCATATAGGTTGTTCCAATTCCAAGGGAATGGATTGAAGTCACTTTTTCGCATCAGTTTCGTTTCTT
Source organism: Cheilosia variabilis (assembly GCA_951230905.1). NCBI lineage: Eukaryota > Metazoa > Arthropoda > Insecta > Diptera > Syrphidae > Cheilosia > Cheilosia variabilis. The sequence continues at coordinate 49,535,189 of OX579677.1, forward strand.
TAATAACTCGAATGCTTATTATAACGTTGTCCGATAGTGTAGAGCAAGATACAGAGTTGGAATTTGTTAAATTGATTATGACGTTTGTCACTGTGTTACTTATTTCAAATATGGCACATTCACATTCAAAAACCTAGGTACCTTAAGTGGACTAGATTGATCTGAACTAGGTGCAAAAACTGGTCGGTAACGCCACTTATCCTACGTCTGCCACATATACGAACTGTCAACTTAGTACACGCAGTCGCGAAATTCTTGATTAGATTCGTCGGCTACCCCGCCATAGACGTTAAATGAAAAGTGTGTTCATGTGGTCGATCTATTCCAATCAAAACTGAAAAACATCAAGTCAGCCAGCTGTCAAACTTACTAAATTAGAAAACGTCCCTATTCTTGACTAGGTTCGTCAGCTTGACTAGATTCGTTGACTGTCTCAGACCAACCGAATGTCAGGCTTACTAAACTAGAGACTAGAAAGTCTCTAATGATTTCCTCAGCAAAAAAAAAATGTATTCCGAGTTGCTTCGATCAGTTAATAACGAATTAAAAAAAGTTACAGTTTTAGTGGCTGACAACTTAAAGACAACATTTTACTTTGCCTTTCGATTCCTTTTTTTTATAAAATTGTTCTTATCACCTGCACATTCCAAATGTGAAAACAAGACAAAAAAATACATTCTAAATCATCTGTCAACCATCCTAGTTCAAGATTACAAAAACTTGCTCCCATGTCAGTTGCCTAGAAAATTGGCTGTAAATTGCGGGTACCTACATACTGATCTCACTTTATTTATATTCATATATTAGCAGTTTAATTATGAATTTGGTAACTTCTTCATTCGTCTCGAGAAAATTTTACAAAAATCACAAGTCAACACCGCAAGCACAAAATTTTCCGAGAATCTGAACAACTGCTTGAACTGACGTCATTCACAGAACGTAACTATCTGTCATTGGTTCATTAGCAAACTCAAATGAATTGTTACAGAAGGGGCAACGATTGGTTTAGTTATAAATGACGGCAAAATGAAGAATGCTTATATACTCCGCCAACAAGAAGAGTGGCACATAACATCCACGAAACGGACAAAACGTCATTTACAAAGTCGCTTTAAGGTAGTTTTACTACCTCGGCTCCACTGACAGATTTAGGTATCACTTGGTGTTTTTGAAAGCAAAATTATGCGAGTGACTTTGGGTTCCGTTGACATTGACGTGCTTTCGAGGAGGATGCATTTCGAAACGTGTAACAATCATTGACATTCACTGCAGGAATGCATGCAATATGATTGCCTGTAATTCCCAGCGGCTTAAATTTTTGTACTTAACTATTTTTAGGTATTTGTTTATAAAGAAGTTGCATTTTGGCTGAATTGAACCATCAAATTATGGTGCAAAATAAACTTTATGTAAGTAACGCGGTGTGATCTAATGTATACGGGTATTGCAGTCATACGTGCTCATAGTTGGTAACACTAACGATATCGATGAATAGGTCTTAGCAGGGATTGGATTAGTTTAAAATGCATACAAATTAACTAACAACAAAATGTTTTACAGCGACCGCAGTCACAGCGGAAATTCAATTTCTGACAAGGGTATCACTTTCATTCCATCGTTTCAAATTGAATCCTCAACAATATGAACAAAGAGATGTTGCTAACAAGTTAACATTCTGTAAACCACTTCCGATGTAAGTTCCACCTCCTCGTTGTTTCCAAGAATTTAGTTGCTAATATCAGTCAAGTTAGAGCAATGCCAGAGCACTTGTAAACAAACCAAGACGTCTTAAATTTATAACTGACACTGGCAGTTCCTTTAAAAATTGTGTTTCGCGTTTTCACTGTCTAAAAATTAAATTCCACCACGTGTGTATGCCGTCAACTAACTCGATATATACATCTGACTGTGTATAATTTCCGATACCGAATGAATCACTGCTATCCACAGAGAATACTTTTTCAAATGCTTTCAATTCTGGGTGAATATCTTCACTGAGAATAGTATCTGGAAGATTATCTCATTTGAAGAGAAAATCGATTTTATACACACCCATACACAGGCATATACTAAATGTAGAAGTCTAATTTGCGTCCAATAAGCTCGGGAATTCCTTTAACTTTTAAATGCAACACTGTGTATGCACTAATTGGATTTTTGTTGTTTAAAACAAATAAAAAACACCGCAACGTTCACCGAACTCGTAACGCGACCCAAACAAACTGACACCGCAACTAAACGGTGTCTGTGCGGTACTACAGTCGTATAAGCCGTCAACAACGGGGAAAAACACTCTAGAGAGATACGTCATCGTTGTGTGCCCGTCACCAACCCCCCGAAAAAAAAGTAGGGTGGGCTGAGTCGTCGTCGTCGGCTTTGTCAAGGACTTATACCACCAGTTCGCGGCCATGCCACCCATCGGTGGCATTGACACTCGAACGGGTACTCTGCAGTTTGGCCGATCACATTTGGGTGGGCAGCTTGTGTCTGAATTGTTCTATGTCCAATTACATTGATGTTTGCATGTAATATACATCCCTCAGTGGATTTGAAAAGGTTTTCCTAATAAGGGAGGTTGTTGTTTGCAAATTTGCAGAAGGTCATCGGACGTATGAAAATCCACCAAAAAGTGTGGTCACAGCGGGTGCCGGTGGTGGTGAATTTAGCCATGGTTAGCAAGAAAGTGCATGGGGTGTGGTGGTAGTTTCACCCATAAAATGAGGGAGGACGGGCATGTTTCGATGAAAATTATATGTTGTCCGCAAGACTTGTTTAATGGGAGTTTATGAGCGGACGTGGTGCAATAATAAGTTCCAGCTCCACGGGAATCTACTTTGGGGGAAGGAGTTTTATAAATCGTTATACAGATGCATAACATTCAACGAAAAAAAGTTACGTATACGCCCTGTATGTCGTATGACTTTGAATTTATACATTTTTTTTGTTTCAAAGGTGAGGCAGAACGTGATGTGGTATAAACTTGACCGGCTGAGCCTTAAATTGTACGAAATTGAAATGGCCATTAACAAATCATGACGACTGTCATTTTCCAAACGGGGGTTTGGAAGGGTCCTACGATTTGATATTGAGGTTGAAGATGGGAATTTAAAAAACGGGTTCTGCAAGCCCCTAGATAGGACAAGGGATGTTCTTAGTTCGATATTGAATCGATAGCGAAATTTATAATTAAATAGGGTAGTAAAATAATTTTACGCGTGGCACTACATCCGGAAATGGGAAAAAGCCAATCGACATCGTCAAAAAGCAGACGCAGAAGGGCGCCGAATATTTCAAACAATCCACCATCGGTACCTGCAAATAATTGCTCAAAATTTCCTCAGTCCATCAGCAATAGTAAAAGAAAAGTTTATCGAGGGTCGTATGAGGCAACACTGACAATAAGGACATACAAGTCGGTATATATTTAAGTTAAAGAACGAGGTTTATATAAGTAAAACGAACAAGGCCTGACTGGATGCCAATGAAAATAATTCGGCGGATATAGTAGCAAAGGCGCTTTGTATTGTTCAACATTTTATGTACCACGTATGCAGGCTATTAAGGATCGGCGAGTAATATCATTCAATGTAGGCCATTATCTCATCAAATCGATCAAAATTAGGCTAGAATTGATATAGCAACGACCCTTCACGACTTTATCATCTTGGACAACGCTGCCAGCAAATTTCTTGCGTAAAACGGCGCCAATCATCTGGTTGGCGTGCAAAAAAGGGTCTTACTGGTTCGTTGCGGATTGTAGCGCTACCACAAGTATGCATAAAGTACATTTGGGTTAAAAGAAAACAAAGCAGTTTTAAATTAGAGTGCGGTCCTACTTAGAATTAATTAAATGGCGCCCACCGATGTAGTACCTGGAAGTCGTATTTTGTTTCGTATGAGGTGACCATATTATAGTTTTTATTACTGTATTTAGTTTAGCACTGGATATTTTCCAACGCTGCGTAACAACTCATAATGCAATTAAGGTATTAAAGAAATGCCAAGCTGATTCAAAGGTTATTGCGAGTGATTAGTACGCGATATACGCCACCCCTTTCAATCGCCAAACGCACAAGTCTTTTTCCGAACTGACAGAAATCATTTGCTAAATACTCGTTTTACGTCGACAACCGTAAATAATCCATGAAGCAAAGCGCCCGATATAAAATTAAAAGTGCTTTCAAATCCACTTTCCGAAACCAAGGGAAAGAACACTATTTCTCGTAAAATTGAAAATACTACTGAAATGAAATAATAGCCATTGTCGCCGCAGACCTTTAAGGCCCACACATCCGTAATTGGATTTTGAACCAAGAAAGTGCGCATCGTGTTTGCGATTTTTTCGCATGTTTTCTCCACCCACTGAACCAGAGAAAAGGAAATCCAAACAAAGATATTTCCACACCTTTGACAAGACATTTTTTGCTTTATTTCCGTATAGTTATTCTTTTCAAATTAGATTTCATAATCCTCGGGATGGTATAATTCTGTCAGCAATCGATAGACATATGACGGAGCATGGCCTCCCCTACAAACAAAAATAGCAACTCAGTTGAGTTTTACAACAGGGTATTTAACTTACATGTTTGAAATGAAAAGTGTAACTAGCTCTGGGGGGACATAGTCAAAAATGGGGCTGTATACCTTGGCAAACTTAGATGCCAGGGAATCGTACGGTATCACGCTTCCAGCGCATCCAACTAGATTGAAGGCGTCTGCTTCATAGCTGCAGTGGTGCACCGGAGAGAGTTTATACATCGGAGCGAGTACAATAACCGGAACCGAGTAGTGCTTGGCAGCTAGAGCGACTGTATAAGCACCGCAAGCGGCACGCAGCCCGCCATTAGCCAATACACTGTGGGTGCCAATAATCACTTTGTTCACCCGAGACATCATCGCGAAGATAGCCGAATCTGGGATGACGACGATTTCCACATTACCAGCAGCCAGACTCGATGCGAGGTTGTGACCCTAAAGAAATCATTCATATTTATGCAACGCCTATTAAATAACATTTAAACGAACCTACCCTACAAGATGGAGCACACTCTGCCACAATAACAGTCAAATATTGGCGCTTTTTCGCAGCGCGCTTCAGGAAACTTTCCACACACCTCGAGTGGCCCAAGGTGAGTATCACCTCTGACGAGTGAATGTTTTCCTCAGCTTGTTGCGAAATATTCTCGGTGCTCGTCTCCAACTCTATTTCAATTTCTTGCAAATGATCGAGGAGAGCCTCACGCAGACCCTCCTGTGGCTGTGAGTAGTCTCTGTTCGCGTCATTTTCACTGGTTTGCGTTACAAGCTTGTGCAGAGACAGTGATGCTTGCGAGTCGTCACAAAATTGAACTTTCGCTTTCAATGAGACAAATTCCTCACGAACCAGTTTAAGCATCCGTCTAGCAATATTGGTTGAAACTGCCTGCTGAGGCAGTGCGGAGACGAGAATCTTTCCTTGAGTGCGTATGATTTTCATCAGTTCCCTAGTGAAGAAAAGGTGAACAACATGTTACTTTCAACGGACGCTACTAAAACCTACTCGGCATGTTTCCAATCCTGTCCACTAATGATTTGTTTGAATATTTTCAAAGTTCTTCTTGTGATGGTATACGAGCCTTCCACTTTGCTGTAAAAAAGAACACTATGAGAGGTATGCCTCGGATAAAAATAAAACCCATTTACCCAACTTTCACATCGTGAATTAGTTTGCCAACTTCTTCAGTTGGTAATTCCTGTGTTTTCATAATGAACTATTGTGCAAACCGAAAAATATTTATGAAATCAAGCAGCCACGCAGAAAGACGACTTTCATGTAAATTAATCTGTCAAAATATGGCAGTCAAAAGTTGACTGTCAAACACCTTGGGATACTATGGAATTTGGAGTAGTGGCTGCTTCAGGGTTGTTAAAAAATAAAGATTGCAATGTTTAAGATATATGAGTCCCAGTCGGATGAACCCAAATTGTAAACGTATGTATATATAGAAAGTAAAATCATACTGGAGGAATAAGGAAATTTCCTTCCTCCTCTGATGGAATAAAAAAATTTGGAGTTTCTTTAGGTATTATCGTTCACATTAATATTAATTTTTTCGGATTTCATTTGGTAGAGTACTCTAAAAATAACTTTAACATATATAAGCTCATTCATAGGACTGCAGCCTTTCGCATAAGTGATGCAACATAAAAGGCACATAACAAGTTGCAAACATTTAACATACAACGGCAGATGGTAAAACTCTAATTGAGATTTTTTTCTTAATTTTACAATACGATAGTACGTGCCTTACAGAAGTAATTTTTTTTAAATACATAATCCTAAACATCCGCTGCATCTACAAAAGCCAGCCGCTGCGTCCATCATCCAATCAAACATACCCAAAAACAGAAATCAACCCAAATGTTACATTCCTGGGCGCAGAATCGTTGTCATTATATCTCCCATACCGTTCCGCAGTCATACCCGTTCTTATTTTATTCCGATTGTATGACAGCCGCAATGCATACAGCCGCCAAAGTTTCGCAGGCTTTGCAAAACCTTTGCAACTATTTTCCTTCAAGTATCGCCGAAGCTTCACGTGTCGCTTGTCGTCTCTTGTCCTATCAGCGATCCTTCCACACTCAGCATCTAAAAGAGCCATTCAATTCATTAAAATTCAATCAATGAACACAGATTCGCCCACGAAAACTCTATTGGACTAAAATCTCCAATAACGAGTAGTACCGCCATTCGCCTGTTTTGTTTGTTTGTTCTTCCAATAAGTGGTTGCAGAAAAGTGAAAAGAAAAACCTATAAAAACCCTTAAGTTTATTTCTCAGTGAATTGTATTAACAAAAAAAATCAAAATTAAAAGTTCAAAGAGCTCTTACCTAAATGCCAAGGTAGGAAAAAAAGTGATAAACCACCACCTTCCCATACATTTTCATTTCTAAAAGTTTTCTGTTCTATAGTTGGGGACACATCAATAGTATTCCCTTAAAAGTTTTCCTTTCGATTTATCCGAAATTAACTAGTTTACCCCATTAAATAGTTGTTCCATCCAAAATTAAGCGAAAGAAACTCACAAAAAATAAATTTAAAACGAGTTCGAGAAGGACGAAGAACAGTTTTTTTTGTGTCGTCTGCGTTTTATTGATTTTTATTTTGTTTTTGTGTTTGTCTTCTGTTTCTGTGCTGGGAAATTATTGCAAGAAATAAGTGAGTTTTCCCCCAAATAAAGCCAAAAGCCATATATAAAGCAGCTTGACCGATTTTATATTTGATAGTTCTTGTTGGTATCGTTTTTGTCGTTAGAGCCAAACCAGACCACCGCGAGGACAAAACATATCTCTAGAGATAACAAGCAAAAAAAAAAGAAGCAGATTTAATTTATTTTTTGTTAACGAACAGCAATCAAAATTCAAATAATGCTGAACAATGATTCGAATTTTTCGCCGCATGTAAGTAGAAAAAAATAAACCAACATTAAACAACATTTTAATACAAAAAGAACGCAAGGAAATGTTGTATATTTCTCATTCTCGCTGTTGTTTGCTTTTTGTCGCTTTTTACTTTTTATTTTGTGTAATTTTGTTTATTTGTTTATGTTTGCTTCCTTTTTGTTTAATTTCTTTTCTTTTCGGCTGTAGGTATGTCGCTGCTTTGACTGCGAGTAGAGGTACAGCACAGTGGGGTAGAAAAATATTTGCTTGGCGAGAGATTCGACAGAAAGTAGAAAGGGGTGTTTTGTGGGTTGACAGGGATGGTATTTGCTTATGCTTATTTGTTTGGATTGTGAATTCAGAACTGTCTCATGACAGAAACCAGCCACGATTGGGGTTGTTTAAGAAGAGGGGATGAACACAGTAAAATTTTGCTGTCGTTTTTCACCGCAAAAGCCATACATAAGTGACTGTCAACTTTTTCTCGCTGGGCATGCCAGAGGTTAAAATTTTCAGGTCCACCGAAAAGGTATTTAAAAGCGGGAAAAGGGAAATGTGCGATACCAATAACAAATTTTAGTCCCTACTTCAAATTTACGGAAGGTCACAATTGCGAAATTTGTAATGAAAATATAGCCACTGTGAACTACATATTAAAATTTAGAGTGGCAACTACCACCTAAGAACTTGCGTTTTGCATGACATTAGCCCTAATCGACAGGGCACGATAAAATCGATGAGCTAAGCTACGTGCAGGTTGACTTAGGAAATAATGTGCTTTATCACAAATCAGCCGTTTTTTGTCTTTGACTTTACAGTTTAGCAACAGAAAGTGCAATCGCAGGTTTTGGGCGTTACATGAGTGTTTAAATATACGCGGTTTTATTGTGTTGAAATCCGTCCAGTCATTCAACGTAAAAGTTACTAACATTGATATTACTATGTACAGCTTGTTTTTTTGTAAGCATTTGCTTTATGAATCTTTAAGAACTGGGATCCACTTTGGATCGTTTGGAACAGATTTTTTACTTCTAAAAAGCGTGTTAAGCAGGTTACGCAATATGTTTTGGACGCTTCTATTCCAGAACGCAAACTGCAACAATTTGAGTGCAGGGCTAACATTTACATATAAATGTTAGTCGCTGCCATCGAAAATTAAGAATACGATTTCGAACCATGCATGTAATACTTTTGGAATATGTCACAGAGCGTTAATAAAAACCTAAACTTTTAAATATACTACCAAATGAAGCAATAAAGGTATAAAAGCAAAAACAATTCTGAGCATTTCAAACTGAGCTGAACGTGGTTCAATTATTTACATCACTGACTAAGTCCCGTGCTAACAAAAGTTAGAAGCTCTTTTTATAGTTGGATAGACTGGTTCCCAGCCCAGGACTAGCTTATGCACCATCGTAATTGAATCAACATTTTAGGTTATACCCCAGGTGGTAGGTACTTAACACGGCGGTGTGCATCCAGAACAATACTGCCTCTATTTTCATAAAGGCCCCTTACTACATTTTTACGCTTTCGAGGAAAATGTTAATTTTTTAAATATTTGGTAGATACTTTTGTACTTAGAGCTTCTAAAAAAATGGGGATTTCCTATCGAATTTGAATAAATAGTTTTTAAAATTAATGTAAGACAAAGCAGTTACTCCAAATATGTATTAATCCCAAAATCGAAAATTATTTAGATAGCGCCTTTACGAAAATAGGGGCAGAATAGCACATTTCAGTTTATTAATAGATCACACATAACTACTGCTGTGACAACACCAACAGCTACCGGAAAAGTTTAACTGTGAGTTCTGACTTACTGCCATATTCTTCCTCGTTCGTATGGTGATGTCTACTATACCCGAAATGATCCTTATATCTTCTTATCCGTTAGTTATCCGAAGCAATTTTTTTTGAAGTCCTCAATTAATCCACTTAGAACAAAACTCATCTTAGTGCATTGGCAAAAAAATATTGAGTGCGACCGAACTATTGGCAACAAATCTGATCGGTTAGTCGCAAACAGTTCGGGCTGTATAAAACACTGGTAGGTATACTAGGTATGTTTTTCAGGACACAATGAAGCCGTCCTGGACTGTTTGGAAACCTCTCATCTAGCCTGAATGTGGGATAATGATGTTGTTTTCCTACGAAAAGCATAAGCACCCTCGTTGCCAATTATTTTGTGTATTCAACAGGATTATCTATTTGTTTTTTCAAATCATTTTACAGCCACTATAAACGTAAAAATAATAATAAAGGCCCGTACTACTCTATGGCAATTGGTACTAGAAACTGATGATGCTACCTACCTATGCGAGCACATTTTTCACTTTTGTTTTCGCACGCTTGCCTTATATTTATTTAATCGAATTGGATGACTTTACCTCCTCGCTGCTCGATGATTTTATATGATTTCATTTTTTTTCTGTTAATAGATGTTCTGCACTAATAAATCTCAGAGTCTAATAGTTTGTTTGGCTAATGAGTAAATAATCGTTCAGGGGAATACCGAAGAGAGGTCTAATGTTTATCTCAATTTATGTGGACATTGAAGTTGTTACATTTTTTTTTTAATTCGGGTCGTTCAAGTTGTGATTTATTTTTTATATTCAATTATAGCATAGGCGGTTGTTTTTGGTTCATAGTGTGAATGGTTGTGCAATGAGAATTATGCGACCTGTTTCTTTATTAACATGCCACCCTTATCTGCGTTTAAAGCATCTGTAGTAATTCAGTAATCTCTGCTGAAATGTTTCTAGTTTTGTACACGATATTACGACACGATTGGTCTTTGGAGCCGTTTTGCCAATCGAACACTGCATCCATTTCAATTGGACATTGTTCGTCAAAACTGGTACAACTCTTGCTGTGTCTCCAAAATCGTCGGTTAATCTGGCACAGTGCTGTCCCATATCGATAGCTTGGTGTACATATAGGTGTCATTAACATAACCTCTTCATGTGTGAGCCCCAAAAAGGGAATACTCGCCGAGGCCAACGTGTTTGGACAGTCGCTTTTACCGTATTGGTACTTCTTGTACATTGGTATGTGACGAAGAAAGGTAATACGAAACGCACTGGGTTCTTAATTCACTTGACAACAGTTTTAGATAGTTGTGCGCTTTAAGTGTTGACTGACAGAATGCCCGAATCGGCTTTTATTTTATTAGGCAAACGAGAAAGGCATCGAAAGTGCTATTTAAAAGGGGTAATCTCGTGGGGTGGTTAATTCTGGGCCAATATTTTTCCGACCCTATCCGTGCAGACGTAAGCTAATACAAATTGAATTTGTTACACGGGTTATTTATTTCAAAGTGTTTACGGTAGTGTATGCATGATTTTGAAATTTATTAGGTTTTATAATACGGATAGTAGCATTGGGGTGGAAAGGATTTGTTGTACCATTCACTGGCTCCTCGTTCCGATAATATCGCACTGACGTGTCGAATTTTTGGAGTCGAATAGAAGGCAACACAAGACGAGATTTTCATTAGATAATTTGTATTTTAAGCAGCGGGTCGAGGTAAGATACACAGCTGCGATGTAGTGTTCCGAGGCGATGAAGGAAAGTTCGGACATGCAAAGTACTAAAGGCATGCCTTGCATTGTCATCCTTTTCCTCTATGGAGCATGAAAAGGCGTGCGCGAGGCTTCAAGTCGTTGAGCCGTTTTAATAAAAAATGTTGGTTTCGACGTGAATTTTACGTAATTTCACAATTGCGAAAATTGCATGGAAAAAATATGTAGCCACTATGAACTAAATACTTGAATTCAGAGTCGAAACTAGAAATGCTCATTGGTAAAGCCCGTTTACTTTATTTTGTTTTGCATGCTTGTCAACAGACGTGAAACTATTAGTTGTCACGCATCGAAAGGCTATGACAACTGCCGAATTCATTTTTATTTCCCCTATAGACATAAATTTGTCATGACGTCGAGTTGCTCTTTGTACGTGCCTATTGCGTGATTGAAACCAAAATACAAATATTCGACGTAATCGAAGCCAATAAAACTGCTCAAATTATATCTTCTATATGCAACACTTTTTGCGGCTGCAAAATCGAGTTCTTGTGGCTGACATCAATTAATGTTTTGTTTTTTTACGGTTCATGATTTTTGTTTTGATGTGTCTATAAATACACCAGACCTATATTTGGAGGTACCTTTTACGGAGTAAACATCCATTACAATGCCCTCATAGCTTTTTCTTTCTTACTTCTAACTCTCGTGGGCGATGAAAAGACACGTGAACCTGGAAGACTATAATAGTGCCATAAGGTTAGTAGGGTTCCTACTTTCATTATGCGGATTTCTTTATTTCAATCTTCACCTTTCTGACACTTATAATGATGGGAATGCAGATGCATTCTTTGATATGGATGTCAATAAGTTTCTATATTGATACACTCAGAAAAAAAAAGATTGTTAAGCGAAGAATTTTGAGATTCTTAAAAAATTGTAAGTTAAAAGTTCTTGGTTGAAATATTATTTTTCTTAACAAGAACTCACGTATTCTTACTATCCATAAGAATTTTATTACATCATCCCCAACAATTTCATTCTTAAATCAAAGATTTTGATATTTGGGTTCATTTTAACCAACAAAAATTGTTGGCACTACAATTTATTTTTCTGTGTGTATCAGTAGGTTGAGTAGGGTTGTGAGATCATCCCAAATAGGCTCAGCACCATAGCGGGCACAGGGTCCACTCTCTTGCGGTTTAAACCTAAACCAGATATTAGTAAAAACGAGCTTGTGGGACAGTAAGTTTTAGGTGGATTATATGTTTGTCGTTGTTTGTTGGTTTTAGGATACCTACCGCGTTAAGTTCCGTCCAAATTGAAACCAATCCAAAATACGTAGTTATAGAGAAGTCCTTCTTCTTTTGCACGAGGGCTGTAAATATATACCCAAACTTCGGCTTAAATGGACTAAAAAGAGTGTTTGAGATAAAGTGTTATTTCTATTCAGAATTCTGTGAAGTAAAACCTCTGGTTTGTGGTCTGGCCATATTAAAAGACCCTGGGAAGTCAACTTGAAGCATTGTAGTCAAAGTGTACCCTTTTAAATAGGTGGCGCAACAGGGCCGTGGGGACCCTAGGACTAGCTTCTCGCAACTATTTGTTTTGTGTGAGTTTTTCATTTTTGTGACGAATGAGAGGGATCTACAATTTTATGCCAACATTAAGCGGGTAATTGAGAAGCCCTTTCATGACAGTTATACTCACGGATGGTTTGCCAAAGCGCTTCACAATTGTTAAGTGCATTTGAACCAAGTTCCCATCTAAACCACCAGCTCATCCTTTGCCCCTTTACCATGCAGTAATAACAAAGTTCATCTGCGATATGAGTTCCTACGGCTGCCTGTATAATATCCCCCCCCCCCCGAACATGACTCATTTCACAACTCAAATGATGCAGCGCCTAATTCAACTGACTGCCGCACACACGTAGGTACACAAAATGTTGCCTCCTAATTGTAGATCACTATAACGACCTTTTGCCCTGCGGAAACCAAATCCACCCCGTCTGCTATTCTAATCAGCTAGCTGGCCAAAAATACCACCTGACCGCACATCTAAATAACACAAAAACAGGCCAAAAAAACCCATGGGATGTTTGCTTATCAAGAGAAAAGGCCGAACTATCATCACAAAATTACCCCCACCACAGGTCGTGTCTGTGGTATATGCTGATGCTGACCATGCAATTTTTAAAAGCTGCCCACCATCCATCTGTCGGACTGCAGCAGCGTCATCCCTTTTAATTTCGGCAACGAGTAAATGCCGCAAAGCAAAATCGATGCAAAGGCAGATTAAGTGAAAATAGAGGCCGCATGCAGTATATAATATATAAACAGACAACGACCAACTAACTCGTTGAATTAAAATTGCACCCCGCACCATCCAGATAAGCCCAGTCGTTATGATGTCCTTGTGCACATCACCTTAATCAGCAAAAGGAGTTTTCCTTCCGTCGGTTTTATTTTGCTCCTTATCCGATTTGAACTGAATTGATTGGTATAACGTGGGCTGCGCTGCCACGCGCGGGGGAAAACAATTTTTGGCACAATATTGTAACATTAGGCAGAATTTACATTGACGTGGCCAGGTAGAAAGAGTGAAAAAGAAGTCAGCCGACCGAAATCTATGGCAAGAGTATCAGAGCCAAGAAATTTCAAAGATAACAGATAAAAGAACAGAAAAGAAAACGGAATATCTCAGGGAAAATGCCAAATGCATTAGAGCATCTCACTCAACGGGAGAGACAGAGACAGACGAACTGCTGCCGTTGAAATAGTTTTGTTTGTCATAGCGAGTTTTGTATTTTTTTTTTTCTTCATTTAAAGGAACATGTACTTGCAGAGAAAACGAATTTATATGACTTCTTGCTTTGGTTCTGATGATGCTGAAGTGAAGTTCCTCGTGGATTTTGTAGAGCTCGCAAGGCGGTTTCAGTTGGCAGATATCTCTACTGAAATGAAAACGTTTTCATGCGGAATCGTTAATGAGAAAAAGCGTGCAGGTTTTTAAATGTTCACCTCGTCCCTGGAAGTGAACGAATAAATTCAACACATTGACGGGGACTGTGGGTTTGCTTAGGAGATTGTGCTATGGGCATTCGGTATTCATGTTTAGTTTACCAGTGAACACAATTTTGGACTGCTCTTTGAATCAGTTTGATTTACAAGATTCGAACGTATATCAGTATTTTTAACCACTTATAGAAACTTAGGATGTCCTATACCACAGCTGTCAATAATCAGAGATGGGTTTGAAACTAAAAACCGAGTGGATACGGGGGTTTCCCTGAAGAATTAGTTATCCACCTCTCCTCTGACCACTTAAATTATAGCAGCGTTTTAGTCCGAGATCACCGCCATATTACAAGTCGCTGTCAGTTTGTGGGCGCCGCCAAAAGCGGAGGGCTGTATTATGTGGTTGCTTCGTTACCGATGTTTTTTCGTTCTTTTGAAAACGAAAAAGCCACAAGTTCTTGGTCTTAAAGGACAAGTTATGGCTATCAGGAAAGAGCATTCCTATAAAAGAACAGGAACCCGTAGAAAAATGAAACAATTTACGGAAAACCGCTGTCAGTATAAATGCGTCAGTAAACCAGTCGGCTTGTAATTTAAACGTATCTGGTGCACGTATAGTAATTATTTATTAACTATTTAATTTGTATAATTACATAAAAGCCCAATCTCATAGCGACCCCACTGCAAGGAATTGATGGAAATTTTGTGAGATTTGTGTGGAACAATAGAAACGTGAAACACTTCAGTGGAACGGTATGTTTCAACTTTTGTCAGATTGACTGATAATTCGATTTGAAAATGTTTGACGTACGGAAACTTATAAGTAAATTATTTTTCTATCCAATTTTGTGTTTAATTTCTCACTTTGTTTTCTAATAAATTGGTTTACATTCAGAGGCAAAGATTGTGGCAACATATTCAGTTTGAGTGGTCCAAAGAAGCAGAACAGAGAGAGGCAGCGTGGGCAGCATGCAGCGTTCCCAACCAATTTTGACGAAAAAAATGCCTAACTTGAGAAAAAAAGATGCCTTTTTCAACAAAATAATGCTTAAAATATTTTTTTTAGGTAAACTGGAACAATAAAAAAACATAATAATAATTAATATTCGCATTTTTAGACGAATCGACCAAAAAGCTCAATAAAGACATACACAAACCTATACTTGGTCAACAAAATAATCCTATTAAACCAACTCTTTCTTAGTACAAAAAAACCCAGCCAAAGCAAAGTAACGAGCAAAAAATAAACATCTTTCAATTTGTTCCCAATTTCATTCCACTTACTACTGGAAGTGGAAGCTGAAATTATTTTTAAAGAGTGACAGATAAAGTGTTCGGAAAATGGGCAGAGTTTGACGGAGGAAACACATTCTTTAAGACCGAGGTTGCATATAAAATTCTTGTTGGGCAAGATTTTTTATGAATGTTTAAGAAAATAAAAATCAGTATGTTGAATCAAAAAAAAATTAGAAAAATATTTGAAATAAAAAAAATGCCTTTTTGAAAAAAGCTTAGCTAATGAAATAATGCCTGAAAGGCATGAAAAAGCCTTGGTTGGCATCACTGGCAGCATGAGACATGGGAGAGCAACGAAAAAGAGACAGACTTAAAGTAGGGAACAAAAATGATAGGTGCCATTGTAAGTTACGACTAGCTTTGTGTGAGATATCCACTTTTCTGAAAGTGAACATTTGTAGAGTACAGTTGCTCAGTCTTTCTAACACGTGCCATCAGTCTAAGTTCAACCCTCAACTTAAGGGAAAAGCTTCTTGCTTGAACCCTACGACAGCAGACTGGATAATCCGCCGTGACCAACCCACTTAGGGGATTTGGGAGCTGCCGATAAGGAGTCTATCCATGAAAAATCCTCACAGACCTCAGCTGCAAAAGTATCAGGTACCTCTCATAGGTTATGTCGCATCACAACTGCGTGACCACATTCATTCATTTAAAACCATCAGCCTCTGAGTGGTTTATACTAGACGCACAGTCGCCCTGGGCTATCAGTTTCCTCAAGGAATCGCCACCCAATCTCAAAATGCATCATAAACCAACATCATAAACCAACCCACCTTTCGAAATGGACAAATATCCTCTCGTTCTGTGCCACTAGCGCAAGTCAAATACTTTCTTCCGCCACTTTGCAAAAAAGTCGCAGTAAATGTCACCCCACACAGAAGACTGCCCAAAAGTGCTGCTCTCTGTTGATGTTAAATTACTTGCTGACCTTACTAGCATCAGTCACCCACCCCATCCTTGCTCCTCTTTTTTCTTTCTTCCCCAACATTAATCAACGTGTAACGTATCTTACTCGATTTCTCACTGTTTCCCCATACACACATGTGTACTATGCTCGCACACACAGAATCCTATCAAATAATTCACTCTCAGCTGAGGCAGCAATAAGTACTAAAAAAAAGTGCTCCCTCTCTGTCTAAATTAATACACAATAGCAAAAAAAGAAAAAAGAAAAGAGAAAACAACAAAATCAGAAATATTAGCAGCACCCTGTCGTCGTACACACCAACAATAACATAGTTTATTGTATAACATTTTTATGCTTCATCATAACGATGCGTCGTCATTGGGTGGCCCATCTATCTAACGCTAACCCAACCACCAGCCGCGCGACTATGGCCCAAAACTTTGCAAGGAACCCTCCAACACAGCACATTGGCATTTTGCCGAAATCAATAAATGGCACATGCTTGGACTCATTCCATTTCACTTACTCATTCATTCACTTTCCCTGTTGCCGCGTTGCGCTAATACGGTGTCGGTGTAGAGTCAGCCTCAGCACAGCAGTCGGCGTATCTACGCCGGTTGGTGTTGTTATTTTGGCATCACTGTGGTTTAAGGGCTGCCACTGCAGCATGGCAGTAAAAGGATAATTTGTTACTGCATGCATCTCTTGTTCTCCCTCTGTTTGGTGTTGTCGAGGAATAAGGTGTATTCGGATTGGTTATACGACACTGTAGCTCGTTCAAGTGATAAGGAATTTTCTACTTAAATTTTACGACAACAATGAGCAGAGATTCACTGTCGTTGGTCGTCGTCAACGCAAAGAACGTGTAAGTCAGTCAGTATGTGTGTGGTGAAATGAGAGAAAGGAATTTTTCTAATTTCCATTGGAATCTCAATGCAGTGGATTTTTTTCATATAACACTCTCTGAGGGAGAGTCTATTGGGCCGGTCACGTTGCGCAAATAAAGGTTTCTGCTGAGCTGGACTAAAACAATAGAGCTGGAAAGCCTTCAGGCAGTTACCAACGAATGTCGAATTTAAGTCCAGAGCACACATTCGAGTAGGATTTGTACGTTTGCAGTATACCAATTCAAGAGCTTTCTTGTATGATGGCGAGGATAACGTTTAAGATCTGAACATGGAGCGAGAGGTCAGATCGTGTTTGGAATTGCTTCGTATTGTGCCCCTTTTATGAAGCGAAGAAGTCCTCGGTTTTGATGACCCTGGGTTAGATTTCTACGATTTTCTTCGGTATTGACAAGTTGCATAGAAAAGTTGGTAGGCTATCTAAAAAGTCGTGATATGGGGAAGGTTCCTCTAACCACCGACGTTGTAGGAACCTTCGACTTCAGCTACTGGTCCCGTCGTTTATATTCGCACAGTTCTTAAGTGAAGAAAGCTAGTAGAAATTGGAGCAAGAAAGAAGGACAATCCGAGGGGCTGCTTTAGGAAGCCTTCTCAGGGTGGTTACTTATCAGAAGCTCAGATCTGAAAAAAGTGTAATCAAGTCTCAACGTATATCTCGAAATTGCATTAAGCTATAGTCAGTGGTCAGGTGAAGGTTTGCGTATAAAGTTGCCACTGTTCGACTTCACTACTCGTTAGGCAGCTATGCGGTTGTAATTACGAAACAAAACCGTCGGTATCATAAAGGGTAAGAAGGCCAGATGCAAGACACTTTACCAAGGCTGAGCTGCCAGAGTCTTCTATGAGTTCCGGGTCATGTTGATGGCAAAGGGAGACTTCTGAGGACTTTTATTCACGATTAGATTACTTGCCAGCATCATTGTCAGTGGCAGCCCTCTGAAGGACATAGACCGACCAACGAGATGCATGCAGCAAGAAAAATATTGGAAAATACTTTAGGCTACATGCTAAGCTCAACTCAAGTAATACTAATGTCAGCGATGGGTTGCCCTGTCTTTACTCCTATCTTTTCGTGGTTTTAGCTAAATGCCTCATCATCAGTTTTCCTCGTTGGCTAACTTTTTCCATCCTTCTAGTTCTGCAGCTAGATATTTCAACTGTCAGATGAAGTCGGAAATGTTTTTAAACGTTTCTTGCGCACGAATGATTTGCACTAAGGTGCAAAAGTAAATCTTTCGGACACACGAAAAGGTTTGAACGTTTCGCCTTACAGAATGCCGGCCCAGGTTTTCGTTTGGGTCGCTGCTACTGTGACCGTTTATATCCACGCCGATCTTGGTCTTCCTATTTGCCGAGCAGCCTGGGTTTCTTTTCGAACGGAGACTGTTTCGCGATGTTACCTTTTCGTCTCTTTGCTAAGTGGTGAAATTTAGACTCGGCTTTAGGGCAATAGTCGAAATTAAAATAAACTGTGTACCAATAACCAAGTTATCTTTGACTTTAAGATAATCGAGACTGTAACTTTCGATCCGAAGAAAGTCGAGTCTAACCCATTATTAAAGTTTCAACGTCAGTCTTTGTAATAAATAAATATGAACGAAATATGAAATATGATATGGACAGCAAATAAAGAGAAGCCGCAACTTAAATTGGAGGCAGGCAATGCGAAAACTATTAGTTGACTGGCTGATATCATTGATATCAAAATTAACAATGCTGCACTGCAATGATACAGTCAAAAAACCAAGCATGGGAAACAGTTGCTTCAACATTTGCTTCAACATTTCACTTAAAATACAACCAACTGTCAACTTCAGCAAATTATTTGAAAGCTCAGAAAAGAATTATAACGCAATTGAGTTTATTTTTTAACAGTATAAATTTTCTATAAAGTCAGATGTAGTTAAAGTTCCGATTACTTTGATTGTTGGTACCTACAAATTAAAAGTCGAAACTATAGTTAGTTTCGAAATTAGTTAAACTCAAGTTTACGGTTTGGTTGTTGGTAAGGCCCATTGACTCTACTTTATCTAGACCTAACCGGTTTTCGACTCGTTTCACGCTGCAATACCTGGTTGGGTATAATTTGGGCTCCATCGAATCTTTAAGACAGCATTTTTGTTAAAGCTTGTAATTTTCTCGTGACGTTAGCCGGGGCTTTTCATGTTTCACTGTAAAACTATAGGACGGATTTCACACCAATGCGTGCAGCTCCCTACGGACTTAATTTTTGTTTTGGTCGTTCATCCTGGTCCTGGCTGATGTTTGTTGGCTTTGACGAGAATGGTTCCCTTTTATTATTTCTGCAGTTGCTAGATGTTCGGTTTCAATACTTTGGAAAGATGTGCGAGGTAAATCCAGCAATAGTAACAAAAAAATTTCCTTCCAACCTTTGTAGCTTCTTCTTTTATAGCTAAGCGGTTACTGGTGGTGCGTGTACGTACTTGTCTTAGCGCTGCTGACGAATCGTGGGTTCTCCTTTTGCCATATATCAATCTCTCTACTTGATGTGAATTTAACTATGCGCTTTGTAGACTAAGTTTGCTCACCTTTTACGCAGAGCATGCCTTCAGTTCTTAAAGCTACCAGCAAGTTGGATAGCTTTCTAGTAAAAAATTCGGCTGTTGCTCCGAACGCGAAAATATTCGCCCCAAGCACAAATTACCTACTTACGAAGAACTTAAATTTTTACCAGCTCCTAGCACCATCCCTCGGTAAACGTCTAAATAAAAACAGACAAGCGCGCGAAATATCGTGCATATAACGATTCAAATGTAACAATCGAAACATTGTAAACACAAGGACACGTACTCTTGGCTGTGTGACCAATTCGTGATTTTATGAGATTGTTTGCCGCCCTTCTTTTCAAAATACGTTCAATTCCAAGTCCAAAGATACTGAATTTAACATGAACGAGTCCGAAAGGATACCCAAACTATGTACGAGTGTATTTGCCACCACTTAACCACAAAGAAACTGCAAATAAGAATTTTCCTCCTAATTACTTCTTAATTCAATGTGCAAAGTGTTTACAGTGCTTTTCTTTCCAAAGTATCCTGAGAACTTGTTGTATATCCTTTCGGGGAGAAGTAGACGTGTACTTGCATTCATTACATGCCGACGCCGCTGTATGAGTACAACAGAGGCAAACGAAAACAAACTTTTCCGCAGTTGTACTTGTACGTACTATACAAAGGGTTGAAAGTGAAACAGCCAGCGAAAAAAAGGGACACACAACATCGACACTAATTTTATGCAACATCAACAATTAATGAAACACTCGGCACCGCATAAATAAGCTCCACACCCACACACAGCCACACATCCACAAAAAGGTGCACTGCGTCGAGATTGCATTCATTATTTCGTGTCATGCGTGTGCCAGCATAAAACCATAAGGACAAACACGATGCTTTCTCTGAATGTTGGTCCTTTCTGTTTTTATGGGCACGAATATTCAATTTCGGGTTTAATTGAATTTTAATTGGATAATATAGAAAAAAAAAACAGAACCTTCCTGCTACCTTTATTTTTGCAAATAGGACTTGATTTATTCACAATCCCGGATTGGCGAGATTATATTCGAAAAGTTTTATGGTGGCCAATGAGTGCTTAAAGGATATCGCATTTACACAATCGATGGCTGGACTTTTTGGGGCATTTTAACATGCCAGCATGACTAAGTTGATAAATGGTCCTTCAGCAGGAGGATAAAAAGGTGTAAATTCTGTTTATGGATTTATTAGATTACTTTGGTGATAATAGAGCGAGAATAGGCTCGAAAAAAGTGGTTGCTAAGCAGATAGATCATTAGGAGGGACTTCACTTGATTGATGAAAGTGAGAAAAAGTACCGCAAGTTATGCTTAAAATAGCTGTCCTTTGGCGGGGCAAAAAGTAATGAATTGGTTGTTGAAAGAAATGATCCATGGTCTACCAAAGGACACCAAACCTGTATAACAGATAAATTGATTTGTATTAATTTGTAGCTAGAGGTCCGCACTACATACAGGGTGTGCCGTTTGGTTTTGCTTTAAAAAATAATTTTTTTTTAGAAAACCACCTCTGTGCCAAATGCAGGTTGTCCTTATTTTGGAACTTTCTTTAAATAGCTGTATAGGCTATCATTTCACCATGAGCAGTGTTACGAATGGTACTGCTCGAAAAACTAGTCGAAAATTAGATTCAAAAGAGCTTTTTGGGTCTGTTCTTCGAATTGCCATCACTTTTCCCAACGGCAACCGACTGGGCAGATGTCAGCCGGTTTTTGCTCTGTTTGGTTTGCTATTTCATCGCAAAAGTAGAATTACTTATGCACCCGACTGCAATTGCACGAAAAACTTGTCGAAAACTAGAAATTATAAAATGTATGTAACTTTTTTTTTAGAGTCTGTTTTTCGAATTGGCATCATTTTTTCCGGCGAAAACGGATTTGGCAGATGTCCACTGATTTCGGCTCTTTATGGTTCGCCATTTCACCTTAAATTAGACAATCGATAAGTACACAGTCCCAGCTACTCGAAAATACGAAACTAATAAATATAATTGGAAACCAATAAAAATAACTTTTTGGGTCTGTTTTTCGCATGGGCATCACTTTTCCCAGCGGAAACCGATTGGGCAGTCATCTGAAAAATGGCTGCAAAACCAGTTACGGCTCTAGCTACCCTATACCCTAATGCCATCGTTTTCAGTCGCCTATTACCGCCTATTACAACGCTCTGCAGTTTTTATCTTTTCGGCTTCTTCTAATACTTTGTCTGCACGATGCGAAGATAGTTGTCCTTATTTTGTTCTTCAGACACCAGCACACCTCGCGATATAAGCGCTACTGTTGGCCCAACAAAGGTTCATCCGCCACCTTGTTCCCACTACCTTGGCCTAGTATGAAGATTGCTGAAGAAACCTGGAATCCGAATATGTCGAAGCAGCTCTTATAGGAATAGCACAAATATCGTACACGTCCATAAAAAATCTGTTCGCGAGTCGAGGTTCTGCGTACCCGGTTTTGGAGAGTTAATAGCCAAGGCAAATTCGATTCAAAAAAAAAGAATCAAATCATCACCCAATCTGAGCTTTTGCAGATACGAACCCTTACTACATGACCTGACATCAGCCACTTCCCAAGAGACAGCACGCTGAATAATCTGGGCGCACCCGCCTTGCAAAACAAAAATGATATCGCCTGGCCATTGCTACAGAAGAACGGTTCAACCTCCTCCACCTACCACTGTTTTTAATTAGCTTAAATATATTTTGTATTAAGTTGGGAAAATTCCGAGAAATTGCCGAAATTTCGAGGGGCAGCACACCCAGTGAGAAATATTTTCCAAACTGCTCCTTCCTATCCTATGGTACTGTGCTTAATGAGGGCGTACACGAAAAATAGCACCCAAAGGTAATTATCGTTGCTAAATAACAAATGTCCCTCTTTCCGCGCTCCCTTTCTTCGATCGCGGACATAATTGGCGCTTTTGAAAATAGACAACCTCTCGAATAGCTTTCGCAAAGCCATCGCGATAGCTATTAGTACTCATTAGTACAATTGGTTTGTCCAAAAATACACTCACTCTCAAAGGATGTTGGTAATCACTATTAATTAGAGTGGATGTCCGAATCGGATTGGTTGTATGTAGAAAACCAGCTTAATCCTCTCAATCGGTTTTCCCAGGATATGCAATCTATTAACGACAATAGCAACCGCAACGCTTTATTCAGTTGCAAGACTCCTACATCCATTGTATTTCCATTACACGCGTCTGCCGCTCCTCCCATGCATTGTCTGCCATGACAGTCCCCACATTAATTATCCTGAACTATTCGCAAACAGACGGTTCAGGTAATAACATAATAATGTAACGACCTTACATTCAACCATTTCAACCCCCCACCAGCAACGCGTTTCAATCAAATTTGTCAACACGGTGTCGTGAGTCAAACACAGATATCCTACCACCATTACGAGTATACGCAAACAAATTGTAATCTCTTGCGCCGACGACACAATGCCTGTCAATTATGACTAATAAATTAATTTCACGAAAATAACTCAATAGCGCATACAGAAAACAGATGAGCCTGTCCGAAATAGTTCTTTTTGTTCTTAGATACGAGTAGATCCTGGCAAACTGCAACTTGTCAAATTATCTTTATCTCTTTTGGCATATAATGCACACCAGATACACTAGTGCATGTCGTGTGTTCCAACTTCCAAGTGCGGCAGTCACAAACACACACAAGTGCTTGTAGAACATTTTAGTTTCTCCAGAAATGTATCTCAAGTTGTTTCATCTGTGAGATATACACCATCTGGGACAATAGAGCACGACGCGGTGAAAATAGCGCGCGTTAAACGAAAAGAAGCTCTATACTTGCATCTGACAGTGTTCCTGCATATGACATTCACTTGCGAATTGTCGGCGTTAAATAATTATGCGCTCATAAATAAATTGATTTCCCTGCAAAATGATAACATTTACACTCGACACAAGTGTTGTGGGCACATGTGCGGATATCAATTTGAAATGCACAACATTACGGGTAATTTATTAATTAATAAACTCGATACTGCAGGCCACAATTACGATACCGCATTACGGATAGCAAAGCCAAGCCAAAAACAAGCAAAAAAAAAAAAGAGATATCCAAATATCCGCATGGCTTTTTGGGGGAGATTTTCATGGGAGATGCATGACCATTCCTGATGCAGATGGGCACACATGTGCAGCAATCCATCATTTACTACTATGTGTCTTTGGAATCGATAAAAGGGTAGGGCAGTGGTGGGAGTGAACCATGAAATTGGGGTTTTGTTCTGATTTAAATATTCATAGACTATCGGTTGGGCTGCTGGGAGAAAACAGATTGTGTTTCGTTTAAAATTTTAAGTTTGTTATGGTACTTTCGATAAAGGGAGATGCAAATAAACACATGAGTTGGTTGCGTCTTGAGTCCCATGGGGTTGTGCAGGTTGACCTATTTTGTTTCGCAAATTGTTTGCAGTTTTAAATTGCCTTGCAAAATTAACGTGTTCAGAGAGTGCTTAGAAGTTTAGACCCAACAACTACATCCGATTTTATTATTGTACTAGCTGACCCGGCGAACTTCGTACCGCCTAAAATTGATTAAATTATTAACATCCCTTTTGATATTTGAACCTCTCTAGTGAACAACTTCATAGATTTCCGGGTCAGCTTCTTGATCGTTTTTGTCCGCGCTAATGATTGAATCGAGTTCGGTCAGATTTTCTCAATCAACCAAATCAACCGAAGCAGACTGTGAGAACCGTTCGGATATTTTTTTTTCCACTTCTATTAAATATCCGTAGTTGCGACTTGTGAACACCGTGGCTCAGTGGTTTGTATGCTGGACCACTTGGGCGAGTGATCAATTTGTTGATCCACTTATTTCTACCAAGCGATATGCGCCGAACGGCCTATGTACACATAGGCCACATGCCACATCACATAATTCTTTAATGCTTGCGATTTGCGCCCACCACCCAAAGTAGAGCAAGACGAGACTAATCGGGTCAACCATGGCCATCCACAAAATTTCATTGAAATCAGTAGAGTGGTTTCGGAGATCGGCAATAGCGCCACCTTTCGGGTCCAAAACTATATTTTCGAGATACAAAATCACTCATTAAGAGAACATCAATTATTCAAACAATGCGATTTATTTTGATATATATAGAAGGAGATAGATGAAAACCGAAATGTGCCTACAGCGCCACCTGTTGAGAGTTTTCCAAATTAAAATTTTTCCTAAATCATCCCTGATTCACGACAAACAAAATAAAAAAAATCAGTCAAATCGGTCGAGAAAAATGTATGGAAATTCATGTGTTTTTCACGCACGCATAACACACACATACGTTTTTTGATTTCAACCAAACTTCACAAAAACCATATATAGATCAATACCAAAGATGTGTGAAAGCTTGGTTAAAATCGGTAAATGCGCTAGGGCGTGAATCGGCGACAAACGAACAGAATTGTATGGCTCAATTTTTGTATATATAGATATAATTTAAGATCTATTCTGAGACATCGAATACTTTTGAAATTTGGACATACCTCGAAAACGGTCCATACGATTGGTACAAAAACTCATTCCTAAGGTAATATGTTCATTAAATCTTAATAGTGAACTACATTTTTCTTTATATGGAAAGAAAGGAAAGAGAAAGAATTTTTTTTTTAAATTTTGTTTTCTTTAGTTTACCCGAAAACGGCACTAACGATTTTGACAAAAATGCATAGTTAAAGTAAAATTGATGTCTTCAAATTTATTGCGTCCTTAGTTTTCAATTCGAATCACCGAGAACGTTAATTTTAAAAACTGCTCATATCTCGAAAACCCCATTTTCGATTTTAAACAATATTTAATACTAAATTTTCGGGTAAATACTCGTAGTTTGGCAATAGTATTTTTCAAACTAAACATTGCAATATATTTTACTGCTTTGTCTGCATAATTTTACAAGAGCCGCTCTAACGATTTTGATAAAAATACATATTGAAGATTATATCAGTGTTCTAAATAAGATCCCGTACCTAGTTTTTCTCAAAAAATTCCAAAAATCAGTTTGTTTTATTATTTATATTTCCTGATCTATTTTCACATATCTACGGTATATTTTTGACATAGCCTCAATGTCCCACTTTCACAATAAAAACGCAATAACAGCTACGCAAAGCTTGGAATATTATGAATGTGCACCTTAAAATAATTCCAACCTCCTGGAGCCTTACACAATCAGAAACTCCCACTTCATTTGCACCCCCACACACGTCCATCGGTTTATAACTGCTAATGCAAATTCAAAAACAAAAATCTCTGAAATCTTACATATGTATGTAAAGATATCGGTCCAACACGATACCTACTTCCAATCATAGACACCTTAAACCAGCGTTACTAATATATTCCAGTAGAAAACAAAAACATTCCCTAACAGATCAGAAAACAGAAACTCCTGCTAAATTTTGCCTTGTAGTAAAAAATCTTGTAAAGTGTAAGAGCTTATAAAATAGTACAGTAGGCGCTTACAACTCTCTAACTAGAACTTGCGACAATTGCCTGTTACTGAGAGCTTCATCATATAAAAACCAACATTGTTATTTGATATATACTGCCATATCAGATGAAAAACCCAAAAGTGGATTTTAGTTAACACTATTAACAAACTGATGATGAACGACAAAGATTCGGTCGACTCAGTCGTGCACTTTATTCTTACTACTTTCAAAACTATCAAAAAGTACCACTGCTGAAACAGCCAACCAGTGTGAAGACAGTTTTTAAAAAAATCCCATCAACAGCAGAAAATTTCCCTTTTGTCGCTAACCTAACAAAATTAAATTGATAATATGTGTAAAATTTTGGCGGCGATAAACCAAATTATATATTTCTTTCGGTACTTCTTAGTCGTTTGTTATAGTAGTTAAGTTAAATTTTGTTAAAGTCTTGTGTCAAAGTAGTTAAGTAAAATTTTTTAATCGATTCTATTTTTTGCGATAGTCAATTTTATAAACAAAACATATTTTTATTCAATCCGAAAGTTTCTTTGGAGGTTAAAATTTCCACATAAAGGGATTTTTCCCATGGTCCCCAAGCACTGTTGGCATAAGTACTGAATTATTCGTAAGAAAATGTGTAAGGAACCAAAAATTCTTTATTGAGAAAATTATACCTACCCTGAGTACCTGCTCATGAAACTAGATAGAACAACTAGGGCCCATTGCAGCGTTCTCCGTATTTTCACGAGACAACCGTGCATTCGCATTTCACTCGCCTTCGTTTCAGTGAAGAACTGCCCCATGCGATACTTGACATTTACTTCATAGTCCAACTTTTCATTGATCGTCTCGTTCAGTGCTGAATCAAAGACCGGCCATGGGAGATGTTGTCAGTTCTCGCAGGTGTCTTGGAAAATGTTTCCTATGGTTCTTTCTCCCCCATGAGCCCTGTATACTTTCTCGGCAATAAAGGAACTTTTAACTGGTGTCTCCTTTCTATACAAGACCATCAAGTGTATTTTACGTTTCTAAATTGCTTCCCTTGCAGAGTAGACTGCAGATATTTTCCCTGCTTCCACTTTAAAACCGATGCGACCCTTTCAACACACCTATGGTTGCCCACTTCACCGCGGATAACCCGCTGTACCTGATTATGCCCACGCTTGCCGCAGGCTATTATTCGCAGAATGTGAAATGTGTTTCGCTTTTATTTTCTAATTTTCATCTATAAAGTTGATACATTTCATTTGTTTGAATTTTTAATTAATTGCAACCCTTTTTTTTGAGTGACACTGTACCGCTCCTCTTACTGTGTAGTATGTTGAAACAGAAAAAAATAGTAACAAAAAAATAATTAAATATGACAATTAAAATTGTTTTCATATGCTAATTCGAAACGAGCGAATTATGTTTGCACGAATTTGGTGTGATAAATGATTTTCAATTTAGCTCATCAGTATAATATTGTGCAAACAAAAGATATTTAGCGCGGCCGTTGCCTCGTGCAAGTGTACTTCGGCATTAATTGCATTTTAACAAAGCCACGGATAGTTTTCGACGATGTCCTCTTTTGTTTACGAGACGTTACAATTAAATAGACACGAGAGAGACACCACCATAAGGTATGGGCATGATTGTGTTGAATTGCAGTGGTAATTAGCATTTTTTTGTCTAATCCCAAAATGATTCACACTTTGCGGAGTGTTTTAGACGGTTTTTGACACTTTTTTTTGCCCAAAAAAAAGATGAACATATTCTTTGAAAATGACATTTGAAAACAAACATTTTCTTGGTGAAAAGGGGACTGCGTTTGGCAGATGCAGAACGGAAGCTTTGGTTTGACATAGACATGGGTGACGGGGAATTTCTTTTCACCTTTTCGTGTTACAGCAAATTGGACAGTTTCCAAATCAATATATTTTTTTTTGATTGATTAATTGTTGTTGTTTTATTCATTTCATTACAGCTTAAACTGGATAACAATATTTTAATAATACATATAATTGAATGAATAATTTGCATAGTTATCGTTCCTTAATTTAAGTGACAAATGTCCTAAATTAGTATTAAACGAGCTGAAATCTCTAGTAATAACAAAGTTCTGCTTAATTTCTGATAAGCATGCGATTCAAGCTTAAAAGGAACTTATTGTTTAAATTGCGGTTTACATGAAATTTGGAGGTCTCATTTCAAACTAAGTAGGTATTTCATCAAACACCCACTGTCGCAACTGCAAGAATCCGGAAGAATAAGTGTTTGTATATCGTTGCTATGATTTTCCCTCGCACATTTATTTTATTCCCCTCCGAATATTGTTAAAATTTCTTTTCAATTTTTTTCGACAAATTATCTCATTGAAACAGATAAATTTCGCACTTTATCTTTGAACACTTTGTGACTGATTTCCTTGTTGAATGCCCAGATATAGTCGGAGGCAAATAGCACAAGGTTTCTTCGAATTAGCATGATTAAATTCTGCAACATTATTAACATGACAAATTTGAGGTCACACTAGTTGTGGTATCAAAACGGGCTTTCATCGCTAATTTATTGTCCTTGTCGATTTAACTGAAAAGGCATATGGAATTGCTTATCTACAGGCGACATTCTAATCCTGATGAACGCGAATCATCTACTCCTAGTCAGTGAATTTAGTAAATGAATCGGTGATTGCTAAAACAACATAAGTGACATTTTTATTTTTTTACAGGAGAAACAAAAATGGTAGAGGAGTCAGGTTGTCTTAGTGCAAAATGCCGATTTTGCGATCGAATTTCTGTGTCTTTTAGGCATCGAATTATGTTGCTTTTGTTCACAACGCAGTGTCTTCACATAAGCTGTGTAAAAACGTAGTACAACTGATTTCGAAAAATCTGTTATTTGTGTTGTTTTAACAATCACCGATTCAAATGGTTTCGAGATTTGAAACAGGAATGCAGTCGAATTTAAGTTTCTCCCAACCTCATTCGGTGTCGCCCAAGGTTGCACTTTGGGTGCACTTCTATTTCAAAAGCCGTTTTACGACCTTGGAAACAACGCAATTCTCTATCCGACTACTTCTTTGCTTAATAAAAACATTTTTGATAGCCAAACAGATTTAAGTTACTATTTGTTAAATATTAGCGCAACACAAACTGACATCCTATGAAAAATTTCCTTGGAAACATTTTCAGTTTGCGCATCATCATCTGAAAAGTTTTTAAAAGATTCATTTTTGTTTCTCATACTCGATGGTATTCCCTGTTTTACGAGCTTTTAGAGAGGGTGTGACGAACCAGTGTTGTTAGCACCCCTCATAATTTTTCCTACGAAGTTGTTCTTTCCTTTTCACCGCGCTCAAATTCCCTTTTAGAATTCCACGATCCTTTTTTGCGTAAAAATCTAGTTTTCGATAGTAAAATTTGTATTACAAGAAAATCACGTTAAATTAACGCTTAATATAAAAATCGCAGTTTTGTTAACATTACTACATTTTTTGGTACTAGAAAAATTTTATGAAATACGGTTTTCATGAGCTCTTTTTTATGGTGAAATTTCAGCAAATATTAATAGTTTGAATGTTTTTTTTGTCAGATTCCTGATATTCCCACGATTTTGCTGCTTTTCCCCTTTTTTCCACTAGAGCTTTTTGGACATCGAAATTCCCAAAAAAAGGCCATAAATCCCACGATATAAAACACTGAAAGGAACATTTGTCTGGGCACACCCGAGAGGGCATCGGAAGTTTTAATTAAGCTCAAAAATTGAAGATAATTCTCATATAGAGATTTCCCACACGTACCTCAACTGTAGCCTAGGCTAAAAGTAGTCTTCGCTTCTGAATATCATATTTTCTTACTACAAGACGAGATGGGAATATTTATTTTCGGGCATTTTTATCGTAACGATTACAGGAAAAAAGCACAAGCTCCGCGTGACCCCACAGTCGTGCTCATTTTGTGCTGGGTCCTTGAAAAAGCGTATCCGAATCAGAAGACAGTATTCAAATTTTGCATGTCAAAAAGAAGACACAAATTGCCTCAGAAAGACATTTTAATTTAAATAAATATTATTACAACAGTGAAAACAAAGTGACATTTTTTAAACAACTCTTTATCCCCATAGCTCTAACTTGCTTCCACCCACCCACCATCCCACCCATCGAATACTCGCGTCTAAATTATGTCAACCGTTTTAGTCGTCCTGACAGTCATTCCAACTCCTTCCTTCAAGTTAAATATTTAAGCAGCACCACTTCAGTTCGCTCTATTTGCTCTTTTTCGTTCGTTTTGTTATTAGATCACTGTGCTATGAGTGGAGTAGTCACAGTCTGTTTCTGTTCATCGGTATCACTGAACGCTTTATCCTTCGCTTAGAAGTCATTCACATTCGGTCAACATAAACTTTCATTAAGTTTAATACTTTGTCAGGCACGCGTTGAAGCAATTTTGTAGGATCTCTTCCGTTTCTATACGGATAACCTCTACACCGATTTGTGTATATATGTCCTTTGCAGGTGTGGTGCCGGTAGGTATACATTTGGCATGTCAAACGAATTCGCTTTAAATTGCTCACACCGTTAATTTGTGTGTGTTTGCACTCCACTATACCTATACATAGAAGGGGGAGGTTTGTTAGTGCAGTTCGAGTCTGCAGGGAAAAAGGATTTTGTTTAGTTTGCCGGAAGTGCGGTACAATTACACAAAAGTCGTTTATTTTCCGCCGTTTGTCAGGGAGTTCTAGTTTTAAGGAAAGTGGTATTTGTAGCCTCCCCCGGCGAGAAGAGTCGTCACGAACGAAAACAGCAATGGTGCAGTGATTTCTATGTTTCATGGGACCCGCACGACTTGATTTAATTTCATGTTTAATCTAGCGGAAGCAAAGGATAATTAGAGAAAGAAATACAGACGGAAGGAGGGAAAATACTGTTTTTCTTTAGACTTTTGATTCGGATGATTAGGCACAGTGGCTTTGTGTTGTTGACAATAGAACGAGAATGAAATGAAACTTCATCATGATGGATGTGTTGAGCGATCTTTTGATAAAGATATGCTCCGTGGCCAAAGCTAGCTGAAGTAATGTTGATACGTTAGTTGGGCCGATTGACACAGTTTCAGGGCAAAATAACCTGGTTCTCATATATTGCGTGGGGCTGTCCTTTTGGGTACTTTCCTTTGGATTGAATATCCTATCCCTATCGCTATTAGCTGTTTTTTATTATCAGATATGATCCATATAGATCATAGATTTACATGCCCCTACAACAACAGCACATGATCCTGCTTCTCATCGAGATCACGAATCATGGTCTGAAAATTATTTCTACTATTAACCACAAGGTGGCTTGTTTTAATTTTAATTGTTGGTGTGCCTGTAAACGATAGCCACACAAACACAAGAAATCAATTGATTTTTTCGCAATCGAATGAGGGGTGTCCGTATTCCGAGTTATTTTGTTTTTCTCCTTCTATATAGGTATGTCCAGACCTGCGAAACATTTGATAAACAATTAAATACCTACATGTTCCATATTTATTTCTAAAACACTTATTAAACAAAACAATTTTTATGGAATGTTTAGAAATGTTTTGTTGGCTTGGATCTGGACACAAAAAAAAACATTTATGAAATGTTTCACAGTTGAAGGGAAATAATTTTTCTTTTACAATTATCCCTGCAGAAAATGAGCGCTGTTTTTCGATTATTATTTGTTTTTAAATAAAATAAAAATGTCCAGAAAAGCTTTGAATACCTAATGAGAAAGTGATTCATTTAATACGTTTATTTGAATTAAATCACGTGTCGCGTGATTGCCGAGACCAAAATTACAAAATTACAATAATAATCCCACCACATTATTTTCTTCTAATCCAAAACGGTATAAAGTTGAAACATCTCATAAACATTTACCCCCGTATTAATAAACAAATATGCAAATGTAAGTTAGCTAGTAGACGTCAGATAGCACACAAAAATTGGACGTAACTGCTGAGTATCGAGTTGATAACTTTTACGCAGTGTTTATTAATACGGGGGCTAATAAATAAATTTCAGAAATCTTTTATAAATGTTTATAAAATCTGTCCGATTTGCTTCAGAAACATTTCATAAACATTTCTGAAATGTTTCGGTGGTCGGGACACACCTTAATATGCCAAGATAAACTCAAGTGCTAGCAGAAAAATATTGTTCATGTTTATCATATTTGAACATAAAATTTGTTTCACAAAAATATATTTGAAAAGAAAAATTATGCAAATTTGATTCAAATATGGTAACACCCCCGACATTTTAAGTGAAATGACATCTGCCTTGTGTGACGTCACGTTGAGCAAAATATTTGCAATAGGCTGGTGTCAATATGAAGTTTGTAATACCCTGTTTTATCTGTTTTGTTTTTGAAAGCAACTGTTGCCACAATTCAAAAATTAAACTTTGCAATGATCCGTCTTGTTTTATTTTCGTGATCAGATCACGCTGATAATAAAAAGTAGCTATTGTCAAACGTGAACGAAAATCCACTTAAGTTCTGTCAGTCACATACAAGGCATTCCATTGTAGCCGTACGTCGGCTTTAGCTGGATTACAATACGATTATGGTTCTCCCTTAACTGATTTACTTGTTCACTTTTCCCCTCGATTGCGTAAACAAATTCCAGGATATGACATATTTCTCAAGTTGTAATATTTTTTGACGTTTGTCAATCTGTCATTCGGAACTGTTCGTTTGGGGTTTCAAATTAAAAAAACTCCCTGCGTCTACCTATGAAACCTTGCACATTACGGTCTCACTCGAATCAAGTTAAGAAGATACTCGAAGTCGGAGATGTGGTGAAAACAAAGGTAACCAAATTTTAAGAACTCTTTTTTTTTTTTTTGGTTTGAAAAAATGGCTTACCTTTGGATCATAATCCTTCTAAGTCACCAGCTACTGCCATGGCCTATCAATCTTAGTACTAGATTGGAAAAACTCCATCATCTGCCATTTTTCGTGAATACATATTTTTTTTTAAAGATGCCTATCTGGGCCATTGAAGGACTAAGCTCCCCCGGAAAGCACTACACACCGCATGAGGTTGCACATTTGTATATAAGCCCCTGTCAACCACAAAGATTATTCGATATAGTTCCACCTCTACACAGTATTTATGGTTTTCATGCTCCAAATTAATTAGTCAGGATCCTTCATTTAACAGGACATAACAAAGAACGCTCGCCCTTTGTCATTCACTGCTTTGTTCCCGTAAATATCCATTCACGCCTGCTACAATGGGAAATGTCAGGCAAAACCAACCAACCGGTTCCGTTGTTTGCCCTATTTTCTGCCAAAGCAGCGAAAAACTCCCCACCACACTGAGGCTAATTTTGCTTAGCACTCGGCTCTCCGGTATAACAATGGAAAACTATTAATTAACAGCACAGCACCTTAACCTAAAAAAAAAAACGCACACGAAATAGCCAACTTTGTTTGAACAGCAATTAACTTCCGAGAGATCTGTGTCGTCCTATAATACCCGAAACAACAATGAGGCAGCATCACATGCCACCTCACTACGAGTACCCACTCGTATATCGTCCTTAAAAAAAAAAAAAAAATCAGATAATCCAACCATGCATATATACCTACTCCACCACGCTGCATGTGGATGAATAATAACATTCCGTTGGCCTTATTGCTTGTACGAGACCACATTGTTTTCAAGTACCAGAAAGAGCACAAAGCTTCATAGAGCCTCTACTAACCTTCAACCAAAACGAAGTGGGGTGGTGATACCGATACAGCTTATGCAAAGATATATAGTGGACAGAAAATGCAACCGCAGATATATTCCGACAGAGATAAAGGGTGATTTTTTAGCTGGTTTGGTTTTGGCAACACTGGTTTTGACAGCGGACGTGTGTTTAGTACCTTGTGTCACTGTCAAACAGCTTCAGTTTGGTTTGCAATTTAACCATGGATCGTCTTACAAATGAACAACGCTTGCAAATTATTGAATTTTACTATCAAAATTCGTGCTCGGTTCGAAATGTTCATCGCGCGCTGCTTCCATTTTATGATCGGCATTCTCGACCTTCTGAGCAGTCTATTCGGAAGATTGTGACCAAATTTCGCACCAAATTTACTTTGTTGGACATTAAACCACCAACACGTTTACGTACTGTGCGTAGTGAAGAAAATATTGCGGCCGTATCAGCTAGTGTGACAGAAGACCGCGAAATGTCGATTCGGCGCCGTTCCCAGCAGTTAGGCCTTTGTTACAGCACTACGTGGAAAATTTTGCGGAAGGATTTGGGCGTAAAGCCTTTTAAGATACAGCTGGTGCAAGAACTAAAGCCAGCCGACCTACCACAACGCCGAAATTTTGGTGAATGGGCTCTTGGAAAGCTGGCCGAGGATCCGCTTTTTTATCGAAAAATTGTGTTCAGCGATGAGGCTCATTTTTGGTTGAATGGGTACGTAAATAAGCAAAATTGCCGCATTTGGAGTGAAGATCAGCCAGAAGCATTGCAACAGCTACCAATGCATCCCGAAAAAGCCACTGTTTGGTGCGGTTTATGGGCCGGCGGCATTATTGGGCCATATTTCTTCAAAGATGATGCGAATCGCAGCGTTACTGTCAATGGTGAACGCTACCGAGCGATGATAACAAACTTTTTTTTGCCCGAAATGGAAGTTCTTGACTTGCATGATATGTGGTTTCAACAAGACGGTGCCACATGCCACACAGCACGCGAAACAATGGCGCAATTGCGAGGCGAGTTTGGTGAACAGTTAATTTCACGTTTCGGGCCGGTCAATTGGCCGCCTAGATCGTGCGATTTGACACCATTAGATTATTTTTTGTGGGGTATTCCAAGGCTAATGTGTATAGGGACAAGCCCGCTTCTATTGACGCACTGGAAGCCAACATCCATGCATTCATTCGTGAGATACCGGCCGATATGTGTGAAAGAGTATGCCAAAATTGGACTCAGCGGATGGGCTACCTGAGACGCAGCCGCGGTCAACATTTGCATGAAATTGTCTTTAAACATTAAATTGCAAGGTTCAAACTATCGATTCAAATAAATATTTCATTCATTTTTTCGAATTTTTTGTGTTTTTTTTTTTAAAAAAAGTTCTAAACCTCTTAAAAAATCACCCTTTATATAGCCACTCTCTTGACTTTAATTTCTTCCGCCTGTTCCTCCTTTTCGTTTTGTGGCTGTGAGTGTGTGTTTATGCAAAGGGAAGTCATTTCGTTCTTCCTCAGATGATTTTCGGTTAAAAACTAGATTCTGCAACTTAAATGAGACGAAAAGAAATGATCCTCCTAATGAATGATGTTCCTAAGTACACTTTCCGATGATGTCCTTTCTGCGTCCCTCTTTATGCAATTCTACTTGTGAAATGAAGGTTACTTCTAATCACCCAAACTATTGATTTGAATTCGTCCATTTTGTGGTGGCGCATTTATTCACATTTCGACTTCGTTTTGTTGCTGCACATTTATTCTCCGTCTTCTCCCATTTGGACATGTTTTTCATATTTTTTTCTCTTAAAAAAATGTAGAAAATTGCGCATAAATTAGTTTTGTTGAGTTGGTAGCACTGGTATTGCTTTTTTTTTTTTTTTAATTCCTTTTTGAAAAAAAATTCACTTGAAAGTAGAAATCTTCAAGGACGAAAAAAGTCTCTGCGGTACAGGGAGGGAGAAAAAAAAAGTTGTTTTTGGAAAGTTTTCTTGCCCAAGAAGGAATGGTTGCAGCAAAACACACACACCCACAGATAATTTCTGTTCCACTTAAGCGTTGAAATTTAATTAAAGTCCATCTCAGCGGCAGGACGAAGATGGTTAAACATATACTGCATATATTATTTTGATGGGGTCCATTGCGCGGGGATCCTTGTGTGGTGGGAACTTTTTATCTGCTGTGTGACACAAAGTGTTAAGAAAAGTGCTGTGATGCAGCAGAGAACTTGAGTAGTGCTACTGTAGAAAGGAAAACGAAAATTTTATAAAGACGACAAACGCCGAGGGATTCAGAGGACAAACGACAGGATTATGAGGGAAGTATCTAAAAAAAAAGACTGGGAATTGAGCAGAAGGAGATTTTCTTGTTGTCAAAGGAATTGGACGATGATGAAGCGGTTTTTTAAAATTTTTTTTTATATATATATTTTGTTCGCCTAATCGGATGGAAGAATCGGATGGGATATGGCGGTCTTTTTTATTAATTATTACTATACATCTTTTGCAAAACTCAGGGATTTGCGTGGAATATTGAATTTGTCGATGGGCAGTGACAGTTGCTGGGCGAGGAAATAAAACTGTAAATTTGTGTACCATAAGATCGGAGATAGGAGAGTGACAGTTAAAAATATTTAGCAAATGGTGGGCTCAATATTTCCATAAAAAAAAACCTAGACCAAGATGCCCGCAACAATTCATTTGTGTGAGTTTAGTTTAAAAAAAAAACCTGGGGTCGAACCGGAGCCATACGAACAGTGGTCCATGAAAGTAAAGAACAAGTTCTCAGTTAATCAACGGAAATATTTTACCGAATCCTGTTTGTGTCTTATTGTTTCGAGTTTTTAAATGCTCTACGCAAGATATAGTTTGGGAAGGCCAACTCCGAAGGTTTTACATTTTAAGTGACAAGTGTTTTAAGTGTTTCGTCTTTAGGCGTTGCGTCCGTTAGCTACGGCTAAATTTTCCTTGTTCTACTCTGGCATTTGCCGTAACTTTAGGGTTTCCCGGGTATGTTTCAAACGTGGCAATATGTCTATTAGGGCTTTGGACTAACAGTTTGTTCAAAACCTAACAATCGCCTATGTACTATTGCACCATCTGAATTCCTCTCGCACTGAGCTGTCAATTTGCACAACAAGATATCCCTTCGGTAAGTGTTGGCTCAGTTGTTCTGATACGAAGCGGTGGGTTTGAATCGTTAGAATAAATGAACAAATAACTGCTTTTCTTATGTACTTCTCATGATAAGAATTAGTGCCCCTAAGGTCCGATAAAAAGTGTGGCTTACTCTAATGCCGTCCCGCCTTAAAGTATACTCAACATTTCTTATTGACAAAGAAAGAACAGTCCACAAAAATATCATTCAACACTGTTGTTTTGACAACCTTTTCTAGTATATCTACATGTGAAGGAGGAATTTAGAAAGAGGGAGTTTTAGCATTTTACCCAAAGCATACTTAGACGAACTTCAACCACAACCACAGACACTTCGACAGTGCTGTCCTACGTTTGATATACAAATATTAACACTGGAAGCCTTTCGGAAATATCTTAAACTTTTCATCTCGCTTAAAATAGCTATAAATCAATAAAAAAAAAGCTCAGAATAATGAAATAGAAATATTTTTGACAGAAACTTAAAAACGCCAAGAGTATTGTGTTTTTGAAACAAAGTTCTTGGAAACGTGTTTCTGGAAATGAATTTTACTACATATATATAAATAAATATATATATATATTTTTGTTTGTCTATTAAATTTGGTTTGTAAATTTTTACAAAATCTAGGTAGATTTCGAAGGACATGGTTATAGCCTTTCAACGCATAAAGTCGAATAATATTTAAAGACATATCCATTCCATTTATTTGTTCTAGCAGAAAAAAAATCGTTTTCGAACTAGCGCGTTTTTCTGAGACCGGAAATTTCCTCAAAAGGGACCTGGTTTCTTTACGTCCAGTGTTGGGGCTTTGAGTACTTTATCTCTTACTATTTTGTTCTTAGTGTATTTAAATCGAAACATTTAAATACATTAAGTTTGAATTTTCATTTAAATCGAAGAACACCTAAATTTTGTGTACGGAAATCAGGTTATTGAAAAGGAAATAATTCTGTCAAGTATTAGTTTGCTTCACGGAAAGAATTTTAAGATCAAATCAAGAAAAATAAGCGCAGAATCACGAAAAGTTTGTCTAGTTTTAGAGCTTAGCTAAGGATTTACTGATTCACGACTTTTTTTTCGCAATTCTAGAAATTGTACGAAGTGAAGATATTGACCCTCAAAAGTCGTGAATCAACACTTTTCATTATCAATAATGCGTTCAAACGAGAAAAACATATTGCCATAACCGATCGCAATTTGACACAAATAGTTATCAATTTGATATTACATGGATTGTAAATTGCAAACACAATTCGTAAATTACCACTTTTCTGTTGTGAATTACGATTTCCTCCCTTAGCAAAATACAACCATTTAGTCTTGAATTGCAACTCAATAGTGTTGATTTGCGAACTAACAGAAGTAGATTTACTACTTCAGTAGTTGCAATTTACAAATTCTTAGTCGTAAATTGCAACTTATTTTTATCAATTTACAATTCATATTTTGCAATTTACGTTTCTTGAGTAGTGATTTGAGGAATCCCCGTATTAAATTGAAAATGTTTTGTCGTGAAATTAGAAAACTTTATTCTCAATTTGCAACTTATATCTTGTGATTTACAAATGAAAATACATAATATTTAAAGTCGTATTCCTCCTGATATCCAAGAAAATCCTGCGGCGCCATATCGTCCGGAAACAACGGGATTTGTCTGGGGTGGTTTTTCGGTCTATGATGAAATTTAAAATACAAAAAATATATTTAGATGAACTTGACATTGATACGAACCTTTACAATTCTTTTCGATTACATATTTTAGAATACATTCCAATTGATACTTCTTTTCTAATAGCAAGATGTAATTTCTGAAAAAAATACAGATTTATATGCATAGGTACTTCAGGGTTTTTGGAATTCAATAGGTACTTACAAAATGTATTCCAGAATGCTTTATAATTAGTAGGACACTCACTATCCGTACGAATTAGTTATATTTAAATTTAAACAACTTTAACCCGACTGCTTTAATTTGAATGATTGAATATCGACTGCCTGTCTCTGCACCGCAGCGCAATGTGCACAATGAGGATTTATCTTCATGATTGCAGCTGTCTAGCAATACCACATACATACATTCATCCATAAAAAAGAAAGGACTTAAAAGGATTTCGATAGGTACATGGGCATACAAAATTCCACACATTAGGTAGTTGATTCCATGGAAATTATAAAAAATATTTTGCAATTTACGACTTCTCTACGTCAATATACGTTTTCAGTTTCATGTGTTAAATTATTACAAGATTTTATTGATTCATCATTCAGTTTTGGTAAATCACCAAATATTTTTCGCAATTTGAGATTGTGAAGTGGTGTTTGAGAAATTGACCTATTAGAGTGGTAAATTGCGCCAAACAATCTCGCAAATCACTACAAATAAAAGAAGCTCGAATTGATACTTCTAATCGTAAATTACAACAAACAGAATTTGGTATTCTCCGCCGTTTTCAATGTCAAATTACCAATTTCTGTATCAATCCATGAAAACTTCGTTGTGATTTGCGACAAATATATAAATCGTAAATTGCAACTCAAAATTTTGCAATTGGTGATTTTCAATTCTTTCCGTGTTTAAGCGCCGAAACCTTAAAAAAATTTAGCCCAAAATCGTTGCCTAGAAAGAAGCCCAAAAACAGTTGAAAATTTTCCCAATTCATTAAGCACTTTTTTTTGTGTATACTTGTGTCAAATCAAAAGGCCTGCAAGTTGAACGGCTGTTCAATGTCGCTTGACTGCAAGAGTGCTGCCAAGTTTTAAAGTGCGGCTTTGTTCGGAAATATTTCTTTTTTGTAGTTTTGTGATCGTAGGCGCAGTGGCTTAGTGGTTAGTGTGTTGGACTACTAAGCGAGGGGTCCCAGGTTCGAACCCCAAAAAAACGAAAATTCCAACTTATGTTTTTTTTTCCGCTGCGCCACCTCTCGCGAACGTCTGACAAACATCCGAGAGTATAACTGTCATGAAGGAGCTTCTCAATTAGCCGTTTGGACGCAGCATACAATTGTAGGTCCCTTCCATTCGTCCCAAAAATGAAAAACTCACACAACCGAATGGTTGTGAGAAGCTAGGCCTAGGGTCCCTACAGACCTGTTGCGCCAACCATTTATTTATTTTAGTTTTGTTATGGAACAAACAAAATTTACACAAAATTTGTTAAACGTTATATAGCTCAAAAAAGTGTTCTGGGTGCCCCTGTAAGAAATTTCTATCGATTTTTAAGAAAAATGATAGCCCAAAATACGACAAAACGCCCATTCTGGCAGCACTGCTCAAATGTATGAGCGGATATTTGCTTTCCATTAAACAGAGATAGCTCATAATATTCTGCTAATCCACTATGAGAGAAAGCGATGTTCAGATTATGTGGCGAATTGGTAAAGTGCCCCCTTCTCGAGTGAAAGTCTCCACATTCTCAGACAACGATACAAATTGTGATTTACCTTAAAAATTCTGGGAATTAAAATAAACGGTTAAAAAATCAATTACAATTCTCCTCTAGTACTAAAACTACCCGTAGTCATAATCATTACTTTTGTTTTGAAGTCATGAATTTATTACTTTAGATGGCTGAGTAATTTATTAATTTTTTTCAATAAAGTAGAAGTTATCATTGAATTTTACTTACAATTAATTATAAAGAAATCTTTATTAAAACTGTTTATGAAGTCAAACTCACTCTTTAGTAGAATCGCTGTTTTTTTATTTTTTTTTTTTTCATTTGTCAAAATAATTATTTCTCCTCATAGGAAAATAACTACCTGACGACAACTGTGAGAAGTTAGTCCTGTTGATTAAATAAATGGGAAACAATTAGCCTAATAACCTGTTTAATTACTTCCTCTGAATTACGTGCTTTTGATTACATTCCTTATTTCATTGCTGAAATCGGCATAATGTTTCCGGCATAATTTTTCTTCTAAGGCTATCACCTTAAACGCTCTCTTAGCTATACAAAGAAGGAGTGAACAACTATTTGTTCATGGTCATATTGTGTCTAGGTACATATTTCGACTATTATACCAAAAATTCCATCGACAAATCTATAAATGTGTCTGGTCGCAAGTGAAGAAGGTACACGGTTACAAATTTACCCCGACCGAGTGCGATTTTTTCTCGATTCAAGAAGGGGTTGAAATTAAATAAGCCTCTGTTAAAAAAAAACAATAGTTGTTGTAAAAACTACCGAGAGAAAAAGGTTATAAGAAAAAACACAATCAAGTTTCTAGATTAATATCAACCACACAGTTTTATTTTGGTTCTTACGACCGAGAAAATTTGGTGGCGAAATAGATTCCGTGAACAATTTGACTCGGTTATTTTTAAGCTACTAACTCTGTGGGAGCTTTATTAACAGTATAACTTCGTAGTTATTAACCGAAAGTTGGTCGATTTCAATTAAGTGATATTTCCGCATATAACTTTGGATTCCCGCTCTGAGTGTAAAGACTAGTGAATGGACCAACTCGATTATATTGGTGGCCCATTTGTCTGTTACCAATTTGTATGCCA
Source organism: Cheilosia variabilis (assembly GCA_951230905.1). Taxonomy (NCBI): domain Eukaryota; kingdom Metazoa; phylum Arthropoda; class Insecta; order Diptera; family Syrphidae; genus Cheilosia; species Cheilosia variabilis. The sequence goes on from OX579677.1 coordinate 49,576,668, forward strand.
TTGCTTCTGCTGGCAGTTTGTTCAGAATGTAACTTAACTTTATCAAACTCTTATGTATTAATTTTTCTCGATCTAGGAGCAACTGATATTCTTACAGTTATTAGTGAATACCTTCCCGATTTTTCCTTCTACAGAGCTCATCTCATTGCAAAAATTAGCGAATAGTAAGATACATCCGCCATTGAGATTTGTAGTTATATGAAACAACCTTCGGAATCCATTTACAATACGTTCGATGGTAAAGCTGTCATAATGCCAAGTTACAACATTTCAAAGGACTTTTTTGTTTTGTGGGATTGTGCCCACATTTGGCAAAATGTTTATCGATGCACTAAATTTCCTAACCAGAGTTAACTTTCTTTTTTGTTTGTAAGGAAGCTGCCGCGCCCCCTTATATTTCCATATTGAATATACATAAATAAGCTATTTTTGTTCCGGTTGTTTAATTCCTAAAGTCTTCATCTTTTATGCGAGTAACTTATGGTGGTTAGTGATTTCGACCTCTAAATATAAAACTACATGTGAATTATAAGCTATACCTTGCGAAATTAGACGGCAGGGTTTACATACGTTTCTCAGCAAATTAATAAGCATCCCCTGTCGATGTCTGTTGAGTGATTCCACTCGAATTGCACTGAATTATTGTTGAGAGTCTTAGCATATTGTTTTATTGAAACACTTTGGTTGGAATTGTGGATCTTTCGAAGAATATTACATTTATCACCATCATCCTTGAGTTAGATCTAAATTCTGACAGCCGGTTCTTCCTCAGTTTCACTCACTCAGGGGGTGAACCACCTACATCAATTCGTCATCAGTTGATGTAACCAGCATCGATGTAAATTCAAAAGAAAATTTCTTACCGACTTTCTGTATAGATTCAAATTTATCGAACCATACGAACTACCAAAAAGTAGGCAAAGCATTTCTACATCGACAACACTTGAATGGCGCCGAAAGCTATGCAATTATTCTTGCAGAGGTGCTGCTAACGATTTATTTTTGAATAATTTGGGTGGCATTGCCGGAAAGAACTTTAATTATAGACACAACTGAGTGCTGTGTCTACAGACAAATATATTTCTGGTTTTGGTGTGAAAGCGAATGTCAATCCCATCAAACCACGTCCAAGTAGTTGCAAAACTAAATTTTGTCTAAGCCATTTGAACGCCAGTCCTCAAAAGATATAACGACGTGCAATTCCCTTGGCCATTACCTTAATTCTATATATTACTTCAACTTGCCATCATTAATGCAAACATGCGCCCGACAAATCCCATTGTCCATTTCTCATTCAATTTCTCAAACTAAAAGCATGTTCCCGTTGTCTGTCTAAGTGCTTACCGCATAGAAACTGTAATGGCCAATTCACATTTCATGTGAGCGACAAACAGCAGCTGATCAAATCCCTCCCATCGCACATTTTGCGAACAATTAAAATTCTCATCCATTGTCCACACTTCACACTTAAGAATCATTTGTTGTCCTGTATCGTATATCCTAAACATTTTATGTGATAAACTTGCAACCAGTGCGTGTGTCCATCATTGTGCTCGTCTTTGGCAGAACCATATGCATCCCAAACACAACGGTTGTGTCAGTCTTTCCGAAAGTATCACCAAGAAATATGTCGCACTATTCACATGACTTTGCTTCTGTGCGAATATAGTTTTGCTCCGCCAACCCCTAGCCTAGTAGGGTCTTCGCTCACACCAAACACTAATTAAATTTCAAGCGAAGTGCGTCTAACCGAATACAACGCCCCGGTATGTATCTGCTGCATCTCGAGCGGCATTTTGCGATACACGATGATTCTCACCCATGCGGCTATTAATTAATTTCAAATCAAAAGCCACGATAGGACATGAGTTGCGATTTTGCTCTGTCAGCCGTGCCCACGAACGAGAGAGATAGGTGCTCGTTATTCTATTCGGTGGTGGTATACCTTCGTTTTTGACGAAGACGTGGCCAACAACTGTGCGTGCACTGTCCCCCCGAAAGACATAAAAAAGACTTAGACAAATGCTTGCAGTCAGTCTTGAATTATTATTGGAAAGAGACGAGCAAAAAAGGTGGAGAGAGTTTATTAAAATAAAATAATTTCAATTTTATCTCTGCTGTGCCCTCAGAGATTTAAAAACTCATTTACTGAGAGGGTACTGTACAGGCTGTTGAGAAAGGACGGAGCTACGTTTCGAAAAGGACTTTGGGTCAGTTTTGGGCGAAAAGCCCGAAGCACGTATCTAATTACTGTCTGTTGTTGTTGTCTTATCCTCCATTTAAATGAATTTATGTGGAACATTTTTAAAAATAAATTAAAAAGAAATTCGGTGTAATGTGGAAAGGTCGAAATCTAGTGAAAATGTTTGAAGACTTTGGTTCAAGTTTTGTACCTTATAAAGGGGGTTGGCTTTATTTGTTTTAGGCGTCTTTTTTAAAGCAGTAATGCGACTATGTGGAATGAGTGGGAGAACTCTTGCTCCCAATATCTATCTGACTTTGAAGTGAAAATCGCCTTCCTTCTCGGTACTGAAATGTTCAAATATTGCATTTAAACATTACACGACTTATTTTTTGAAGCTTTTTGCGCGTACCTTGGCTTTTTTTTCAGACTTAAACGCTCGTTATGCTGAAAGCCAAATGAATACCATGCGATCGCTTTTATTTGTTTAAAAAAAATTCTATAGTAAAAGACTCAATATAGACTTTGACAACCTCAAAGCGACAGTCCGTCTCTCGGAATACTAAAAATTCCAATGTGACTTTTAAAGGCCAATGTCTACGGTAGGCGCAATAATAACTAGAGCTATAAACGACAGGAGTTGAAACGCAGACACCAAAAACTAACTGTGCCACTGTAACCCTGGACCTGGAAAACTGGCTAATATTGTCAAACTTATAACAATTATAAGCTGACTTTATCAGATAAAATTTTGGAGTAAAAAAACGGTTGAAGGATGACATGCTTTCCAAACTCCAATAAAATCTGGACAAATTTGAATCCAAGTCTGAGCTCTAAAGATTATGGTTGTTTTATCGAACATCTGTCTCATAAAAAAAACTATCAAAAGGAGCTTGCTTCGAAATGAGCCTAAAACTCTGCAACATTTGTGATAAAGTGGTATAAACTCTCCTATTTGGTGCATGTCTTGACTATCGACAAATGTATTACACAGTAGTAATTTTCATTAAATATCCCATCGTCTTTAGAATTGATTACAGTTTCCAGCTCATTCCTGCTTTGGATGCAAACCTAGTCTAAATTTTAGTTTATTTAATGAATGTTCGCATCATTTAATTTGGATAACTGGCGAACGCCTCACGTACCGAAGTGAGAAATATTTGTCTCTGTTCTTGCCTTTCATATCGAAAATTTATTGAGTACCACTCCAAAGTCACGATATTCATTCATCTGCAACACAATCAACAAGGTTCTCTTAAATTGAACAAATGCACCACCTGTTCTATGCAATTGAAGCATCCCATCAGCAATCCACTTAAGCTCCGAAGTCTGGAGTGAACAGCTGCTCTTACATAGCTTTGCATAGATATTACCAGCAACAGTCCGATCTATAGTTTGATTTACTCGATGAAACTACCCCTTCGACCGACCTATGTACTACCAACTCAAATGCAATATTATTAGTCAGAAAGGATTCTGTTACCAGCGCCACTGAATTTAAAAATGTATCGTCGACAAAAGAACATCATACGCAAATTGGGAACAATTTGAAAGCATTTTTTCGGATTATGCAAAAGGGTAAAAAGGACAATTGAAGTATTAGCTAGGTGGCCGTCCATCTGGTCCTTGCAAATATTTGTATTAGCATCACGTAGCAGAAATTTGCTACATGATTTACCAAAGGGCGTCATATATAGGTAGTGTGCCCTGTCCCAATAGATCAAATGCGAAACAAAAACCCACACGCAATATCCCATGAATAATAAACATACCCACAACCCAAACCATAGTGCTAAATCCCAGCTTCTTGGGTGAATTTATTTAACAAGCTTTAAAAAAAGAACTTCTGGTGCAAAATATATCTCATTCAATGTGTGGCCCAACCTGTCGCCCACATCGTATGTGCGAAACTTCTTCAATTGCCTTTTGCACAGTACACACGAATATTACCAAAAATACATTTTCCATTGGGAACAAAAAAGCCAAATCGAACGAAATACAAATTTAATTGAAAATTAGTTAGCGACGATAGACACTCGCATCCACACAGAGCGAGATACACCCCAGAGATCCAAATCAATTGCAGTTCTTCTGCAACCGTGCACATTACAGCTGCGCACCAACATTAGGGCGGATGTCGAGCGGTCTTACACACCGGCAAATAGTCGTTTCAATATTGACCACCAATGTTGTATTTATTGCTCTGCACTCGCATGCTGTATCTGTCGTCCATTATCTTTGATTTGAAAATTTTCGCAATCGAAAGTCGATATAATTTTAGCGTCCCATTATTACTTGCAGCGAAGAGAGTACTCGCGCATTTTTCACAAGCGAACGTGTTGTTTCCGAGTGCGTTCTCGTCGCGTGTTAATTTTTTTTTCAAAGTCGAATAGCATCAAATAAATTATCAGGTCGTTGTGCAATTAGTTGTACTATCACCTATAAACGGGGCGCAACGGGGGTAAACCGCATCGCCTAATAGTAAGAGCCGTGCTAAAAATTCGAAACGTGCGTGTGTTTGTTTGTGCTTTGTGTACATATACTCGTATGCTGTCTACAATGTTCAACGGCTATTACATGAGTAATGAGTCGAATAAATGTCAATTATTCGCCAAAAGCCGAAACTTTTTTATTCGTGCACTTGGAGTAAGTACCGGGCGGTTGGGTGGAAAGTATACAAGAGGAAAATTGCTCTTCTCGTGGGAGTGTGAATCATTTAAAAATTGTTCTTTCCTGAAATTGGAAAAAATTCAATTGAGTGTGCCCGGAATGTACGAGAATACGGTATGGGGCACGAGTTGCAATTTGAAATATAAACGATGGCTACTTTGATGGCACGTTGTTATTGTAGAGTGTGTTGAGTGTGTTGAATGTGTCGGGATTTGTTAAAGAAAGTGCGTGTGTTTGGTCTACCGAGTGTCAAGTCTGACTTTTAGTCGAATGCTTTGAGTGGTGGAAATGTTTCAACGAAGATGACAAGTAGGTTTTGCTGCGATGATCGCTGATCTTGATTTTTAATCGTATTGGATCGTAATCGATCGTGATCAATAAATATATCGAAAGGATCGTAGCCAAATAGTTAGACAACTTAAGTAACCCTTTCATGGATTCACAAAGTCTACGTAACGATTAAACAGATTGATCTTGTCATGGACAAGTGAAAGTAATCCATTGTTAAAAGTGGGACAAGATCCGATAAGAATTACCTAGATTTTTGTTGAAATCGTCACTGATTTTGTTGAATTGTGGACTATGTGAACCGATCGTGTTTTAGGTCTGATAGGAACAAACAAATAGTTTTAAGTGAAAAGGGGGACAAGGGATGATCTGTTTACCGAAGTTGAACAAAATTCGACTATTTCAGAGGTGGTTTGGGCTACGAAGATCACTGATCTTGAAACCAATTGACTTGTTTTATTTGTTCGATTTTAAGATGAGTAAGAACCTTTAGAAAATGCAAGCTTCAACTTATTACTCACCACTGTCCGTCGATCGGCGGGATAAGTATGTCGAAACGATCGTTTGAACCGATCGTGCTTACCGGTCTGGAATCAAAAACCATTTAGTAACATCAGAGAATATAGCTGATCTGACGACTTCAGAGGTAGTTTTCGTTACGAAGATCACTGATCTTGACAGCCATAAACAGCTCTTATTTATTTAATTTACAAAATAGCAAGAACCTTTTTAAAAATTCAAGTTTAAATTTATTACTTATTATTTATTATTATTCATAACATCACTGTCGATCACCGCGAACAGTATGTCGAAACGATCATAACCGAATGGGAAGGCAATTTAAGAATTTTGTACGTATATCTATGATTTATGAAATTCTTGTGGAAACCTGATCACCGATCGCATTAAGCGATATGATTAAGGCTCAAAAGTAAATAAGTGAAATTGAGGTCAAAAATGTTGCAAAAAGTCGGGTGGATATCCGAACCAATCGGCGATCACCTTCTGATCCTTGTAACAAACATTTTGGTTTTTGGAACTTCTGATCTGATAAATTTTTTAAACTCAAATTTTATCTTTTATTCCGGCGTTATTCGGACTTAAATAACATGTTTTGTTGCAAACAAAAAATACTTGAGGCTGACGCTGAACCTGATCAAAGTGTATCCCCAGCAAACAAACTCTATCGTCCCTCTGCCAAGTCTCATAAATTATATAATCTTTTGTGTGTGTAATCAATATCATGAAGACACTAGTCTTTTGAAAATAAAGCAAAAATGGGTCGCATGGTACTGGCTCTGTAGTAGAATTTTTTGAACTTATTTATTTCCTTTTTTCCTTTAATGTCACTTAATAAAGATTACTTTTTCTTTCTTTCTTAAATTGCAGTAATTCCCTAATTTTTATCCACCTTTGTACACCCCACAAAGTTAAATATTTCTTATGTGACATCATCTCTATTTTTGCTTTGTATTTTTGTAGTTGTTAATACTTTGTACGTATTTGAATAAAGAATTAATTGAATTGAAATTGAATTGAACTGAATTGAATTTGAATTGAATTGAAATTGAATTGAATTGGATATTCGATGCAATCAGGCTTATCACCGATTTAATAATAATTTTAAAGAGGCTCATTAGTAACTGCTTCAAAGTACACCCATCGGCAGGTGATATTTAACGAACGTCTACAACTAACCGCCGAATGAAGCCATTTCCAAGTAGAGCAAACTACTTTGGGCCAACATTTTGCTACTTGAAGACGCGTTTATATTTTCAGCGCAAAAACCTACTGGAAACCTAAAGCTCATATATCCTCTTAAAAGTTCTTCCTTCGCCTTGAAGGCATTCCCGGATAATTTACTACTTCTCGGTTCTGGGTTTCTTGTAAACACTTTTTCTTCGCTCTCGATTCCCTATACCATATCCATGTTTTCTCGGATTTAATATCAAAATGCACATCACATATCCTTGGATATACGTGCATGTGTGTGTGTTTTTGTGTGTCATATTGAGAGGACATTTTTTTTTCTCTTACTCCAATTTAATGCAAATCGCAATCCGGGGAAAACTCGAAAGGTCCCCAGCCTCAATCATCCACCAGCTTTATACACGTAATCCTTTTAAAGATCAGAATCTCATTTCGTGCACTAGGTAGGAGTTCTTGTTCGCGCTGGCTTGTCATCGTTGTGTCGTTTGCCTTGGCGTACCATAAATCATTTCACAAACACACTTTGGTGACTTTTTTCTTCCCGTTCGTGTTGCCACTGTGAATCCTGTGATTTGTGATTTCTAAGTCCTTGTTTTTTTTGGTTGAAGATACTTTTTTTTGTATATTTTTTTTTGTGGATTACATAGAAAAGTAGAAGTTGCTTATGTAGACGAGGAAAGTTTATCGGCACCTTGCATTAATTTGGAATTCTGAGTGCAGGCAGGCAGTTCATCCTCATTCGTTCTTGTCAAATGGGATGGAGTTTTTTTTTTCTATACTTAAGTGCACATGTCCTGCCAATTGTCTATCTTGTGTTGCTTTCTGCATTGACTGGCTGCATGCACAAAAACAGCGGCCTAAAAAATATGATGAAGATAGGAGGAAAGGGTGCAGAAAAGGACGACATTGGCAAATGTTCAAGAATTTCCACCGCAGAGTTATTGCGGAAAAACAAACTCTAAATGACAGCTCCAGCATAAAAGGGACATTTTATCTGTATGGCAATATTTTTTGTTTCTTTTATCCTTCTTCTGGATCGAGGAGTAGTCGGCCGCGAGTTAAGTATCCATAGCAAAACATATTGAGAAAAAAGATAACATTATTTGTATTCAATGATATCTTTAGTCTCTAGTACAGTCTTGCACACAACGCTACAATGATAACATATGTAAAAGAGATAATATCGTTTGTATACAATGTTGGAATATTATCTCTTCTTCATTATCAAGCAAGACGATTGTACGCTTGGGTCTCCTTGTAGATAGATAAGAAAAGTATATAAATACGACTGTATGATGAATTTATCGATAGTCTTATTGTAACTACATAGTAGCCTTAAGCTCCTTTTAGAATTAGTAAAAAGTATTTCAATAATAAAGGACATAGTTCCAAATAAATATTGTTTAATTTTAAAAGTAAGAACCAAGTGTTTTAATTGGCGATCCTGCCAGGAGGTTAAATATACTTTTTAACTTCAATCGAGCGGACCTCGGGAACAAGTAGTGAAATCTAGTATAAACAGAACACTCGCGTTACCGGTTACAAGAATTACCTAGCATAGCAGGTACAAATATAGCTCCTTCGTACGAAGCAGCAAAGCAATTCAGTGAAAGTGTATATGTGGAAAAAAAAAAAAAAAACACACAAATTCGACGACAACAGACACGAGTTCAAAATGGAACAACTCGCAGTATTAATGGCAAGATTAGAAGCTTTAGAAACCAGGTGCAACACAGTAACACAAACCCTAGAGCACACACGCACAGAGAATGCAAGGTTAGCAGCAATAATAACTAACCAAAATCAAATAAACACTAATTTAGAAACAAAACTAAATGAAGTAAAATCTGGATTAGGCATAGTACCAAACATACCTGTGCTAGAGGAAATAAGAACCACATATACAGATGGTAGTGAAATACAGTTAGACGCATTTAAAAGCCTACCTATTTTCAACGGCGATCAATCAAATTATCGGTCGTGGCGCGAAGAAGCATCCAGATTAATGGACAGCATTAAAAACCTCAAAACACACAGTAAGTACGCAGCAGCATTGACTATAGTGAAAAGTAAAATACAGGGAGCAGCCGCGAATGTGTTAACTAATTATAACACAATTTTTAATTTTGAGGCGATACGTAACAGATTAGATTATACGTACTCTAATCAAGAACCTCTATACGTGCTACAAGACATGATGAAAGCCATCACGCAAAAAAGAAGCACACTGTCTGAATACCACGACGAGATAAATAAAAATCTCAATTTAATAATATCAAAAATCACTATGTCAGGTGATCCGCCGAATATAATCGACAGACTAATTAAAAATGCTAACGACGACGCAGTTCGTATATTCATTGATGGTATGAGTGACAACTTTACAAGAGGATCATTATATTCAGCTACAATAAATGATCTAGAACACGCATTCGCAATTGCTCGCAGAATAGAACATGATAATGTGCACAGGCATTTACATCTCACTCAAGATAAGCACCACAAAAATATGCCACATGAACACAGAAACGAAAGAAGACCAAACTATCCGAGCCAAACAACGAATTATCAACCCCAGAAGCAATACGATAATATGCAGCAACACAATCAAGGACCACGCCTAAACCCTTCCAAGAGAAATGACGGACCACAGCCGATGGAGATAAACTCGAGACAAATTGTACATGCACAGCGACAAAATTGGAATCAATACAAACCCGATGTATATAATCCACCAGCGAAACGTGAACACAGCGGGAGTTTCAACACACACAACAGACCGCAACGATCTTATCAGCAGAACTTCAAGCAGCAGAGAGTAAATAACTCCCGACAACAACGCAGAGACGATGTCAGCAGTACATATGCAGAAGCAGATGAAACGGAATGTATGGTAAATAATAACATAAGAATAGATCATTTAAACTAGTAGACGGGTTGCCCTGCTTAAATTTAACTAGTACTATTTCTAAGAAAATTTATAAAATTCTTATTGATACTGGTGCAACCCATAATTACATTAATAGAAAATGCGATTCTAGCGAAAAAATTAAAATTAAACCTATAAAAATAAAAACAATGCATGGTTATTCTATGGTAGATACAAAGAAAGTAGTTAGGATATTAAAGAAAAATATAACATTTTTTGAATTAGAGGATATTCAGTCTTTTGATATGATATTAGGATATGAAGGACTTAAAGTTCTAAACGCGGAAATAAATTTCAGTAATATGACTCTAACTACCATAAGCAGTGTCGAATCTATTCAGAAAATTAATTACATAATTGGGGAAAATAATATTTATAAAGCAGACATAGATAGACTGATGAAGATTAATAACAGCATAGGACCGTTACCCTTTACAGATACTATAGAAGCAAGCATTAGGACGACCAATGATAATCCGGTTTATGTTAAACAATATCCATATCCCATAGCAGATAACGAATTCGTAAACAAAGAAATACAGAAACTCTTACATGACAATATAATAGAAAAAAGCCATAGTCCTTATAACAGTCCCATATGGACAGTACCTAAAAAAGGTTTGGACGAAAAAGGAAAACCAAAACGGCGCATGGTTGTTGATTTCCAAAAACTTAACGCTCACACTGTAACAGACAGATACCCCATTCCGGATGTCAACATGACAATTCAAAATTTAGGTAAAGCCAAGTACTTTACAACGTTAGATTTGGAGTCAGGTTTCCACCAAATTAAAATCAAAACAGATGATAAAGAAAAAACAGCTTTTGCTATAAATGGCGCAAAATATCATTTTAAACGAATGCCTTTCGGGCTCAAAAATGCACCAAGCATATTTCAGAGATGCGTGGACGACATTTTGAGAGACTTTGTAGGTAAATTCGTACACGTTTACATTGATGACGTATTGATATATTCTTCATCTGAGGAAGAACATATACAGCACATAAGTCAAGTATTCGACGTACTCAATAAAGCCACATTAAAAATATCTGATGAGAAAAGTAAGTTTTTTCAAGAAGAAGTAGAATACTTAGGTCACATAATCAGACATGGTAGAATCACTACGAACCCTGAGAAAATAGCAGCTATAGAAAATTTTCCAGTCCCACAAACGGTAAAGGATTTGAGAGGATTTTTAGGTCTTACAGGTTACTATCGTAAGTTTATAAAAGGATACGCAAGCATAGCCAAGCCCCTGACATTATATTTACGAGGAGATAACGGTAAAGTAAACAAAAAACAAAGTAAAAATATTAAGTTAAATCTGAATGATTCAGCATTAGAAGCGATTAGAATTTTAAAAAATTATTTGAAAGAACAAGTCGAACTTTTTCAACCGGATTATAGTAAACCATTCGAGCTTACTACAGATGCATCCAACATAGCTATTGGAGCCGTACTAAGTCAGAATAAGCAACCTATACACTTCTTGTCAAGAACACTGAGTAAGACAGAAGAGAACTATAGCACAAACGAGAAAGAGCTATTAGCGATCATATGGTCCTTACAAAAACTCAGAAACTACATATATGGTATAGCAGACTTAACCATATATACCGATCACCAGAGCCTTATATATTCGGTATCAGAAAAAAATCCCAACACAAAGCTGAAACGTTGGAAGGGAATCATTGAAGACTTTGGAGCAAAATTAGTTTATAAACCAGGAAACCTAAATCTTGTAGCTGACGCATTATCACGTCAACGCATAAATACTTCTACCATAGAAACAGCACATTCAGCTGAAAGTTCTTCTAATGATATAATAAAAACTGTGAATCAGCCTTTTAATGCATACACTGCACAGTTCGAACTTATTGAAGATATAACAAATAATATCGAAACACAAATCTATTTTGGTAACAAAATAAGACTCATAATAAAGTTTAAGGACAAAGACTCTTTACTAAGGCAGATGAAAGAAGTTATACAACCCCAAAAGATTGTAGCTTTGCATACGAAATTTGAAAACATATACAAATATGGTGAAAACATAAAAAAAGAATTCCCACTAGTAAGATTTATATTCACACCAAGAAAACTTCAAGACGTGACAAATTTGGAGGAACAACTAAAACTTGTAAGGGTAACTCACGAAAGAGCACACCGAGGGTTACGTAACAATATACAAGAAATCTCAGAGAAATATTACTGGCCCGATCTAAATAAACAAGCAAAGAGTTTCAACAAAAAATGCATAGCATGTCTATTTGGAAAATATGAAAGAAAACCTATCAGAGAACCCCTGAATAATTCAGAAATACCAACACATGTGGGAACACACATTCATATGGACATATACTTCAACGACAAGTATACTTTCCTTGTAACAGTAGATAAGTATTCTAAATATACAATCCTTCGGGAAATCGAAACTCGAAACAGACTGTACGACGTTATGGAAGAGGTCTTATCTAATTATTTCCCAAAATGTGAACGACTCATGACAGATAACGAGAAGGGATTCAAAACAGAAATGGTGAACCAAATGTGTTTGAAATACAACATAACTAAAGTAGAAACTCCAGTATACAGATCGACAGCGAACGGTCAGGTAGAACGTGTAAACGGTACAATAACTGAACTGTCTAGAATATTCACAATTCAGAATAAAACAAGACTTATCGAAGAAATATTTAGAACAGTGCGTGAATTAAATAATTCCATACACTCAGTTACCGGTTTGAAACCTAGAGACATTTTCTTTAATCAAAATAAATATAGCAATAGTGAAATTATAATAAATAAACTAAACTCAGCATCCAAAAAAGTGATCGAACGTCTAAATAAAGGAACTCGACACAGAGAATATAAAAAAGGAGATAAGATAATGGTAAGAATCACAGGTCTTAGAAAGAAATCTAACGCCAGATACATAACAAGAATAGTAGAAGAAGATAAAGGAGACACTGTAATCTCTAAAGAGGGAATAAAAATTCACAAGGATAACATAAAGAATTATCATTTTTTAGATGACGAAAATATTAATATTCCTAACATTACTAGGAATTGTACAGAGTCAAGAAGGGCAAGGAAACGTTCAAATAACTGAGTTACTAAACAAGAAGTTTATACTTACGCAAACAGATGACGTGTATTTATTCAAAGAACAAACTTATTTGTTACATGCCACCAACCTGACTTCGATATTTCAACCTTACGTAAATATCGTAACTAGTAACTATCAACCTACACAAGAAGAAAAAATTTGGTTAAGTAAAATTAAGAATTTAGCAGACCAATTACAAGAACATACTAGGCATACTAGATCAATTAACTTTTTAGGAACAGCTTTCAAATATGTGTTTGGTAATCCTGACCATTATGACTTAGTTAACATAGAAACGAGTATAAATAATCTCATAGAAAACAATAATAAACAAAAAACTATAAATTCTAGATTCGAACAAATTTTGCAACAATTCGAAGGTCAGAGCCTTAAAGAACATTTAGTAATAGAACAAGTGTACGAACAATTATTATTATTGACCAGAACAATTAATGCAGCAAAAAATAATGAATATTTATCAGAAAGCCTAGACTTAGATGACATTAAAAATATTATTCAACATGAAATAATTCAAGTACCCATAATAAATATATTTGAGTACTCTAAAATATTATTAGCTAGAACTGATGAATTCTTCATCACAATATATAAATATCCAGTTCTAATTAAATCATGTAAATTGTATAAAGTAACACCCTTAAATTCAAAACATGGAAAAATCATTACAGATAAAACAATTGCCTTATGTAACCAAACTTATTTAAGAACAAGAAATTGTCAAAATCATCTAAGTAAAAACATTTGTGAAATTAACTTTGAAGAAGAAAATTGTCTTATTCCACTTTTAAAGAATATAACTTCAAAATGCAACATTAAACAAGAATACGATTACGACTTAGAAATTGAATCCGGTGTTATGTTATTAAGCGGTAAGCATAAGCTAAATAATCAAACAATTAATGGTATAAACTTAGTTACTTATGAAAATACTATAAATCTAGATGATAAAATATACAAAAACATGCATAAGCAAATTAAAGAAGTTATATTAAGAAATCATAATTCAGAGTCTTACATCGACCAAATAATTAAAGAAGATACAATATACAAATTCGATAACATAGATACTTTAAAAAAACTAATTATTCCTTTTGAAGAAAAACCGATATTATCAACTATATACACAATTGTAACACTGATTGTTATTTTAGCATTTACGTACGTAATGATAAAAACTATACAATGTATAACAGATCGTCAAAAACAAAAAAAGATTGACGCATATAACAAAACTTATGAAAGAGAGATGTTAAAAATAGCGTCGAAAAATCGGGACGATTTCGTTTAACAAGGGGGGGAGTTAAGTATCCATAGCAAAACATATTGAGAAAAAAGATAACATTATTTGTATTCAATGATATCTTTAGTCTCTAGTACAGTCTTGCACACAACGCTACAATGATAACATATGTAAAAGAGATAATATCGTTTGTATACAATGTTGGAATATTATCTCTTCTTCATTATCAAGCAAGACGATTGTACGCTTGGGTCTCCTTGTAGATAGATAAGAAAAGTATATAAATACGACTGTATGATGAATTTATCGATAGTCTTATTGTAACTACATAGTAGCCTTAAGCTCCTTTTAGAATTAGTAAAAAGTATTTCAATAATAAAGGACATAGTTCCAAATAAATATTGTTTAATTTTAAAAGTAAGAACCAAGTGTTTTAATTCGCGCTTGGTTTGGTGCTCCATTTAATGTTTCTTTTCATTTAGTTTAAAGAATGTATTTATTTTTTGTATGAATAGGCTTAGTTGGTAATGGTGTATTTTTCTTTCTTCTTTTTGTTTGGAATCTAAATGTATAGTATATATAAATGTTAGTTTTTGTATTTACGTATGTACAGTATGTCTGAAAAACGGAAACGATTTGTTTAATGAGAGGAACCTAGAGTTCTATTTATCTGCAGTGTATTACTGACTAGGCGCTGTAGTTGAAGCTCCTTTTTTGTTTATTTCTTAATAAGCTCTTTTTGTTTCTCGTTGTAATATTCGATGATTTTTTTTAATGCAAAGACTAATATCCATTTGTAAGTTAAAACAACTTAAAACGCAAAAACAAAGAAACATTATCAGCATTTCCATCGATAAGCTCGTACAACAACCATCACTCAGAAAAAAAAAAAGATTGTTAAGCGAATAGTTTTGAGATTTTTAAAAAATTTAAAGTTAAAAGTTCTTGGTTCAAATATTATTTTTGTTAACAAGAACTCGTTTTTAAATTTTCAAGAGTAAGAATATTAGAATATTAGAGTTTTGATATTTGGGTTCATTTTAATCAACGAAAATTGTTGGCATTAAATTTTTTTTTTCTGAGTGATGCAACAAATAACATAACACATAACACCGCATCTTCATCCCTTCGTACTGAAGTCTGTAAAAATCCAAGAAGTCTAACCTTTGTAGTTGGTTATAATTTTAAAATTGTAAGAGCATACCTTTCGGCTTATTTTTATCAATTAGTGAAGCTTTCAACCTTTAGTCGGTGCACTCAACAGATGGCGCACTCCTCGGAGGTACATTTAACGAACAAATCGATGGAACAATGACAATTTTTATAGGCTCTTATGATGTTGTATACTTGTGGGGGGGCCCCAAATAGCTTTTTGGCTTTTTGGACTTGGCAAACTAATGCTCCTATTCCGAGCTTCTGTCAAGTAAATTAGCTAAAGGCAACTATCTGTTGAAGGAGGCTTGTGAATAACGCACATTTAGGATTTATGTTTACGAAGGCGATTTCTAATCAGCTCAAAATGGATGATTCTTGACCTAGGGTACTAAGCAAACGAAACTGCGTCCTAGCAAATGCGTCTGGTCGATATATTGACCCAGCTATTTCGCTTCAGAATTATTGATTCTATCCATCTCAATGTTTGCCACGGCTCACTCACTTCTTTCGTCTCTTGTTCCTCTGCGAATACTTTGAAAAAATATGATTCCTCTGGCATAGTATCCATTGTTGTTGGAAGTATGTCTCATAACCTAAATAAGGGTGCGGTTCTTTTAAGAATCTAAGAAAGATCAGTGGTGTATTCTCACTTGTTAATCGTCTCCTTTTTAAAACACCTCCTGATAAGTAGGTTTTTTTTTGCCATTTTTTCCACTGCGCCACCTCTCAACGTCTGACACATCCAAGAGTACAACTGTCATGAAAGAGCTTCTCAATTAACCGTTTAGATCCCTTCCATTCGTCCCAAAAATGAAAAACTCACACAAAACAAAAATGGCTGTGAGAAGCTAGCTGTTTAGAGTCTTTATAGACCTGTTGCGTCAACTATCTATTTTTTAAGCATCGCTGTTTCTGAAAGATTTTCTTGGACTCAGAACTTCAAAGAGAAAGTTCCTATATGTTACTTAGGAATCAGTCATTTTTTCCCCGACAGTTGTTTTTACACCAATGCCAGCTCCTTTTGCAATTATCATTCCAAAACTGTCCATAGTGTCAATGTAGAACGTAGGAAGCTATGCATGTACAACATCTAATAACGCTCAAAACCGCATTACTAAAAGCACAGGCCCATGTATGCCGCCATATGGCACTCCGTCTATAATCTTATCCAACTAATGAGTCATAGAAACAAACGTTTTTTTTTTTTTCGTTCTTTGCGATTATTAACAACCATAAACCACTAAGTGTCAGTTATTCTCTTATAGTCCTATTTAAGATTTTGTTTATTTTTATTTTATTTTCATTTATTCGCGCTCTACCAGGAATCTGGTAATGGATCTGAAGATTTCACCGACATCGCCATAGATCCAAATCAAAATAACAGCCAGAGTCCTGTGAGTATTTTACAAATCTTTGTATTCCTGTTCGACATACTGTTTTAGATGAAGTGTGCATTTAAGTGTATGTGTGTATCTGTATATCCAAACAATCTAAATGTTGTCTCAATGTTATTCGTAAAAAGTGCAATTTTTCTTTATTTTCAACTTAATGATTTGGAATGTAATTCAACTGATTTACTTATATTTCTTTGTTGTTCTTTTTCTCTTGAAAAAAAAAAAAAATTTACAGCCGCTACTTATACCAAGGGTGGACACAATGAATGGCTATAGTCGGAAAACACCCTCGAAACGGCGCTATGAGGGCTCAAAATTTGCACGTAAGCACATTTATTTTAATCTGTTTATACCCATCTATAGACTTGGGCTTATGAGACTAATTAAATTCCATCACCGGACATGGAGTGACATGTTCTCTGGTGGCCGACATTTTTCCTTTAATTTATAATTTTTTTTCCAATTTTCCCTTTTAGTGCATCCGAAGAAAAAACCTCGTGCGGGGAAGGAGCGGATACCACAGCCGAAGAATACAGTTGCCATGTTAAATGAGCTGCGACATGGCCTGGTGTATAAATTGGAATCACAGAGTGGACCAGTACATGCACCACTTTTTACAATTTCAGTTGAGGTAAGTAATTCGACGTAGTGGAGAGGTGGATTTTTTTTTTTTTTGACTATAAGCATGATGAATGGGTGAAGGATATTAGGGGGATACTTGGTGGCGAATTTAGTGCGGGCTTTTCGACATTTATAGACGTGAAGTATTGAATGGAATTTCGAAAAGGAGTCTGGTTGGTTTGGAAGGAGTAATGAAAATGATTGTGCTTAATTAGTTTGGAGTGGTTTTCGCTGGAATGATGGGGCCGCAGTGAAGCTTGGCAAAGCATTTTCTTTAATGTTGCAGTGGCCAGAAGAACATTTTAGGGTTTTCGCTTTGTGTTTTGGTAGCAGTGTGAATATCCTTTACCATTTTCAACCACTATTCAGGAAAATGGTTGAGGCGGAATGGAATCAAAATATCATAGTTGCGCCGGCCTAATAAAAAATTTTAGTCTCGACCTTAAATTTACGGAAGCTCACAATTGGGAAATTTGTATGGACAATATAGCCACAGTAAACAACTAACATTTAGAGTCGAAACTAAAAATGTTTATTGGTAAGGCCCATTGATATCTGAAGAGTGCCAAGACTAAAAAGCAAACGATGTCCTACAATTCTTAATCAATGCAAACAAAACAAAATACTGCACAGAGCCAACACTTGCATAATTATTTTAAGCCATCAATTAGTTTTCTGTGTCATCTAGAAGCTGAGCTACAACCCAAAATCGAACATGAAAAATCTAAATTTATTTTCCAGATTGAAAATTATCAGCAACCGTTTTAAATGAGCAACATATTTTAAATGAGTTACTCGAAGTACTAATTCTACGCAGACGAATTCGCGGCTACCAGCTAGTATATAGTATGAGCGTTGATCATAATAGAGAGTGAACTAAAAATATGCAACGGGAGGGTTATTTACAATAATGGTTCAACAATATCCCATGTCCAATGACAGTACTTTTCAGACTGCATTAAACTCATGATCCTTTTTATACTTACTAGTTCAAGTTCGCTGCTGGATACATTAAACAGTGCCGGAGCTCGGAGACGAAACAATGATTTGGGGAACACCAGCAGGTAAACTGCAGGCTTGAAAACATCTCATACGTGAACGAGATATACGTTCGTGAAGTCAAACATCGTCAAGGTAGTCACAACCTTGTTAAAAGCAATTACTTCTTTCAATTATTTCATTTCGAAAATCACTTAAAACTTTGTATAATGTCTTCGACAACAGAATCTCTTGACTGTTGTGTCCTTTAGCAGCACTCTATATTTAACTTCAGCTTGTATTATTAATAAAATTTCGCCTCGTCCATTTCCGATCATGATTACCAACCAACATTTTTTGTCCATCATTAGGTACTCCATATATGTATACATATGCCACACATGTGGCGAAGATGTAATCATCGAGCTTCCACAAAGTGTGCACACTCGATTTTGCACGTTTTAATTACCCTTAATACATAGCTACCCCTTAATACCCCAGCCAGTTAATTAATACCGTTTCTAAGGATACAATCTCCTCCCTCTCGCCCACCATCACATTGCGCGCAATCATCGGTTATTTAATCTTGACAAAAAAAAAAAAAAAAAAGAGCCGGCGATAAAAGGAGAGGAAAAAAAAACAAATAATTACCACCACTCTCGTCTGGTTTTCCATTAAAAAAGCACACAAAAAAAAAAATATAAAAATAAAGAAACTATGAAATTGCTGTCGTGGAAAATGTCACCTCATTATGACAACGCAAAGCGTACAGTCGAAGGAGCCAGCCTATCCCAGCAATCAGCAATGGAAAAGTCTAGCCCAAGGCAGGGGGTATGTATACTTCATACGTATGTATGTGGTAAAGCGCAAAATTACCAAGGCTATTCGTGGCCACTGGCAGAACGGTTGCTGATATTAGACGTCACATAGAACACGTCGCCTTCTTCAGTGTCCGCGTCACTAAAAACGGAAAGCACATCCAATAGACGTGTCTGACCTCTCCTGCCGGCGAATTAAAATAAAAACCGAGTTTATTGATTTTCCTTTGCAAAGGAATGAACACACTGAACCACAAGAGCGACATTATAGACGACGCACGTAGGCAAACAAGAGAAAAAATTGAAAACTTTCAGTTGAAACTCCATCGTTGCCTTCCTCTTCGAGTTGATCTCTTTATTTGGTGCACAGCGACGCAGGGACCTCCACTTTACCCACTCAATCTCGGGCGCTTTCAAGTCTATTTGCCGTTTTAATACTTTTGTGCAAAAATAATGAATTTCATTGGCATGAAATTGATTCTTTTAGAGAGAGCGATGCTTTTGGTGGTGTTGGTGTTTTTCTTTTCCTTTTTTTTCTACCGTCACTCCTGTCTCATTATCCTGTGAAGAGTGTTTCTTATTGAATAGCTTGGCGTGGTACCACCACAATGCTTTGTGTGGAGAGATCAACTTCAATGGAGAGTTATGTACCCGGGTGTTGTGTACCCAGGGGAGAACGAAAAGCAGTCGAATCCTTTTGTTGGTAACACGAACGCATAGAGCAGGTATGTGCCTAAAAAAATACACAGAAATAATGGCATAAGACCATTTTGTAGTATAGTTGCTAACAATGTTGGATGTTGGGTCTTTTTGATTCGGTTTTCCGTTAAGTTTTAAAAGGAACTTTGAATTGATGGCTTTCTTCAACCCGCGGATGGTTGTTTATTTAATTGATTGGGAATGGAAGTTTGGTTTAAAAACTACAGAAAGATGCAGCGGAACCCAGCACATGTCTACTGCAAAGCAATATGGAAATTAACTGTTCTTTTGATAAGTTTAAGTAGTTATACCTTTGTTCAAAATCTTCCAAAATATCCAACAAAATATGAGCAGCAAACTTTCCTTATGAAAGTTTATTTCCTAAGAAATAACCGAGAAATTCAGTTTTGCGTCATCGCGGATTGGACACCCTCTGTGATGAGAAGGTTGGAGTTTGTGCAATAGCTTACAAATTCTAAACCTCCCGTGACTCAACCTTCTTATGTAATCATAGATTTTGAAACACTCGGCATTTTTAGTTCAACACTTTTGTTATTGGGAATATCATTCGGTATCGGTCGGTGGCGTATACGTAACATTTTTACTGGGAAACATTAAATATGTTCTTGTACAAATTTTTATCAGTCAAACAACAAAAATAATATACAAGCTTCAACACGGAAATACAAGCAACGCACTATTTGGGACTTTTCTCAGTTTCTCTCTAGATATTTATCCCAAGTTAGAGTAAAGAATTTAACAAAAGCCATTATTTACTAGTTTTTCTGTTTCGATTAAACGGTTTGCATTTCGTTCGCTTTGAGTTCATTTGAGAATCCCAGGCAATCGATATTTCGTGTGAAATGCTTACGTGAATGCGAATGTGAAATGTGAACGTATTTCTAGAGGAAGTATATGCTGATGATAGGCTGTTCACAAATATCAAAATGACAGCTCCGTTTGGCGGGTTTGCAAATCTTACTTAACAAAAAAAACCTTTGAAGAGTTACAACGATTCTCGCTCAAAGTTTGCTGGCACCTGACAATTTTTGCGTTGTCGAAGTAAGATATATTATTATCGCTGTGTCGTTTCCAACAATGTACGCCTCTAAGAACCCACTCACAGTCAATCATGGTACAGGTAAGCATCATACAACGAAAGCCTAAAATGGCCTGCTATAACACTTAATACCCTTTCTTACTCACCTCTTCCGCTTATTAAAGTTATTTTCAACTTTTAATGATTCATTTAATTTAATTATAAGATATTTTTCTATTACAAAAAAAAAAAAAACGCATTAAGCGTCACAATTCAATTGGTTTCATACCACCCCCAGCCGACCCACACACACGTGCGCCAACATTTATCTGCAATTAATTAAAAATGTTAAATATTTATACGAAGATTTACGATAATGCACTTGGCCGGGCCAATAGTTGCAGCATACCGCGCGTGTAAATAGTATACCGCGAAGAAGTGCGACACCTCAATGGTCATCGATCGAAAAGTGTCATCCATAAATGTGCCCCACCCACCCACCACCAAGCCCACGCTCAACTGGCATCTCGAGGCGAGGAACAGATGCACACACAGCTACAATTACGTATGACATACGAAATCAACAGAAACTGGTCAGTCACCCATTACTAGGGAAATTGATTTGTGAGTCTCATTAACAGATACTCGGCCGTCTGTTGCTGTCAGTTTTCGTTGCTTGTAAATGCAATCAAACGATTAATGTGCATTTTATGCGAATTGATGACTACGTCGCGCTTTCAATTGCAGTGGGCCTGGGGGGAAACTGCTGACACATTGACACATCCCAAAGAAAAACGACAAAAATGAAGAGCGGAAAAGTGCCTATTTTTAGTTTTGAACCAACATAGATTTTGACAAATTCATTTCAATCAGTTTTGGGGGTTCTTTTGCGCGGATGTAATGTTGCCACTGCAAGTGCTAGAAGTGTGGGCGGTAATTAAAATGCGATTAGGTGGGACATTTTTATTCAAAACCACTTGATTTTGCGGTGTAAATTTGTAATTAAAAAAAAAAACAAGTGAAAAAAATTTCAAACTAAAATAAACTTTTCTGGCTTCAGGTGTTGTTGGGCGGAGGGCGAAAAGGGTTATGGCTAATTTCACCTTGGTCAGTGTGGAGGAGGCATTGCATTGTGAATTGTTGACGGTCGTCACAAATAAGCTATCATTAAGCTCCTGTGCCGCAATTTGTTACACGTGTCGATTTTTATGCTAAACCGTTTCTGAGAGTTTAGTGAAAGTGACCCAGTTTTTGGGTGCATCTTTGTGTGCAGTTGTTAGGTGACTTATTTCACAGAGGGTAACACGGTTCTACCTCAGCAGGCGGTAGAAATGCTATACCCTTATAGTTCAGAAGTTGTTTCAAACACGTCAGAAAAAAAAAGGAGAACACCTATTGAAGTAAGAGTTGCGTACTTCGGAGTATACCTGTAGGGACTCCGTCATACGACTTCTCAAAATCTACACAATTTATATGGACTATGCGGTATTCTACCTTTTAGTCTTTTCAAGATGTTTTATGTAAACAAATCTAGAGTTTTCGAGTTTTTGGGGTATACAAAGACGTTTTAGAATTTCGGTTCCAACCCGCAAATGTTCACGAAAGAAAAAGTAATGAACCAGATTTTATAAATCTATACACTGGTCTGAGAAATGCAGGTGATAACATGCAAACCACATCGTTGAAAAAATACTAATACAGATTTGCCTTTGAGTCTGGCTTTTGGACCCGGAGGTAAAAACTTGGATGATACTTTT
Organism: Cheilosia variabilis; assembly: GCA_951230905.1. Taxonomy (NCBI): domain Eukaryota; kingdom Metazoa; phylum Arthropoda; class Insecta; order Diptera; family Syrphidae; genus Cheilosia; species Cheilosia variabilis. The sequence goes on from OX579677.1 coordinate 49,599,279, forward strand.
TTTTTTTTTGCGAAATGACAGAGCATCCATTCCCTTCCCTATACGATTCTTATTTTCTTTAAATGCATAAATAATTTCCGCCAATCATGAGACTGCCTTACTCATCATTCACAAAAAAAAGCGACCCATCGTTATCCCACAGAGAAAGAATCTCCAAACCCGCTTTGAAACCGCACAACTCTCCTCAACAATCTGCTTCCGAACCGCAATGCTACACTGCACACTGTTCCCTTACACTCATAGAACAGCGTAAATGCGCCTGTCGACCATAACCATAACCATTTTATCATTTGCATGCAAAAAAAATGGCAGAAGAATTATAGCAAAAGTCAGCAGTTATTCATCAACACTCAGCTATTTGCTTGATGTGAGTGAGAGTGACCCCATCTTCCACCCGCTGTTTCCGAAATTTCCCACATACTGCAGCACTGGCAATGATTTATCCATTTATGCGGGAGCAAAACAAAAAAAAAAATTCTCAACTCTCTGGGAACAGCTCTAGCGACCCTCTACAAAAAATGAGAGTAGCACAAAACCAAAAAAATAAATAAAAAATTGGAAGAAGAAACAAACGATAGCATATCTTTTTCCTGTGTGCTGTGCGGATGGAGGAATATTTCTCACACCTCGCCACTTGTATTGTGTGGGATACACACAGAAGGAGGGTGGATGAATTTCACCCATCCCCGGAAAATACCATTAAATAACGCAGTTTCTATGGGAGGCTCAGGGTCATTTAATTTTTTGTTTTGTCGACACGAGAAGGGATAACAGTGGGGGTTGCAAGTTTGTGGTTACATTTTTTATTTAAGGTGAAAATCATGGAAAATCTTTTTTAGTAATGCAACAATGTTACTTAAGTCATTTAAAATTTATTCAACAAAGTGTGGGATATCCATAGACAGCTAACAAGGAACAGATGGTTTAGATCACTGCAAAATGTTCTCACCAAACAGCTGAAAAATACATTATCCGCTGTATTTAGATTCAAAATTAAAAAAGTTTGTTATCAGACTTCGGATAGTTGACGCAACAGGTCCATAGATCTAGTCCGTAGGCCTATCTTCTCACAATAATCGGTCGGTGCTAGTTTTTATTTCTTTCTGACAAATAAAAGGGACCTACAATTTTATGCCGAAGTCGAACGGCAGATCTGGGAAGATTTCTCAGACGTTTGTGATACTTGACGCAATGGAAAAAAAACACATGAAATATCAAAGTTTCAACATCTATGGCGCCCTAAAACTAAGTGAGTTGTGGACTTTGGGACTTCACACAAAATTTTTTGTACGTCACAATGGGTAATTTTCTGTTGAAAATTCCGCCATTATGAGTTCGCAAAATCTAGCCTGGACACTAAATATGATTAATGGTATAGCGCTTTGAATTTCCCACCTTCCGAAAAAAATTTACTGAATTTTAATAAATTGCACTCATAAAAACATTTTGAATGCAACCGCAGTGATAACCGCAAGTGCTCCTTAACTTTACCCCACGACTGTAAGAGTGTGTTTCCCATTTGTGTAGCCATTTATGACAAGTTATCGTACCCGGTGTGCTGTATCAAAGTTAGGGCGCCGTGAAAGTGTGAAGCAAATCTGAGGGAAAACAAAATACTGCTGAGCATGAAGTGTTCTAGGTTTTTTTTTCCACACTTGCCCCCATCCTTTGGCTGTACGTACGACTGACAGGGAAACGAGATTATTTGTCTGCAAAGTTGAAGTTTCGAGTGGTAAAATGGAGAAATTCTTAGTTAGACCGAACTTTTTGAAATAATTATCGTGTTACGGAACAATTGGGTATTGTGTGTGCTATGGTTTGAGGCTTCGTGGTTCGATTTGTGTTCGTTTCGTATATTACTGTGTGTGTTGGGGTGAAATAAAATATGTTTTTGTTGATAAAAGGAGCAACTTATTGATATATTTTAGCAAAGCAATCAACTAATTGACTAGCAGGATAGTAAGTGGGTGAACAAAGGTCCTCATTGACCGATTTATGGGAAATACTTTGTTATTCTGTTTTTTAAGTAGTGCGTTCATCATGCTTGTGATCTGGGTCCAGATTTTTCAAATAGAAAACAGCATAGTCCTCTAATTGAGTTCGTCCTTCTTTTGCAGTTGTGCTGTTTACTTGTAATAGAGTTGGACCTGAGTGTAATCTTTAAATCTGTAGTAGTTTAATATTCAGACACTTCCTAAATTCAAATTTTGTAAATTTCTGACAAATCTTTGAGGATAGAAATGTCATTGGAATCACCCTCTCGGATGGAGCGGTAGTCACTTCCATCAGAGTATAACTCGAAAACGGATATATGCGAAAGGCAAAGCAAAGCCTTAGGTCTTCGGAAGAAATCTCTCTGCCATAGACGGTTGGTTTTTTGCTAGTGCGGTTGAGACGATGTAGCTGAAAATATCTTACATAGAACGTTGCTCATTTCTTGCAGACTTGCCTTAGACCTTGTAAACAGTCGGTCTTGTTGCGACCATGCCTGGCTGTAGTTGTTTGTCGCCAGCTAGAATTAGGACCGTTTACTGGCCACAGTTGAAAGCTGCGGTAAGTTCTACTAACTAACAAGACTCTTACAAAGGGTGTTCTTTAATCCGTCCACTTTCAAAATATTGTGCTTTATTCGATACTATTTTGGACATTTTAATCGCTGACACTTCAGAAACAATCTTAACATATCTGGCGAACTTTTTCTAAATTTTCTCGCAACGTGACTTTATGTTTGCTATTTTCCAATTGCCCGTACATCACTTTGGCGTGTGATGTGTGTTCAGTCCTTCAGACTTCATCCTTGTTATGCATCTACTTTCTAGTGATGCATGTCGTTTTTGGTTCAAATGCTAATAATCAGAACAATTGGACTTTTATATGCACAAAATTCTTGATCCAGTCTCAACCAAATCGATAGTTGTGCCTCAGAATTTGGTACAAAATCAAAATAAAGTGCACGACCGGGTCGCACGTAACTTGGACATTTAAACTGCAATTGCTTTATGGCAAGTACTATTAATACGAGAGCTGAATTAAATGCGTTAAATCTGATGGGTGCCATACTCGTCGCAGGGTGTAAGCTTCAGTCAGTTAGAAACGAAGCTTCTTGCAAATCTGATAAGCCCATTAGCCAACGTCTGAGTATACACACGGGCTTAAAGCTAACAAAATTGTGTACAATCGTGGTTCGGGAAGTGTCGTTCATTTTGGAGCTAATATAAAAATTCCAGCTTTGCTTCAAGGTCTGGCCGTAGGTACAAAGTTTAAAGCCAATTCTTATTCAAACCTCAAGACCGAACTTTTTCGCGAAAGGATTACATGACCTGGCAATTAAAAATGTTTTCCAACTATGTATTCGAACTAAAATCCATTCAGGTCGGCGTTTTGCTGTCCTAACCCTGATATCGCTCATCGATCTTATCCAGGAGCTCGCTAAATCACTTTTGGCAGGGGCCTTCAAATTGTTTCTCTGTCCGACCCGCTTAATTAATCAGGACTTTTATGTTTTGTGTATCTGTATTAGGTTGGGTAGTGGAAAATGACTCTAAAGTTGATTGCTTTTTTTTGGGGGTCGAACCGGGAACTCTTCGCAAAGTTCAACGCATTACCCAATAAGCCACTCTTTCCACTGCCTATTTTGATGACTAAAATTGTACTATAAGTGTTGCGATAACCAACCCCGTATGTGCTGAAACAAAAATCACCACACAGGGGCCATCCAATTATAAGAAGGTCGAAGGTCCCTACTATCCGATCCGATCGATTATGGCGCCAAATGAAATCGGAGACATGCCAAGAGAAGTTCCTTTGACAATATCTCACTATCGCTCCCAATCGAATTTGTCTACCTCAAAACTTGCAAGTTAATGTCACAAGTTAAGTAGTTCCATTGTGTCCCCACCCCTACCACCAGGATCCGTATCAAGTTTCTCCGTCTAATTGAATAATTCAATTTTAAAGATTTACGGAAAGTCATAACTTTAAGGACACCCTCTCATGTATACCACTCTGTCAACATGAAACCTTTCTTTTTTGTTTGCTTTCTCTCTCCTTACCCCCATTTTCCATAGTTCAACACAAAATTAGAATGCCTGTAGAATGTGGCACTCGTTCTCTGTTCAGTTATGTATGAAATTAAAAAAAAAAGAGAATCAGAATAGATGAATATTTATGAGGACATATTTCCTTTCAGGCGTGTTCTCATGTTACTCTAGTGCACTATTCTCATGCAAGTTTTGCAACTTTTGCATACAAAATCGTTTAAACAGTTAAACAAACACACACTCTCACATATGAAGCACACGTTTATTATAGTCCTTTAGCCCCTAAAGACTGTTTGTGTGCCTCCCTCATATATCACTCCCCTCATTAACCTGCCCTACCCCAAAAAAAAAAAAAAAAAAAACGGACTCGGTCTCTGCCTTCTAAAGGGTGATTTTTTAGCTGGTTTGGTTTTGGCAACACTGGTTTTGACAGCTGACGTGTGTTTAGTACCTTGTGTCACTGTCAAACAGCTTCAGTTTGGTTTGCAATTTAACCATGGATCGTCTTACAAATGAACAACGCTTGCAAATTATTGAATTTTACTATCAAAATTCGTGCTCGGTTCGAAATGTTCATCGCGCGCTGCTTCCATTTTATGATCGGCATTCTCGACCTTCTGAGCAGTCTATTCGGAAGATTGTGACCAAATTTCGCACCAAATTTACTTTGTTGGACATTAAACCACCAACACGTTTACGTACTGTGCGTAGTGAAGAAAATATTGCGGCCGTATCAGCTAGTGTGACAGAAGACCGCGAAATGTCGATTCGGCGCCGTTCCCAGCAGTTAGGCCTTTGTTACAGCACTACGTGGAAAATTTTGCGGAAGGATTTGGGCGTAAAGCCTTTTAAGATACAGCTGGTGCAAGAACTAAAGCCAGCCGACCTACCACAACGCCGAATTTTTGGTGAATGGGCTCTTGGAAAGCTGGCCGAGGATCCGCTTTTTTATCGAAAAATTGTGTTCAGCGATGAGGTTCATTTTTGGTTGAATGGGTACGTAAATAAGCAAAATTGCCGCATTTGGAGTGAAGATCAGCCAGAAGCATTGCAACAGCTACCAATGCATCCCGAAAAAGCCACTGTTTGGTGCGGTTTATGGGCCGGCGGCATTATTGGGCCATATTTCTTCAAAGATGATGCGAATCGCAGCGTTACTGTCAATGGTGAACGCTACCGAGCGATGATAACAAACTTTTTTTTGCCCGAAATGGAAGTTCTTGACTTGCATGATATGTGGTTTCAACAAGACGGTGCCACATGCCACACAGCACGCGAAACAATGGCGCAATTGCGAGGCAAGTTTGGTGAACAGTTAATTTCACGTTTCGGGCCGGTCAATTGGCCGCCTAGATCGTGCGATTTGACACCATTAGATTATTTTTTGTGGGGGTATGCCAAGGCTAATGTGTATAGGGACAAGCCCGCTTCGATTGACGCACTGGAAGCCAACATCCATGCATTCATTCGTGAGATACCGGCCGATATGGTGTGAAAGAGTATGCCAAAATTGGACTCAGCGGATGGGCTACCTGAGACGCAGCCGCGGTCAACATTTGCATGAAATTATCTTTAAACATTAAATTGCAAGGTTCAAACTATCGATTCAAATAAATATTTCATTCATTTTTTCGAATTTTTTGTGTTTTTTTTTTAAAAAAAGTTCTAAACCTCTTAAAAAATCACCCTTTATAACCGAAATTGTATGATGACAACATTTTAAAAGTTTTCGCCATAGAATGTAGTTCACCCCTTCCTTTATTCGCACACTCGTTACTCGTTCCTTCGTATCCTTTTGTTCCTCTTCATATTGTTAACTAAGTTTGTCGTGTGTTTTTTTTTGCTCCTTCGTTGGACGAGGAATGCTTTCCATTCGTTGTAAGGATGTGGCGCGACCCTGATATACCTCCGCATATACAGCCCGGCCACACAGTTCTCTTAGTTCTCTATCCATCCAGAAAGTAAGACAAACTTTCGCATTCTTTTTTAGCTACGGAACGGCAGCTAGTGCGACTAGTGCGGTAGAGAAAAATGGTGCTTGAATGTATGTTTGCAGATACAGTTCCAAGCACAATTGCTGAAGTTGGCCTTCGTCCTTAATTCTAATGCGGAGTATTCAAATTCAAAAAGTATTTCCCCGCAATTGTAGGTGGAGGAGAAGTTCCTTTTTTTTTTTTTAAATTCCTTTTTAATGTTTCTGTTTTAGCTACTACTTTTTTTTATAGTTGGTTGTACATCTTTATTGTTGCGTTGAGTTTTGTTTTCTTTTTAGCTTCTTTTTGTGGGACATATGTTGTTGTTGATATGGATTTTTTTGTATTAATGAAATGCAGTGTGGTGAACAAGAAGAGTACTTTAAAAAAAAAAAAAACTGTCCATGAGCCCAGATGTTCCTAATTAAGCCGAAAATGCCTCCACATTTTTTTTATTTTTTTGTTTGATAAACTTTTTTCAAAGTTCTGTAATAGAAGATAGTTTCACTGTTATAACAACAACCGCAAAGCTATTTTGTTCACAAAATTACTGTTATTTGGCTTTCCATAAAAATAAACCGGTAAAGTGCGCACACCTGGATCGCACGAAACTTTTGTGGATACCTTATAATTTTTGGAATTTTAGTTCGGTGGTGTCTCAATTTCCAGAATTTTTCCAATACCTTCGCTAACATATTGATTACGGATTAAAAACATTGAGGCCAATTTCCTTATGTTTAGAGAAGAGACTTTGGGCTTGACCTACCTAAAGGACAAGTCAGCCGGTTACACGGATACATCCTTTTAACTAACCCGAAACATGCACCGCTCCGTCCAGACCGCTCCGTCCCAGCATTACCTCGAAATAACCTCATTAAATTTTGGTATTAATAAAACACTCAGCAGGTACTACAAATGGAACCGACGTTTAATTGTATCACAAAACGAAGACACTGTCGTTTAAATTATAAGCATCCTTTACGTTTGACAAAATGTTATTGCTTGTAGGATAAAATATTGTTTCTTAATCTCTATAATCGGGTTGGGAAATCTTACTCCTTGAAGCCTCTATCTGATATCTTTTAATTGCATCTAAAGCCTTTTTAAAATTGTTTTCAAACGGCTTTCAACCCGAAGCGGAAGCAATCATCACCCAATAATTCGAACCGAGGACACGTTTACCTCTAGTATTTTTAACTTAAAGGATATCAGCCGTCTCTTTACTTTTTTTTTTTAACTTCTGACTCGCCAAGGCGATAAATAGGCACGTCGACCAAGAAGAAATTGTCAGGAAATACTGTTTAGGCCAGCAGAGTTTCTACAGTACCTTCTACTGCGGGTTTCGGGACTATCTACTTCTATCTCCTCCCAGTGGTTGGTTTAGCTGGGAAGAATAAATATTCGTAGAAAACCAAAATTCACAACCACTGGATGATTGTGACCTAAGCGAAAATCGTAAACTAAAATGCAATCTTCATCGATAGCAACTTGCAGCATCAAATCAAGCCAAAGTGAAGCCAACCATTATTCAGGGCAAGCAAGAAGAAATTAACAAGAGTTACGAAGGACTTAATTTCAAAGCAAAGCAGATCGACTCAAAAAACGCTTCATAAAATATTCACTTTTTTACTCACTTTTTTAATTCGTATGTCCGCAATGATAGAATTTGTGTCCAGCTACGTATGTTTGCTGAAAAAAAAAAATGCAGTTTTCAATCTTTTTTTGTATCCATTATTGCAAATTTGTGGGTCTCCTTTATAGCAGTAAAAAAAACATTTGTAAACTCACAGATCTGTTGTTTGTACTAAATTCTTCATTGGGTTTGTTTCCCCGTTTACTTTTGGTAGGAGAAGCTAAATTCGAAAATATAGCTGCTTCGAAAATGTATCTCCCAATTTCATTGTCAGAGCTATAAAGTCCAAAATAATTGCTTTCCGCTTCGTAAAACTATCGTTCTGCACAAAAGAGTCAATTTTTCAGTTCAGTCGCTTTACTGTAACTGAGTTCGACTATACCAAAACCGTTGTCATAAAATTCAGCTGAACAAGGTATGCCAAATAAAACTTTCGTCTGTCAAATTAAATTCCTTAAACTGCTAACAAAGTCGATCAGAAAATCAATCCCAACTAAAGAAGAAACCAATACTCCACCAGCTGTTTTTTTCAATTATTATGGCGAACTGAAACTTTTCCCAATGTATCTCCATCTACCTATATGTACCTTCAGAGAATTTTATAACAAAGTACTTGAGTTATGAATAAAAACCTCAAATGAATACCAAGCAGCAGCAGCAGGAAACAACAAGAACAAGTGGAGTGCTCTTGGTTTGAGGTGCGGAAGGAAGTGGTTCACTGGCTTCGTGTACGCTGTCTTTGGAACAACTGTTCGAAGTTCTATGTGGAATCTTAAAGCCACCATCTACCGCACCGATTCACCGCTTTTGTTATGAAAAATTGAACATTCCTGAAAGTCCGTAGGGATCTCTCGCAACCGACGACGACGACGCGCTAGAAAAATCTTTCAAATGAAAATAAATCTTTTTCCGCATTCCCCCATGGATGAGGTAATCCCTTCAATCAGTGTCTAACCAGAAACACCAGCCCACCCACCCAGCCAGCCAGCCAGCTTTCGCTCTCTCTCTCCTCGGTTTAAGGACTTTTACACAAATAACTCATTAATTGAGACTGCAGTGTGTGTTTGTGTGGAGGCTTGCGATCCGAATGTTGTTTGCATAGATCAAGTTAAAGTGGAACTACAAGTGGAACTTTGCCGTCTCTCTATTTGTTTTGAGAAAAATGTGGACTGCACACAGAGCGAAACGATGTGAAACAGATACGGATACTGGATCAACACAGCGGGGGTGTGAATGCGGGGATATATTTTTGTATTTTTAGTGCGCTTTAATCAAGGTTGAGCCACTCCAGTTTCACTGTGATGATGGCCGAGTGACTGACAGTGATTGAGTGTGTATTCATCATTTCACTCAAAGTGCAGTCAGCCTTCGTGTTGTGTATGAGTTCACACACCCAAAAGGTGTGTCATCATCATCGTTATGGTTTCGTTTGCAATGGGTGGGTAAGGTTAGACAAAAAAAAAAATTAAATCTCAGGATATCCTTGGTGGCCTGGTTGATGTGTGTAGGATTGTGAAACATGAAATGAAATGCAAGCAAATTTGGATTGCTCCCAATCTATATGAAAATATTTTTTCCATCAGGCTACAGGTAAATAGAGAGAAGCGCACGGAGGTAAATTCGATTTTTTGTAGCCAGTGAGGTAAATTTTTAGAACAGGTTTTTGTTTGCACTTGTAAATTTATGGATGCGGATAAAATTACAGTCGTTGCTGGTGGTGTGTTTTTGTTAGTTGAATTCCCCTCGTCGCATTTATTTTAGAACAAAGCACCATTGTCTAGGGATATGGGTGAAGCTGGATGTGGGTAACACCGCACACAATAGTATATGTAGCTCTGCGGTTTTGGGAAGCGTGAAACTTGGTTTTTTATGGCAAAAGTTGAAAAGTAACAAACAAATAGAGGACACAAAATGAATGCGCAACCATTCGTGGGAGATTAGGTGTATTTGAGCGTTTCTCGCAATTTACTTCGGAATAAAATTGAAGTTTGTTCCTCATACGTAAATATTGTGTTTTGCAAGCAAACGCTGGGAGCTGTTCACAATCAACAAGGCGGAGGGAAGCAATGCGCAACGATAGTTCTAATATTTGTCCCAGGATTTGTTTCAGCACAATGTTTTTACAGTTTGTGATCTTTCGCCTGTAACAGCTTGGAAGAAGAACAAACAGAAAGCTTGCTAGATAAGCAAAACTATTTAAAATTGTCCAGCTTTTGAAGTGAGTTCGGTGAGTAAATAAGTGAAAAGTTGGCTCCTTATAAGGGCCCAGGTCATATTAGTATCAGAAGGGTTTTGAGACACGTACGTGTTTTTGAAAACTTAAATCGTCATAAAACTAGTAAATAAGTAAAGAAAATAAATTCTTGGTGCAACAGGTTCGTTGGCGTGAGTTGTTATTTTTGGGACGAATAGAAGGGACCTTACATTTTATGCCGAATTCTAAGGGCTGAATGTAAAAGTCTTCTCAAGACAAGATGTTTGTCAGACGTTCTTGAGAAGTGACCCTGTTGATAAAACCTCAAGACGCAACTTTTGTTAATGCGGAGAGCGAACCCGTGACTCCTCGCCCAGTAGTCCAGTATACAAACCTATGAAAAACTTTTTCCTGCCGGCAAATAGCCGTTTTTTTAAAAAAAATTACACTTTATCCGCATCTTACTTCACCCATTCACCATACAATCTGATTTTACAATATTTTGTCCCTATGAGAGCCCTATGAGAGGCAGTTTCTAAATGTGAAAGGAAGTGGCTGCTATTATTTTAAGGTTTGAACAATTTTGAAAACAGGGTAATATCTGCTAAAATGAAGTTTTGCGTAGCTGTTATTGCATTTTAAGCGAAAGTGGGGGAGATTATAACAAAAATTTAGCATAGATATGTGAAAATAGATTGGGAAGTATATGTAATTAAAAAAAATTTTCGAATTTTTTGAGAAAAACTAAGTACGAGATCTTATTTAGAATACTTATATTACGTTTAATATGTATTTTGGTCAAAATCGTTAGAGTGGTTTTTGTAAAATTTGGCAGACAAAAAAGTCCCAAATATTGCAATGTTTAGTTTAAAAAATACTATTGCTTAACTATTTAGTTGAAAACGAGTCCAAGTTATTGTTCGGGATGAAAGCATTACTTGGTTTTTAGGGTTTTATCGAAATCGAAAATGGGGTTTTCGAGATATGAGCAGTTTTTAAAGTGAGCGTTTCCAGTGATTCGAATTGAAAATTAATGACGCAATCATTTTGAAAGCATCAAGTTTGCATTTTGGTCAAAATCATGCCGTTTTGAGCTAAACTAGGGAAAACTATATTTTTCAAAAATGTCTTTTTTCAAAAATCCATTTTACGATAAGAGAAAAACTGAGTTCTCCATTAAGTTAGAAATGATCTTAGATATACCCTTAGAAATGAATTTTTGTTACAATCGTATGGACCGTTTTCGAGATATGTCCAAATTTCAAAAGTACCGTTACTCGATTTTTTAGCGGAAAACTGAGTATGCAGTTATGTTTGCCTCACCTACTTAGCTTAAATATCAATTTTTGTTGAAATCGTTAGAGCCGTTTTCGAACAAATCAAACTGGTATGAAAATTTTGTATGGGAAGTACCATTAATATTGAAATCTTTAAATCCGAAGTTTGAACGAAATCCGTTTAGCCGCTTAGGCTGTAGGCCTCGGGACATCCAGACATAAAGACGGACAGAATTTTGAGTTCGCCTATCATCGTAATGTCAGAATTGATTAACATCTCGAGTTCGAAATTTTGTACGAATACAATAAATTTCTCTTGTATTGTTAAAAAGATCTTTGGAGTTTTGAGTCAACCTTCGGCTCCATCCACAACAATGAACTCAAAGAAGATATAAATTCGCTCTTGCTGTGGGCGCACTCCAAACGCATATACACGCAAATTCTGTGCGTCGGCTAAGATTTATATATAAACCGACTGAGCAAATGATTTTCGCGATCTGCGCCTCATGCCGCTTAGCATACCTACTCAAGCACACATTCGTCTTCCCTTGTCAAACGTCGCTCACCACAAACAGTTGACTCCCCCGTCAAATGACTGCGTTTCGATATTTATGAAAGTTACTCCGCAACTCCGATTCAATTACCCCTGACCTCGACTTTACGCCCACTAACTCCAGTCACTTAATTAAAACCAACAAGGGTGCAATTACTCATCAAATATTAACGCAATCTTTCTCATTTTATGTGATGCCCCCAAAAAATCCACTCAATTCCTTACCTTAAATCAACCAATTCCGTTTCAGAAAGAAAAACGCCCTCTTTAAAATTCCATGCCATTGGTCCTGATTAACTGTCGCTATCCGCCGTAAAAATTCTAATTAATCGCAGCGTGATTAGTAGTGCTAATTTATTTAACAACTATATACTGTCCTTCTAAGAGAGCTGGCAGAAAAATCTCGCCCTACCGCCCAACCTCACTGCCGCTCTGCCTTTCAATTTTAAATCAACATTCCACCAGCAAGATGACCACGTCGAAGGCGTACACTTCATTAAAATTTTATTGTTCATTCGCTGGAGCGCGCACGTCCTTCCCGTTTCAATTTGATGCCCGCCGTTTCGGCGGATCCACCACTGCACCAGTGACATTTTAATTATTAAAACTGCAGAATTAATATCATGAAAAATTACTCACGACCGACCATCCCGTAGGGTTTTGATTAGGTGCCAAATCTGACGGTGGTACATCCCTCACTATTTCCTACTCGGGAAGGACCACCGATCGTCCCCATTTGGTGCCGGATGTCGCTTGAAATTTATGCATTCATTTCGATGTGGCTCGTAAAAGAAGAGAAAATCGCTTAAGCAAGGCAAATGGCAAAATTATGTCACTGAGGGGGTTGTCCGGTGGCGCATATACTCGTGTGTTAACAGCGCGCTTGATTATTGGTATTGAGGTGGAACTGGAAAATGTGCCCATATGCAAGCGAAACGTTTTGATTTACTTGCACCGAAGAAGGTGAACTGAAGCGCTGCAGCAACCTCTTCTGTGTCAAACCGTCCACCTCCCTTATGAATAAATCATAAGGAACAATCAATAACCGAGTGGATAACGATACACACAGAGAAAGCATGCGGCCAATTGCCATTGCCAATTGGGGCGGTTCGTTTTGAGTTACCATTCCATGGGGGAGCAATGAGACAGAATGCTGCCTGCAATATGGCCACGAGGCGATGCGATGTATGCGTTGCGTGCGGGGGATGAATTAAAGAATCGATAGGTCTTAGGGGGCAACATACAGAAGAGAAGTGATTGCAGGCACTAAGTGCCAATAAGTTCGTGAACGAATTGACGGACGGCCATAGGGGATGGGAATTTAAATTATTACTATCCGGGTTATGCCTGCGTTAGGTATCATTTTCTTCTGGCAAAATGATATCGGTGATGATGATGACCGCTGGTGAGTCGAGGTTGCTTTGTTGTGTAATTTTTGGTTATGACCTCAATGCGGTTCGGTGTAGGGGAGAATATGTGAAGACCAAAGACCGTGCTGGTTGTGTAAGTCCTTTGAGAGTGCACCTCGAAGGAGGTCACATTCATCCATGGAAATCGGTCGAGGGCTGCTGCTGTGGATTATGAAAAATTCGTTGGAGTGTACAAAATGCAATTACTTTTGAATGTTCATCGAAAGCGAAGGCAGTTGTTTGTGGAACCGTTCGGGGATTTTTTCGACGTATATTGGTTTTTGCGCTGCTATCTGAAGGGCTTCGAAAGAGCCGAGTAGGGTTGGCCAATAAGTTTACAGATCCTTTACTAGTTTTAGAGGAGGATCACCCACTGGAAAGTATGGAGTATTTTGCTACACTTTTGAACGGCTATTTCGTACAGAACCCCTATGAAGCATGAGATAACTACCGCTTTCAAGGCATTGAAGATCAATAAGATAGAAGGAATTTAAAGATCAATGCCAACAGTGTCAAAATGGCTTCTACATAACCTAAACGAGTTCTAGGGAGACTGTGAACTCTTCGGAAAGGTGAGAAAAGTGATTTCTGATTTTTAAGTTTCCGAGAAGTGGGAGTCCAACATCCAGGTTGCCAAACAGAGACGAATGAAAGTGGGGAAGCCTTTTTGAGTGCGAAAATTGGATATATTTGTGTACACGAGAGTCGATTGGTGATATAGTTTTAGAAGGAACAGCTGGAATAAAACGCTCGATGCTGAGTAGGCGATTTTCTATCCTGGAACCCTCTGTGTCGATTCCATGAGCAATTTGTGGAACTTAATTGATCATAAAAAAAGAGAGAAAACCCTATCTGCTCGTCGACATTTAAAAGGCATTTGACAAATAATCACAGAAACGTGTCAAGGCAACAAGAGCCTTAGAAGTGAACAAGGATACCTCGTAGTAGAGTCAAAGTCCGTACTGAAGATATTCGTCTGTTGAACGACAAAGAAGGCCGATTCGCAGTCAGGAAAAACGAACTGCCATACAACCTGGACAAGGAAAGTCATAACTGTTGTCCACTTGACCAAAACGATAAAAATATCCAATTTTAAGTCAAAATCAAGAGGTACCTCTCGGAATCAATCATTGGAAGATGATTTGATGAAGCCCATGCACAAACGTAAAGATTGAATCTGAGGATGCTTGCTGAATCCCTGTCCAGATCCACAAGAAAGATATCCTCCAAAGTGTAAAAAACTATAAAGACACGCAAGATGCTATCTAAAAAGATCTATCAACGCCCCTACCAGTGCGGTTTAAGACCGGGGCAAGTCATGAGCGACTAGATCCTGGATTGAATCTAGTCCTTGACTTGAAGTCCAAGTCGAGATATACTAAATTTGAATTCTTTTACGTAATTTTTCAAAAGTCTGTGGAATATTTTGTGCACGTTAATAATTGGCTGAACGCAGTTAGCTGTCTGTAGCGTTTTGCGAATATTGGGACATATGTCGTAAAAATGGGCCAATTTATAAATGGCAGCATAACCAGGGTCGGCATTCTGTAAGGCGAAACGATCAAACGCTTTCGTGCGCATGAATTATTTGCCGAGCAAATTTCTTTAATATTGTCTTCTTACAGAATTTGACCCCAGGTATAGATATGCTGTCAACAAATTGATGTACAAAATCGCATACCAAACCGAACGTCGCAAAGGGCCAAAACTCTTCGACTTCAAACCGGTGGAACCAAGCAATAGCAACGTGCCACCAATTTTCGAATTTCATGATATTCTACGTTTCCGAGAGTTTACCTGTCATCAAAGAGCTTCTCGAATTCGGCATAAAACTGTAGATCCCTTCCATTCGTCCCAAACATGAAAAGCTCACAGAAAACGAATGAGAACTTAGGCCTAGAGGGTCCCTACGGACCTTTTGCACCAACTATTATTTTTCTTTAAATGAAAGACACCCGAATACCAAAGCAATCCACGAGTTACGGGTTGCTACTTGTACTCCATACCCAAAAAACTCACGGTCATTTTTCTCATCGTACTGCCAATTAAAAGCGCGCCCGTTCATCCCCCCTAAGACGTATTTCCACATCAGTGGCATAAATCTCTGTTAACCCATCTCTGGATTTGATTTACGATTCGACAACTCAGGATACATCCTGCTTCTAACTAAATATGAAATTATTATCCTGTCGTAAATAGTTCGCTCCACATGGCAATAAAGAACAATCAATCAAATCTTGCGTGCATGATAATATCATATATATTTACATTCCACGAGAGTCCGTTAAATCGTAATTTCCCTTTTTATCCTCTAGGCATACTTAAAGCTGTCATAAACAGGTTTTATATGTCAAAAGGGAAAACCGAAACCATTACATAGTTGTGACATCTTTAATGAAAGAAAAAAACATGAAGTAAAACGCAAGAACATTTAATTTGTAGGCCACCGTGTGGCGTATACGTAACATTTTTCGCTCCACTCAGTTGCTCCAACCACTTGAGCGCTTCGTCACAGGGGGCGGCCAGAGTGCTCCCATTGCAATTATTCTTCAAAAAAAAGGAGAAAAAAACTACAAG
This sequence comes from Cheilosia variabilis, assembly GCA_951230905.1. Lineage (NCBI taxonomy): Eukaryota > Metazoa > Arthropoda > Insecta > Diptera > Syrphidae > Cheilosia > Cheilosia variabilis. The sequence continues at coordinate 49,614,935 of OX579677.1, forward strand.
TGTCAACAGGGAGAAAATCTATCGTCATCTCCTTGAGTAAATATCCTCTTGGAAGCGGCTCACTCATATCCCTTTCGTCAATAAGGAAGCTTATGCATGCTCATTGCTCACACACAGAGAGCGAACTCGAATGCGGCTATGGACCCGCTGCTCAGGTCTTACGAAACGACCCCTTGGTGTTCTTTTGATGCGGTCACTTGCATATAAATTGCATTTTCACAAGGACAGGCTAAATTGAGGATATCCGTGTTTGCTTCTTTTTATCTGTTCCTCTCTCCGTCTCTTTCAGAATCAAAAAGGATCTACGAGTATTTGTAAAGGTTCTTAGAGCACTTTTCTGTCTTTGTAGAACGAAAACGACCACGACGATGAATTACTCGACATAACAAACAGGAAGTAATCAGTTATGGGTCGTAATGTTGGTGGTATTTAGTGGATAGAGGAAATAGGATCAGCACCCTGACAATTTTAAGGAGTAGTCCAGCAAACCGAATCCATTGTGACGTGATGTTTTCCGAATGTCGACATGTGCGTGTCATGCTGTCGTTAATTTATACTTGTGGGCTATCCTGTCGCAATCGATGGTGCGAGTAGCGTGCAGTCGGAACATAGAATTGAGGGAGGCCGGCCAACAGTTGTGTGGGTTAATCGCTGTCATGCTCTTGCGGTTTATACGAATCAACCGATTTGGCTGTGTCCCCATTTTCGGGTGGAAGCGGGATGTGAACAAGCGTGCTGCATGTAAAATAGGAGACGGTATGAACTTGCCTGCGAATAGGCGTGCGAATTTGGAAACAGTAAATATCTCGAGGGAACCATTTTATTTATTGTCATTGCCGGCTCATTAGAATGCGTTATTAGATTTCATCGGGAATTAATGGAATTTTCTGCTCAATGATGTGTAAAAGGTATCGATTCGGTTGACGGAGATATGGTGTCCTGGTTGACTAGCAACGACAGTGACTTTCGCTTCGGTACGTGATATTTGGACGCAAAGTTTTGTTTCGGTTTGTTGGGCTGAATCGTGTGGCTGGACCTAGTCTTTGGCTAGGGGGAGAAGAGACGATTAGCGAAGGTTATCGAAAATAGAACGCTTGATAGATTTTTACCAAAGAAAATCGACACAAGGCTGTATCGTGTCATCAACCGGTGAGGGTATTCCCAGTGCTATCGTGCTCAACCGTCGGACACATGGAATGGTGGACACAAGTCGACAGACGAAACACCAAAAATGGTTATAGTCTTCTAAAAATGAATCAGGAAGCGTTTTTCAAATTTGGTTGTTCTGTACTCAAAGGTGCTTTCGTAAAAAAAATCACCGTTAGGTGATGCAAATTTTTGATGTTTTTTTTATACCCTCCACAGGAAGGTACATTCTGAATCAGGATCACATTCTGACGCGATTTAGCCATGTCCGTCTGTCTATCTGTCTGTCTGTCTGTTAAAAGCACGATAGCGCCCAAAAGAATTGACATATGCGAATGAAATTTTCTTTTTATCGTCGTCAGGTTGGTATTGAAAATGGGCTATGTCGGTCAAGTTGTTCTAGTACCTCCCATACAAAACCAATATTAGAAAACACATGTTGAAAACACGATAGCGTCGAAAAGAATCTACCTAGGCAAGTAAAATTTTGTGAGAGGACTTATTTTTATTGTCGTCAAGTTGGTATTGAAAATGGTCTATATCGGTCAAGTATTTCTGTTACTTCTCCAAAGAAGATTAAACCACTTTGTTATTAATTGTTGACGTACTACCTCACATGCCTAAAATTTTGAATGACTTGTATGTAATGGAGGGTATCAAAGCATCGGCCAGGCCGATGATAACACTTTTACTTGTCTTTCATTAAGGACTTGACAACTTGTTTTTTTAATAAAATGCAAACTACTTAAGATATCTGAAAAAAAAAAAATTTATTGGCCTAAATTACTATCCAAACATTTATCAATGGAATTCGACATCGTTCATATGTCCACCACGGGAACGTATGCAGCGGGCGATACGTTGAACCCAATTCATGCAATTGCTCAAAGAAGTAACGTTCCAACATGTCTCTGTAGCGAATACCATTTACCGTAACTTGACGGTCTTTTTCATCGACAAAAAAAAATCGGTCCAATGACGCCACCGGCATGAAAATCGCACGAAAACAGTGCCCCTTTTTTTGCGGATGAAGTGCTGTTTCATGAAGTACATGAAGGTTCTCATCTGCCCAGTAACGCATACTTTGCTTATTGACAAAGCCGTTTAACCAAAAATGCGCTTCATCGCTGAAGATGAATTTTGCGATGAAATTCTTCATTTTCTTCCGTCATGTCCAGAGCCCAATTCGAGAACGTACGTCGTTTTATATGATCAAGTGGCTTTAGTTCTTGAGTCAGCTTGATCTTGAACGGGTGTTGGCCAAGATCCTTACGCAAAATTCGCTATAATGTGGTCTGGCAGTTTCCCAATTCTTGAGAACGCCGTGAAATTGACTGATTTGGCTCGTTGGCGACGGACCCCGCTACGGCAGTAATATTCTCCACACTTCGGACAGATCGTAGTCTCGCTGGCACGGCAACATCAAGCAGCGAATATTCTGACTCAATTTTTTTCACTAGACTGTGAATTGGCCTTAACGTTGAAGTTGCGACCACCGACTCGGAATTTCGGTAGTAGGTTTTAATTATTTGTGAACGTTGTTCCTTCGTGTACTTCACCATGATGAAAATGTTGATTTAACTGATTATTTTGACATTGACACTTCGGTAACGGACAAGCGACTTTTTGGACTTGATAGTCACCGACAATTTATTTTCTTTAATGTCGAATGCGTTAAATTTTCACCGAGGTGATAATTTCGATTTCGGCCCAGTCCCAGTGGTTGCGAAAATCGATCAAGTTTCTTGCACTTAATTCGTATTCACACCACAAGCGAAGCCAACATACAGTGCTTTCGATGTGCGTTGCTTGTATTTGAAAAAAAAAAAAAGAAATAGTTGGCGCAGCTCGTCCGTACGGACTCTAGGCTTAGCCTCTCACAAGCATTCGTTTTGTGTGAGAATGGAAGGGATCTACAATTTTATGCCGACTCAAAACGGCTGAATGAGAAGCTCTTTAATGACAGTTATACCCTCGGATGTTTGTCAGACGTTCGCGAGAGGTGGCGTAGTGGAAGAAAATAACCTTTAAATAGAGTTTGCTTCGGAAAGGAACGAATCAACATCATCAAAAAATCACATATTGAACTAGTCACCAGTCATCGCCCTTAACAATAAACTAGTTTTCGGGGGGCGCACAAGTTTCTTTTCTTAACTTTCGCCGCGGCGCTCAACGATACCTCTCAGATGCCAGCACACAAACAGCACTTGTTATAGGTAACGATCCGCCCCTAAGGATATAGCTAAACAGCTCCAAGTCTTTTGTTGAATTTTTATAACCAGACACCATTGCAATCCCTGAGCAGAATTGAGTCGATATGAATAATGCTTATCTGCGCTGCAGTGCTGTCTCGCTCATTGGACTTTAATAACAACAATAATAATAATCATATAATCGTAATTTGTTTGTGCCAGAAACCTATGGCCTAGATTTTTCCCATAAGAAACAACACAAATGTTGTTATCCTTTTGGGCCAAGTGAAAAGCGAGTCGTCTTTGAAAGCAGCACAACATCCACCCTCGTTCGCCTTTGTACACGATGTGTGTGTATTTCCTTTCCGGGGAAATGGTATTTTGCCTTCGAAAAAGAAAACAGATCAAGATACCTCTCGCAACACACAAGAAGAACAAAACGCAAAAAGTTCAGCATGTAACAGTCTTTGTTTGTTCGTGTCCCTTTTTCTTAGTGTATCTACAAAAGTGTCCTGAAAATGCAACTGAGAGTGCTTTTTGAATGGGAACTCATATGACAGCACACGGCACCGACCCGTCTGAGAGCCCTTTTGTGCGTTCAATTTATTCAATCAAGCCGAACCACTTGGCTGGTCTGAGTGCGCGCGTGTGTGTGGGTAGTAGTCGGGGCTTCACGTTATAGTGCGTGCTGCTGCTTTGTATTGATTCAATGGGATGTTCGCACGCACAGATGGGTATCCGAATTCCGAATCACAACGAAAGTGAGAGAAATGAATTTTAAATAGGCTATCTGTGGAAAGTCGAAATTCGAAATTCGAATGGCATCCCGGCCTGTCTCTCGTTGGCCAGATGACTGTGACTATTGATGGGAACGAGGTTCGTGTCGGAGAGACATTTTGAACGAAATTTGCTTGAGGACTTTGGCATTTGAATTATTGGCAGAGTATGTGGGCTTGAATGTCCTTACGAACTAAGTGGATGATACGATTGAGTTATATGTGGTAAATACGCCTGATGTGATCGAATAATCCTGTTAATAATTGCCGGGGGTTTGTTTGCACTTGGTGAGTATCCTTTTAAGGGAGTAACATAACCTTGACCATCTTAAACCCGTAATCGATTTAAATCGTTAGAACAAATCCATTTTATTTAATCAGATGACGTACGTAGATTTTATTGAAATGCAGGTATTTGCACCTGCATTTGCATAGTGCTCATAGGTCATATACGATCTTCTGGATAAATCCCGAAAATCCTAGTAGAACTGATTACGATTGCCCGGAGGTCTGCATCAATAATTTAAATCGTTTAACAAAACTGTCAAGTTACACACACGGTAGATGTCCAGGAAGTTCTAGGACTTAAAAACTGCAATGATAACTTCAACATTGAGAGGCTACAATTTGTCTTAACTTCTCGAGAAATCCTTGCAACTAGAAGCTGAAGTTTTGGTATTCTAAGCTTCATCCGACAACCGAACGTTTTGAAAAAAAGCTTTTATGGGGGGATTTTCAAAAGAAGCAATTTACTGCAAAAATATTTAAAGAAAAATCATTTTACAATCACGTTTTTGTTTTTTGTTCCCCTATAATTTTAAGGACCTGTAAATTAAATGCTTAAATATATCGAATAGGGTCACTTTCTTTTTTTAGCTTGTTTGTATATCCATCAAAGACCTCTCAAAATTTGAAAAAATCGATTTCAAGTGAAAATATTGAAAATAAACCTTAAAGGTTCTGAACCTATTCTATTGATTATGATATACCACAAAGACGAATCATGTCTGGACTGGGAAAAATAATTTTAAAAACAAGGGTGGTTCTTAGTACTTTTAGTATGAGCATATTTTTGTACCTTACTCACAGTTACATATGTTACAAATTTCTACATTGTTTCAGGCGGTCTATTGAGTCTGAGATGTTTCTGTCGCCTTCCAAGTTGTATCAAATGCTTGTCAATTTTATTCAGTTGGTACAACTGCCCGAACATGAGCGTTGCACGCCACATTAGACCGGAAAAAGTCAAATCAACTGAAGCAGAGAATTATTTTGTGTACTAGTACGCCACCCAGCGGCAAATAATGGAACCAGTGCTGACAGAAGTTCGTCAAAACACATTAAATACGTATAGGAGCTTACCAATAAACATTTTTAGTTTCGACTCTAAATTTTGGTAGTTCACAAAATTCCATACAAAATTCGCAATTGTGAGCTTGCGTAAATTTAAAGTCGAGACTAAAATTTGTTATTAGTCTGGCGTATAGAGTTTGCAAGAGGTCGTTTGAAACTTTGGACCTTAATAAAAATAATTTCTAACCTGCAATTGAAATTAATTGTAAATCACAATAGCAATTTTTGTATTGAAACTTTCGCCATCGTGAATGGGGAAAAATTAAACTGGGCGCGTGAAAAAATGAATTGTCTTCGGTTCTATTATGTTGAATTATATATTAAAGAAGCCTTTTCTTCCTAAAATAATACGACGCGAGCAACGTTATTGAAAGGGCTATTGTGATCCACTTTATTTGAATCAGGTGGCCGCCACTAAAAAAAGAAGATACAGTTGGCGCACCAGGTTTATGTAGGACACTATGAATAGCATTTTCAGACTCATTTGTTTTTTGTTAGTGGAAAGGACCTACAATTTTATGCCGAATCCGAACGTCTGAGTTGAGAAGTTCTCTCTCAGGGCAAATTAGACTTAAAGGGCCTTGCTAATAAACATTTTTAATCATTTTTAAGCTTCACCTGTTATATTTTGTAGGTTAGAATATGCAATTTTTTATGGAAAATTTCGCCATTGTGAGCTCGAAAAATTTAGCGTGGACACTACAAATGATTACTAGTACCGCGGAATGTGTAAATGAGTTTATACTGGATATGGACAGTTGCGAACGTCTGGTGGTCGACTTGTCGCACATGGCAGAAGTCCGAGCTGAGTTTTAAACGTCTACGAATTTCCCAGTTATGATCGCAAAAAGCATTTCAAGGTCAGGCTGTGGATGCGCTATGCTATGCAGCAATTTTTCGCTTACTTTGATGGGAAGACTTCTAAATGTCGATGTTTGAATCAAACTTGACTTCTTCTCTAGCAGTACAGGGTTGCCCCTGATGTGGGTGTGGAGTAAAGACCTAGAGCTGTGAGGGTCTCCTTGAGCATTCTCAACCCGATATCTTAGTTGGAAAGACATCCGCTGAAATTGATCTGTTAACAAATTAATTTGCAGGTCGCTGTAGTCAAATTTGTATGGAAAATATCTGCACTGTAACTTCGTACGGTTATTAAAGGTGGACACTAAAAACGATTATCAGTGTATAGCACTTTAATCTGCAAGTTGCAGGGTTCATTAAGTGGTTACTTTGTCAAGTCTTGCTCGTAAGTCTAGGAAGTATATTTCTCTTATATTTCCCTTGGTAAAGCATTTCAAATATGACTCGGAACATGTTCCGTGCTGAAGGAGCTTAGTCGCATGCATATTTCCTGAGTATTTAACTACACCGATCTGACTGAACTATCGTGGGGTTTTCCGACCATCAACCTCGGGACCTCTAGTTAACCTTCGAGTAAGGACTAGGTAGATCCTGGTTGTTGCGTTTGACCGATTGTCAAACGGATGCGAATCGTTCGAAAAAGATTAACCAGCAGAGACTCTGTGGATGCGACAACGAATAGCGAGTTGGCGATTTAAAATGCGATATTTTCCCCGAAGGGTTTTCAACAAGAATAATAAAGCTTTATTTCATGGTTGGTTTATATAGCAAATGAAATAATAGGTTTTCTTTCACTTGAGAGAGACATTACGTTATTTTTAAATGTTTAAATTATGAGGCGAAGAGGTCAAAAACAAAAATATGGTGATTGGTATAATTTAAGGCGCCAGATTCAAATAAACAATTTCAAATATAAATTAAGAATTAGGATGATGAGAATGAGGATAATGATGATGATTACCCAACACTGACAATGGCCAATTTATGAACTAAAGACTAGGTACTTGAAAAAGACGTGAAGTTCGATTTTATCCAATAAGTTTTGAGGGTAATATTTCCTCATCCTTGACTTCTTTTTTGAACCTCTTTTAATTTTGCTGCTCATTTTTCTCAAGGAATCAGCTCTCCGGTTTGTGGTTCAAAATCTCATTTCCGCATTTTTTGTTGTTGTCAATGCTTTCTCAACGGGTTGCCGTATGAAGATATCATCTCTGAATCTTCCAGAAATGTGAATAGTGCGTGTCTATAATTTTTGGAGGTTGAACCAGGAACCCCTCGCCCAGAAGTCCAGTACTCAATGTCGGACAGTATTTCATCTTATCCGTGTCGATTTAAGGCTAAATCTATGAAATCTCAGCAAAGTATTCAATTTTGTTCGTCTAGGGGAGCTGTCCGAAAAGGTTTTTTCCACTAGAAAATTTCCCACCTTCGAGCGCTGGTTTATTAAAGCAGAAATCCATTCTCTATACAGCACTTCATTTGTCGTAAGTCATGTGTAATGTGTACAAAACTCCTGTAAACGTATAAGTACATCCCAGGCTGACTGCCGAAACCGGGTACCAAAATACCCGCAATCATACGACACAGTACACATGCACAACAGTTTCACCTCAATTTCAAAAACAATGGCAAGCTTTTGTGCTCACGTCTGAAATACTGCATCCATACTTCAACTACAAAGAACTAGCAGCATCCTTGCAGTTGGGTTGATCCAAACGCATCCGGCTTTTGCCCCCAAGCCTCCATCTAACCCACGAATAGACAAATACTACTTAACTCGTTCAAGGCCACTAAATATACCACAATGCCTCGGAGTAGTACAAGCGAAATCTCTTGCAAATCCTTCCTCCGACATAATACCCGCCAACCAAAGCCAACCGAGGTTAAGCTCAGCGGATGATGCTCCATGATACACTTCCTGTCTATCATTCGCCATATCAGGATGCAGCGTACACCCACACATAGACCACATTCGGAAACGAGATCCTTTCTCTTTCCGAGAACAGCCTTCAATCACAAAGTCAGAGGGCACAAAATTGAGCCGCAATTTGTAGTTCTAAATATTTTCTCGCGTGTATTCGCCTAAACCGCTACGTACCAAGTACGTCCCCATTATCATTATATCCTCGCGACAAATGTTTAGAAAATATTGCTGTCTATTTGGTTTACATGCAATAAATAGTTTTACGAGCGTCTCAATTTGTTTATCAATTTGTTTACCTACCTTTTGCGGATTTCTAAGTAAATTGAATACGTTATATTTTCCTCTATCACGAAAGACACGAGGTGGGGTTGCGTTTTGAATTCTTTGTTGTCCCCATTTGGTGACAGTTGCTGCTTCAGCTGTTATTGCAAGTGTCCTTGTTTTGCAAATAGAAAATAAATTGAATAAGAGATTCTCATATGTTGTCTTCATGCTTGAACATTTATATACCTTTCGTATTTGTGTGCAGGATAACAACAACCGGCTGCACGAAAATAGTCCTCGCAATCTTTTACTTCGTGGGTGTGTTGGGTTTGTTCTTGTTGCCGCCCACTCTCTCCATACTCTTGTGACATCATTTTAGTTGGGGATTCCACCCAACTTAACGAGTTCCACTTTTGGCGTTGCACTCCATAAAGAATTACTTATGTAGCTATGGCTTAAGTAGGATACCATGGTGCTGCTTCTACTTATCGTGTGTCAAGTAAATTTGAAATGACGGCACCTGGCTGCGAGCTCCGTACAGTTGATTTTACCCTTTCAGAGTGAGGAAATGTGATAATAAATCAAGTGCACAAGGAACAGTATGTGCCACAACCATGGTGCACATACTTGAGTTTTTTTTTCCATAAGTGTCAACCCTTATTTTGGATTTAAAAAAAGGATGAAGGGCACTCCGAGTAGAATTGCTGAGATTGCATTTGAAATCGAGAAGGTTTTGTGGGGAGTCCACTCTAAGTTATTCTAAGTTTGTTTTTATTTTGCATCAAAAACAGTTGAAACTAATGTCCATCGATTCGATTTGACAGGAAGAGGTAGCCAGGCCAGTTCATAGTGTCACAGTAGTGTGGCACCACTGTCTGATTTTGTCTGTCGACGTCCTGTCTTCACTCTTCTTTGGACGATTTTTTTAACTTTCTCCATCACGTAGTAAGAGAAAGATATTGTATTCGTACAAAATTTCGAACTCGAGATGTTAATCAATTCTGATATTACGATGATAGGCGAACTCAAAAAAGTGAGTCGCAAAATTCTGTCCCTCTGTCTGTCTGCCTGTCTGTCTGTCTGTGTGTCCCGAGGTCTACAGCCTAAACGGCTGAACGGATTTTGTTCAAACTTCGGATTTTAAGTTTGGGGGCCTACAGTTCGGTTTTTTTTTGCATGGTAACCTCAATATTAATGGTACTTCCCATACAAAATTTTCATACCAGTTTGATTTGTTCGAAAACGGCTCTAACGATTTCAACAAAAATTGATATTTAAGCTTAAGTAGGTGAGGTAAACACAACTGCATACTCAGTTTTCCGCTAAAAAATCGAGTACCGGTACTTTTGAAATTTGCACATATCTCGAAAACGGTCCATACGATTGTAACAAAAATTCATTTCTAAGGTTATATCTAAGATCATTTCTTACTTAATGGAAAACTCAGTTTTTCTCTGTATTATCGTAAAATGGATTTTTGAAAAAAGTCATTTTTGAAAAATATAGTTTTCCCTAGTTTACCTCGAAACGGCATGATTTTGACCAAAATGCAAACTTAGAGTAAAATTGATGTTTTCAAAATTATTGCGTCCTTAATTTTCAATTCGAATCACTCGAAACGCTCACTTTAAAAACTGCTCATATCTCGAAAACCCCATTTTCGATTTCGATAAAACCCTAAAAACCAAGTAATGCTTCCATCCCGGAAATAAGATTTGCTTAAATGACTTTGAATTTCAGTCAGACTTGCACTAAACGAGAAAGTTTCGTGCGACCCAGTCGTGCACTTTATTTTAAGTCGAATAAGGATTGATTTTTTTTCTAGAAAATTTTGTTAGTAACTGGTGTCGGGGGTTTGTGCATACGCGACTTTGGATGTAGCCTCTTCCAAAAAGTTAATATTAATCCTTGCAACATTCCAGTCTTTGTAAAGAGTGCAGCAGCGATCTTTTGAGGCCGTAATATATGCAGACGATGAATAAAAGAAAAAAGATATCTTAACGGGTATCCTATACCTACCTACCTGTCAGGCGTGATATCAAAACATGGTCACGTTCTTTGTAAAGTTCCAGGCTTTCAAACAAGTCGACGTCGCTTTCTGGGGAAAAGGGTTTTAAGAGGACACTCGAACCACTGTTGGGCAATATTTATTTTTTTACGAATCTAAGGTAGTAAATTACCAACTTTAGGATAATAAGCGTTGAACGTAAAATGCCTGCGTAAAAGCATAACAAATCAAACGTGGGGTGGTGAAAATCAGTTTATTTTTTAAACACAAAGCCGAAGGTACTCTTAGTACAAGTGATTTCCAATAAGCTTGTGCCAAATTCTATAATATTAAGTAACAAGTTCTACCAGTTCTACCAGCTTGTTGAGGAATACAGCAGGCTTAAGTTAGACGTCTTGACTTGGTGCTTTGTGTCCAAGGCTTCGGGTATTTACTGCTGGACATTATATTTTGTGTTCACTCCTTAGGATTCAACTTAAGTTGCGACATTCGTGTGAATTTCTTTTACTTGAAATATTTAATGAGCTGCTCTAAAAATCGATTGAGAGATACTGGGCCTTACCAAAATCATTTTAAACCCACGCACTAAATATTTTGTAGGCCACAATATGCAATTTTGTATGGAAAACGTATCGCGGACTCAGTTTAGGTGGCATTGGCATTGTAATTCTTCGCTTGATTTCTGGTGACAGCTTAGAGCTAATAACAACAACTTCGTATACAAGTAATTGAACAGACTTTTGAAAGATTGCACCTCGTAAGTTTGCCTGTGGGTAACCGCAAAAAATTCTTTCAAGTATGACGTAAGGAAGTCACATGACATCCTGCATTGCCTTGTCAATTCAACCCATTTTCGACATCGGAGTTGTCGGTTGGGACTTTACCAACCTTGATGCTTACTTCCTCCATATTTCAACGTAGCCCTTCCCCTTTATAGGTTGTGTCTTAATCTGCTGTCATACGCGGCTTTAAGACCAATAAAAATATATGGAGTACCGATTTGGACTTGTGGGTTTTCCAAAAACTTATGCGGGAGTTTGGTCTACAATTGCCGGCTTTTCTGCCCTTCAAACCTGGCAAATGTCAGTCAGGATCTTGTCCGCAGTGCTTAGATTGATGCTTATGCCCTCGTCGTCAAAGCGATTAATATTTTCCTCCGAATGAACTTGCTGTCGGCAATTAGAGTCCATTTGGGCCAACACCGCGCGCCTGTTTATGTTAGCCCTTTGCTTGTTGGCATGCACATCGTATCCACGTTGGCATTATTCAACTCAAACGTCTCAGTCTTTCATAATTTGATAGCCACAACTTGAAAACTTCAAAATGGGAAGCTCTTCAAATTAAAATCGAATTGCTTTTGATTTAGAATCCTAGTTTCATAGATAATTACAACTATATATGTATTGGCTTACAATTTGAAAATCCCTGACTATTCAACATCTGATTCCATGCAGAAAGCCATTAGGACACTTGATTGCGACCAACGTTTGTTTGGTCTTTTGGTAGAATTGAATTCAATTTTGCTTAACAACTAAATCCTTGCTGGCCCGATGCAATCCTTTCATACATTTTGAATTTAATTTCAAATTGAAATCCGTTTTGTGGCGCAAATCTAGATGCGAGTATGACAAGAAAGGGATAAAGAAAGTAGAACAAGATACAAGCCAGAAAAATAAAATCTTCCCCAATCCGCAACAACAGATCCCACTGAATTGAAGATTTTATTAAATAACAGAACGACGACGACAACTGGAGTAAAAAGTCCACTTCCATGTGTCCAATTTGTTGGGAGGAAATAGGAAATATTATTCCGGCACTTGGCCGCACGAGTGGAGCATGCACAGAGACAATGGAAACGAAGCAGAAGTAGCTCACTGCATACTGTTGCAGGGGATAAGAGCACCAGGAAGAATCCAGATAAAAATATCTGTTCGCAAGAGGAAGTAGCTCAAGCGGTGGGAGAGCGGAGGAGATATACATATACATATACAAAGTGCAATCATGAAATGTGAATATCCTGCTGATGTGCGCACTAAGGTTGTAGTATCTCTAGAGGAGACTGTTCCCGCTTTTACAGTTTCAACAGCAGGTGAAATATTTATTTTCATAATAATAATGTTGACATTAAGGGTCCCTTTGGACTTATTGATTTTAAAAAAAGCATCAAATTTGATGGATCGGTCAACTGCTTGTCAGAGTCGGCAAGTTAATCACCCTTATTGCGAAGATCAACTATCAACCGATTGACGATTGATAGAATTTATCAATTCAAATAAAAATCGATATTGCGAAAATGAATTGATAAAATATTGTGCTATTGTGAACGCCTTCAAAATAATTCTATTATTGTGAATGGGAATGTGCGTCTGACATATGTTTTTTTTTTTTGAGGAACGTACAAAAAATTCAGAAAATCAATAAAATTAAAAACAAAATATAAAATGACTTCAACTGAACTATATTTTGATTGAGATGAGAAGTTGGATGATCCTGCTATCCCGATAAAATTTATCACTTATTTAATTCGAAATTCACATTTTTTAGTTATTTCTTTAGGTAGCGCGAACTCATCAACTGCAAATTTACGATTGAAAGAAAAATTGACAGCAGACATGAAAATTTTTGTTCGCAATACCGATTTTTTTCATTCACAATCAATTTTTTTCATTCACAATCGATTTATGTAACAAAAATATTGACAGTTGACAGTCACAATACCATTTAATAAAATTGATTGATAATTTTCAATTATTAATTGATAGTTGATCTTCGCAATAAGGGTGAATATTTGTACATTTCTAATCGGTGGTAGCTGTCAGAGGCAGCTTGCAACAAACATGCGCCTTTTGAACGCAGCACAGAATTGTCAATTGAAAATATCCAACACGAGGGTATTGCTGTGTCGCTATCAAAGACAATTTAATTCATTCGGCCTTACTAATAATCAAACACTAATGTCGACGATTTTTTAATGTCGACGATTAGCTGGTTGCCAGCTTTAGTAAAAATGTACAGCATAATGGAAACTGTACCAATAAACAATTAGACCTCCACACTTGCTAGTGCGACAACTTAAAATATGAAATGCACAAAATATCCGCTGATCTGTCAAATATCTTATGCAAATCAAATCGTTCGATCGGACACAACTTTTGGTACTTTTTATAGTACGCTTTCCTCTGTTTTCTAAAACGATTGAATTCTGAGCCTGTTTATGTCGTAATAAATTAGCTTTCAAACTATTCAATAAACGGAACATGGTTTATAAGAACGCTTTGATTTATTCGTACGCTGATGATGTCGATCAAAGGCACAATTCATAAATGCAAGCTTTGCAAAACAATCGCACTGCAAAACAGGAAACACTGCGCAAATTAAAGTTCAAGTTACCTGCAAAGCACATGTCAAATGTTTATGAACAAAAAACTGCGTAAAAATGGAATTGATTGCTGTCATTTTAATAGATAATCGATTGTTCTCAACCATAACCATAAGGTTGTTCCACTTATGAAGAATTCCTTTCTTCGAGAAACCAAAAAGTGGACTAACTTTTACGATTTCTCGCAAAATAAATAATAGACCACAATGTTGATTTTGATTTCTTTCCGGAACAGAACTCATAGCCTAATCGCATGGTGATGAGTAATTTGACCTCCGCATTTGTCCAAATTGTTGTTTCCCTAGTTTGTTATTTATGTATTTAGTGATTTAAGCACAACATTTTATTAAAACTTACTTATCTGTAGTTTTCTCAGTCATTTTTAAGCAAAAAAAAAAAATGTTAATTATTTGAAACACGGCAAATCAACAGCGCAATCACAACGGTACTGTAAGTGCAATACGATTCTGACAGTGACAATGAGTGAAACTCAACTACATTTATAAATTCTCTGCTTAGCAGTGAAACCAATTCATGCATTTATGAACTCTGCTTAGCACATGTTGCGCAATATTGCATTTATGAATTGTGCCAAAGCTTATTGGTAGTCTACCGATCACATTTGATTCATTAGCAAGTGAATACTTTTGAATGAAATAATACCCTGCTGTCAAGCTGTCATGTGTTCTCCTCTATGAATTCACACCAAAAAAAAAAAAAAACAGAATTCTGTACATCTTGAATTCGCACATACTACCTGTTAGTCCTCCAGAAGTTCCTAAATTTATTATTTCGCGTGGATTTTGCTGAATGCTGACAGTTCTTGTATATATATTTTCCGCGAAGTCAACCTTTTCAAACCAAGCATTGATTCATTAGAGATGCTCATTCTCGGGAAACAAACTTCTTGTTCGAAAAGGGTTTGGTTGAAGCCAAATATCTACCTATGCCGCCTAAGGTACTGAGAATTGCACAAAAACAGTATTTAGGTATGAGCTGTCCAATCTTAAGTGAACAGATATTTTATTTTATTTGGGGCGACTATTGGAAAGATCCCAAACTTACATCAAATTTATTTTTTACTAAGCTCCTTCGATAGCTCTTAAAAATCGTCTTTTATTTTAGGTACCTTATCATAGAGTTAATTATGGATACAATGAACCAATTTCTAGATGCCTTAGTAATTTACTCGATTTTCATCTTAGTAGGGATTCATTTAGGAATAAATTAATTCTGTTGTTAAGCTTTGGTGGTCGTTTTTAAGAATATTTTTGTATTAAGTAATCTAGCGAGAACAGTAGATGTACTCATTTGATTGAAAATGAAATAAAAAAATAAAAAATAAAAATAAAGGAAAACCAATCAAAAAGCAAAAGTTAAACAAGTTAAACAAGATAAAGTAGAGAAGAGCATAAACCATTTCATTTAATCAAAATATTTGAAATATATATTTCAAGTGTTCAAAAATAAAACAAAAATGGAATATTTTTAAATTTTGTGCATACATTTGCACAAGTTTGTGTTTGCTAGACTCAAAAACCACTTGCATTGTTGTATTCCAACGAATAAAATCAGAAAACATTTATAATTTACTAAAATTGGTTTATAATTATAAACGCTCAGGCTGAACAACAGCGAATGTAAATTCGTTCCTTTTACGAATTTCCATACCATCATTTAGGATGGTTGGGCAACACTCCTCTTTAAAATGACATTAAGGAAGGATTTATTTAGCTAATGCCCGAGATAAACATGGGTTTCTCAACATTAACACTTAACCCTACAGTTAGCGATATTCTGCCAACTAAAGGGTCCGCCATCTAACTTTTTTTTTTCAACTAGTGCTTATTTCGCAAATGGTAAGTAACACTTAGCTCATGTCTGATTTGACAGATAATTAGTTTTATCCTTCCGCTGAACGAATATGGTTGTGTATACGCTTGAACAACGCTGGGAAATATTGCGACATTACTTTGAAAATCATGGTCATCTTCGAAAATGAGCAAGGAGTGGCCGTTACAGTCAATGGCGATCGTTATCGGGCCATGTTGAACGAATTTTTGTTCACAAAAATTGAAGAGGAGGATATTGGCAGCATTTGGTTTCAACAGGACGGCGCTACGTGCCACACAGCCGAAGCTACACTCGATGTTTTGCGCCCTGTTTTTAAAGATCGCATTATCAGCCGAAGAGCTGATGTCGTTTGGCCACCTCGGAGCTGCGATTTGACACCGTTGGACTATTATTTGTCGGGTGCCGTAATAGATAAGTGTTACGCCGACAAGCCAGAGACAATTGACGCTTTAAAGGACAATATTCGTGAAGCCATTGGTGAAATAAATACAGCTGCACACAATCGATAATGTGCTTCAAAATTGGACCGATCGTGTAGGTGCATGGCCAGCCGAGGCAGCCATTTGAATGAAATTATTTTCCATTATTAACCGGAAGGATTGTACTTTCAAATAAAAAAAGAAATTTGAGAAAATATTCAGTAGTTTTTTTTTTTAGCATTTTCAAAAAAAAAAAAAAGTTATTTGGCGGACCCTGTATATTTATTTATTGGTAAAGGGATATTGGAAAGTGTGGGGTCTTTGCGTAAACGACTAAATTTGATTGAGTAAGGCCGATCGTGTGATCCAGTTTGAGGATACTGCCAGTATAAAATGCGACAAGTTTAGCTCGAAGTGGATATTGACAAAAATGTACTACTTTAACTCTTTGCTCCTGCCGATGAAGCCATGAAATATGTCTGCGGTAGTGATCATCATTGGGATCGTTAAGAAAAAAAATTCTCAAATGAGCCTTTATAACAGCGGGACAGGTGTAGACAAAAAGCCTTTTTTATTGTGCTCACATAGATTATTGATTTCCATGGTTTAACAATTGGATCTCGTACTATTGTGGAAATCAATGATCTATATAGATCATGTGGATAAAATAAAGTAAGCAAATCTCTTCGTCTCTGAAGCTTCTGCAGAAATTATTGCTGGCCAAGCCAGGTCTGTAAGTATTTCTACCTGAAATGCAGGCTTTTGCTATTTGGCCAAAGAAGTAAGCCTCGTGGAGAGTGGAATGTCGCAGTGACAGTGGATATCCAGGAAGGTCTGAGGTTGTACTGTACATCTGTATAGAAAAGATAAACTTCCACAGCTTTATGTCTTGCTACGCTGGGTGCTACACTTCGATATTGTATTACTCGACAATTAGGCTGAACCTCTGATGAATAGCTTGAAGGACACTACCATGCTTTGAAGGGCGGAAGGAGAGGACCAAATGAGTATTTTGGTAATTTTCAAAATCTCTGTAAAGATTGGCAGTAACCTGTTACGCAGAAGATTCCTTTGGTTCCAGTCACTTTTTGGCAGGAGAATGGCTGTTGACTATTTGAGGCGAAGAACGTGCCGAGTTAAGGATCCGTGCGTTACCAGCCGCTGAGTCTGTTCAGTGTTTGCATAATTTCAACAGGCAGCAGTTCAACTTCTTTGGGGGAAAACGTGCCTGAAAAACGATGCTAGCGTGAAAAGCTGATTCGTGCATTCAGTGCTTGTCTTTCCACAGTCTATTTGCTGCGTTGCATGAATGGTTTAGCCTATTAGCATAAGTGATTCAGTTGTTACGAATCAATGTCACCTCCCGACAAGAGGAAAACAGAAAAGACTTTCCAAGGCCAGCACATACAGAGAATTGACAATCAGAATTGAATTCTTCCAATAATCGCTTAAAGGTTGATGGTGGACACCGAATCGCTTGTGGTTGAACGGGCTGATAGTTTACGAAATTGAGTTGATTTTACATATATGAAACAAAAACACATTCCACCACATTTTGGTTTGGACTTATAATTCACTTTAGGATTATATTAGTAACGGCTTGTAAGGTTTTATTACTACTCGAGCTTAGTGGGAGTTTTATATCGAACCATAGGACTAGGTCGCAAAGGGTGTCTTCCTATCCTATTTTTTTTTTTTTTTGAAAGATCCTAAAGTTTATTTTTTTTTTTTAACGAAGCCAATGGATTATGAGGTATTCCGCATCTTCAAAAATCTCCGAACGGGGGTTGCTGTAGTTGCGCCCTAACCTTTGCAGACAAACCCCAAGGCATCAATGATTTGTAGGCATTTGAGTTTAATAAAGGGTTTTTCAATAAGAGCGCTACAAAAGTTTTTTTAAATAAAACAAAAACGGTTTTGAATATCAATGAAATTCTTTATTCCTGTGAAAGTATGGAACTCGATTTCTTTTGCATGGCCACCACGGGCACGCTTGCAGAAGTCCAGACGCTGAACCCAATTTTCGACGGTTTTCAAGCATAAATCGGCCGATACTGCTGCAATTTCACGTTCGATATTCGTACGAAGTTCATCAATCGTCGCTGGCTTTTTGGCATAGACCATAATATTGACGTAGCTCCACAGGAAATAGTCTAACGGCGTCAAATCGCACGACCGAAGTGGCCAAGCGACTGGACCATTTCGTGAGATAACACGTTCTCCAAACTTGGTTTCCAATAAATTGATTGTGACATTCGCTGTGTGACTTGTGGCGCCGTCCTGTTGGAACCACATGTCCTCCAAGTCCATATCATCCAATTGGGGCCAAAAATATTCGGTTATCATTGAACGGTAGCGATTCTCATTCACAGTAACGTGCCGGTCTTGATCATCACGGAAGAAGTACGGCTCAATGACGCCGCCGGCCCATAAACCACACCAAACCGTAATTTTTTCGGGATGCAATGATGACTCATGGAGTACGTGTGGATTGCTGCCTGACCAATACCGCATATATTGTTTATTGACGAAGCCATTCAGCCAGAAATGAGCCTCATCGCTGAAGATGATTTTTCGATGAAAATCCGAATCATTTTCAAGTTGTTGCTCAGCCCAATTCACGAACATACGACGCTTCTGGTGGTTAAGCGGCTTCAGTTCTTGCGTCAATTTAATCTTGTAAGGATGTAGGCCAAGATCTTTTCGCAAAATTCGCCACAACGACGTCACAGAGATGCCCAACGCTTGAGAACGACGTGTGAGAGACACATTTCGGCTTTCTTCAACTGAAGCCTCAGCGGCAGCAATATTCTCGACACTACGGGCACTTCTTTGTCTCACTGGCACGGGAACATTTTTTACTGTGCCTGTGGATTCAAATTTTTCCACTAGACGCTCAACTGTTGATCTGCTAGGACGATTATGACGACCATAAATTGGACGTAGCGCTCTTAACGTTGAGGCCACTGACTCCGAATTTCGGTAGTAAATTTTAATAATTTCGATTCGTTGTTGGCTCGTATATCTTTCCATCATGAAATGGCTGAAGAGAAATGTCAAAAGAGCGGCAAGAAATTCGGCGTCGTTTGCTGTCCCTGTCGCTCTATTTTTGTAGCGTCCCTGTTGAAAAACCCCATGCATAACTCTCCATGGTTGTTGTTGATCGATGCTTCGATGCTACATTAATTTTCTCCTGTCAGAGTAATTCCGTTTCTGCTGCAATTCCAAACAGGGTTTTTGTTCTTTGCAGAAACTAAATTTCACCATGTTGTGTTTCTGCGAAATAGTCTTCTTGAATGGAAATGAATAAATAATCTCTGATTCTCACGAGTGACCAGTTGCGCAGCAACTGAATATAGTGAATGACTTAAAAACTCTTCAAACATTATAAATTCTTGGTTTGAACACAATTTCAAATTTCAGTCGATAAAGTCGATAATGTAGAGAAAGTTTCGAGCGACACTTTTCAGCAAATACGCCCCAGGTTTATATGAAAAAAAAAAAGATGTAGTGTGCTTAGTTTTAAAAATGAGCGCATCTTTCATCACTCGAATGTGTGAAACATTTGTAAAAAGATCTCCGCCACTCGATTCTCGTTTTGCTATAAACCCGCCTTAGCTGACCATGAACTTGATTCCAATAAAACAATTTTGTTAGAGCTCATGCCAAGTCCATAGTTAAATTCCGCAAAATATTTGTATGACCCCGTTTCGCAAAGTAAAACCCACCCCCCGTCGAAAATGCAACTTTGCTGAAATAAAAATGTCCGTTTTATTAAAAAATAAGAAACCTCAGGTGAATCAACTCGAAAAATTTGCTTTCTTTGTTGCGCTTTGCTTGCCCTATATATGTTTGTGAATTTCTTTAGAAAGGATCTCCATCAATTTGCCCCAAAAAGCACTGATTGCAGGCAAGAAAAAAGGACTCTTCACATTTAAATATTCCTTCTCGCTGTGACGACTGCCTGTTTTATAAGCAGTATACACCTTTTCAGCCCGGGAACTATCATTGCAGCGTGCACATCCTTCTGTGCAACTGGGTTGCACACTTCGCCAACACAAGGCATGCAGATTACCACGCAAAATAAGCTGGCAAATAAATCCTCTCCCCCGTCCATAGCTACATTTACACCATTACCTCGGCTGCAGTGTTGGAGGTGCTTTAAAGTCCTTCATCTGTCCGCCAACGTAAATTGTTGCAAGGATAATTCAGCAGCCATTTTTACTTATTCATGCTTTGCAGCGAAAAATTGCAACCCCCTTTACATTCACATTTTCTCTGACAAATTCGCGTTGTAAATAGCAAAATGAGAGCGAAAAATAACTGAAAAGGAGCAAACATGAATAAAGGAAAAGTTGTCAGTCTTTTCGGATTATTTCGGTACCGCATAGAGCGATGTCGCAGCACAAGTCATGCTGTAGTCACCAATTCTCTCAGCACATTATCACAACTGGAGTGCGGCTAGTAGTGGGTTGCATCCAAAGGGGATTGGCACTCAGCGTGGACGATGCCACCAAACCTATTGCCCGAGTTTGTGTAAGTGGAAAGTGAATTAAGAAGTCGGTGGACCGGGACAGAGAGAGAAGTACATGCAGGACTCCTTTTTTCGTTAGAGGAAGGTAACACACCCATGTGCGTGCATGCCGAGCGACTCGTAGAGCCGTCCTTTTTCTTTTGATCTTGTTACGTCTGTCGAGAGTACACCGTGTCTACCCTAATTGGGAACATATGCTCCGACATGCAGTGCAGTTTATGTTTATGAGGTGTGTCGTCCTTAGCGAAGCAAGCTGATGGAATGCACAGTGTGCAGGTTACTTTTAGTTGAGAGTAGTGGTCATGCATGTCACTTGGAGGTGTTGCTCCACATCACTGCGTGGATTATTCTAAAGCCACACCATTAGAGGCTAAAGAAGTGTAACAATAGCCTGTTGTGATGGATTTTATATGGATGAGTGGGGAATTGTACAGTGAAGGACTTTATAGTGAAATGGAACAATGGACTTAGAACGTCTATTTTTATGGCGACTTTGCAACTATACGTGCAGAGGTGAAGAATGTGAACAGTAATCGTCCTCATTATCAGCGTTGTCAGGGACTCTGTAAGGATTACCCAATCAAACCCCACGCTTTGCTTAACATTATGCGGCGAGGATGGTCTTCGAATTTCAACTCGAAATAGTTAAAAGCTGAGCAAATCAATTTCTTAATATTTTCACCCTACTTTCAATTTTTAGCTAATGGCTGGCTGTCTCTTTTTTTTTTTTCAGGTGGATGGACAAAAATACATTGGTCAGGGACGAAGTAAAAAAATCGCTCGCATTGAAGCCGCCGCAACCGCCCTACGCAGCTTTATCCAATTTAAAGATGGCGCTGTACTGACACCGCTGAAGCCAGCATGTAATCTTGATTTCACAAGCGATGAGCATCTGGAAAACGGTATTAAACATTCCGAGAAGTTGCCAATAGCAGACATTATAGCTCTTGTAGACAAATTTGTTAAGCATGCTAAGAGTGAAAAAAAGTTGACATCCTTCTTGAATGGCCATATAAGCATGTCAAGCAAGTATAATTTTTTGTTTTGTTTTTTTTTTGTTTTATTTACTTTTTATTTTATAATATTTACTTGTTTTAAGTGTTGGTTACATTTTTTTTTATCGACTTTTAGTGAAGAGAAAAATTCAATGTGAACAGAACTTTGGTAAGAGGTTTGTCTGTTTGTTTGCTTTTTTTTTTCTTTGAACGCACCCATTTTTTTTTCACCAGCAATCCCTTTGATGTTTACTTGTGTAAGACGCACTTGCGATTTTGATCGGGTAAAATAGAACACATAACTGTCAATGTGACCAGTACCAATCGTAATGCTTTTACATTGAAAGTTAGTCGTGCGACCGAAAACGTTTGTGCGCGCCTATCCTTAATTGTGATATACAATGTGTCACAAATAGCACTAATTGTTGTTGTAAGATGTTCGTTTTTATTTTGTAATTGTTTGTATTAATCCTCGATCTGATCGGCATACAAAATTTAATTTTGTTCCTCATTGTTGTTGACTAACAACTGGAAATGTCAGGTTTTACTTTACAGTTTGCAATGCAAGTTCGTAGAGATTTATTTCGGAAATATACTACCAAACTTGATATCTGAACCTTGACTTCTCAAAAGACAGTTCTTGGGAAGACCTTTCACTGATAAGTGCTTGATTATTAATTGACATTTGCTACATAAAAAAAGGTCCCTGCGGAAGGCTACGTTTGACTTTGTCTGTTTCGCATATTTTTGTTGTTTGTCTTAGAGTTGTATCACCACAGATTCTTTCAAACAAATCAACAAAACTTCCTTGAAGAAAGTAATGCATTTTCGAAGTTCGACGGTTTGTTTTTTTCGCATCCAGGTCGACTTTTAAACAGTGCGAACTCTTAAATCTAGAAAATCAACCAATCTCTCGAAGATAACAGACAGATCTTCAAAAAAACATTTGTTTTCATAACTACCTAATCGTGCAGAGTAATGAAAGTCGAAAGTTTTCCTTGCTTTCGAAGACAGTAATGATTATGAATATCGATTGGATTTCGAAACTGTTAACATTTTCGGATTTACAAGAACCCCTGTGGGACTGGATTAATTAATTTCAAAGCACTTAAGAGTCTTTCTACTTAATTTGAATTTCTCAGAACGAGAAGCTCACATTTACGGATGAAAATTGAAGCTCGTACTTCGATAATTTTGAAAACCAGATTCGCGTAGTGAATTATATATTTTTTTTGATGTTAATAAACTACCGCCATTTTGATTGTTAAGGAGCTAGTTTTAAATATTTAAGAACACAGGGTGTTTCTCAAATTTTGATAGACTTTCAAAAACAAACCTCGAAAATCTCCTAAGTACAAGTCTTATTAAAATTCAGTGGCTCACCCCTTCGAAAGAATTGTGTGTTCAAATTTGATAACTCCTATGTCAGAAGACTTATCAATTTGGAAAGTTTTTTTTTTATCTTCGAATATTCCGATATTAACATCAAGTTTTGGAAATTTTTAACGTCATCGGATTAAGAAGAACCTAATTTGCGTCTGAATCCTGACCTCGAAGGGAAATAAATAAACTTTGCGGACCAAGAACTTTTCGAAATCTTAAAAATTCAGCTGCGATGTATAGAAACTAGTACTAGACAATAGCACAGAAAAGTTTTCGAAAGCCAATTCGTTAATGCACTCACATAATGACAGAAAGCGCAGTTTGATGTATGTGGATAGCGCGAATTCTCCAATTTTGAAATTCGAAATTATGCCCAAATTCTGCGACTTTATTTGAGAAAGGCTTGCGAAATGAACCTAGCAAGCTCTTTCTTTCTCAAAGCTTGTAATATGTAAACAGATTGAATTTTAAATCAATTAACTTTGTCGAAACCAAGGAAGCTTTCAAAGTGTCGCCTGTCACTCGCTGCATCAAAAAATTAATTTTCGAAGTCTACACTGGAGCTGTTTTGTTTCGACGCAGATTGAGTTGCGAGTCTCCTTAGACAATTGTGCGCAAGCATGTTTTCCAGGCAAAGATCTTCCACCCAATGGCAACAAACCCACAATCGACATAATTATCAACCTAATCACCATTCCTTCCTGAGACAGTGACATATATAAAGTGTACCCAACTGCCGCGTTCCATTACTCATCTAAAAGTGTCACTTTTCAGTTGGAAAAAAAAACCCATCGCAAAAGCGGAAATCAATTTCTAACCTCCACCATAAACTCTACATTGACACGGACTATGTTAACAGAATTAAATTGTCCCAATCCGATGAAAATAAGAGTTCTTTTTCCGATGGCTACATGGAATTCCAATTTTCGTTAACCCTAGTGCCCCACTCTCTGGTGTATCTGCAGTGTATGTGCAGTCCGAATTTAATGCAATTTTTCGGAAGTCACCATTTTTTTTTTTTGCTTCCGCAATATTTTTCTATACCAATTTATCGAAAGTGATTACTTGAAATGTCGTCACATGGTGGTGGTAGTTGGGATGGGACGAGGGGCGGATAAAACATTTCGAAATTATTTTCATTTAGAAAATGTGCTTACCATTCTGATGGATATTTTTGCTAACGCATTCTGACATTAAGCGATTTTCTATATCGAAATCCAAGCGATAGGTGGAAAAGGGAAATTTGATTTCAATCAAATGTCAAGAATATGAATGATTTATTTATTCGATGTTAGAAGTGCATGATTGGACACTTGGTAGAGTGTTTTTGTTGAATGACCTTTATTTTTCTCTGCCAATTTGTGTGTAGATTTTTGGAGCTGTATTTCATTAAATTATATCTGCGAATGTTATGATGTATGGGCTGACTTTGGAAGACATGGGTGGTTTTCGAAAAAAAAGTGGCACATACATAATGAGGAAATTTTGGTTGCTGGTTTCAGTTTTTAGTATGTTTTTCTTTTGTTATACACCTTTATTTGAACTAACCTAGCTTGAAAGAGCTATGGAAAGACGACTGAATGTCTGAGGGAACTTTGCCAATAACGAGTGCGATGAGGCCAACTTTTGAAGCTTAATATCTTAAATACTCGATTTTGGACACGCAACGCCTACCGAAGCGAAGCCTTCGATAAAGGAGGAAATTAGTAAATATGGAGAAGACATCCCTGTGGTACCCCAACCATTAGAGTAGTCGAATGCAGAATGCCCTTTGACAAATTGAGTGTGACAAAACATGCGAAGCGTAAACTTTATAGATTTGGGAAGGTTACAAGATTTTAAAGGAACATTCCCACAAAATGAATTTTGTAGAGCTTTGCAGAAGGACCATTTTCCCGTCGCTCCACCAGACCCTGCAAAGTTTTTTTCACGACCGTTTCTGCTCTCGACTTTCTTCGAGTTTCATTTAGTCTCCGATTTTAGATTCTTCACTCTTATTAAGTTTTGTATTTTATTTACTACCTTCGAAACCCTGGTCAGTTTAATATGGCATGCTCCGGATCTTCGTCGCATCCCGAAAGTGGCACATACATTCTATTGGTTCGTCAAGTTTTTAGAGATGAAGTTATCGTTGCCATCCGACGCCAACTTGTTTCTTACTTCTCCATAAGCTCTGCTTACCCATGGCTCTATCTTCGCAATAAGGTTATACGTCTATCTATCATTTTATTAATGGATCGCATCGCCTTGCATTCCTTTTTCGTTGGACCGCACTGTGTACCTTCAAATATTCACTTTAATATACTTTCTCATTCGCTGTCTTGAGTTCCGAAGGTTCTAGACTCCTTGATTCCAGCGATTGTGTGACTAAAATATCGATGCATGTGTGTATCATTGGGAATAAGCAGTCTCAAGATACCATCCAACATAATGTTGGAAAACAGTAAGCCTTGTGGAACACCACTTTGGTATCTTTAAAGGTTTTGCATTACAGCAGTGTCTAGTGCAACTTATTCTTAGCTATTCTCATAATTTAATGCGACACTAACCAGCATTCTTAAGCCGTACCACTGCATCGCTCCAATTTGCAAGGCTGCATCACTCAAACAAAATAACCCTCAAATTCGGTTTAAATGTTTACTGACTTAGCCATGTTTACTGACTTAGCAACCTAACCTAACCCTACATTATCTACGTAACTTCCAAAGGCCTTTAGGGCAACGTATTTCAAGATGTTGCTGAAAATGAAACAAATTTCTACAAACTAAGTCTCCATATTTCACTCGTCTCGTAAGATGCAAGGGATAGCTTTCGACAGAGAAACCAATGTCACTCTCTCCGTCTCTCGTTTCAAGCCAAAATCCGTTTATTCCAATTCACTTTGATTTTTTTTTAATTCCTGTCCCCAACCGAGTTATCCCTCAACTTCAATACAAAAGTTTTAAAATAAATTTAAGCTATTTACGACGACGGACTTTTTCCAGGTAAAAGGTAAATCTTAACAAATTTGGTAATTTCATAATTAACGTTATATTGTTTTGTTTGTTTTAGTTCTTTTTTCAAATCCGCTGTAGTTAATATGATTCTTTTTTACATTTCCGCCTTTGAGTTTTGTAAGAGAAGCCTTAGTTTGGACCTCTTTTCTGATATATTTGGTTGAGATTTTTAGGATATACACACATGTTTGCAGTTATACCCTTTTGTTTAAATTATTTTTCGTTTTAAGTTGAATCGACATATTACCCAACCCCCCCTAAGCAGTAACACTCAAAGCGATTAGCTGTAATAAACCCTGTATTAATCTATTACTTTTCTTGTATTTTGTTATCCCATGCAGCTGAAGTATCCAAAGGTGTTATCACCGTAGATGGGCAGAAAAAAGTCCCCGACAAGGGACCCGTTATGCTTTTGTATGAACTATTCAATGATGTGCACTTTGACTGTTCGACAATAGATGGCGCTCAAAATAATTGCCGCTTCAAAATGACTGTGACAGTGAACAATAGCAAATTCGATGGAACCGGTAAGTATTATAATGCGTTGTGGATAGGTATTTAGTTTATTGAATGCAATTTCGGTGATTTTGTGTAGCACGGCAGTTTCTGCTCTTCGCAGGACTCATAGTAAGTCAAGGTTAGGTTAGGTTAGATCAGTGGGCTGGCAAGACAGGAAAAACCTGTACGCACCACACTTAGATCAATGTAGATCGGTTGTGATGTTTTTGGGGTTTACGACCTCCACACTATAGGAACCTAGAGAAAGCGTTGGCAAGCCATCCCAAAGCATTATGTCAAAAACATCGAAAGTCAAAGTTCTTAATCCCTGTAATGCCTGATTCATCACTGACAGTTTGGCACTAGTCTGCCTGTCGGTAAGCTGGAGATGGAAACCGAAGCGCACACTTACATTGCGCACACAAAAAGTGTTGTGCGCGTTTGCTTTCGCACTTGAGCTAGCTACCCTTGTGTAGACAAACCCACCTTGGTGCCTTGTTTCTTTATGTACACCCGGCAAACTATTTCCTGCAAGGGCTGTCGTTCACGCACGACACGCTCTTGGTACATTTCTCGCACAAACGGAAGTAAAATCCATTTTGCGTGTTCAGACGATTGAAAGAAAATTTTCTTATTGGCAACACTATTTTGAAGAGAATACTCCTAAACTGAGAAATATCACAACAACAATAACGCACATTGTTAGAGCGCACATGCTATGAACGTCACATTATATATTCTTATTCGCATCCTGTGAGCGCATAACACGTATTTCCATCATTCACTGCCTGTGTGAATTTCTTTATGCTGAGTTCGTAGCGCACATTTGTGTGCGAGTACAAATCGCATTTTCATCTGCTTCCATTTTGCATTCAATAGCATTTTTCTGTAAAGCACATTAACATCTTGGAAAACTACATTTATATAGTGCAACACTGCATGAACACCCACTCTACAGAAATCCATTTACCATTCATAAATATGTATCGTCCTTTGAAAAGTGGATTTTGTTTTAAAAGAAAGCGCCACCATTTGCCCTTTAGTGAGAACAGTTTTGAGGCGACCCATATTTCGCCATCTGCAAAGGAACACAACCACTTGTGCAACTTTGTTGTCGCGCACTTAAAAGCCTTTTTCGATTCGCGATCTCAATCGAAATTCCATGTAATTTGATATTCTAGCCTTGAATATTACAAAGTCGACTTGAACGCTGCAAATGGATTCCATTTTGTACTTTTGCCACTTAAACCAGATTTTCTTTCTTTTCAGGTCCATCGAAAAAATTGGCCAAAAACGCAGCTGCTAAGGCAGCACTCGCTTCCCTATGCAACATTTCCTATAGTCCCATGATGCATCCCCAGAAGAACGTACCAATTCCAATCGATGATAAACAGTCGTCCATGGAGTTGCCCCAAATCCATGCAGACACAATTGGCCGGCTGGTGCTGGAGAAATTCATGGAGGTGATCAAAGGACAAGAGTCATATTCGAGGAGAAAAGTGTTGGCGGGCATCGTCATGACGGACAATATGAATTTCAACGAAGCAAAAGTATGCACTGGATTAGTGGTTGCAAGACATTTAATATATGTCAATATATATTCTCTTTCCCTGTGATTTTCTAGGTCATATCTGTATCAACTGGGACCAAATGTGTGAGTGGTGAACATATGAGTGTTAACGGTGCGGTCCTCAACGACTCCCATGCGGAAATTGTGTCCCGGCGGTGCTTGGTAAAGTACTTGTATGCTCAATTGGAACTGCAGACGAGCTCGTGTAAGTAGAGAACTACCAACACATCACAATCTATCTCAAATCATCGGCCGGTACGCGCATTCACCACGCCACCCACGTGCGTGGTGTGAGTGATGGTGGAGAATGCGATTTTCTTCTGTTCTTTTTTGCTTTGTTATTTTGTCATGTCTTTCTATTCTGTTGGGCATTTTGTTGAATTTCTCTCTTAGTTGCAGTTTATTTTGAACAACGTTTGGTTTTGTGTTTTTTTTTTTTTTTTTTGTTCTAATTTGTTGTCCAAGGATATTGTTGGCAGGCACACTATTACGAAAAAAATGTGCACAATGGTGTATAGTGTTTTTAATTTGTGCACGTTCTTGTGTCTCAATAATATTTCTCTCTCTTGTTTTATATCATTTTTGCTGCTCTTTTGTTCTACTTTGATGTTTATTGAAGGATGCTTACAATGCATGCGTGATGATGGATGAAATATTTTGTTCCGATGAAATAGGTTGTCGAGGATATTCTGTATTATCAAGAGCGTTTTCCTGATTTTGAGGGGATACTTGTACTATGTGTTCAGATGCAGAACGCGTGCATAATTCGAGAGACCCAATTATTCAGGCGTCACTTTGAATGTGGGACTTCCTGAAAGTTACAGAATCGTAAACATATCCGTGAGTGTAGGGAATGCCGTCTGTGATCTACTGTACCCAAGAAGCTACATTTGTGCGAGTTTTGGTAGCTGCTCAGAGTTACCTTTATGAAACGTCCATGACCCTTCGTAAAAAGCTCGGCTTCCGACACGATCAGATGTACTCGGTCCACTTTGGTGGCTGCATGTAAACTTTCCTAAAGCGGCCAGATAGTTAGTTCAGAAGTTCCCTTGCTTTGTATCATTCCGTTGAGGTCAGTGGGGATGTTATATTCATTAAACAAATTATTCTCCAGTAAAAGGCCCCCTGGAAACCATTTAAAAAAAAACCCTTCCTATTTGTCGAGTTCTTAACACGACGGAATAACCCTTTCATATTTTAATCAACCAACAAATCTCCCAATGTTCATTTACAACAGTGCCATTTTGCCACTCTCAAACCGCAAATGCACAAGACAGATACCAAATTAGTAAACAAAGTGAAATATCCGCGCAAAAAAGGTGAACTTACACTCTTATCCGGTTAATTTGCATATGACATCCTGCACGCGAAATTCCTTAATTCCGTTTCTTAACTTTGCTGTAATTTGTGATTGTGTGACAAGTGGCAACAAGAGCTTGCACTGCCACACCAGTCCGATTCCATGTCGAAGACTTATTAAGATTTAAAAAGAACGATAAACCAAACACGAAATACC
Organism: Cheilosia variabilis; assembly: GCA_951230905.1. Lineage (NCBI taxonomy): Eukaryota > Metazoa > Arthropoda > Insecta > Diptera > Syrphidae > Cheilosia > Cheilosia variabilis. Next base: position 49,644,603 of record OX579677.1, read on the forward strand.
ATTTAAAGAACAATGAAAAGTACTAAGTGTTATTGGACATTTTGAAGGAAGTTAACATTGCGAAGGAAAAAAATTAACACGAGTGACTCTTTATAATTGGAGACGTGCCTTTCGAACACATTGGGTTGAATGCATTCGAGAAGTAGAGACTCATCAAAAGGAAGTAACATAAAGTAGGCACACGCATGCCTTTCTGCAGTTTTAATATAATCTTCTAGGACGGGGTGCCATACACCACACAGCACACACTTGCAAGTTACTCCTGCTTTCAGAGATCGTGCGTAGTTATTCGAGTTGGAGCTCTCAATAAATGCAAGTCGTTCCAAATGTGAAGACCCTAAACGCTTTTTTGGGTCATTTCTGCTCTGTTCGAATGTCCAAATGTCGGCAGAATATCAGTGTGCATCCAAATCGTTTGCGACTGACGTTGACGAAACACGACATTGCCTAGATTCTCACTGTTTGTGACTATGTTACGGAAATGCGCATTCCCAACTTAGTAGTCAACTTCTTAGTCGCTAAATATGTTTCTTTCAAATGTTACCCTCCGTTTTCTGACTAGGTCCATTTTTCGACCTCGTTTCTGACTTCATTTTCTTCGGACAACCACATATTGCTTTCAGATCCTTCATTTTCTTTCTTTCTTGCATACCTACTTACCTTACTTCTATTCAACCAAGTTTTGTCCTATTTTTTTTTTTATTAATTTCACGTTCCACTTAACTTTGTTTGATCATGTGTCCGCTTTATGTTCTTTAAAATAGAAATAGACGTAGAACAGTACAGCATGGTAAACATATTTATTCTTTTCTCCATCTATTTCTATTTTCAACATTTCTTTCGAACGAAAACAAAACAACTTCTACAAAACAACAACAATAACAATAACATGTGTATGTATGTATATTCTTTATAGCAACAGCAAATCAGTCAATTTTCGTGAGGAATACAGACAATGGGCAATATCCCTATAAACTAAAATCCGGTGTTCATTTCCATTTGTACATCAATACAGCGCCTTGTGGGGATGCACGGATTTTTAGTCCTCACGAAAATGACACTGGTGTTGACAAGCATCCAAATAGGTTTGTAAAACTATTATATATCTCAAATATTTTCGTTATATATCTCCTTAGACCGAATAATCAATCCCAATCCATAAAAAAAAACACCCTCTTCCCATTTCCCATCCTTATAATAGAAAAAAAGTAACAACTTTCAAATATCTTACACCACAATCCTTCTTCCACTTTTAACTTTTATAACAAAAAAAAAAAACAAATCGAAACCAATAAAACCATAACAAAAACGACCACAGAAAAGCCAGGGGACAATTGAGGACAAAAATCGAATCGGGCGAAGGGACCATCCCAGTCAAAAGCAGTGATGGCATTCAAACTTGGGATGGAGTGCTGCAGGTAAGCCAACTAACCCATTTTGTAAAATCTAATTTAAATAACTACGTGTGTCCTTTGGCAGGGTCAACGATTGCTAACGATGTCATGCTCGGATAAAATCGCTCGCTGGAACATAGTCGGTATACAGGGCTCACTGTTGGCTTCCATTGTGGAGCCAATTTACTTGCATTCCATTGTGCTCGGGAGCCTTTTGCATCCGGAACACATGTATCGTGCTGTATGTGGTCGCATTGAGAAATCCATTCAAGGTCTTCCACCGCCATATCATTTGAATAAGCCACGGCTGGCGTTGGTCACATCGGCCGAGCCGCGCAATCAGGCAAAGGCACCTAATTTTGGCATTAACTGGACTATTGGTGACACCGAAGTGGAGGTGGTCAATTCATTGACCGGCAAGACGGTCAATAATCAAATCTCTCGTATAACGAAACAGAACTTCTTCATGAAGTATGGTTATCTGCTGAAGAATTTGCCTGGCATCCAGACAAGGAAGGTAACCTTTGATTATGGAGAGACCAAATCTAAAGTTAAGGATTATCAGGTGAGTTGTTGTGAATTTCAAATACCCTGTCACATATTGAAAAACTGGGATCTCATAGGGTTGTTATCTATATCTAACCAAAAGTAAACAAGAGCACGATCCAGTATGTTGTTTTTTGTGCAGCAGCTAGCTCATTACAGAAGGTTGTTCTACGCGAATGCACGATCAATCATGATCATCATTATCATTATTTACGATTTTTGAAATGGAGCAGATCAATTATGTACTCATGGACTTATATTTTAATTTCTTAGACATACTCATTGTCTACTTTGTCTAAAGATTGAATCTCCAAATGCATCCTCTTATTTGGCATCTCCACATTTGATTTTTAAAACAGAAAGTCGATGTTGATCACATTCACTTGCACATCAGACATTTTTTCTTGTTCATCTTTTGTCACGACACATACAATTCCAATGTAACATTGGCTCAAGCTATTCCTATGCAGTCGTACTTAGGTTCGCCCTTCAGTCCCATATTACAGACCAAATTTAAGAACAGATCCACTTATCAGCACTACATCGCCATCTTTTTGTTTGTTTTTTCCAGATTGCCAAACGTGAACTTTTTGCAGCATTCCGGCGCGAGGACTTGGGCAATTGGCTAAAGAAGCCAATCGAACAGGACGAGTTCGCGCTTCCTGAATGACTACATTTACAGGGCGACAACTCACAAACGTACTCCAGTGACTCCCACAAAACCGCAGCTACGGTCCACAACAACGCAATAGTATTCGCCGACAATGTCGATGTCGAAGCGTCGACTAAACTCCCCTCATTCATCAGCTATCACCGACAGTATCTTGCTCTTAACTACAAATGCTACAGGCATTTCCTGTACTTTTTCATCGTCAAATGCAGCTCAAAACTCAACTTCTTCTTCAAAATGTTTGTCTTCTTCCCTTTGGACTGCGAATATCAAACTACAGAAACAACATCAATGCAACATCAAACTGACATTCGGAGTTGTGGAACAACAGCATCAACACCAATTATCATCATTACATCGATAAGACTAATTAACTTAAACACTGACACAACAAAATGGGCGAATACAAATAAATTTAATTTAGCAACTTCTGTTATTATAAACAATAATAATTATAATGATATCGTTATCGTTATCGTCGTTATCGATGAGGACATGCTATCCAAAGATGATGCAATGAAGCGATTACTGCTAAGTAGTGAATATTTAAATAATATAAATTTTATTATAAAAATTACAATTAGTTTATCATCAGCAAGTAGTAGTGAAACTAATAGTCGTAGTTTTAGTAGTAATAATATTCGTAGTTTGATATTAATTGAGGTTTACATTAAATTGGTTCAATTATTAATGATATTGGTAATGCAACCGCAACAGCATCAGCAAAAGCAGCAACTGCTATTTATAATCAAAAACACCAACAGAAATAACATCATCAGCAAAAATGTACACAAAATTCAAATTCAATTAGAAATGCAAATGCAAATGCAAATAAAAAAATCTATTATGCTATTCAGGATTAACAGCAAACGCAACCACAACAATAAGAATAATAATTGTAGCACACACTATAATTACGACGATATGATAATTGCAAAGGGAAGCGAACATCCTTTACTTGGTCTTTTACAATCATGCAACGCTTACACAACTTTATCTTTTACTTCTTCTTCTTCTTCAACTTCTCCTACTTATTCTCCTTCTACTACTTTCGTTTACTACTATATAATTTCTGCTGCTAATGACCCTGCAATTGAGAAAGGCTCTAGAATATTTCTAGAATAGAATGTAGCTGATTTGCTGGAACTAAGTAAGAAAGTATTATGGCGTTTTAGTCTATTTCATACACTCAACAACACACTGATATATACACAGATCATCAGAAAGTTTGATCACTTTTAAATTTATTTTTATTTTTTTCTCTTGTTTTTGTTTCTATTTTTTTTTATATTTTTTTATTTGCTTACTCTTTTGTCAAATATGTACAAAGTGAAATATTGTTTTAATTTCTTTTCCTTTTTATGAGTTGTTTAAGTTATATACCTATATATATATTTATCAAATGGTGAAACTGAATTCACTTAACAGTAAAAATGTACTTGGACAGGACGTTAAAGTTAAATAAACTTTTTTTGTTATAAACACTGGAGCAAGGCTTTTATGATTTATTTTTTTACTAACAATACTAACATGCTATTATTGTCTCATCGACTTTGGTAGAGGGTGTCAAATTTAGGGTGACTATAATTTATCGGAAATGATGGGGGATCGTTATTAATGGGTTACCATAGCGTAATAGTATTTCGAAGATCTTTTTCGAAGCGTGTCGTACTTAAGGTGGTCATTTTTAAAGTAACGTCTCAGAAATGGTAGTCTCAACCACACAATACAAATATATGTACCAACCGATGTAGTCGCGGCCGCCAAAAATCTCGACAATAACGCTTTTTACTTCGTTTGTCGTTTGTACGTCCACGTCCATTTTTGAGGGGGCATTCTATAGAAACACGATATGCGTCTTACAATTTGCAAAGGCAGATGATGAAGTAGATCCTCATTAGAAGCCCTATTCAAAAAATAAAAGCCACAGGCTGCAAATATAGAGGAGTAGATCTGGAATGAAGGAAATCAAAAGTCCACTTTGCAGTTCAAAAAGTACGGTCCTTGCAGTGCAGCTTCCATGTACCCAGTATGCTAAAGACTTAGAGTACATGAAGAGGTATACAGCGGATTATTTATATTTCAAAATCCTAGATCGAACGTTGTCTTCTAAAACGAAGCACATACGTACCATTTTTGGATGTCTGTCGCTTCAAGGTTGCAGTTGTCTGAAAAGTTACGCGATTACCACTAATTACAGCGATTAAACCTTGAAAAATTATGGGCTTAAGAAATAATTGAAGCTAGAGCGCAACAAATATTGCAACACACTAAGCTCACCAAAAAGTGAGGAGTACGGCTTTCAGCTCCGTTTAACCTCTCGATACGATCCTTTTTCCAACATGCTAACAAACTTCACCGCGATATGAGAAGCTTCACGTCAAAACTGCAAACATTGAACACCCACTGACAACTGAGCTTGTACACCTCCCAATGAACTTAAATCAATCTAAAAACCACAACCTAAGGAATGAAAACACACATATTTGGATGTGAAAAACGCGAGGAATAAACATATTTTATGTCTGCTTTCTGGGGCAGCCCCTAACAGTTTCTGTTAACAAGTTTTGAAATGTGTTGTCTCCTGATTTGACTGAACAACTCATTGATCCTCGACTGATTGCTTGGGACGTGTCTGCTGGCATTCAATGACTAGATTTTTTTTTGTCGAACAACTGATTAGGACACAAATTGTTCTGAAAAAAACTCATGCATCCGTAGTAATATTCAAGTTTCAAAACGAACCCTTCTCTACAATTCATTGGGATTTCTTGGACCAGCTATATTACTCGGTAAAATATTTCTGCAAGAACAATGGAAGTCCAAAGTTCTTTGGGATAAGAATTTGCCAGCTGAGTAGTCCGCAAAATGGTTAAACTATTCATCTCAATTCTCGTCATTAAAATAATTAAATATACCACGCTTTGCTTTAATCGATCAGTTGATGATTTGAATGTAATGATATATTGACGAATTTACTGTGGATGAGTTGCGATGCCCATTTCTCGCACTCCTTCAGTATAAAACGGGATAATAGATTTTCTTTTGAAACCATAAAGTCTTTCACGGAAAGTCCAAAGAGCCGGTAGGATTTACCCTTTAAAAATTATACTCACTACCAATAATCGTAGAACTATCAGCGTCCAAGAAGAACTCACAGAAACTCTTTATATTTCAGTTTGCTTTTATTATTTTTACCATTAAATTTACATTTATTTTGTTACACATACTACTATATATCTCAACTCAATATTCAAGCGAAAAAGTGTAGTGATAAAATTACAAAAGAGAAAAAAACACAAGTATACATCTATAAAAAAAAAAAACCAAAGCATATAAGAAAATTTTATTATATAATTAAAAAATTATAATAAATATATAAACAAATTTGATCTTATAAAATACTGTGATACTAAATTTTACTAGTACTTCCAGCATAGCTGCATTTTACCCATTCTAAAGATATTCTAAGCGAAAATTAAACAAGGAAAATTAATGAAAATCTATTTGTTTTGTTTGTCGGTTTGGTTTGCCTTACAAACATTTTAAGAAAACAGAAAAACTCTCACAAACATATTGTAAATACTTGTAAACGAATCTTGCTTGCAAAAACTAGAAAACTTTTTGTTCGTTCAAGACGGAAATATAAAAATATACACAAAAATGATAATAAAATCCACAGCAAAATGAAACTACAAAATGCATAAGTAACACCAAGAAAAACCTTTTTAAATAGAAATTTTAATCTTTAAAACAAGTTTTCCAACTTTGCGCCATTCAAAAGAGAAACTTTTTATCAAATAAAAGCTAGAAACTAAAAAAATCCACTCATCACAACAGAATATAAATTAAAACAAATCTAAAAACAACTCAAACCTTACCAATATTATTATGATTAAATTAATTAAATTATTTCTGATTACATGCAACACTTACACTTATGTATATTCATAAAGTTAGATTAGATTATGTCAGTTATTTGGTTGTCAATTTGCTCTGGAACTCAAACCGATAAATAAATTAAATAAATGCAACGAGAGCCAGAGCAAAGGCACACACACACACGCGCATACACCCATTTAGAGTCATTTGTCAACTTTTAATGAAACAAAAACTACTCCAACAAGAACTCAGTATGTATTACAATAATAATTACTCAACTGAGGAATGATGATTTTTCCAACTCCAAAAACTAGAAATATTATACAAAACTGATTTAATGATAATTTAAATTTAATGCAATTTTAACCCAAACAGATATTTTGCGGGAGAAGTGGTTTGTTGTTTCTCCCTTTAAAAAAAAAACAAGATACCTAATATAAATCAATAAATATAAATGAATTTTGAATCGAAAAAGATGCAAAAGATAGGTTATTTGAAGAGAAAAAAAAAACAAGAAAATCAAACACAACTTTGTTGTTTTAATGAAAAATGAGAAATTAAAGAAAGAATTTTACGTTGATTTTCGGGTTTTATTTCCGCTGGCTAAACAGTGCCCACAAAGAGGGGTGTTAACTGAGTGAGTCTGGTTGAAGTGTGCCTGAGATGAGATGTTGTCCTTGCTTAGTCGTCGCATGCACCATTCGAGCAGCGGCGGGCTACAGTTTGGGGAATAATGTTGCAGATTTAAATAGGCGACTGGTGGTTAGCACATTTCAATCAATTAGAGTTTTTTTTCGTTTACGATTAGTCGAGTCGAGTTTTTTACTGGCTGTGGTGAAACTGGGACGGAGGATTGTCGTCTCCAGAACGACCTTCGGACTGACTGTTAATGAATTCAAGGAATGGGAGGGCTGTAACAAATAATCCATCAAAGCTTACAGCTCACTGGTGAACAATATTTTGAAACGTCGCGAAGAGACAGAAAAAATGCTGAAATAGAGGGAATAAGGAAACATTTAAGGGCCGTTTGCTCATACGACTCTTAACGATTTAAGTTCTACTTAAATACTTATTTTAGGGCATAAACTGTCACATAAGAGTTTATGTGTCACTTAACTCGCTATGAGTCGTATCAGCAAACGGCCCTAAGGGGTCTTGAGCAATGTTAAAATATTTCTACATATCAATTGATTACTAATTAAAACAGACCAATGAGATACGCAAATACGGGTATCGGCATTTAGAGACATCCGTCAAGATAGGGTTCTGCCACACTTTCTGTGAATTCTCTTAAACTTAAACGAGATTTTAATGACAGCAGCAACGCATGCAGATAACCTACAACTCAAACAAAAGCACCAAAGAATCATAAAAATCGAGCAAAATCTTGTTGACCTCCGTCGTTTTTAATTTTTAAATCTTGTCACCGAAAAGGCGAAGCTATTACATTTCAACAGCGTTGAACTGCTTGCAGATAGGTGCTAGTTCTGTACTATGATTCTAGTAGTCTGCAGACTGTAGGCCCTGGAAATATGTCCCCAGGAAGCAAGTTCCAAAGTTTACTTGTCCTGTAGCCAGGGAGTTTTCAGTTTTTGACAGGACAAAATATACAGAGGTATGAAACCAAGAAGACCCTCTCAATATGTTTGCAGGATTTGCTGAACTCAGCATTGGATAATGAACTTTTTTTGTTTACTATGACCCTGAAAGCAACTTTTAAGTAAGCTCAACGAAAACCTTTTTTATATTTAATCTAATGCAGGCAATTCAAGCTCTACCACGTTACAGTCTGAGGGTTATCTGGGGGACTCGGTTAACGATGTTGTATGTGTTTTCTATCCTCAGCCGCTATTAGTCATCAGCATTGGTAGGTAAACACCTTACGCTTCAGCCACCTCCAGCCGATTCGCGCTTCGTTTGCCTGCGAGTTCACCTGGCAATCTCAGACATTGCATGTATTGTATGAAATGATGGAAGACTCGCCGCAGAACGAATAATATGTCAAACATCTAGAAGAGATTTATGTTTTGAGAAGTGATTTACAAATTTACGAGGGGGTGGACTAAAGATTTTTTATATCTCTGTAGAGCTTTTAATATTACAACAGATGGCTCTTCCATCTATTCCATTAATGCCCACTTAATGATGAAAAGACCCCGAAACATTTGCTGTCACATTTTTAACTATGCTTGTCATCCAGGCAAAAAACTACTCGCGACAATAATTTATCTTCCCTAATGAAAACATCAAGCAATTCGAATTGCTACATAAAAACAAACGAAATGCCGTGAATTGCCTTTAGCAGAAGCTCTCCAAAGCCCCTTATCCACTTTTATTGCATTTTAATCCTGGCCCTAGACAACGTCATCGTGCATTATCTCAAGAAATAGACCACCAAGTATTTCTATTCCCTCCCATCATTCCGCGGCTATTTCGGGAACATTTTCCTAGAGAAAAATTATATTTATATTTTTATTGAAAACATCTTGAGCCCTTTTTGTATCCCGTCCGTCGGTATGTATTAAAAATCCATTAAACAACGGCACTCTTGTGATTCGCTGGGACTATGACAACTGTGTTGTGCTGCAGCGAGTACCACCTGAGGGATCTCAGCTCAATCCTCATCCCGGGAGAATTTTAATTAAAATAAATCTCGCTCTCATTTGCAAGATGGATCTCAAAGCACTTCATTTGAATGCATCCCATGGGATCACTATTGGAGCGACTGCTGCTCGCGATCAGCTAATTTCCTTTCTCATCCAGGGAGCTCGAATACTATACACCAAGTGCATCTCCCCGTTTCTGGAAGATGAAACAACGGCATCTCACGGACGCGCGTTTGTTATGAAAAACACGTGGCCGGAGGAGAGGACACTGTAAATGGAAGGAAATATGAAAATGAGTTTTCCACGCATCGGCGGCATTCAAAATTGAGCGCATGACACTTCGATGACGGATGGCGACATTTTTCTTCAATGCGAGCACAGGAAAGATGCGTTGCATTCGATTAATCCGTGGATGTAGTCGTACCTCTTTATGGAGGAATTGGGGGGCTATAACGGCGCCGAGTCGAGCGCGCTTCGCACCGGGACAAGGGGGCGCTTTCAATCATAATTAAGTGATTTGTCTGTGGGGATCGCGAGAGTGAAGGATTGTCTCCTCGGCGAAGTTATGAACGCGTTTTTCATTTTAGGATTTGTTTTAGGGATTTTCCTGTTGCATCCAGCACTCAGTTATTGGACGGAACTTTGATTTGTGGCACGTGGATTCGTCGTTCTTCGTCGTCGTCTCTTAATTAATCGCTGCGACAGGAACTCTGCTTCGGCGGCGCATTTGTCGTATTCAATGGAGCCCGGTTGTGCGTGCTGAGGTGGACGGGGTATGTTTATGATTATGACTTAATTTTTGACAAGCAATTTGTGGCGCGTTGGAGGCTTGTATACAGATGGTTAGTGCGTGGAAGAGTTGCAACGCAGCCGCGCTAGGGGGAGGATAACAAAATTAGGCACCCACAGAGGAAGTAATTAGCTAATGGAGTAATGAGGGTTGGGATTCATTATTTTTCTGGGACAAACACTTTGACGTTCAATTCGAGGTGGTGCGGTGGTACAGCGGATGGCATTCGGCAGCTATGAGTTGGAGCAACGTTGGAAAAAAAAAATCGACGGTCGAATTCGCAAAGTCCGGCAACGACAAAATCACACTATGCGTCATTAGCAAAGAGTTAATTAAATTAGCATCAGGCTGTCCTATTAGTTGATTAGGTGGTCGAACACGTTACAACGGTATGCACGATAACGTTACCTGCTCGATATGCATTACTTATTAGCATTTCTTGCGTTGATTGGACACTCGCGGTACTTGCACATGTCGACGCAACAAAAATACAAGAAGACGGGCACCTAGCGATGCGTTACGTGCGTGGTTTGTCGCAATTGCGATAATTTTGTTACTTGCGTCGATTAAGATCACTTGCGTGGCTTGCGTTACTTGAATTGATTGACGCAACAAAAATACACGAAGAAAAGTCATTGGGATACGCTACTCGCGTTACTTGTGTAGATTGAGACAACAGGAACTTGGCCAACCTGCGTTGGTTGTTTTACGAGCGTTATCTGAGTTTCTTTCGTTGTTTGGGTAGCTTGCGTTTTTTCCTTTACATGCGTTGCCTGCGTTACCTGCGCTGTTAGAGTTTATGGCGTCTGAATTCACCCACTACTCATTAATGAGGTCCATACTTACTGCGTTACAACCAATTTTCCCAAAAGAAAAATCTGAAAATCTTGTTTTTCCGAAATAAAAAAATCTTTTTTTCCAGATTTAGTTCAAAACATAAAAAGAGCGAAATATAAAATGCAATTTTGAAGTTGATACTAATACATGAATCACCTAAATATCTATAAAAAAAAATTTGGTCATAAATTAATGTTATAGGTATAATGCTTTTTGAAATTTTGGAACATATTTGAATTAAATTGACTTCGAACTTCATCGCTTATATCAAGGTCATAGAATTTCGGTTCATTAAAGTGCAACAAATCCTTTGTAAGAATTCAAATTTCAGCAACTGTTTCAGTACCTACTCAAACCATTACGAATTTTTGTTTTATTTAAATTTACACCAGAAAATATTATTTCAACATTTGCAAGAGGAACGTGGAAGAGATAAAATATTGAAAATAAAATCTTTTAAGACTGGATAGGCAAAGTTTCCATCCGCTGTTTTTACGCCTAAAACATTTTTCCAAGGACATTTTACATTAGTTATTTTATCAGATTTGTTAAAATGCATGTTTCCTTAATGCCGCATTTACACGGTCACACAATTCTATCACGGAAGATTAAAGGGATGCTAAATACTAAATAGCCGTGTGATTGAAAGGGACGGCATTACCTAACACGCAAAAAAACGTGACACGTTTTTGTCGGCCATCTTGTTTACGCGTTAGGAATTATGGGAAAGCTATGCATGTTGATATTTTTATAGCGACGTCTTACGAAATTTCGCTTTCCTATAAAAGAAAATGGCTGCCGGAGGTGATGAACGGACAATTATTTATTTATTTCGTATAACTGATTGATGTATTCTTGGTTTAATTTACTGAAACTAACTACCACTATTATTTCACATGTTTTAAATCAGAAAAAGAAATGTTTTCAAGTGATTGTAGAGATGTTGTTCGCCGGAAATAGTGTTTATTTCCGTTTTACGTAGGTATCTATAATTATGGGTAGAACATCCATGACACTTTAGGCGTCTGATTTGTGATCTCAATCTTAAGCCTTTATAAGCATTAAATGCGGACAAACGGATTGCTCTGCCCCGTCTCGTGCAAAAATGCGCGTGCGTGATGGTGTAAATGCAACATTAGAGTTGATTGAAACGTTAGTGAAACAGAAACTGTGCATGGGCTCTGTTCGACTCACATTATACATAATAATGGAATTAATAGGCAACGTTTTTCTTCAATAGAAAAGGTTTTTTTAATTTGTTGGATTTAAAAAGTTCTTGATATCAAAAATCTTGAAATTTTATGAATTTGAGGTAAAAAGTCTTGTACATATTTTGGAGCTCAAAAATCTTGAAAAAAAGATATATCTTCTAATCTGGCATAACTGTCTATACAACTCGAGACAGAGAAGACGAGAATTTCTTAGAGATGACCAGTCAAGTCAGTCTCTGCGTGAGACATATTTCGGTCGACCTACTTAAATAGAATTGAATTAATATTGTGCTTTAAGGAATAAAATAAGTTAAGTAGGTATATTAGTGCAAAGGAATCTTTTAATTCTATCCTTCTATAGCACCACAAGTTTTTCTGATTGATTACATCGATTGCGTCACTTGTGTCGCTTGCGTTACATGTGTTGTTTGCCACAACGAAAATTCAAGAAATATGTTCCTGAGCTGTCAGAAATTCTAGAAGTTGTCAAAATGTATGGAAAGAGAAATCCTTATAACTGAGTCTCAAAATTGTGTTGTCCTGTAGTCATGGAAGGTTTTGGAAAAGAGATGTCCACGCGGTTATCAATAGCGTTTTGCTGTTAGGCTAGGTGATGACTTTAACTCATTTTTGAATAAAAGTGGAATAGAAGAGTTTTGAAATTATACCCCTCATGTGCCTTAGTTGCTTGTCTTGTGTTGCGTTTCGCTCTTTCGCGCGGAGAAATAATTTTTTTTTTTAAGTTCACCAGAAGATCTTCTATTGTAGGTGAATGACTAGCCCTATGAGCTCCAGCGATTGTATATTTCATGATGCTGTAGGTTCCACCAATATTCAAAATGCTCGTCTCTGTTTTTTATCAAGTAAGTTCCCAGCAAACATTTTATTCAGTAAAAATGAAGAACATAAATTCATTTTAGATTCATTTATGTGAACCAATTTGGATTTTCATTCACACAAATGAACAAAAATGATTATGAGCTAGTTATCTCCAAATTTATTTATTTATTCACTTAAGTGAGTATTGTCTGAATAATTTTTAAATAAAGATTCATAAATGAAATCAATAAATGCATTTATTTATCAGTAAAATGAATATAAGTAAGCATGCTTATATTCATTTTAGTGAATATTTCTCCAGTCATTTATCAATCATTTAAAAGATTCATAAAGGAAGGCCCATTTCTCAGGAAATTGTATTGAAATTGAAAATGAATTCATATCTGAAGGTTTTCTTCTTTTAAATGAATCATTTATGATTCATTCCTGAAGGCAAATGGTTGCTGGCTTATGAGGCCGAGCTCCACGAATAGAAAACTACGAGTTTCTTCCAGAGTTGCCACTTTGCTGCATTGGCAGTTACTGCATTTTTTCGAAATTTAAGGCTTCTGCAAAAATGTTCCATATTTTTTTTTTTTTAGAGAATATCCTGCGAAAAAATAGTCCTGAAATGGCAACGTTGCTTGTTTCCGGCTAAAGTTCCACTTTGCTTTCAAAGTAACTCAACTAAGAGAAGGCAGGTCTTGCGATATTAGAGATCTGGACCTGCCATATTATCCCCGAACTATCATTAAATCCGAGAACTGGTTCATTGAACTCTGTAGTGGGTAGACTGTTAGTTTTGATTTGTAGTATACAGTCGAAGCATTTTTCTAGAAAGTGAGTTGTGTTTTCTCTGTCAACGAAACAAAGTTGTTCTGCTTTTACCTTCTCTCTTTGGTACCAAGTTTGTCAGCACAAAAAAATCTAAAAGCACTTCGATGACAGCGATAAATTTGCCCGAAAATATGCATCCATCGAGGAGTAAGAGGAGACCTTTCAAACGTGAAAAAGTCCCCCAAAAACGACACAAGCTACTGCACCGCACAAGACGGGATATACATCTTAAATCATCGCATCTCAAATTATGGCTCCATTACATCAAAAAGAAACAAAAAACACAGTTTCCTCTTCTAACAAGCAAAACCAATTTCGAGTAAAACGAATGGTGCCATTAATCTCCGCCGCACAGCGTTCCCCAGCGTGATACTCGATTTAATTAATTTACTCCTCGCCACAGTGTACTCGCAGTCGCGTTGGTTCGTCGTCGAGCCAAATCGTAGGTCAGTGCATGCCTATAGTGCTTTGACCAGTAATCCCATTAACCAGAACCAAATGAGAGAATCTCATTAGCGATTATGGAATAATTAAGTCGCTCTGATGGCGCACCCGTCTACGTATAGGACATCTCCGACTTAATACGCATTGAGGATGAATTTTTGTCGATGTGCGCTCTTGAGAGTTGAGACTTGAACCGGCCGGCTGTCAGTTGTCAACTTAAGGTCAGAGCCGATTTTGTTAAGCACCTTTAAGTAATCGCATTCAACCATTTCAGCGAGCGAGCTTCAGTGCGGCATTAGTGTCGAAGGTTTGGCACAAAGTCTGACTAAATGGTTACAGGTTGACTGCCAGTTTATGTTGCGGATGGTATTTTGTTTGTGGATAAATTTTTGTGAATGAAAAATATTTGGTAGACACTCCTGTGGGGCGGTGAAAGCGACTTTGGACTGTCTCCTGACGATCCATTGCTATGAAAGAAGCCTGAATGTTAAGGAAATATTGAAATATTAAAAGAAAAGGGGTCCTTAGAGAATGCAAGACTTTGGACATGAGGTTTGATCTGCGTTCGTACAGATCCTCTCATAAAAAAATCGAAGGGATGGATCAATTAAATTACTTTGAAAGCAACTCTAAAGGTTCAGGCATGGGAGTGGACTATTCTGACGCAATCTGCCAAAGACTGGTCGAAAATCCACATAAATTCAGTCAGTGCCTTAAAATAGGCCACTGGTCATACTGGCTCTCAAGCTGGTGATATGATGAACGCCAGTTGGTAGATCTTTTGCATTTTTGGGGGCATTTATTTAAATTCCGTAGGCGCTTAAAGTCTATCTGAAACTAAGGTTAGGTCAGGGTGGTAGGTCGCAGCAAGCTCACGAGACCCATTGCGATGCCACAGGATATACTGCCCTCAACGTACCTGTTGATCTGAGCTAAAAAAGAATCATGTTAGTTCATGGTGAGCTTATCGAGGTTGTAGAAGAGGTATTCTCCTAAATGTAGCCCTCTTCGAAATGCGATAGCTTGGCATGTTCTTAGAAAGTAAGTCCGATGATGCGGTCTCCTGTATAATGACACAAACTATTGTGCTGATGAATGATTGCTTGATCCCTTTCGTCTTATGAGTGTGTTGGAGGGCTTCGGATTTAGGACCACATTTATTTCGTGATAAAGGACGTGGTGCAGTTTAATCAGGTTGGTAGCGTTTTTGGTGCTCTGGTTAATTATGAGTTTACAAGTAGCCAGAAACATGAAGAGACTCTCATTTTTTGAGGAATCGATAGCTGACAAACTCTAGCTATGCAAATAGCTTGAATATGGCGTGCCACACAAATTAGGTTCATTTCTACTTCTTCCTCCATCGCATGAGATAAGCAGCAATAAAGGGTTGAAGCTAACCGTTTCCATCCTCCTTTATCGCTATGGCCTGGAATACACAGTGATTAGGAAGCCGAAAAAACACCCTGCGTCTTAGATCTTTTAAGAATACATCATGACCCACGGCTGTCTCCGTTTTGGATCCGGCTGATACTTAGAAGTAGGTATACCTACTTTTTGACATCGACTCCAGCGGAGAGTCTTTATACCAACACTTTTCCTCGTCAGTTTTGAACTTTGACCCGTATTTGCTAGGTCTGACGTTTTATCAAAAACTCTGTCTAATAATCTACCCAGTGGTAGTACTGACCAGGGCCGGACCAACCATTAGTGCAAGATGTGCAAATGCAGAGGGCGCATTGCTAGGAAAGAAAAATTAGTTTTTTCTTGCGCGAACAAATACTGCCATTTGCATTTGAAACAAAAAGCTTGTTCAAAAAAGCCCAAAATAACAAAATCCATCACACCTGTGATGAATAATTTCTTGCACATTAACTCACATCACTTGCAATGTTGCAACTTCAAGGGGAATCTAACTCTAAATATCGCAAAATTACAAAGTCCCACTAGACCTATGCAAGTTCACTTCTTACCTACGTAATTTCAAAATATTACACCCTGCTCATCTGTGTATGTTCCTTGCACTTATATTTTAGAAGAGAATCTAGTTCAAAGATCTCAAAACAAAAAAATACCGCAATAAAAAAAAACGCATTGAAAGGTTATACCTTCTGGTTGATGTGGAAAAGACTTACGTATGTGTGCAAATATGAAAAAATGGCGCTTTCTGTAAATATTGCACAGTTTAGCTGGAACCGGCACTGGTACTGACCTAATTTTCTTAGTGACTCAGATCATTTGAAATATCTGTCGATTTATCAGCACTCCGCCTGACGTAGAGTTAAATAAATAGTCAGAACAACTGGGCCATAGATCTTGCTTCTAACCTTAAAAAAATTTAGCCAAAAATCTTTGCTAAGAAAGAAGACCAAAAATCTTTCCAATTCTTCAGGTACTTCTTTTTGGTATTTTTTCTACTAAGACCCACCTCACTTATGAGCGCGGCGAATTTTGTTTGACTTTTTTCTTCTGCAAAAATGGCTTTTGGGGCTCGTGTCAAATCAAGAGGCCTGCAAAAAAAATTCTGTGCCTGCAAGTTGTACGACTGTTCAATGTCACTTGCAAGAGTGCTGCCAAGTTTTAAGAGTGCGGATTTGTTCGAAAATATTTTTTTTTCGTAGTTTTGTGAAGGAATAAAACAGACAAAGTTTAAACAAAATTTGTAAAATATATAGCCCAAAATACGACAAAGCGCCCAATCTTGCAGCACCGCTTCTAACAAACTCCCATTTGTGTGAGCCTGTGATGCCTAGTATGCTGTTCCAGGAAAGCTAAAATTAAGCGCCTCTCCAATGTTTCTCCAATGTGTTGGAATTTTTGTTTCATTTTTTTATTTTTACTTCCTCAAAAAGTTCTTCAAGGTACTCCTCGTTAAAATATAACATTCCTAAAAGAAATGAAATTAACAACAACGAATTTTTTGTTTTGAACTTACCATACTCCATACTTTTTTTTGCTTTCGTTTGATATACCGATATGTTCCCTAATCTGTCAAAATTTAGCTGTGGAAAAATGTATTTTGCTTTCTCTGTAGAGATTTTTCGTACAGCGGCTAACAAATTTAGCTTGAACTGCGTACTGCTTTGCTTAACTGCCTTTCTTAATTTTATCTTTGGAGACATTTTTATATGGGGGCTTAATTTAAGCGCGAGCAGCATACTATGCTTTGAGCTTTCAATTTTACTACAGTATTTCTTTTGAACGCAACTAGCGCCATCCACTAGAATCAAGAGACTTGAAGTATTCAGCTGTGTTACAGAGCTTCGTAGTTAAAGCAAAAGGTTACAGTTCATTCAGACTAGCTCAGTAGTTAGTGAACCAAACTCCTGAGCGAGGGAACTCAGGTTCAATCCCCGGAATGTTTTTTTTTTCACTCGTAACCATCTGACAAACATCAAACAGTAGATATACACTCAGAAAAAAAAAGATTTTTAAGCTAAGAATTTGGAGATTTTTAAAAAATTGTAAGTTAAAAGTTCTTGGTTCAAATTTTATTTTTGTTAACAAGAACTCGTTTTTAAGTTTCCAAGTGTCAGGTATTCAGCGTAGGAATAATTTTATTACATCATTGCCAACAATTTCATTCTTAAATCAAAGATTTTGATATTTGGGTTCATTTTAACCAACGAAAATTGTTGGCATTACAATTTTTTTTTCTCAGTGTATGTCTGCCCTGGGAAAGCTTCTTAAATCCGCTGCCTGGACTCGGCATTAAATTGTTGATCTCTTCCATTCGCCCCAAAAACAAAGACTCCCATAAATTAATGGTTAGGAGGAGCTAGGCCCAGGGTCTTGCACCAACTGATTTTTTTTTTTTTTGGTATCGGTTTCAACGAATGAATCAACTCATTTGCGCAACCATACCAAGAGCACAGTGGCGTTGATCAATTCGGGCAACAGGCTTCTTGGCCAAAAGGCTCGAACAAACTTCGCAAGTCCCATCGTTGCCTATCGTTTGATTGGCCAGATACAACCGACTTTGCGGGGAATTGTTCCGTTAAAACAACATCCATATGTCTCAGTGTCTGTGTATATTCCCACCAGCAACAACCGCCCGAAGTAAAAACCCAACTTGATCTCCCAATTAGGGTCAGATAGCTGAACCCCTATACAGATCGTATCCAAACATCATGCCAAATAATCAAGCAATTTATGAAATGAATAAATGTTTCTGAATGATCCTTCTCCCAAAGTCCATAGCCATACGCGAAACCAGTATGTAAATTGTCAACCATCGGCCGCCACAACGTCCATAACTTGTCCGCCAGATACGATCTCCGAAGCGAATAACTTAGCTTTCATTTGGAAGTTCTGCGAACACACAAAGGAGTCTGTGACCAGACACCACTGACATTCAATCTGGCTGAATACTGAATTCATTCCAATTCCAACTCAAGCCTTCCACTTCGCAGTCCATTCACACAAACAAACAAATGATATCGAATGGCAGCAGCCAAGGTATATGTCTTGCTGTTGACAGTTGCCTCATCTCTGACCATAATTCACGGATCTCATAACCATAAATAATAGCCGAGCTTAGAGGCGGAGTTTTGCGCCTGGCCTTACACCAAAGCCGACTTCGAAAACCCCCAAATGGATTAAAGAATAAAGACCCAAACAGATACTCGTATCTCTTGCCAGTTGCACACAAATTCTCTCTCTATACACTGATTAACATCAAGCGGGGTTTGGTGTGCACCAGGCTCCAGATCTGACCCTTTTCGATTCCGAAGAAAAATGGAAATTTCCTGGGACCGCGCCGAAGTACTCGCATTGTTCAAGGGAATAAAACATTCCAAACCGAAAACTGCGTTGCGCAGTCGAAAATTCTGTCCCATGTCTGGTTCGTTAGAGAAAGAGTTATCTCTCGAATGTATCTATACGCGATGCGACGGAAATAATATCAATCTTTTGTTTTAGCTAAGCTGTGTCGCTGTGTCGCTGTGTGTCTGTGTGGTGGTTTTGGGGCCGCAGTCCGGCTAAGATAAATCACCTGCGTGGAGTTTGGTATCAATTTTTGTTCATTTTCGGAAAACGGGTTTGACAATCTCACGATGGAAATTCATTAATAATATTTAAAGAAGTTCCTTTGTTCCTTCGGGAGGCTAATTGTGAATTCTATTCACAACGACAAAGCAATGTCCACTGTCAAGTTGATTGAGTGATATCGGTGATAGTGGGTCAGAAATACCCAATAAGTGGTTTGTTTGAATAAATCAATTAATTTTCGGAGGCAGGTTGCGTGAGAAGGAAAAAGTCTCTGCAGTTCTGGGAAGATGGCTGCCGATGCGTGTTAATATAAATATATGGGTAGGCCCGAGCGAAACGTGGAGTAGATATATGTAGGTATCTCTCGATCGAATTTCCAAAATTTTGGACTATGCTCGCCGCTCGGTGTAGGGGACGAAGGGGTGAGGCAATCATGCTCGTCCTAGTAATGAAAATGATGAGAGGTCTTAGATTCTTGGGCTTTGTTGAATTGTTTGAGGCTTCCTCTTGGAATTAGTCTCTGTGTGTCCTTAAATGAAAAGCTACCAGTTATTTTTTAAAACTTTCAAATAGTCAAGTTGGGATAGGTGATGAATTCTTGGCGAAATGGAAATAATGAATAAACGACATAAAAAAAAAAACAATATATTTGAATTTTTAGAAATCACTTTCTTATGGAGAGCGCATTGGCTCATTATTCGTACCCCAAAAAATAAAAACTCACGAAAACTAAAACGAGTGTGAGAGCTGGTCTGGAATCTATAGGTACAGACCTGTTGCGGCAACAATTTTTTTTTATAGAAGTTAGGTACATGTATGAATAAAATCAAGTTGTGCAGCAGAAGAAAAGTCTGTTCGACCATCCATTTGCTTCAAGTGCTGTGTGCAATACCATGTTTGGAAAGTATTTTAGGACTTGCAGGTTATTCTTACTTAGACTTGTACTGCATTACATTTTTTTAAGATACCCTCGGGAGCTTTTAAAGCCTGAAAACTTAATCGCGTTTGGTGCCATTCAATCCACTGCCTCGTTATCCAAAATGGGTATACCTGCACCTGGCAAGCTCTCAATCTAACCCTCTTAATTATACTTTCTTCTTTCTTAAGTCGCTATAAAGTCGCTTTTCCACACAAGCTTAGACTTATTGCAAAAGGTCTGATATTGTTGCACTCTTGTAATTTTTTACGATGCTCTCGAGATCGATCTGAACGCACCTACCTTTGGGGAATATTTCAGCTTAATAGATGGTGGTACCCATTTAATAGCTACTCGAATTCCCTATCACTAGTTCCCCTATCAGTTTTCGTTGCATTGGAATACCATAGGAATTTTCTGAAGCTCTCATCTTTGGTGATAGCCAGAAGTATATTATTTCCAAGCAGGGGAAGTTGGTGCCTCTATACAGCTTCCAATCGCAAGCTGTTGACTACATAAAAATGCACTGCTTCTATAATCCTTCCGATCTGAAGCTCTAAAGAGGCTCCCCAACACCGCGTCGAAGCAGAAGCTTTATCAAAAAATACGATGCGATAAGCATCTGCTCAAACATTTTCAGAAGTCTAATCGAGGTTTTATCGAAACCTCATTCCATATCCCTCTATAGAGCCTGCGGATATGCTTTGCAAAGGTCTTAGGGAAGCTATTTTCGAAACAATCACTTCGAAATTCCTCTACTTCGGCTAACAAATTCTATAGAAGCTCTATTGAAGCTGTTGCCTACAGAAATTACAAATTTGAACTTTACCGAAGTAAAATTGTTAGTTGGAAAGGAACCGTATTCTTTTAGACCGCAGCACTTCTCAGCTCCGACTCCGTCTTTTGCTATGCGTAGAATTGTTTAAACTGCTGTAAAGTACTACGAATAAGTAATCAGGTTCCTGAACACCTCATTAAATGTGGTTGGGCGTTAATAGGTACGCAAGTCTTTGCAGTTTATTAAGAGCGTCTTTTGTAAAAGGTTTTCCAATAAGAGGTATTATTGTGAATGCCACGGAAAGAATTTTAAGATCAAATCATGAAAAATAAGCGCAGAATCACGAAAAGTTTGTCTAGTTTTAGAGCTTAGCTAAGGATTTACCAATTCACGACTTCTTATTCGCAATTCTAGAAATTGTGCGAAGTGAAGATATTGACCCTCAAAAGTCGTGAATCAACACTTTTCATTATCAATAATGCGATCAAACGAGAAATAGATATTGCCATAACCGATCGCAATTTGACACAAATAGTTATCAATTTGATATTACATGGATTGTAAATTGCAAAAACAATTCGTAAATTACCACTTTTCTGTTGTAAATTACGATTTCCTCCCTTACCAAATTACAACCATTTAGTCTTGAATTGCAACTCAATAGTGTTGATTTGCGAACTGGAAGCAGTAGATTTACTACTTCAGTAGTTGCAATTTACAAATTTTCAATCGTAAATTGCAACTTATTTTTATCATTTTGCAACTCATATTTTGCAATTTACGATTCCCGAGTGGTGATTTCTGGCATCACCGTGTTAAATTGAAAATGTTTTACCGTGAACTTTGAAAACTTTGTTCTCAATTTGCAACTTATATCTTGTGATTTACAAATGTTATTTTCGAATACATAATTTAGAGTCATATTTTATAATTCTTTCTCCTCCTGATATCCAAGAAAATCATACGGCGCCATATCGTCCGGAGACAACGGGATTTGTCTGGGATGGTTTTTTGGTCTATGCTGAAATTTAAAATGCAAACAAAATATTTAGATGAACTTGACATTGATACGAACCTTTACAATGCTTCTCGATTACATATTTTAGAATCCATTCCAATTTATACTTCCTTCCTAATTGCGAGATGTGCATTCTGAAAAAAATACAGATTTAATATGCATACATCGTTGTTTTTGGAATTATTCATTAGGTACTTACAAAATATATTCCAGGATGCTTTATAATTAGAAGTACACAACCTATAAAAACGAATTAGTTACAACTTTAACTCGACTGCTTTAAGGAAAGATTGAATACCGACTGCCTGTCTCTGCAACGACGCGCAACGTGCACAGTGAAGATTTGGTTTCACGATAGCAGCTGTCTATACCACATACATACATTCATCCATAAAAAGAAAGGATTTAAAAGGATATAACAAAATTCCACACATTAGGTAGTTGATTCCATGAAAATTACAAAAAAATATTTTGTAATTTACGACTTCTCTACGTCAATATACGTTTTCAGTTTCATGTGTTAAATTATAACAAGATTTTATTGATTCATCATTCAGTGTAGATAAATCACCAAATATTTTTTGCAATTTGAGATTGTAAAGTGGTGTTTGAGAAATTGACCTATTGGAGTGGTAAATTGCGCCAAACACACTACAAATAAAAGAAGCTCGAATTGATACTTCTAAGCGTAAATTTCAACAAACAGAATTTGGTATTCTCCGCCGTTTTCAATGTCGAATTACCAATTTTTGTATCAATCCATGAAAACTTCGTTGTGATTTGCGAGAAATATATAATTCGTAAATTGCAACTCAAAATTTTGCAATTGATGATTTTTAATTCTTTCCGTGTGACCCGCTATTTCGGTATCTGTCACTTTTAAAGATTTTATTCTTTGGCATTTGACAATTAGAAACTACGCCATTACTAAAATTGGAACGATACACGCTTCAACAACGCATTGAAATTATTAAAATTCAATAAATGGTGAAAATCTTGCAGTCACAGTTCGCAAAACTAAAGCATTTTTTGGTCGTCGATGATTAATGATTTTTTATGGTCGGAGTTGGATGGAATTGATCTGGATAGCGTTTACTTTCAACAAGACGGCGCTACGTGCCTCACAAGCAACGAAATCATTGCTCTTTTACGGGAAAAGTTTCCGGACCGTGTTATCTCTCGAAGAGGTGATCACAATTGGCCACCGAGATCTTGTGATTTCACACCTTGCGACTTCTTCCTTTGGGGCCACGTGAAAGATAAGGTCTACACCAACAGCCCAACGTCGATTCAAGACCTCAAAGATAAAATTCGTGAAGCTATCGAGGACATAGGGCAGCCACTTTACGATTTGGTTATGGAAAATTCCATGAAAAGGATATGGTCCTGTATGCGTGCTCGTGGTGGCCATTTGGCTGATGTTGTTTTTTCGTTCTTAACGGCATACCTTCCTCTTTATTATGAAATAAACATCCGATCATTTATCTCAAAAAATGACATTTTTCTTTGAATACCAAAATAACACCTCTTATTGGAAAACCCTTTATTAGCCAAGGCCGTCCTCTGAATGGTGCTTGGGCGGCTCTATCTCCATAACGTTCCAACATATCATGAAAGCACGGGAGGCCTTCGCCCTATGCTTTGCTGAATGATCTCGCCTTTAGGTGCAGGTCTTAAGTCTCAGAAATTTGCTCTATGGTACCATGGTTGCTTCAGCTGGGTGAAGTTTGTCTGATGTTAAGTAACCACGACACCATTTTCGGGTTAGTTTATCATCGAGGATTTCCTCAGTCGCTCGCTATATGTTTGACTGTTGGTGCCAAGGCTCGTTCATTTTTCCGCATTTGTAAAAAAATTATCCTCAAAATCCAAAGCAACATCGTTCGCATCCCCAGGGAGTGTATAGGTACACCGAACAATTCAATTCGAATAACAGAGTGGGCTAAGTCTCAATTCCGATTCCCGCAAAGTGGAGTCTTGCAGCAGCTTCTCTTGAATAGAGGTGGTAAGAATCCGGACATTAGAAAACGTATGCCTCATATACCTAGTTCGAACTCCTTGCTGTTTCCTTCCTAGCATCCTAAGCCCAACCTATAGCCTTAGTTACTAATAAACGCATTCAGCAATCCATGCCATGTGATGCTTAATTTACTTTTAAAACTGCAAGACCGACGCGGACACAATGACGCCACATGTTGAGCTATTAGAGTTCATAAGTGAATGCCTTGCGGGTGGTTTGTTGCTTCAGCACCCACACTCGAAATCAAAATCAAAGTTCGGTTGCCGTTCGAAAATTCCACAAATGGCTCACCTCCAGTCGCTTTTTATTTCAAATTTATTAGCCAAACAAAGTATTAAGTTGCAATCTCCCACTCCCTCCACGCCGTCTTAACAATAAGGACACTCATGCATATTATCCGTCACCGCAAATTTAACAAATTATCCTTGAGCACGAATCGAGTGGTTGCACGCATCTTGTTGCCCCAGCAACTACCTATATATAGCCATCCGGACAATGGCTTTGCGAATGCAAACTCTCATCGGATCATATTTCACCGGCATACATTTCTATACACGGTGGTGGCGGAGTGTGCATGAATGAGCGGATGGATGATGCTGATTAAGGATTATAATCGCCCAGGCGGAGGGGAGATGTGTGTACTTTTTGCAGATGTCTTGAATCGCGTGCGTTCCCATATTCCCTGTCGCGCAGTGACTGGTCCAACAATGGATGCGATATGGCACGTTTTCTTCGATGACAAATTAAAGGTGAGTACCCGTGAGTGAGTGTGCTCACTTCTGCACCCAACATTTTGTTTTACCCCCGTCATTTTCTTTGCTTTGAATTAAACCAGAAAAGTTCAGCCGCAAGGCTCAAGAAAAGTTTTGGAATAATGTTGAATACTTTAAAAGTATGGCCGAGGGTGGCGTTTTGAAGTCCACTGTCAAATGAATGTCAACGCGTGCTGGAAATTTGTTTTCGGTAAATTATTTCGCTTGAGGGGTGGATTTCCAAAAGACCTCGTCGTCTAAGGGCGAAAAACGAACTGAGTGAATGCAAATTGGCCGGATTATTGGACACTATTGCTGCCTATTGTTTTACGCATGTCGACATGTGTTTGGCCATATTGGTTGGATGAGGGCACGCGTGTGCTGATTGTATTCCATATTGTCAACGGGCATTGGGGACCGAAAATGGCTTTTCATTGTATTGCATCCTAGATTCGAATAGATTTTTTTAAAATTTCGATGGAAAGAAAACACAATTTGACACAATATCATCGGGCAGTGTTGTAGCACTCTCTCTTCATTTATTCCACGAAGCGTGGTAATTTTTCCCTTTTTTCCCCATACTCAAATTCGCTTTTAAAATCCCACGATACTTTTTTGCGTCAAAATCGAGTTTTTTAAAGTAAAATTTGTATTACACGGAAAGAAAATCAAGTTAAACTAACCTTTAGTATAAAAACCGAAGTTTGTAACACTGCTATGATTATTTTTTGGTACTAGAAAATTTTGATAAAAGAAGATTTACATGAGCTGTTTTTTATGGACATTCAGTGTGTTGATAATCATGGTGAAATACAGGTGTTTTGATAGAACTTCACCAACAATTCATAGTTTGAATTTTTTTGTCAGATTTCTGAAATTCCCACTATTTGGTGGTTTATCCCTTTATCCCACGGAAAGCTTTTCGGACATCGAAATTCCCACAAAAAGGGATAAATCCCAAGATATATCAACACTGTCATCGGGTAGTCATATCTTTTTTGGGATAGTTCAAATAGGCGCAGTGGCTAAGTATGATTAGGGGTCCCAGGTTCGATCCACAAAAATTTCAATACGCCAAACGAAATTGTTAAAAATTTCTTTTGCTTTTTCTGACCACTTTAACTCAATCTTGGTCTTAAAATGTTGCTTATAAATGATTGTTAAAGGTTATTCATCAGCATTCCCTATTCGCAATAATGTTAATCACTGTCTAATAGTATTCCAATATTTCATTTGACTCATTGTAGTTGTGAATTCCTTTTATTTGACATTCATGTTGAAGTTAACGTTCAGTTATACTGAAATGAATTACATATTTACTTGAATTACCAATAACCGATCTTTTGTCACATATGAAATAAATGTCTCACTCGTCAAGTATATTTCAAAGAGATCGTTTTTTTTTATAGTTATAAAGCTAGTTTATCTGTAAATTGTCTAGAAATACAAATTATTCATTTTTCCGTACGAAAAACTTTTCCCGACCAAACTCTCAGTTAATTCCATAAAAAAAAAACAAATCATTTCACTGAAATATTTTATTTCCTTACTGTTCCGTTTCTGTCTATCAGGAATTTTTTTCTGGATGTTGTAATTTTTGTAATTTTTTTCTGTTCTTGTAATTTTTTTCGTAGAGAAACATTCTTTCTGCAAGATTTTTTGCTATGACCGCCTAAACGTAAGAAACTCATTTTCACACTGTTCCAACTTTTTTGGTCGCATTTAACGGAGGCCTTAAGGCTTTTTCCCACTGCGCCACCTCTTGCGAACGTCTGACAAACATCCGAGAGTATATATACCTGTCATGAAAGAACTTCTCAATTGGTCATTGGGAGTCGGCATATAATTGTGGATCCCTTTCATTCATCGCAAAAGATTAAAAACTTCCACAATATGAATGGTTGTGCGAAGCTAGGCCTTGGGTCTTGCGAATGTAGCGATGTCCGAAACAGAACAAAAACTACAAAACATACAGAACGGCATAAGTTTCTGCTTCTTTTTTCATTCCGTTTTTGTTCAGTTCTGGGGTCTGGTCTGTCCCTAACCCTATCCAGTCTCTGTTCTATTTTCATTTCTGTTTAATTTTTGTTCTGTTTTCGTTGTGTTCCTGGTTCTATACAAAATATGCAAAAATAAAAAAGCAACACACAGATCATAAATAAAAGTAATATCCAAGTATGTATTATATAATCAAAGACGGGACAGGGGACGGCAATGGAATAATGACGGAACGGAATACTCCACATGCAGAAAAATCACTTATTTAAAATTAACCAACTTTCGGTTAAAAACTACGAAGTAACACTGTTAATTAAGCTACTACAGAGTTATTGGATTACAAATAAGCGATTCAACTTGTTAAAGGAACCTGGGTTGAAAATAACCGATTTTTCAATTTCCTCCAAATTTTCTCGGTCGTTAATAACAAACCAACTGAAACTTTTAACCGAGCAAAAATTGCACTTAGAGGCAATTTTTGAGCGTGCACAGTCCACATTGTCCACATTCCTTAAATATGTTCACTTTGTACGGGCAATGGGAGTTATTTGTCTGTTTTGAGTACTTTTTAGGGATAGTGTGGCCCGAAAGCCGCCAATGTTATAAAAAGGGCGAAAACAGGACTTTTTGAAAGGTCGTCGCTGGGGCCCTGAATTAAAAAAAAATTGGCCGATGGCCCATCGGTAACGCTGTTTACTTGGGTTTGATCTTTCTATATTCTGTTCATGTTTCTGTTTCTGTCTTCTAGCCAAGCATCGAGGTAAAGGTATAAAGGTTGGAATGGTAATAAAGAAGCATTCTTATCTTACAAGTCAGTTGACAAGAAAGCTGTTTTCCTTCTGTTTTCCTTTTCCAACAAAGATTTTTAGGGGCCGCCACCTCAATTAAGCAAGAAATCCTTCTACTCCCCGCTAACTCTCAAAAATTTCAACCGTGGTGTTCTCCGCATTCAGAAGTTCATGGAAGGTTTCAGCTGCCACAGAATTTGGCAAGAAATCAGCTAGAAAACATTTTCAACAATGAATTTAATTTAGAAGTAACTTTTCATAACATGGATAAAGAAGAATTGAAGCTTGCATGTGCGACTTAGAGCTACTTACTTATAGTCAGTTAGGGCCTTACTAAAAATCATTTTTAACCTTCGCCTTATATATTTTGTAAGTCACAATATGTAATTTTGTATATATGGAAAATGTTGGCCACTGTGAGTTTGAATAATTTAGTTTGGACACTTAAAATGATTATTTGTAACCTGGGTTGTAATCTGGAGCTCTATAGGTCGGAACTTTGATGTAAATCAGCTCTGCATTGCCCAAGCCTTCCTAGGGAACTTTTTTTAACCAGCTCAATGTCCCCACACTGCTCTAAGGGTACTAAGGTGAGGAAGCCTGGTAAGCTTAGTCTTGGAATGTTCAAAACACCGCGTCAGGGGATATACATACACTCTTGGAGGTCACAATTCACATTGGATCACAATTAACAATTTTTTTTGCGTGTGCTTCGCTTTTTTAATTATCTATCTCTTGCACTAGTAGATCGATTTTCTATGAAGGTCCATTTCTAAATGGAGTCGTGAGGGCTACAATCTCATCCTAGGTATTGTCGCCACCTACCAATGACTTTTTGGGTGATAAAATCACAACGGTCGATGTAAATGTCCTTCAAAGAATCTTTGCATAGCATTCTAAATATAAGAACTACTTAGGCCTAAATAGAGGAGGAAACTCCTCTTACCTTCTCGAACGACCTTGTTTACATTGGAAAAGTTGTTCTAAAGACCGTCACTTTTGTCGACGAATAGTTACGACTTTGGTAGAATCGAGTCCTAGTGTTTACGTATCTACCTATCGAAAGTAGCTATCGACAAAAAGCCGACACATGATAAAGCCCGTATGACACTGCATTTTTTCCTCATTTTTATAATGCTGAAAAGTCAGCGGTGTGTAAAAGAGACTAAAAGTGTATTACGAAAGGGGTAGCAATTGTTTGCAAAGCAACCGGAAATTTTCAATCGAATTTATTTTCAAATAACCTTGAAATGTCAAAAAAAAAAAAGTGATTTGAATACATTTTTAATGCATTTTTTTTGACGTGTCTACATTAATAAAGTTGGTGTGTACGCACTAACTCCTATCGGGAATTTTCGTTCTTATTTTTCGTACTGCTCTAATATCATTTTAAAAGCAGAAAAAATGCAAAAAAATGTAGTGTCATACGGGCTTAAGGTCCACATGAATCTAAGTTTCGAATGCCTGTCTGTCTGCTAGATGGTTGTTGTACTTAAGACCCCCATGGAATAATTGTTTCTGAAAGAGATGCAGACAATTACAGAGAATGGTCATCTTTTCCCCCTTCGTCATAGTGTTGCCATTGACCAACTTGCAAAAATTATATTTTTTATTATTGATGGCAGAAAATTCTGCCAAAACTGCCTATCTTAAATTTTTTTTCTAGAAACATGCAAAGCATTTAAAATTGTTGGTTGACTATCTGCCTTTATGCACTACGTGTTGAACTACGTTTTTGCAGTTAGTCAGTTTTGTAAAGCCGACGAAATCTGCAACTATGACAAAAAAATATCTCCAATGCAGACTTCTATGGAAAAATCTTATTTTTTATTTTTTTTATTTAAGTGACAATAACTGCGAATGGAATTGTGCAAAAAATTTTGAAATAAATTTTTAAAAAGAACAAAATATATTATTGCGAATGCAGACAAAATCTGAAGCGCAGATTTCTGGTTTTTAAAAGTCTGCAGCTAGGTTTAAAATCTGCAAAAGGCAGACTGCACTTATGGCACCGCTGCTCGTCCATCCATCTTTTACAAAAATCGTATAAAAATACGCGAAGCTCGTCGCATATATATAAAAGACAGTGACCAGTGCAGCCACTGTTGTCTGTTCAGAGATATCAAGCTTTCAGATCCAGCTTAAGCCAAATCTGTTTTGTGGCGTTACACTTATCCATCTAAGTTTGAACAGCTTTATCATCATTTATAGCGATCGGAGTGTCTTGTGAAATGCATATAAAGAACAGAAAATTTACCTAGTTTCGTGTTTGCCGAATTTAGCAGCCTTTCAATTTGCTGGGATGGCCCAGCACCAAGCAAAGGTAGACCTTTAACTGCTCCGATGAGCAAGAGTTCAGTCCGCTTTAGAGCTTCTACACTCTGATACTTGACTGTCACTTGGCTATCCGAGAAAACGCGGATGCATTAAGAGGACTTCACGTCTTCTTTAAACCAAGCTAAGGATACCTTCGTCCTTTCTTTTGTCGCCACTATTTCTGCCTGAAAAAGGCGAAAGTGATCTGAAAGATGTCGAAGGAGAGATACCCCGCACAAACTCTGTACATAGTTTTAAATCCATCAATTCAAAAGTGCATGTATGTAGAGGCTTGTTGCTCCAACTTGATAGGTACAGCGTGACCGACTAATGTTGCAATTTGGCCCTTTTTTCGAGAGCCTGCCAAAATGTTTTGCTATTTTGACTCTTTTTGGCTGGAGAAGGGGCTTCTAAAAATTTTCAAATGCTATTGTTTCCAAATAAAATCCTTAAAAATTTAGCGCAGCTGGCTATAACAACACTTTTATGATCCAATGCTTATGTTAAATACCTATCGCTCAAAAATACTAAATTGCCTTCAGAAACGGCCCTTTTTTTCTCATTGGCAATTTTTCTTGCGACTTTTCAGAATTCTGCAGCGGTCACCCTGGGTAGGTACATACCTTTCAAGGAATGTCATAAATTCCTGTGTGCCTTTCCATCTTTTAGTGCCCTGTTTTGCATCACTCAATTCCCGGTGTTCCCAATCTCGCCCCATATGATTGTGTGGAAATCAAACGAAATACCTTCAACATAAAAATATTTGTTTATTGTTTGCCACAAAAATTAAATTCAACTATCAACCTATTCATAAAATGTTTGTGTGTGTAAAAAAATAAAACTGCGCGCTTTGCCACATATTGCCCCAGATGTATCCATACATGGAACGAGTCATCTGCGCGTGTGTGTGTATCCTATATGTTTGTCATTTGTACATCATATGCACCCATGATATCACTTTGATCCTTCAAATTACATAACCTAAACGTGTCCTTGTAAGAAAATGACAAGAATACCGCACCCGCGCCTATAACTTATCGAATGCATTCGCGTTTGTCAACATCTCCCTGGTGAGCCGCCACACCTGTTTGGCGGCATTCTCCAGAGCACTGGGCGACTTGCCCTTGAACATGTCCAAGCTGGGCAAGAAATAATGCGGACATCTACGATATTGTAAACACGAGATTAATTGCAGAAATATGCCATTAAGACGATCCGCGACACAGCACTCGTCCCATTCGAACTCGCGCGGATGCTTCTCACACTCGTACAGCAAGAGATTCTTCAGATGATAAGCGTTGATTGGATTGCCCGGCAAATCCAAATGTCGATCGCGCAGTGTCTTCAGGATGCTCAGGCACCGCTTGCGACATCCACCTAAGGACCAGTGGTTGAGACTTGTATCAAGATCATGTTGGTTTGGCTTACCTTGTAACAGTCGGTTCTCGGCGTCAAAGAAGCTCAACACCCAGGCGTCACCTTCCATGCTCGCGTTCTTGCCCTGCATAATGATGCTCTCCTTGGAGAGTAAATCAAATCCTTCTGTCTTCACCTCGCCAACGAGGCTCGGATGTGGCCACGGTATGCCGGGCAACGGCCAATGGGCCGCCGATCGTGGCCAAATGCCGGAGCACTTGAACGACGGCGTTATCTGGACAATGTATCGATCGCGTATTCGCAACTTCACTTCACTTGTGTCGGCGATCATTTTCACCATGTCACGGTAAATGCTCTTGTCGCATGCCTGCGAGACCAGTGTCTGAAAGCGGGAACGGATCTTGCGCGACGACAGATACCCGGAAGCCGTGATGAATTCCACCCACAGGGACATCGATCGTTTGCGGCCATCGCTGAGTTTGAGGACGGCACAGCCCGGCATCGTGCCATCGTCGACAAAGTTGAAGACTCCCATTTGATTGAGGAAGAGAACGATCTCGAATTCGTTGGGCGAGATCACCTCGACACCTTCAAATCTACAGAGAGAGAGAGAGAGAGAGGGAGGGGAGGCAGCTTAGCTGGGGCTCAACTAAACGGTCTTCCCACATGTAACTCACCGTCCGTTGCATTCGACAAGGCTGGAGATGAATCTGGGCTCCTGCACCTCGACTTCCTTCAGGATGTCCTGGATGATCTTGCAGATCTCGCGGATGGCTGTCGAGATCTTCATCATTCGTGTTTGCACTCGCTCAACGAGGAACTTGTTCATCTGATAGATCATCCGCGTCTGAGCGGCCATCATATCCGGTGGCACAAGCATCTCGAACCGAAAATAACAACAAAACACCGAGTCACGTAGTAGAGAAACACTCTTGGAGGTCACAATTCACATTGGATCACAATTGACTATTTTTTTTTGCGTGTGCTTCACTTTTTTAATTGTCTATCTCTTGCACTAGTAGGTCGGTATATTTTAATTTTTTTTTTAATACACAAAACAATGGGAGAAGGAAATTTTCTGTGGGGGAATACGATACGCGTTGTCTTTATCTGAACTGCATCCGCAGTTTCCCATCAACTCTTTCAGTAAATCTTTGCAATCTTTTCGATAAAAATTGCACAAGCCGCACATCGCACACTGCGCCAATACTTTGGTGGATGTATGCGAGGCATCCACCCACAAGCGTGCGAAAAAAAAGTGGGAAAAAATCAATACAGGATCTGCTGTGCCGGCTGATACATACTTTTGTATCTTTTGTTTCTGTTGCGAAAATGAACGGGGATGGCGCAGGTATAATTTGTGTTTGCGAGCGTGTGCGTGAGTGTATAGTGAGGCGGGATCTCGTAGCTCCACCCAGTGGCAGGGTGCGTGCGTGTGAGTGAATGAATGAGCCAGCCATTGCTGTCAGTTCACTTTGAGAACATCTATACAAGAGTTGTATCTATGGTTCATTCATTGGCTTTGGCATGCATGGATGGAGAGAAGAAAAACCTCGTGATTGATGGCAGGCAGAGTTGGGATGAGATACAAATCCAACACACACTTGTCTTCTGTTTTGGCTTTAAGAAGGGAGAACGCCATCTGTTGGTTTACTAATAAGAATGACTTTACGGCTTCCACATAAACAGTGCCCCGAGGTAGCTATCTGTAAATATTTTATTTGCCCTCTTTTATTTACTGTTTAAAGTTGTTGTTATCGCGCATTTTCTGTGTCCGTGCCCTGTTTTGTTAATGATTTTCCGTTTGTCCCGACTACCTCGCCTCAGCTTAGCACAACTTTATTAATTGAGTCGTTCGATTTATGTTTTCACATAGCCAACGCGGGCTGACAAAAAATGCAGATGATGAATTTTTATTCGCCGCATAAGTGAGAGCACAGTTTGAAATTTATTTTTCGGCTGTCTGTCAAATACAGTCTTGCTATCTCTATCTCTCTATTTATACCTTGACTGGATGATTTTTTCGAATTTATTCGACTAAAAGCCATTTTGCTTGCTGTTATCGTTTGTTTCATTAGACAATTTATTACGCCAACGAGTTAAATCTGAAGTGACTTGCTGTTGGATGAACGCCCGGCCAACGGGGGTGTGGGAATTTTCAAATATTTGTTGGTAAATTGGAAGCGGAATGGCAATGAACTGACGCACGAGTTTTAGATCGATTGTTGTGGTTAGTTCTGCGGAATTTGTATTTTGTTGGAAAATTAAAACATTGCCAGCCAACTGCAATAAATATAGTTTGCTAACCAGAGAACTGTTTTCTGTAGTTTTATTTATGATCTAGGTAGACAAGGAATACTAATGGGGTTCACTGGCCTTTAAAGCACGCGCAGAAAGCTCTTATTTCAAATCAACCAACTTTCGGTTAAAAACAACTGAATAATATTGTTGGTACAACTCCCACAGAGTTTGTGAATTAAAAACATCCGAGTCAACTAAAAGGACACTCGGCTAAAAACAACTTTTTAATGAATTTTTCCCTCCAAATTTTGTCAGTCGTAAGAACTAAAATGAAACTTTGTTGATGACAACTGATAAAGTTTTTTTTTAACAGCACACGCATTTAAGCTCTTTATTTCGATAGTTTCTAACAACGAATAGATACTACTCGTTCTTTTTTTAACAGAGACTTTGTGAATTTTAACCCATTTTCTTTTTCCGAACAAAAATAGCCATCGATTAGAGCAGTAGGAACTACCCACCATGCTTTTTTTTTGTGTCCCATGCTCAGTTGGCCGACACTGCGACCTGTAAGATCTATTGTGTATTGTATCAATGGGGAAAAGTTAATCTAAGAGACGTGCGACCTCCCATAGGAAGGCCAATAAGTCCTTAGTAGCAGAGTGCGCTATATCTGCTGGCGTACGAGTTTCTCTATTAAAGACACTTTTTCTTAACCAATGAAAAGCCGGGCAGTCACAGAAAATATTTTCAGAGGGCTCGACATCCTCCAGACAGAATCTGCATTCTGTTTCCGGACAGAGGTTCATTTTGTTGAGGTGATATCTCTAAGGCTTAATTAATCGTTTGGATTGCCTTAGACCAGGGATATGTTCCCAGTGTTCAAGACGGAGTTGTTTTTCCCAATCATTAATTTGCCTGAGCGCAGTAGCCCAATTGACTGTACAGTGTAGGGTTCTGGTCCACAGAGAAGGGATTCTGAACCAGCCCTAGCTAGTTTGTCTGCATGTTCGTTGCCTGCAATACCTTGAATCCAAGTCTTACCTTGTTGTATTTGGCTAGCGCTTGCAGAGCATCTTGACAGCACTTAACTGTTTTGGAGTCCATTGTATCGGATGCCAAAGCTAGTAAATCTGCCTGACTGTCTGAAAAAATTTGAATGATTGCGCCTTTCATACCTTTTTTGGAGATTAGATCAGCGCAAATTTCGATCGCATGGATTTCCGCTTGAAAAACCGTGGGACACATTCCCATGGTTATCGAGACTTTGGTGTTGGGTCCAAAGACACCAGCTCCAACTCCGGAATCCATTTTTGATCCGTCGGTGTACCATACTAAGCTTTTTGGGTTCAGTGTCGGAACACCATTGGCCCAACAAGCGCGTTCAAGTAGCTCTACCTCGTATAATTTACCGAAACTGTACTCCCTAACCATAGGGTCCGGGACGGAGCAGAACATGTCCAAGTTTGGTATTAGGCTAAGCATTTTCAGATATCCCACATGATCAACTGATTTAAACCTATATTCTAGCTGCAGCTTAATGGCGCAGCTAGAGTTAGTCCAAGTGGTATACTTATTGGCGCTGTGGACTCACTGTGGAGTTTCTCCCAATGATGCGCGCTAAAAAAAATTACGTGCGTTGACCGGAAACCAAGGGCCCAAAGT
Organism: Cheilosia variabilis; assembly: GCA_951230905.1. NCBI lineage: Eukaryota > Metazoa > Arthropoda > Insecta > Diptera > Syrphidae > Cheilosia > Cheilosia variabilis. Next base: position 49,679,494 of record OX579677.1, read on the forward strand.
ATGTTATCCAGGAAGCTGAGAAAACGAAACGGGACATCGTTTTAGTGACACCAGTGCGCGCCACGACCTTCGGGGTAGTATGAACGGGACATCAACGAACGAGGTTAGTTCGTATTTTATCTTATTTATAAAAAAAACCTTGCAGTCTTTACCTACCTTTGTTATTAAAGCCCTAGCGAAGATATTTGATGTCATTCCTCAATACCTTATCAAAGGTATTACACTGAAGATGGCAAATCTTTGATGGACTCGACATATTCAATGCAAAACCACTAAGCTAGTCTGATGGAAGCTGCACCATCAGAAAAGGTACAAGAGACTTGCAAACATGTCCACCACCACAATCCTCATAATAGAAAATTGAGTGATAGTTTTGGTTTTACAAAGGTTGGTTATAGGGTACGCAAAAATTTGTGTATTAGCTGTGAGATGTGATTGAGGTTGAAACCCCTTTTTGCACTTCTTACGCACTAGATCCTTACCTTTTCCACAACCTTTTTCCAGGTTAGTTATTATCTCGAATGTTTGTCAGACGTTCACGAGATGAATCGCTGTAGAAAATTAAAATGTAATTTGTGTTCTTCCATGTATAAGACCCGAGACCCCTCGCCCAGTACCACAGCAACCTTTGACCCGCTGCGCAAACACCTAGAACCTTATAAAGGGTCTTTCATTAAGGACTTGACATCTTCTTTTTTAAATAAAATGCAAAAAAAAAATTAAATTGTAGGTATTGGTTTGAATTACTACCAATACATTTATGGATTGAATTCGACTCCGTTCATAAGTCCACCAATGGAACATATGCAGCGGTCGATACGTTGAACCCAATTTTCGATTACTCGACCGCACATTTCGACCAATGCGGCCGCTATCTCTCGTTCAATATTGGCTCTGAGCTTCCTAACGTCGCCGGCTTGTTCGCAAAGACCAATAACCAATGCAGCCCCATATAAAAAGTCTAGAGGAGTTAAATCACACGATCTCGGCGGACAATAGACGGGTCTGATTCTCGAGATAGCACGTTAACCGAACTGAGACTTCAATAACTCGATTGTTGCACCCGCTGTGTGGCTTGTGGCACCGTCTCACTGATGTCAAATTCATGCAATTGCTCAAAGAAGTAACGTTCCAACATGTCTCTGTAGCGAATACCACTTACCGTAACGTGACGGTCATGAAAACCTCACCAAACAGTGACTTTTTTGCGGATGAAGTGCTGTTTCATGAAGCACATGAGGGTTCTCATCTATCAAGTAACACATATTTTGCTTACTGACAAAGCCGTTTAACCAAAAATGCGCTTCATCGCTGAAGATGATTCTGCGATGAAATTGGCGTTAACGCTCTTAAAGTTGCAACTACCGACTCGGAATGATAAAAATATTGATTTTACTGAATATTTTGACATTGACAGTTCGGTAATCGATTTAAGGGTGCATTCACACTGAAAGTTTGAAGTCGTCAAGTCGCTAATGAAAGAGCCTTTAGAAAAACAATTGCGATTCTCATAGCACGCCAGTGTGACCCATCTGTTGCAAATGCATCTGAATAGGTACATAATTTTGACAGGAAAAAATGTCTCTTGTGAGTTCGCAAAATTGTAAGTCAACAGTGCAATTTGTACATCAGTTTAAGTCGCCCGAGCAACTGCACCTACATTCATCAGTCCTAATTTAAACTCACGTTCGTTCCATTACTCATTCTTTATGGCCGTTAAAATATTCATTGGATATTCGTTAATTCAGATAACATAAGTTTTAATGTTCAAAATTCGAACCCATAATAAATTTTAATGGACTCGCTTAAAATTCAAATGAAGTATGTGTGCCCAGTGTGGGTACGGGGCACCACATTGTCGTTCCCCCGCACTGTCAACATGTCACAGCAAATTTACTGAAACACAGTCCGCAGCAGTGGAAAGGAAAACGGACCTTCCATCTGTGCAGTGCATTCGAACATAAATTTTACAAAAATTTAAAGGAAACGTACACCATTTTTTTTTTCTCCCTTCTAGAACAACATGTCCACCACTTTGTCACTGTCAAAGTGCGTCCGTTTTCGTCGCTGGGTTGTACCACTCTAACTCCAACCAGAAAAGGTGCCTTTACTCTGCCTGAATAATATTTTTTTGGTATCGCATGACAAATTTTGTAATGTTGCAAACCCCTTCGTCATCTTTGGTATGGTATCACTCCAATTGGAGGAATTAAACGAGCTCAATCGTATTTCATTGGCTTGTTCGCAACAAGCGGGTTTGGCGATATTTTTACATCTAAATCCCATCATTAAATCAAATCATTAAATAAAATCGAAACAAAGATTTCTATGTCATCCACTGACTGACATAAATAATTTCGAAATTAATTTCCAAACGAAATATTCAGATCAGTAAAAATAAAATAAAATATGTTCACTGACGTCGTTTAGATGTTGTTTCTTATTTTTTCCAAACTCATTAGCATAGATGTCAAGTCGGAGTGAAAAAAACAAGGAAATAACAAACCGTAATTGGAATTGAAAGCCCAAAACGGAGAGATACACATCTAAGCGATGGCAACAGTTTTGCGCAATTTTTATGTTATACAATTTACTCGAAGGTGATAATCGTCTTTTATTGTTTTAGAGATAGGAATTCACAGTTCGAACTGTCACGACGGGTAGTCATCGTTATTTTTTTTATTTTTTTTTCGAACAAATTTTTTTTTGGCATATTTGTGAATGTAAATCTCATACACGCAGCTGGTCTTCTATACATCGAACTGGACACTCTTAGAAAAGTATATTTTAAACTTGGATAATTACGAAATTTATGGGATTGATTTATAATGGTGGGCACGCTGTGCACAGCATGCCATCTATAAGTGGGTTCAATACAAGTTTGAACAAGATAATATACCTAGTTGGCATTTGGTAATTGACTTTGACTGTTTGTCGAAGTTTTAGGTGGCAAACGTTTAACAAATCATGTTATTCGTAAGTGAAATCGGCTAATAATTAAATACCCAATCGGAAAGTTGAAGGGGAGAATATTTAAAAAAAAAAAGAAAATAAGGAATCTTTTCAAATACCATATACGCATGTTGGTAGTTTTCTTGGTTGGTTGCAACAAGAGACGAAGTGACGCCAAAACTGATAAAGCTGCCAATAACGCTTGGAGCTGTCTATTTCTGTAGAAAAATTTGTGGATCATTGGCAGCGTTTGCCCATTTTACTTGTGTATTCGTAGTTCGTGCTCGACTTCCCAGCAAACATTTTATTGAGCAAAAATGAAGAATCACTTTATATTTAGTGCAACTGAAGAACACACATTCATTTAACATTCATTTATGTGAACCAATATGGATCTTCATCAGTGTTGCCGTTCTAGCGATTTTGTCACTAGATCTAGTGGATTTTTAAGAGTCCCGCCGATTTTTAATAAAATGTTGTCGCTAAAATAAAATCTAGTGAATTCTAGCGATTTTTTACTACCAAACCCTGGTACTACAAACCATGTTAAAAAAAGTGACAGCTCCGTACCTGTTTGAAAATATTTACCACTGCGTATGGTTGGTTGCTCATGCCAATAACTGATTGTTTAGTAGGCGACGCCACGACGGAGTTTTTCATGCCAGATTTTTTTTCTGTGCCGTTACATGTAGGTATTTAACGTATTCACTAGCAAGAATTTTTATGTCAGAAGACGTTTGTATTCGGTGTCGTTACGTTAGGTAGTTCTTTCGTTCTTATTAAATGTTAGTGTTAGTTGTTTAAATTGTTGGTACACATTCGGTAGGTATTTAAAAATGGATTTACCAGCAGTGACAACAATTTATTTAAAAAACCCATCTTTGAGTTGGAAATTAATTTTTAACTTTTTTTCAAACCGTTTTTTTTTTCTTTACTTGAATTTGTTTTTTGTTATTTTGAATTTGTTACCTAATGGTTTTGTATTTTTTATTTATTTTATTCAATAATAATTTACTTTTAAATATTATGTATGTACTTTTTGAGCTCATTCTTTCAGCTTGATATTTTAGCGAATTCTAGCGGATTTTTGCGATGCAAAAACTAACTTTTCTAGCGGATTTTAAGTTGTGGTCTAGCGGATTTTTTTTTCTCTTAGCGGCAACACTGATCTTCATTCACCTAAATGAACAAAAATTATTATGAGCTAGTTATCTCCAAATTTATTTATTTATTTATTCACTTAAGTAAACAAATATTGACAGAGCTCACTCATCTGTGACTATCTATTAGGAAATTGCAGAAGAGTACACAATAGCGTGACTCAATTGATTAACAAATTGTATAAAAAAAAATTGTTTGTTTGATCGTGTTCGGGCGGTATACAAAAGATCTCATAGGAGTCTCTCAATAGGAATCTAAAATATTTTTAAGAAATTCCAATTTTGAATACTGCCCCAAGAACCTAAAAGATTTTCGAAATATGACAATTTTAAAGACAAAAAAAATATATAAAATCGTTAAAAAATGGCGTATGTTTCATAAGTTAAACATAAAATCTCATACCTACTCATTTAAAAATCAAAAGGCTTAACCAAAGGCGGCCACAAAAGGGTGCAAGTTTTTGTTTTTTTTAATTATTCTTGTTTTAACTTTTCATTCTTAATATTTCATTGTTCCTTGCTTTAAATGTTCTTAATTATCATTAATAATAATGAATAGGTACCACTGGACTAAACGAATTTTTTTTTGTGCGGAAAATTAATCTTTTTTCTAGCTTTTTTTAGGTTTTATGGGAAGTTTATATGACCTTGGGGCAGTATTTTTAACTGACAACATCACATATAAAGACAACTTTTGGGTAGTGCCCGAAAACTCAATTTGAAAAAAAAAATCGAGCCACCCTAGTAAACAAGGTCCAGGCTAAATTTTTCAAACTCACAATAGCGAAATTTTCCATACAAAATTATATATTGTGATCTACAAAATATTAAGTGTAAAGGTTTAAAATTATAATTTGTAGGTCCCAACTTTTATATAATTTTTAAAACAACCGCAATTCTAATGTCAAAAATTCCTTCCACTCAGTTTGCTTTTGGACGTTCGGGCTTTGTATAATGAAAAGTCATATATACCTATTAAGATCCTGTAAGAAAGGTTGAGGATATTAAATAAAGCGTTGGCACACGACTGACTGTATCTCTATATTATACTGATGTGTTTATCGTTGTTTTAAAATCACTGGTTTTCAAAACAAGTCTATCTGTTTCTTACAACATTTTCTTAAACAAAATATATTAAATACCAACCCTAGCGAAATATAGTTCATCCGCTTAAGCAACAATTCAGGGTGATCGGAAAGCTTCAGTGTCTCAAACAGAACCCTTTCACAAGGCGCAAGGCTGTGAAGTATGTAAAGCAACGATTAAAAAAGATTAAGAAGCCAAGAACGATTTAAAATTCTCGAGGAAAAATTATTCAATTCAGTGCACTCATTCCGTAACTTTTCAGACGATTATCGTCGAAACGATAGACCACCAAACCTAGCAACTAAATGCTAAAATTACAAGTTTGAGAGATTAAACATTTGTCAAAAAAATTCGAGCAGAATATGACTTATTTTGGTGATCAAAGTTTCAAAAACGATATCGCTTAGACGATCATTGATATACGGAATCTGCTCCAAGAGCAACACTGCACTTGAGATTGACGCCCTTTTATCAATATTCTCACCCTTTTGTTTCAATATTTTGTCTTATTAATTAAAATAGTATGCACTTTTCTTTCCCGAAATAAAACTTTATGTTATATATATTGAAAGAACGAAATGTTTTAAAATTAATGACATTTTTAATTAAATTAATGGTATGTTTGATATTTGACAAAATAGCACCTATACTAATATATTTTTTAGTGGGATTCGCTTTTATTTATATCGTGTTTTCTGAAATTGAAAATATTTAAATACATGAAACTTTTAAGACAATACTTTTGTCTGGTTAAACTATTATTGGGTGCATAATTTAGAATAATGGTATCAATGCTATTAAATTAAAAACAAAAACTATTTAACTAATGGTCCGCCCATTGAAATAATAAAACGGCACTATTAATACTAAGATAGTTTTCCATTTATTAACAAATAATACTATTTTTTAATGCGTTATAAAATATTAATGGTGAAAGACTATTAAATCAATATTGTTTCCCATTCTATTAATAATGTAAACCCTATCAATAATAATAATATTTTGAATTCCATTGTATATAAATAACCCCAAAACCTTTAATTTCATTAGAATCCTATTGTTTTAATAGGAACATGCAGTAACATAGGGCCTCTAGTGTAGAGCAGCGTTGCCACTTCAATAAAAGAGGAGCGCAGTAGATCATTAAAAAAATGCAGTAGATTCGGTCTTTCCGCAGTAAATTTTTTGTTATAAAGGGTGATTTTTTAAGAGGTTTAGAGCTTTTTTTAAAAAAAAAACGCAAAAAATTCGAAAAAATGAATGAAATATTTATTTGAATCGATAGTTTGAACCTTGCAATTTAATGTTTAAAGATAATTTCATGCAAATGTTGACCGCGGCTGCGTCTCAGGTAGCCCATCCGCTGAGTCCAATTTTGGCATACTCTTTCACACATATCGGCCGGTATCTCACGAATGAATGCATGGATGTTGGCTTCCAGTGCGTCAATCGAAGCGGGCTTGTCCCTATACACATTAGCCTTGGCATACCCCCACAAAAAATAATCTAATGGTGTCAAATCGCACGATCTAGGCGGCCAATTGACCGGCCCGAAACGTGAAATTAACTGTTCACCAAACTCGCCTCGCAATTGCGCCATTGTTTCGCGTGCTGTGTGGCATGTGGCACCGTCTTGTTGAAACCACATATCATGCAAGTCAAGAACTTCCATTTCGGGCAAAAAAAAGTTTGTTATCATCGCTCGGTTGCGTTCACCATTGACAGTAACGCTGCGATTCGCATCATCTTTGAAGAAATATGGCCCAATAATGCCGCCGGCCCATAAACCGCACCAAACAGTGGCTTTTTCGGGATGCATTGGTAGCTGTTGCAATGCTTCTGGCTGATCTTCACTCCAAATGCGGCAATTTTGCTTATTTACGTACCCATTCAACCAAAAATGAGCCTCATCGCTGAACACAATTTTTCGATAAAAAAGCGGATCCTCGGCCAGCTTTCCAAGAGCCCATTCACCAAAAATTCGGCGTTGTGGTAGGTCGGCTGGCTTTAGTTCTTGCACCAGCTGTATCTTAAAAGGCTTTACGCCCAAATCCTTCCGCAAAATTTTCCACGTAGTGCTGTAACAAAGGCCTAACTGCTGGGAACGGCGCCGAATCGACATTTCGCGGTCTTCTGTCACACTAGCTGATACGGCCGCAATATTTTCTTCACTACGCACAGTACGTAAACGTGTTGGTGGTTTAATGTCCAACAAAGTAAATTTGGTGCGAAATTTGGTCACAATCTTCCGAATAGACTGCTCAGAAGGTCGAGAATGCCGATCATAAAATGGAAGCAGCGCGCGATGAACATTTCGAACCGAGCACGAATTTTGATAGTAAAATTCAGTAATTTGCAAGCGTTGTTCATTTGTAAGACGATCCATGGTTAAATTGCAAACCAAACTGAAGCTGTTTGACAGTGACACAAGGTACTAAACACACGTCAGCTGTCAAAACCAGTGTTGCCAAAACCAAACCAGCTAAAAAATCACCCTTTACAAAAAAAAAACAGATCAATCGCTTAAAACTATATTAATCATCACTTTAATGTTTTTTTATACAATAAGTTCACAATAAGTTGGCTTCGTTCAGAGGTCTTTACAGGGGTTATTTTTATGTATGGTTTTTGTACAGCTGTTTAAGAGAATGTTTATCAAACAAAAAAAGTGCAGTAGATTTATTTTTTGCAAAAAGTGCAGTCTATTGCAGCAAAGTGGCAACGGTGGTGTAGAGACCATTTTAGGTGTTCTGCCTCAGGAACATCCACTTTTTCGTTGCAATTCTGGCGACTCTCGACGGCAAGTTAGGTAGTACTTTTTACGTCCATACGTAGAAATCGGTATACAAAATTAGCAAAAAAAAAAGCACCCTTTGACCCCGACGTGATTTGAACACGCAACCTTCTGATCTGGAGTCAGACGCGCTACCGTTGCGCCACGGAGTCATATGCACTACAAGCACCAAATATGGAAAAGCTTTCCATGAAACAAAATTGCATTTTATTATTTGAAATAAAAATTCGCTAAAGGGAGAGCGAGAGAGAGACATTGTTATTGTTACGTTCTATTAATAAAAAGAACAAATAAATGTGACATGCTCCCTGAGCGACATGTGTTTATTAAAATTCACCGAGAGCGGTAATGAAGAAATCATAAAACTGAACATCAAAATGAAATATTCCTCTCAACGAGCTCGCCGTGTCGTCGTGTCGCGTCGGTTTGTCTTCATATTGCTGCTGTTGTACTACAGCCGCCGCCCGTCGTATCTGTTTCTGTATATCTGGAGAGGTATGTACCACTCCCATTGAATTAATAACAAAATCAAAAGACAAACGGATTCGCAGCAGAAAAAGGGACGCACGGGGTGGTAAATCAATCACACGTTGTCAACGACAAAGAATCTGGCCATATAAGGCTGTTGAAAGGCTTTCGGCATCCGTCTGTCCATCGGTCAGCCAGCGGTCCCGATCGTAGCTCATACATGTGAATTGCGAACGCGCTGTACCCTGTACGTGCTCTGGGCTCAATATCATCGATTGAAGGCATTGCTGCTGCTGTGCTGTGCTGACTGCCGGTAGTGCTCTGCTCCGCTACCATTGAGGTGATTTAGGATCCCATTTTCACGTACGTGATACTCATTTACAAGCACGAGCAATTAATTGTCAGCGATCGCAGCAACTCAATCGATTGGATGCAATCGAATTCGAACTGTGAGTTGGAATTGTCCACCCATTTGTAGGAATATGCGTAGTTTTTGTCTGTGGCAGCCATGGGAAGTTACTTGTGCGTCCATATATGGGGATAACGATCTGGTGGGAATTCGAGGAATAGGGGTGGGCATAGGTTGTATCGGTGGCATACATAAACTCGATTCGAATGGGCATGGCAGAGAGCAGCGATTTCTTAGATAAGAGCCGATCCTACGTTACCTAGATCTAGATCTCAAGGAGTGGAATTGTGCACTTCTGGGGAAGCCATAAAAGTACGAAGTGTTGTTGAAGGCGTCGCTGATAACACCTCTAATGACACCACCATGACGTTCGGCAGAGTCAAAGGTTTGAGAAACTATTTCCATCCAGCAGGTAGATCTTGATAAGTGAACGTCAATGCGTGAGCAGCATTCGACATTGGCAAAGGTCCGCGCTGGCATGTTGTCAGCTTTGCAGATATACCTACTCACCAGCAATATCCTGGAGTGCTGTCGGTTGCGATGTACGTCCGGGGGGATCGGTGATTTGCTTTGAAGACACAATCATTGCCGAGCTCTAGCCGACGAGAATTGGTCAATCATTCTGGTATCTCCAGAGTGCCGTCTCTTCGTCTCTTCAAGTTTCACTCGTCGCCCACGTCGCCCACGTCGCGGATATCGCCCATATCGCTCTTATCGAGTTTGAGGCACTTGTCACGCATTTTTGGCGCTTGTTTTAGGACTTCGCCTATATAAGCTTTAGGAATCCACAATCATTGTTGCGGCTCGATCGATCTTTGTTCGTGTAGTATGCGAGGCTTGAAGTTGTGAAATTTGTGCTGCATTATCCCTTCTATAGCCAGCCACAAGAATCTTCGGTCCATATCTATAAAAGTGCTTACTCAGTACGAACATTTTTGACAAGTCACCCCGCTCCAATTGAACCTCATACACCTGAATTCTGGAGAACTTGTCACATGGAGGGTTACCACACCGCTAAAGCAGCTGAACCTGCCCCACCTTTGCTTGCATAAGCGAAACATGTATCCCAGTCACTTCATTAAGCTTGTTGTGTAATTTCCTTAACAATCTTCAAAACATGTTCGTGGTCACCATTCTAGTGGCCGCACCACAGGAGCTGTCCCGCATTTTTGTTATCTTATCTAAATTACCAGCGCTGGCGGACATCATCGTGAATGCGCCTCAAATCCTAATTAAAATGACACTTTTTCAGCGCCTAACGAGATTTTAATTTAAAAACAACATAAATTTGGCCAGACACACACTCCAGAGAGAGAGAGAGAGCGCCGAGGTCTCAAAACAAGGCACAGCCCCATCGCATCGAACACTGGTCGTTTGGAAAATTTACATTTTTACGACACACTTGGTGAAGGTTTCCAACTTGTACAGTAGTTCACTGTCGTCCTCATCGTGGAATAGCTGGCCATATGGTGGCTCGTAAAACAGCCAAGACTTGTAGTGACAGCCATTAAGTGTGGTTCCGATGTTGGTCCCTCATTTCTGTGGCGCGCATCCTGCAAAACTTGTGCTCTGCTCATCCATATTGGCGCTTGGCTATTTTCGCACTTAGTATTCCAGTCAGATGAGTCAGCTACACATGTCCCCATACCACGATCGGCAGCAACCGCCGGCCGCCGGCCGCCGCCTCCCATCCAGCCAAGATTCGTGCTAATTTTGCAAGCAAAACGCATCGTGCCGCATCATTTGTGCGTTCGTCATAAATGGATAGACAATGATGATGAAGATGACTGTGAGTGAGGTTATGATGAGGTGAGCTGCTGCCTTTTGATGGAATAATTTGCAGTGCTTGCTGGCCTTTTGTGGCGCTTCTCTGTGGGTATATGTGCGCGCACGGATGTGGTTATGTCCCTTTCATGCGATAATTTGCGCGTTGGGCCGGCTAAGAGTGACGTTGGGACAAAGTGTCAGTTTGCCTGTTTGAAAGTGATACACGAATGACAGGTGTTGGCTTGGCATTCCCTCTTGATGAAGACATGTTTTTTCAGCAAGTCAGGAACAGGGGGATGCTTCGGGCAGATGAAGCGTGCATTTCAATCATATGTGCGGTTGGTTACAGTTTATGGTCGAATGAGCTCTGAGGTGTTTGTAAAAGGATTCATTTCGTGTTTGTGCTGCCTCAGAATGGGGTTTTGAGTTTCGACTTTTTTTCCATAGTCGGGGCTAGGAGGGAAGGGCTGGAAAGAAAATTTAAGTTGTCACCTGTTTTAGAAAATCTTTTGCAGAAAATAGAGTAGACAGGTAATATTTGCTCGGAGGTTGTGGAAAGACTGGGAATACTTGCCAATGACGGTTGAAGGATGGGTTTTGGGGCGACTTCGGGAGGTTTTCCATATCGTGGACTGAACGTCCCTAAGCCGGAACTCAAAAGGTTCTGACGAGCCAAAAACTATGAGAGTATGTTGTGATCTTTGCTACATTAAACGGGGTTTAGGATGGACTTCTTTGCAAACGGAATGACCGGACCGGAATGATTTCTTCCATAATTGGTTGAAAAAATTGGCTATACCCGTAGTGGAGAATATTGAAAGAGCATATTGCCTAAAAAAAAAACCAACCAATAAAATTCGATGCATTAAAAGACCGATGGCATTTTTTATATCCAAACATCTTTTAAACCGAAATTTTGGAACTGGTTTATACGCTTTGGAAAGTCCTACTTAAATAAATCTTCTGTAGTTATTGGGCTTTGCTAAATTCCATGGTTGTTCCATACCCTGGGTATTGAGTTGATTTTAAGTTGTTTTCCTTTAAATCTGTTCCGGTTGTAGCTCTCCTTTCTTGTCTCGAAATTTTTTAAATTTTTACGCGTAAGGTGTGCTCCCCTGTTTCATTTTGGCCAAAACTAATTTTTTCAAGGCTCAAGATACTCTGAGCTTTCGCATTTTGCAAGCTGCTAAAACCAACACCCACTAAAAATAGTTTATACAATCTCCTCACCAGGCGGCTCTGTAAGTCAACGATTTGACGTTTTGTCAGGAGCTTTTTTTTAAGCGAGAGATACTCAATATTAAAAAATAATTAAGAGAAAATGGAGTCCGAGCTGGAAGATAATGATGGCGATATAATTTTTACTCCGAAAACCTATATTTGGAAAGGTTTGTGCTTATAACTTATTAGAGACCAGAACTTCCTTCATTTTGAATAATGTAAAAGTATGTCGTTCCGGAGACAAATTAAATAATTTTCCTAAACCTTCAGGTAAATGCATGGTCTGGTGTTGGAAAGTTCATTTGACCATTTTGTAATAACATCCCCAATGTGCTGTTCGTAAAAATGCCACCATCGCTTTGAGAACCGTTTGCCCCGATGTCAACATACGAAAACTTAAATTGGGCATCCGCAACTCCAAGAAGAACCATACTATAATGTTTTTTGTAGTTGAACTACACTGTTCCAGTTTTTCTTGGAGCTTGTATATGTTTGCCATCTATAGCACCTAGGCAGTGCGGAAAATTCCAATTGCGGAAGAATTCTCTTTCATCAGCAATCCAACAACTAGTTGATTTAGCTGGAAGATATATTGGTTTTAAAACGTTCCATAGCACATTACATACTTCTGGAATGATTCCTTGAATGGTTGATTTGCCCATGCGGTATATGCAAATGCCAAGGAGCTGTAACTATCTCCTGTAGCCAGATATGTAAAATATATAAATATTATTAAAATGATTTGTTTTTAGTAGTATCAATGTTACCTTAAAGTTACAAAAAGCCTTAATGCTTCTGGCAAGCCTTCTCGATTGCTATATTTAGTCAAAAAAGTTTTCACTAAACTTAAAACAATTTCAAATTGAGGTATTCCCATTCTTGTCATACAAAGAACTTGTCTTCATCGTACTGCCTTATTTCTTGGACCAAGTTGTTGTAGTCTCCTTGACCTTTTCGGTTTTCATTCAAAGGATGAACCCACCACCTGCGATGTATTTTAGTCGCAGCTTCGACTACATCAACTGTTTTGGCTATAGCTAAAACGTTTTCCGCTATTCTTTCCAATTTTTTCAATCCAGTCACCTACATTGTAGGTACACAAAAGTTTATTTTTTTATTAAATATTTAGATACGTAATAACAAAACTACTCACAGTTTCAGAGTTGCGATGGGAAAACATTTTTTAAACGAGTCCAAGTAATTTCATCACAATAATTTGAGTCTTTAAAAAAAGCCTTTATTTTTGTTGACATCTTCAAAGTGTCACAATAGAGCTTTAAGGGAAAATCAAAAATCTTTAACGTGTCAAAATAAAGCTAGCTTTTAGAGATAATTCTTCGCGCTAGATGTCGCTTCCATTATGCGTGTGTTTTTATATTTTGTCTACTTTTCTAACTTTTTTAACATTTTCTTGATTGTGATTGCGGCTTAAGTCTTGGACAAAAACTTCCCACAATAAGAAGGGACTCCGCACCTCATAGTTCCAGCAGAACGAAGCTAATGCTCGCCAGCGCAATATCGATCTCTTCAAAATGTCAAAAGCATCAGTCATAATTCTAGCGATAATTGATATCAATTAGCATCCCGTCAGCTTGGCCATTAAAAATAGATAAACGTTTTGCCAAAGCACCGCCTCCGCCGCTTCCCAACTTATGTCTTCTTATATACCAACGGTATATACCAACACCACTCACCAACAATTCAATTTGCGAATAAAAATCCATCCGCCAAAACAATTTAATGTTTGCAATTATTTATTCCGCACACGGGGCGGCAGCGGCATGTCTTTCATGTCGAATCCGCCTCTCTGGCTAGCTATACATATACTCGTACAATAAAAATTGTTTTTAAAGATTTTTTTCGCCACCGTTTTGTGCGGCATCGTTATTCGTAATCGCATTCGTGTAGGACTGTAGGTACACAGTAATGTTGGCCGTGGTTCATTGAATTCGTGATTAAGTTGACAATCTTGTTGCAACCACCACGATCGAGAGAGCGAGATAGAGGGACAGACGAAAAATGCAAAACGCATTGAAATTTTTAATTCAATCACGATCTATCTGTCGCTTGTGTGCCTGCTGTAGAGTTACAATAGTTATAATATGCCCTTATGGATTCATTGGTATTTCGTGGTACCAATCGATATGGTAAGTAATTTTTATTTTATTGTCACATATGTTTGCCGACGTGAATTGCTTGTTATGTGGAATTTACGAGCGTAACGACTTGTTTTTTGTTCTGAATAATATTTTGTCATAAATACAATTGTGAATTAAGAGTGAAATTATTGCTTGTTTGGGAAAGGAGTGACAGAGTTTATGTGACAGTTAAAGGCAAGGCGTAATTTGAATTAGTTGAAATATGGAACTTTTTATTATGACAGATGAAGTATGCAGTAGATATCAATACTGATAACCGATCTTAGTGTCCAGGCTAAGTTTTAGGAATTCCAACAAATATTGGGATCTTACTTATAATCATTTTCTATATAGTTACATAGTTTCTTGGGCTCACAAACAATTTACAAATTTTAGTGCGAGCTGCATAGCAGTTATACTTTCGAATGTTTGTCAGACGTACCTACGTGAGATGTGGCGCAGTGGAAAAGAATCTTAAGATGTAATTTGTGTTTTTCCGGAATTCAAACCTTGACCCCACGCTTAATGGTCCAACACAATAACTACTGAGCCACTGGTCCCTTACCCAATATTTATACTAAAGGGTCCGCCATCTAACTTTGCAGCCATTTGAATGAAATTATTTTCCATTATTAACCGGAAGGATTGTACTTTTAAATAAAAAAAGAAATTTGAGAAAATATTCAGTAGTTTTTTTTTATAGCATTTTAAAAAAAAAAAGTTATTTGGCGGACCCTGTATAATTTTGAAAAATCCAATTCTTTACAAATCAAAGTAGGTAGGTATACTATAATTTTGAAAATTTGATTTTTCTCAAAAAACAGTACCTACATACGATTTTAGTGAAAATTAAGATATTGTGGTCGTTCCTTAATTGGTAGCAAACTCAGTTTTTTTTTAATTACTGTAAGAACGGATTTACAGGAATTTTTCAAAAATGTATTTCCTGGTTTATATGAAAACTTTGAAAACAATTTTTACGAAAATGAATACTTGAGTAAGATTGATGTTTTCAAAATTGCTGCGTCCTTCGTTTTTCACTGGAGTCGGCGGAAAGAGAACTCTTAAAAACCGCTCATCGCCATTTTTGTTGAGGAACAGAATATACTTTTCAAGCCCAACATTGCAATATTGGTTACAAATTTGTTTGCATTATTTTTACAAAAACTGCTCTTTGGATTTCGATCGAAATATGAAGTTATTTTTTAAGATAACACAAAAGAATTCCAAATAAGATACCGAACTTGGGTTTAACGAAAAACCGTTTTATGTATATTTAAAAAAATAAAATACAATCCACAAGCACCTTCAGCCAGCAAATCTATCTCCGTCAAAAACAGAAAAATGCCCCAATAGACCAGAAACTTCAGCTCCGCTTGTCTTTGTACTCAAAAATCTTGTAAGGCACTTTAAAGGTTCTAGCCAGACTTTGCGAAAATTGTCTGTTACTGAAAACATGCTGAAAAATGCAGAGTGCAGAATTGTACTCTACCTTGTTATTGAATTTAAACCATCATAATTGGTGAATATGTTTAAACCAAAAAAAAATCTCTGTGAAAGAAAACAGCCCATCGAACGTCTACGTAAGAATTTTCGTGTATTTAAATGCATTCTCTCGTTTTGACATTATGTCTAATAGAAAAGGAAATTATTGTATAATATATTTATATTTATCATGATCTTGTTCATAAAAACGGTTGCAGTTTTTAAGTTTTTCATATGAAAGCAAGGGGAATTTTTTTTTTAACTTAGGAAATAGTCCTCAATGTCTGGGAACACTGCTCATAAGTATCGCTTCTAAGATTTTTACCTACCTGCCAAAGAGAATGACGGTAAAAAACAAACCAACCAAACCTTTGAAAAAAGGAGAAGGTTTTGTGTGACCCAATCGTGCACTTTATTTTAAATTTCGCCAGTAGATATATTTATTTGAAAACCATGTACACTCAGGGCGTTGACGACAGTGTATTAAGTTCGGAAATTCTTAATCCAAATACAAAAATCTTACTTTGAGTATGTTTTTTGATTAACCTTTTATTCTCATTTTAAGATCGTTCTATAACAGTAGGTATTAAGAATGTGTAAGCTTAAATTAAGCCCAAAGTCATTTCATTCGAAGGCTGCAAAAACTTGATTTTAAATCGTTGTAAACTTAAATTAAGCTTATGTATTCTTAAACATAGCGCAATGAAGAATGTGTGAGCCTAAATTGAGCTCGAAATCACCTTACTTTTCACCTATTTATCAGCAGTAAGAATAATGCTCAATAAAAGTCAGAATAGTAGCTCTTGAAATAAACCTAGAGAAATTTAAATAAGAACAAGTTATCCTTATAATACAGTTTTATTTGTCGAATTTATTATCAACTCTGTCACTTTTCTGTTTAAGAAAATAAAACAATTTATTTTTTTTTAAATCATATTTATTTATTGAAACAAAAATTCTTAAATTGACTTAAATCTAAAATATATCTTTCCATTATTTAATGGATACCAATGTAAGGGTGGACTATTGAAGTCAGACATATTTTTTATTACAATTGTATTTATATTAAATTAATATTATTAATTAGTTATCACATGCACTTTATAACACTTTTCCACTGTTTTATTTTTTCAAAGAACTCATAACTACGGAAACACGTAAACTCTACGAGATATCAATCGGAATGAATGAACTTTTTTTTATCCATCATGCAAGTTCTTCATGTTTGGAGAATATAAATTCATATATTATCATGATCGTTTAGATCTTAATTCGTACCTCTGCACATTAATCCAGCATGCAAGTTTAAGATTATTTGGATTGGAGAGTATAATTCTTGCTCGATCCTGTATTTGTGAGCAAAAATAATTATTCAGGTGATATGATTCAGATTTCAATATTGCACAGGCTGATTTAATAATAAAATAAAATAAATTGTTATTGTTTTTAGAATCATTCGGTTTATTTTGAGATTGATCGGACTAGAATTTAGCTTGCGATATTTTTCTGAGTGTAAGAAGTCAAAAAATGGAGGAAATGATATAAATCCACTCTTCCGATGGTCGCATTGTAGACATGTGAAATAGCCAAACAAATGTAAGCAAATCTAATGTGTTGAATTATTCAGAAAATAAAAGCCTCAAAGTCTCGATCCACTTACGCGCCAATACTGAAAAAAAAATTGTATCAAGGGCCCAAAGTACGCCCCATGCGCGACAGCCTTCAATTAAAAACGAATAGATTCATGTTGAACATAAAATGTTAACAAAACACAAGTTGTCATACCGCGGTGCCGGGGCACTTTGACAGATCGTAAATTATATCTCCACACAGCCGCGCACAACGCTCATAAAATTCACGTGACATTGAGAAAACAATTTTTCGTTTTACTACATGTACCCATACACACACATATTGAACGCAGCTCCTTGCGGCTTAGTTTTATTAATTAGTTCCGCTCCTATAAACTCATAAAAAAAAGCGTATTCCTCTCTCTCGTCTGATTGATAGTAAGCAACTATGCGATTGCGATTAATCTCCCTCCCTCCATCACCGTCAGCGTCACCAATTTGCAGAGCGATTATTACCGTCTGCAGTGGTGGTGGACAGGACCCATTATTTGGTCGTTCATCATCGTCTAAAGGAAAAAATTCTGGTTTTGCATCTTCCTGCGGATATCTGCACTGCACCAACATCCAAACGGGGAGGAGGAATAAAAATTAATATTTACCTTGTTTTGGGCAAAAGACTATAATCAGGACGATTGCGATGAGAGGATAACAGCCCGTAATTACACCTTGTTAGAGGCCCACACACAGAGCGTTGTGCTGCAATCTGGACTCGGAGCGAGTTGAAAAGTGCACGAAACTGACTGCCGGCCGTTGCTTCATATTTGGTCTCAACCGTGGACTATCAAAATATGCAATTTGCCTGGCAAAAGTGAGTCGGAAGAGAAACTCCTTGTGAGCGGTCGCCTAACCCCGGGCGCACTTAACCTGGCCCTCACCCATCAGTCGCCCGGACTGTAATTTAATGGTTGTGAAAAATGGGCGATTACTGTCATCACACCGGTTCGTAAAAAATGGGACAAGTATGATATGTGATGTGATGATTGCATGATAGGTTTTATGGGAGCCATTTAAGCCGATGACCTAAGGGTGATCGCCTTCAGGGACTAGATGCGGAGAGCTACGTTGCTATCAGTCTAATAAATCATTGTGCGGTGACCCGGGGAGGGAGGGAAAGGCTTGGAGGATAAGTAAGCTCTTAACTGTCCCAGTTAAAGTAAGTGAAGAAGCGTCACTCTTCACCCCATCAAATAACCCTTTGTAACGATCGTCAACAGTTTAACATTGAACTCTGATGGACACAAGTGCCTGTATACGGCGGTAAACTGGTGAATCCTTCATCTCCACTCATAATGTACATTGCCGTCGCCGAGACTAATTGCGTTGTTTCTCCTTGGTACCGATTCCAACCTTTACCAGTGATCGTGGGCCATAGATCGATCTTCCATATTACCTTCGCTAGAGCGCATAACACCCTACTGCGTCACACAGAAAAATAAATTATAGTGCCAACAATTTTCGTTGGTTAAAATGAACTAAAATATGAAAATCTTTGATTTAATGAAATTGTTGGCAATGATGCAATAAAATTATGCCTACGCTTGAAAACTTAAAAAGGAGTTTTTGTTAACATAAATAATATTTAACTCACCTACTTTTAACTTACAATTTTTTTTAGGAATCTCAAAATTTTTCGCTTAACAATCTTTTTTTTTCTGAGTGTATGGTGTACATTTCGCGGCCCTGGTCATTGATCGCCCTGCAGTTGTCTAGTCATGGATATCTCAATCAAGAATGAACCACGTCATTTCAAAAACCGTATAAAAGCCGGTTCCTTACAACCGACGCCAAGTTCTCCTCAGAATCATAATATGACTCACACTGCGTTTTTGCTGGAAACTTCACAAATGCCAAAGCGTGGCTGAGAGCAGTCCCTTAGTCCTACTACCTGTTACCCTGGCTTAAATTTTTGGTGACAGACATTCACCCCTATCGAGGTATCCGTTCGGAAAAAATTCCGATACGAAAGTCAAATCTGATCGGAACCTAAATGCGTTCGAAGTATCCGTTTCGGAACCAAATAAATGAAGCATATAAACGCGTTCATTGCACATTAAAATGTTCCGCAGCAATTATTTGTCGGAGAGCTTCGGAAAAAAACGCGGTTCCACGCAATGCGACAAGGTGCGCTATAGTCATCGGAGAATTTTTCCGAAAGTTGTATCGGAACGGATATCTTGAATGGAATTTCTCCGATTTCATACAAAACGGAGAGAATTCCGTTCCGAACGGATACCTCGATAGGGCCGATTATTTTCGAAGAAATTGCCACTCACTGGAGTATACTGTGTTGCGCAAGTACTACTCATGTCTGAATGTCTTAGGCCTAAGTCCCGCTGGGACTTATCGACGAATATTCGAACTCATGTTAAAACTGTGCAAGCCGTTCCGCCAAAAATCAACATTGACAAAGGTCCCAAAACACAAAGTATCGCCCAACGGCGAGGGTCAAGCCTATGGTGGTACCTATCTCCTATGAAGACATAGGCTCCTTGATAGTCACGCATTGCCAAAGTCTCTGAGCTTCACGTATTTAAAAAGGTCTCAACTGAAGTACCATAGCTGCAGACGTAGTTTGGGACTACTGCTGGATCCATGCACCGACTCGCTCTAAAAGAACCATAGATACGCTTTGGCAAAGCTCCCAGCCCCGCGAGTGCTACTTGCATCAACTCGGTCTAAGTTTGGCATAAACTTTATTAATTGGGAAGCTCCAAATGCGTAAGCTCTACTCTTACCATGAGTACGCATCGACAAAGTTCTAACCTCCACTCCGCGATGAAAGTAGAAGCTTCTACCAAAACCGTGTACTCGCTCTAACAGAGCCTACATTGACGACGATCTTAGCAACGCGGGCCTTGCGGATCGACAGAGATCTTAACTCCATAAGTGCAACTCATCGACGATGATTTAAGCCGCTGCATGTATCGACTCGGTAGAAGACCACGCGGGACTTTCTTTGATAATGCTGACATTTTTTACCGAACGGCACTTGCGGGACTCCTTATTCAAGTCGCAAATACCAAAAAAAAAAAAAAAACGGGAATCGGAGCGAGATTCAACTTGCAGAATACTGGATAAAATTCAAGTGTGAAATACGGCCTATGGGACTCGTTAGACTTCCTCGTGGCAAAGCCAAAAGGTTAAGTTCTACATTAAAGACCCAATGGCCTAAACTTGTTCTCCAAGGGTCTACTGCTCACCAAGACACGACCTTATAAAAATGAGCCTATTTGATGACGAGTCTCGGCGGCTCTACAGAGAGTGGGAGAAGATGACGGGACATATGCATAGAAGAGCGTTTTCGGACTCGTTATGAGATTTGAAACATAAAACCCGGAAGAGTGCCGGAGTTTATAAAGAGCCTCAGCACTTCCCAGTATTTAAAGAAAAGCAGACAGCACAGAAGACCTCTAGCAATGTAGTCCATCATTTAAGGGCGTCTTACATGTGGTTCCTTAGGCGGCGTAGCACAGTAAATAAATATAAGCGTTTTCAGAAGCGAATAGTTCAAATGACAGTGTAAGCGAAGCCTGCCAGCGAGCGCAGCGGTTCCGTGGGACAAACACCGTCGGCTGTTCCGAATTGGAGGTAGTTAAAGCTTGACAAACCCGGCACTACCATAACCATGGTATAGTCAGACCATTGGTGTCGCATACAACACAACTTCTAATTGAATTGTGAAAAGGGCATAAGTAAGACAATCTGCTTGTTATAAGTTGACGTAGTCCAGTGAAGTCATTGGGGACGTTCAAGTATCTAGTTTAGTAAGTCTGGCAGCTCTCTCGCTAGATGAAACTCGGCTCTGATTGAGGGAAATCGGTCGTGAAAGCAGATGTTCCAGTTGACGTTTATGGAGGGGTAGCCGACGAGTCTAGTCGAGAAATTCGTGTTTACTAGGTTGACAGTTTCATATGTGGCTGACGTAGAAAAAGTGACGTTCCCGACCAATGTAGTTTTCTCGTTCAGGTTATACATCTCATCCAAACCAATCTAGTCGACTTAAGATAACTAGATTCTTGAATGTGCCCATTCCTTTATTTTCTAAACTCCGTTTTTTACCTGAGCTTCTTATACAAGCATCTTTTGGCGTGGGTTTTTCTTACGTTTAGAGGGGACTCACAGTCAGTGCCGGCTCCAGCCAAACTAGCGCCCTGTGCACGATTTACAGAAAGCGCCCTTCTTAAGGTTCAGTACCCAAAGGAAAACGGAACCTTATTAGTTTCGCTTTTGTCCGTCCGAACCCACTAGAGCAATTTTGTTTCATATTTGCACACATGCATAAGTCTTTTCACGTCACACAGAAGGTATAGACTTTCAATGCGTTTTTTTTTATTGCGGTCCCTGAACTAGATTCTCTTGTAAAATATAAGTGGATGTGCAAGAAATATACCTACACGAACAGGGTGGAATATTTTGAGAGTATGTAGGTATGAAGTGAACTTGCATAGGTCTAGTGGGACTTTTTAATTTTGCGATATTTTGAGCTAGATTCCCCTTGAAGTTACAACATTGCAAGTGATGTGAGTTAATGTGCAAGAAATAATTCAGCACAGGTGTGATGGATGTTGTTATTTTGGGCTTATTTGAACAAGCTTTCTGTTTCAAATGCAAATGGCTGTATTTGTTCGCGCAAGATAAAATTAATTCTTCTTTCCTAGCAATGCGCCCCCAGAACTTGTCGCCCTCTGCATTTGCACATCTTGTACATATGGTTGGTCCGACCCTGCTCACAGTTGTTTGACATACCATGAGTGGAGAAACTTTCTCAAGAGAGTTGGATGTCTTTTTTGGTAGAAAACACATTGTTAGCAAAAATATGTGCTTAAGCCTCTCTTACAGCTTACAGTGTCAATCCACAATTTTTCTCATCAGATGTCGCCCAAACTAATAGAGGACCCTCCCGCTTTGTGATAGAACTTCGCTCGACCAAACGCATTCCAAAAGTGCAGGCAGTAATTGCCCAACTTACCTGAACTCCATGACCAATAAAACGTCTCCAAAACTCAATAAAACCACCTCTTCCAATGAAACGTCTCCAAAACTCAATAAAACCACCTCTACGTTCGATATTTATTTTATAATTCTTTTTATTGAAATTTGAATAAATTATCTAATCTATGCAATAAAATCTACAAAAGGATTAAAATTCATAATGCGCTAAACAAAAACTTCCAGTCCTACAAAAAGTCATAAAAACGTATACTTTTTAAAAGCACCATTCTTTCGAGGAAAACTTCAATTAAAATAAATAAAAAAAGAACCGAGAAACAAAAATAAAAACTTAAACTGGCCACTGGTAAACTTTTTATAAAATTTTCTGAAAATGTATAACTTTCACTCTGATCCGCACTCATTCATTTGCATTTACACACCTACTACAATATTTATATGTAATAATAAAAATGTATTTTGTGAACAATTAAAAAAAAAATAGAGTAGTGCATCTACAACTCCTCCAGGCAGCGCACATTCGTCAGCATTATTCTCGTCAATCGCCACACCTGCTTGGCAGCATTTTCTAGCGCACCAGGACTCTTTCCCTTGAACAAGTCCATGTTTGGCAGGAAATAATGCGGACACCGTCGGCACTGTAGGCAGGATATTAGTTGCAGGAAAATTCCATTAATTCGATCGGCGATACAATTCTCCTCCCATTCCATTTCGCGGGGATGCTTCTCGCACTCGTATAGTAGCAGTGTCTTTAAATGGTACGAGGTGACAGGATTGCCGGGCAGGTCTAGATGACGGTCACGCAATGTTTTTAGGATGCTTAAGCAGCGACGTCGACTGGCACCTGAAAGAAAAGAGACGGTTGTTTCATTAATGGATATTGCGTGTTAGGTGCGTGCATGTGTGAGTGTTTTCAGTTTTAAACGCTATGCAATTGCAGAGATTGATGTTTGTGCTAAAAGGAAATTAATTGATATACGGGTAGAGATGGTAGGTTGTGTGTGCGCTCGCGCAACCAGCCCAGCGTGTGCGTGCCTTGATAAAGTGAGACACTAATGGTGTTTTGAGAGATCGTCGTCAGACTGAAACATATTTCTTCAATTAAATTGCGATAAGCGCAGCTAATTTATGGCAGAAGCTGTTAGACGCAGAAATAGAAGCTTGCCAGGCGGTTGGACCTGTATTCCGCGATAGATCGGCGAGAAGGATCTTTTGTTAAAGATTCAAAAGTCACTTGAAAATGGTAGGTTCTTAGTAGTTCCTTGGCGAAGATGGTTTGTCAAGTAAACGGTAACAAATGGCAGCTGAAAGCTGTAGGAATAGGGGGACAGCGATGCTGTAACTCTAACTAGGAAGGGCAGAGCGGGGCTAGAAGTAAAATTTTCGATTTAGTTTGATGCTGGTCCTATGATTTTGCAAATGAGCGAGCCAAACCGGTTGTGAAACAACAGCAATATTTAAGCTGCAAAATATACCAAAAAAGTCCAATAAAATCTGAGCACAAACGTCAAAATATTATATTTTTTTTAAAAAGAGGGGTTGTTACAACCAACCCGTGTTACTTTTAACCCCGTCTTCCCCAATCAGTTCCGGTTGTGCTACTAATATGGTCGTCCCATTTCGGGGTTTTGGTAACTTCTAAAAATTCCAGCTATAGATTTTTATATCTGAAAATTTTTGTATGGAGCCCTCACTACAAATCCTTTGACCCAAATTGCACAATCAACTGAATCTAAGATATATCTCTACAGTATAAGGCAATTTGTGAGCCAAAGTGCTGAAAAAACTCACTTTGCATGGTTGTAAGACTGGGTCGCAGCCAGAACTCTTACTAATAGAGCAGAAGGCGCCTGATGCTCTAGGTAGCTGTTAGGTGTTCTTGTGGCTGGGTCCATTGTGTCCAAAAATGATGCAAGATACTGCAAGATTTCAAAACAGTCTTGAGCCCGAGTGCGTTGTTATTCGGTGCAGGGAAATAACTTCACATGGGAAACAACTCAACATCGAGTGGGAAATAATTTCACTTATTTTATGTGACGTTATTTCCCACTGAAAGTGAGCAATAACCTCACTTTTCTGTGGGAAATAATATCTCTTAACACGCGACGACATTTTATGTAAGCTCACAATTCATAAACAGTGGAGAGTGTATGGGGGGTTATGCTGCCCCCCTGCTTGGGGTCACTGTTTGGGGGAGGGAGTAGGTGCAAGGGTGGGTGTATGCCAAGTTTAATGTTAGTTGAATATATTAAAATCCTTACAAATAATTCGATTTGGTTTCTGTTTTCCAGTTAAAATCGAAAAATTCTCAATTCGTTGGTGGGAAATAATTTCACAAAATTCGTGGTGCCCGCTTTTAGTGAGAAATAACTTCACATAAAAAAAGTGAAATTATTTCCCACTCGATGTGGAGTTGTTTCCCATGTGAAATTATTGCCCGTGAAGTTATTTCCCTCCACCTTGTTCTTCCCCTTTTTATATTATTTTCGAGTTTCCACATGCATCAGGCTTATAACAATTGCATTTCTATTTATCTGGTTTTGGTTTATAAAAGGCGTCAAGCCCCATATTCAATTCCGCCCATACTTTGTGAAGTACTTTATTTAACAACTTTCATGTTCAAATCGTGTATAGCGCCATAAGGCTAACATGCCACCTATGCCAAAGCTCCAGGGTTTTTGCACGACTTTGTTATGTGCCACGCCCCCTTTCACAATTCTGTCCACTTTCTACAAATTGTTTCAAAAATGCCTAGATGCACTAAATTTCATTTGTAGGGTCCTAATATATATAGTTTCAAATGATCTTCGTTTGCTTCGGTTTCACCACGCCTAGTTGTAAAATTGCGCCCACATTTTCCACGGTTCTACTTGGTACAGACGATCCACAATAATTTACCAAAGTCTACAAGTCTTCATCAGCTACAAAATATAGCTGTTTGAAATAACTTTTTTGGTAAGATAGACATAGCATTTCCAGGTTTGATTGTTAAGCGAGAGGTGCCACGCCCCCTTTTCTGAAACCGTATATATAGTGCTAGCAGACATTTTTTTAAGACTCACGTATTATCGGCTAAAAATATTCTTAAAACCCAAACAAGATAGACAGAGAGAGGGGTCAAATAAATTTTATTTCAAGATTCATATTTTCATATTTCATATTTATTTAAATAAAATTATTATGTTTTTGTAAGAAGTTTTAGCAAAATATTTTTAGAGTCGCTTACGTTTGCGACTATTGAGCAGTTTTAACCGCGATGCATATGTAGATCTACTTCAAACTATTTTTAAATACGGGAAACCACTATTTCCTTTCTCGAATTTTAATCTTATTCCCATAGCGCAGAGAAACGATTCAGGCATCTATCAAATCATCCGGCCACTGACTTTGGGAGACCATTTTATCTACTGGCTTGTTATTGTTATTTACTTCAAATCATCATCGACTGTTTGATATTTTTAAATTGCACGTGGACTGGTTTCAAGAACGCCCACTGTCAAGCATATGACTCCGTGGCGCAACGGTAGCGCGTCTGACTCCAGATCAGAAGGTTGCGTGTTCAAATCACGTCGGGGTCAGTTGAAGTGTCTTTTTTTTATTTTTATTTTTTTCCTAAACAAACAATTTACATTCGCATCAAATTAAAATAAAATTTCATCGGCAAAGCAATAAATATTTAACTTAAATTGTTTCTGTCACAAACACGGCTACAAGTGGGCACAAATTTATCGATGACTTGGCTTTAAGACAGCCAGTGATGAATGTGGGTATGACGATATTCGACAGCCTTTTTAGAACTGCATTCAGTATTTTCAAAAGGAAAACATACTTCAACTCGACATTGTGTACAGGAATTTAATGAGGAATTAATTAATTTGTTGGGAAAATTTATGATTCCTTGTTGCGTTCATAAATTCTCATAATTTTGTATTCGGGTCAAAACAAAACAATTTATAGTGTGTTGAGTGGTTGTTGATTTTAATGATTATTTTTATCGTTATACGGATGAGAGAATAAAATAAACAACAAAAACAATCATAATAAAAAGGAAAACATAAATACATAGATTCGAAGCGAAGATATTTGTGATGACCAGGAGCTTGTAAGTTCACTTGGTTTTGGATATCATAAAAATATTAGAAGCATTGGTTTTTAGTTGAATTAAAAAAAAATGAACAGAGACGCAAGTTTTTATTTTACGACTTTGAAGTTATGGTTTTTGATCGGTCGCTAAAGAACCGAACCGAACCATTCAAGCAATTAAGCCGAATATTTACTGAACTCTTTGTGAAAAAAAAAAATATAGTCCACAAAATTGGGTTGGCAGGTTAGGATAAGCGGCCATTTAATGGAAACTATTTTCAATAAATAATCGGAGAGTGTGCTTTCGTGAATAGAGCAAGCAAGAATGTTTTTAAAAGGATTTTTTTCGGGCTCATTTAAAAAGCATTATTTTATTTTTTAAAAATACTTCTTCGCCGCAAGGAGAACCTAAAACACTTCAGAAGGGAAAATAAGCTATTTATTTGATAAGTTGAGTTGAACTTATTTAATGAATTTACTCTTATTGTTAATAATTTCATTTAGTTTTTAAAATATTCATCACTTTAATACGTGAGAGTTAATGGGTTCAGTGGATTTTTTTTTTGTTTTGAGTAAGGTTTATTATTTATTATGATAAGGGACCTTATAATGGTCTAAATGTGTCGGCTAGCCGACAGACACTCTAATCTAGCCCAACCTAAGGTTTATTTATGATTTTTTTAATTTTTGTATTCGTTGCTTTATTTTGACTTTAATTTTTGATTGCATTTCAGTGACTGTTTTTGTGACTTGATTTTAGGTTTTTTACTGTTTTTTTTTTTCAGACAAATCTGACTGGAAGGGCGATTCCAAAATGGCAACGCTGTTGATAAGTTGTATGCAACGGCCAAGTTCACCAATTGCTTAATGTTCCCAACTATCTTGAAGCTTGCCTTATATAAGGCCGTGGCGAAACGTTTGGATTTTTCAGACATAATAAGCGGCTTTTATTTTATCGCTCTTTAAAGTAATAGAAACATACATTTTTTCAAAGAGTCTAAATTTGATTGTCAGTCCCCCACGGCATATATTTACAAAATACGCATAATTCATTCACGCATTTCTCGCTCACGGTTGTAGTAATTCAACCCATAGGTTCGTGAGCTATAGCAGACTTTAATACCATAAATTTGCAACGCTGTAACTCTTGTAACGTCTGTCCTATATTTAGTGGAACACATTCTGAACAGACTTCTTCAAATAGTTGTAGATTTGGTTATTGGACTTGCATCTAGTTCAGTTAGAGCAGTTAAATTGACTCAGTGAGCTGCGTTCAACCGAACTGAAGAAATTGCATAGGCATCACTTTTAGACGTGCCTTTCACTCATTAGAGCACAGTTCTGTTGGTGCTACACAAGCCAAGTTTGAAGACAATTCTACTTATGATTAAATATCTTTAAGGTTTCTACTGTCATTTATGACATAAAACATGTGCGTTTTAAATGCATTACGAAATTTTTCCCAAAAAGGACTGCGAAAAAAGATCGCCTCTTTAGCACTTTATTAAAGGTCACTTCCTAACTTCTTTTGCTGTTCAGTCGTTTTTTTTAGGTGTTTTTGGGGCTAGCATTTCAGGACTCGATGTTCTGCGTTATGGGCAATTTGTATAATTTGTAAGTAACTTTATGGATGTTTTCAAATGACTTCTCAATCTATTTGTAGTTATGCTCTACGCAATCCAAGAAAAGTTTAAAAAGAGCCACTAAGAAACGTTGAAAAATAAGCGAAGAAAAACGCTCCACAGGGTGTCAACAAATTAAATTCGATTCAAAGTCAAAACTTTTTTTCTCACTCCTTATAATCAAATTTTATGTACCTAGTAGTAAAAGATCAGAAAGAAATTTCAAACAATTCTTCAGGCGCATCGAAAACTTCGTAGATACGTAGTCAGTTTTATGCAAGATGTGCTCCGTCAATAACAGCATACATTAACTTGGCGCAAAAAATTCTGAAGAAATTCAGCAGCCACACCAGCAGCATTTTCATTTCTCAAAGCAAAATATATTTTTAAATATAAACTTAAAGGCAGTTTATTAACAAGGATAGCGCAGTCAATGCTTGAACTGTGTGTGGGTAATTTGAGCGGTATTTTTATTGTCCATTCTTAGGATGATATTCAGCTTTAAGAGAATAATACCTGCAGATGGCCACAAACATACATAAGCATTTAAAATTGCAATCGAGTGAATTTTTTAACAATTGCTTCTGTTTCTATACATCCTGAAAAGTATTTGTTACAATTTCTTTTAAACTTGGTTCTGGAATAAGTGGTACCATTAGTAATCCATACATAGTGAAAATTGTCATTTGAATAAACACTGCCTACATTTAGGGGACTTTTTGTAGGGCGAACACTTAAAGCCGTCATAAGGTAGAGACACTTTTCACTTTAAAATGACGTTGGGCAGAATAGGTATATTTCTAGATATTTTCTTAGAGCGTAGCTAAACTAAGCTAAGACCGTTGGACTCACTCTTATTCCCATGAACGTTTCCCGTATAAACATGGCACAATGGACATTTTGTCAGAACAGGGAAACAGTGCAAAGTCGGGAAGACAACAAAATTCCATTTTAAAGTCAAAACAAATGCCGGCATTTTTCCTTCTCAGTCTTTCAAGGCCAAAACCAAATGTATATTTTTAGATTTTTAAACTGGATTTAATGTCAATTCTTAGTTCAATCTATCGTTCTCTCTATTTGCTTCGCTGGGTACAGTGATGGGACTTCTACCACTTAAGTGGTATTTCTACCACTTTTTACACTTTCTGAAATTCTACCAACCTGGACTCGAAATCTACCACCTTTTACTCATCGCTATTCGCAAATAATATTTTTTTTTCATCATGGTATTAAATTGAAAATTGTAGCTATACCTACTCGCCTTAATTTTACCATACACACTCCGCTATCAGTATTTTTCTCTGAGAATTGCATCAGCAAAAACTTCGCATTTACTGCGCTAATATTTATATTTGCTATGTTTTGACTTTTTGTGTTTAATGATGAGTTGAATCTATGGCGTTTTTTTCTGTAGTTCTTTTTTATATTGATTAGTTTACCTCAAAAACTTTTAATTCTTAAATAATATCAAGAGTTATAGGAAGTGAAAGTGCGTAAATTCTTGGTTCCTACAACGAGTAAAATTTTGTTTTCTACCCCTTTTCTACCTCCTTTTTCTAAGGCTATCTACCACCGTTTCGCTTTTCTCAAGTCCCATCACTGGCTGGGTGTGGGTATGACGTTGATGGGAATTAATCGATTGTGTAGCCACACTCTTTGGTCTGGGCTAAGTGGGAAAGACGTATCGGGAACGTAAGTTGATTTTATGTCAGTAGAAATGAGAAGAAAAATCTGCCGGTCTCGACCTATGACCTATTTAATCTGTTAATTAAGTACCGGCGTACTGCTGTGCAATGCACTTGCCATTAGCATATGACTCCGTGGCGCAACGGTAGCGCGTCTGACTCCAGATCAGAAGGTTGCGTGTTCAAATCACGTCGGGGTCAATTGAATAGTAATTATTACTTTTTTATTTTAATGCCATCGACGGTTAGTGCTCGTAGTAGTAAATGGGGAAAATAGTGCAACTAATGCTTTGTACAAGTAAAGGCATCAATTCCACAAATAATTGTTGAGTCTTTAACAGAGACAGCCGACCTCAAGGAGAATGACAGCTCTTGACCTAAAAATGAAAATTTTCTCTTTTAAAATTATTATCAAATGCATTTGCTATACGGAAATCCGTATCAGTGTTTTTATATCGTGGGATTTATCACTTTTTGTGGGAATTTCGATGTCCGAAAAGCCTTCCGTGGGATAAAGGGATAAAGCACCAAATCGTGGGGATTTCAGAAATCTGACAGAAAACATTCAAGCTATGAATTATCAACAAAATTTTATGGACATTCAGCCATAAAAAACAGCTCATGTAAATCGTCTTTTATCAAAATTTTCTAGTACCACAAAATAATCATAGCAATGTTACAAACTGCTGTTTTTATACTAAGTGTTAATTTAACGTGATTTTTTTTCCGTGTAATACAAATTTTATTTAAAAAAACTGGACTTTGACGCAAAAAAGTATCGTGGGATTTTAAAAGGGAATTTGAGGGTGAAAAGGGAAAAAAGGAAAAATGACCACGCTTCGTGGGATAAATGAAGAGAGAGTACTAAAACACTGATCCGTATTAACAACTGTCACGAAATGTCAAAAATTCGTTCCCTCTACCAGAACAGCAATCAGTAAAATAAATCCTTAAAATAAAATTGCTGCGCTGTTACACGTTCAGCGTACTCTAGGCAATCCTTATACCTACGTCATTTAGAGTCCGTAAGGCACAACAAAAGCAGCCATTTTGTTTTAACAAATTACCAGGTGGTTCTGGTAATAGGTAGGGTTGGGTTTTACGGGGGAGTTACAGTTTAAGACTCAGACAGAACTCTAATTACACTTCTTTCGCTGATGATATTTCACTTCTCAAACAGCGTGGTGCTGGAGCACCCAATTGGGTAATTTCGCTCTAGTATTTCAGCCTTGCTCAGAGCCAAAGTAAAATAGCTCACATTTGTCCCAAAACTCAAACATAATTTTCTTAAAAATAAATGTTTAAAAATTAAAACAAAAATCAGAGAATGAGAATTTACTCGACTGAACGCCCTCACTTAACAGTTGAAACGGTGCACCAAGTGAACGCACCCAGCGCGTATTTATTAAAATAAACTACGTTATGGAATGGATACATTAACCTTGGACCTTTTTTTTTTAAGAAATATAAATAAACTTCCCCCTTGTCATTTTAATTTGACTAACTTTTGTGAAGTAGCTGGGAGAATGGCTCAACTCCACAATTTCTCCAAAACAACGCTGCTCGCCGAGAATAGAAAACTCCCAAGAAATCTCCTCAATTGAAAGTCTTGAGCTCTGCTTCAAATTTCATTCGTCCCAACAATAAGCAGCTTCCTAAAGCTGTTGCTTGTACAAGAAACTATAATATATGGACCTGTCGAAATGACAAAAGAATATTTACAATTAATACAAAGATTAACATTCTGCAGACTCATTAAATAGTTTTTCTGCTTTTTGGTTCCTCCAAGGTCAGATTTTGAAATTTCACACAGATCATTAAAGATCAATAAACTGAGGCCCAGAGTCACTAAACCTCTCTCGATCCATATTGTAAATAATATCCATACATTTGAGTGACAACGCGAAGAGATGTTTCGAGAAAATACCAAAAGCACAATGACTTTCTCTCGACAGAGCCAATAAACAATACTTACCATGGATTCACATCCAACTCCACGATCTTATCATCCTCAATCTATTTCGACAACTTAAACGGCCTAAATTATCATCTTGAGTTGAAATAATATTTGAATTGATAATTCGTCGTTCGCTATGCGTGGCCACCACAGTCCATCGCCACCTGCCGCTGCCGAAGGGGACCAAACACAACAATTTACACCAAAGCTCATCATAATTTCCTTGTCGTGTGTTTACGAAGAAACGAGTCAAATGTCGCATGCTGATCTCTCTCGCACGAAATGAATTATTAATTCAAAATCTAAATGCAAATTTCAACAATAAGAAACTGAACACGATCTCTTATCGATAGGCCAATTGAAAAAATAAACCCACAAACTTGTGGATAAAGTCATGGCAAGTCATTCCTAAATATTTATTTTTGACATTTGACAACCACTTTGCGGGTATTTTGGTTGTTTCGTTTTAGCGGACAAACTCCAAACTTTGAGGTGAACTCTTCGGCACAGCGGGTGGCACGAACTGTATATTTCTTTTTCACTGAATTTGTAAATTTATAAATACATAGTAAATCATTAGAGGCGCATAATAAAAGCATATAGAAGATGATAGCACAACGGTTGCGGTGATGAGTACTCTTTGATTTATGCGTTTCTGAGGAATTAATTGTGGTTTTTAGGTTATGCCCGCGTGAATGCGGATAAATCATTTATTTGGAAGTGTGTATTTCTTGTGTAGTACGCACTGACGCCTACTATTTTTCCCGGTGACGGTTTGGCTTGGTCTGTTTGAGCTTATTATTGGGAATTTCAGCATAATCTTTGTAGGTTCAAGTTTCGAATACGGATAGAGGGGAGATGTTCGGTATCACCAAAGATGAATGAGAGTGGTTGTCGCCTTATTTAAAACCTATGATAGGTCGATGAAATGTGAGAGTTTGAGTTTCTACAACTGATACTCATGGGAAAATGACCACCAGTTTTGTGTTTAGTACTTCGGGCCTTACCAATAAACATTTTTAGTTTCGACTCTAATTTAAGTGGCTATATTTGCCATACAAATTTCGCAATAGTAAGCTTTCGTAAATTTAAAGTCGAGAACAGGATTTGTTATTAGTATCGCTCTTCTTGTATAACAGACTTTCTTGCAGACTTTGAATTGTATTTTTGAAACACAATGTGCCGTACCAATAACATAATTTAGTCTTGACTTTAAATGTACGTAAGCTCACAATTGCGAAATTTATATGGAAAATATAGCCACTGTCAACTACTAAGTTTTAGATTCGAAACTAAAAATGGATATTGTTAAGGCCCAATGCGTGCTAGTAATAATCGTATTTAGTGTCAAGTCTAGATTTTACAAACTCACAACGGGGGACTTTTCCATACAAAAAAACCATTGTGACCTACACTATATTTAAGCCGCGATACCTACTAATAATCATTTTTAGTGTCCAGGATACATTTTTCCAACTCACAATAGGCAAATTTTCTATACAAAATTGCATATTGTGACCTACAAAATATTTAGTGTGCAGGTTAAAAATGATTATTAATAAGGCCCAAAGCGCCGTACAGTCTCGACTTTAAATGTACGGAAGCTCACAATTGCAAAATTCGTGTATCGCAAATACAGCCACTGTGAACTACTAAAAATTAAAGTCGGCACTAAAAATGTTTATTGGTAAGGACCAATGCGTGCTATAATAATCGTATTTAGTGTCGAGTCTAGATTTTACGAACTCACAATGGGGACTTTTCCATACAAAATTGCATATTGTGACCTACAAAATATTTAGTGTGCAGGTTAAAAATGATTATAAGTAAGTCACAAAGTGTGAAGATCTAAAATGATTGGGCCTTAGCAGTAAACATTTTTTAGTCTCGACTGTAAATTTTCTTATATTTTTCATACAAATTTTGAAATTGTGAGCTTTTGTAAATTTTGAGTCGAGAGTAAAAATGTTTATTTAATAAAAGGAAACAGAAATCCAATTGGAAATGACAAAGAGATTGTAATAGGTCATAGACCATGAACTAACCGGCTTTAGAAATAATTGTCACAGTGCCGCACTAATAACAATTTTTTTCGAGTTTAAATCTATGAAAGCTCACAATTGCGAAATTTGTATGGAAAATAAGGTCACTCTGAACTATACTAAAATTTAGAGTCGAAACTAAAAATGGTTTTTTGTAAGGCTCACAGTTTTCAAAAAAGATTGATATTAAAAGACGACCTATGATGGCATAAGCTTAGGCATCCCTGCCGTAAAATGCCACTCAAGGTTCTTATAATTGATGAATTGTGGACGCAGTGAGTAGATTTATAACCTATAACCGAGGATGATATCGGAACTTGTATAAAACTGCTGTCAAAGTTGCCCTTAAATTTGGACTGAAACTAAAAGATGTAAGATGCTGCTGACGATGTGAATTGAGTTTTAAATGACTTGTCCTGTCAGCTAGAACCTGTGCAGTTTATCTAACGAAAATATCAGAAAGCTTGTAACTAGAGGGCTGAAATTTTTGAACGTTACAAAAAATCACAAGTCACGAAGAATGCCTTCTTTCATAAAAAAAAACTGTCGAAGCATTTTCTGATGCTCGAAGGTTGGTTAACACCATAAAGGTCTAGCTTGTGTATGGAAACCCTCAGAAAAGCCGATGGCACCTCCACTGCAAAAACAGTCTTCGGCTCAGATAATGATATCCTTGCATCTATAGAACGAGAATCTCCTCGAAGCTGCGGGATACTCCCTCTTACGTTTTGACAGATAAGGCTTTTCCATTATTTGTGAGTCATACCGACGGAATATAGCTTACCTACCTATGATTGCTTCCACCTATCTTAAATAGTGTCTTCACTGCTTGCCACTTGTGTATATACCACGGTGGTCTTGGTCTACATTTCATTCATTCATTTTTGAAAGTCCCGTCCGTACATTTATTGGTTATACCTGGTTATCTTAGTTGACACTTGATCTTCCGCCAACGATTCTTAATCATCAAAGGTAGGCGGCCGCACCTTGAAGATAGAAATCTTTTCGGCAGCAAGGAACAGGATAATCTCTGTCAAGTCGCCGAAGGATACTTTGACATCAGCTGTGTGTTTGCGATCCCAATTGAAAGATACACGTAGAAGGTCGTGCCACAAAACCATTGATCGCAGAAGAACGCTCGGCAACACATTCGGAAGATGTACCCCTGGCTCAAAGATGGTAATCGACTGAGACGCATGTCGGCATCGTTGACACTCGCAGGTTCCAAGGTAATCGGGTGGAACCTTCGACGGATGCAGAGTTTTTCAAGCTCAGATAGCTGTTATAAGGTAAGCAGTAAAATGATGAATTCGAGCCCTATTTCGTCGATGAAATATCTCCGTACTCTCTGACAAATGGGCGGCTATAAAGTCAATGATGCCCGCGCTGTGTATTTCATACTACAATATATAAGAGAAGTCGACCTCTTTAGTGCGTGCTTATTATAAAAAAAAAAATGAAGGCGGTTGCCTCAAAAGTTGCAAAACAATGCAAGGGACCTCCTTGGACAGCATACTGCTGGTGATTGTAGCACCCGGATCATATGAATATGAATACAGCTCATCTCTGATCCCTCTGTCAATAAGAACTCCGTCGAGTCTGGAGCAAAGGTTGAAAGTTAAGCCAAATGGAAAAGAAAACTACGTTCGACCAGTCTCAACACTCTGATGAAAATGAGGTCTAAATTCGAATAAATCAGCAAAGCTTCACACAAACTGATTGGAGACACTATAAGCGAAACAGCTGCAATACTGTGCACAACGACTTTCTACTGATAAATAGAAGCTTTGCGAACGTCGAAGAGCCAGAATCTATCCATCACCTACTATGCCAAGAGTCATGGTAGCCACTTCTTTAAAAAACTTCATACAGCATCTCAACGAAATGTTGAGCTTGATAAGCTTCTGGAAAGCGAACTGATGAAGCTATCGAGGTAATAGTTTCGTCGGTTTTAAAAATATTGACCCAAAGCGCTGGGGGCAGATCACTTATAATGACGACGATCGTTTTTGAAATTTTGATGATCAAAATAAGTTCCGGCCTTCTTTTTAGATTTTTCCGATGAAGCTTTAAACTCACATTTTTTGCACTTTGTTGCTGGTCTAAAAGTGTGGTGGCATGAGGAGCTTGGCAACTCGTTATAAAGAGGTCGCGACCGGCAGATCACGTGCGAAAGAAGCCAAAGGAATTCTTCTTCGGCAACCAATTTTTTCGCCAAATACACTCTTCCGTCGGGTGGTTCTCTATATCACCCGGCTGTAGGAATACTCATTAGTTCCATTGAATCGGACAGTGGGAATTTAGTGCGGCCTACATTCGCCACATGTGACCATTTTCAAACTCTCTTACACAGATAAAGATAAAGAAAGGTACCTTTTCGAACGTTTGAATGGACGTCTGGAACTCATTGGCAACTAGTTTCCAATCTGCGCAGGATATATATTTTTTGCCCGGTGCGGTGTCACAAGAGACCCACCTCTGCTGGTAGCCACTTTCACCTAACATAAGCTAACCTAACCTAAAAATAGGTACTTCCAACGGTAACTTGATCGGTATTTTAACGCGCGTGTTACTTCTTAACGTCGAAAGACGATATAAACACCTTGAAGAGGAAACCACACAAACATCAAATCGCCGTCGGCAAAATGCCGTCCAAGCTCACCTTGCAGCAGCCGGTTCTCGGCATCGGTGAAACTCAGCACCCACGCGTCGCCCTCCATGGCGGAGTTTTTGCCCTGCAACGCTATACACTCCTTGGACAGCATGTCGAATCCTTCAGTCTTAACTTCGGCCACGATATTCGGATGCGGCCACGGTATCCCCGGCAATGGCCAATGCGAGGCCGAACGCGGCCACAGACCGGCACACTTGAAAGCCGGCGTTATTTGCACTATAATACGCTCGCGTATCCTCAGTTTCACTTCGGTAGTATCGGCGATCATTTTCACAATATCCCGATACGCGCACTTGTCACAGGCTTGCGCCACCAAGGTCTGAAAACGCGATCGGATCTTGCGAGCCGACAAATACCCGGACGCGGTTATAAATTCCACCCACAGCGACATGGATCGTTTTCGGCCGTCGCTGAGTTTGAGGACGGCACAACCGGGCAGCGTGCCATCGTCCACAAAGTTCAGCACTCCCATTTGATTTAGATAAATGATGATCTCGAATTCCGTTGGCGAGATCACCTCGAGTCCCTCAAACCGGCCGTTGTAGTCGTTCAGCGACGAAATGAAGCGAGGCTCTTGCACTTCCACCTCCTTGAGGACGTCCTGCACGATGCGACAGACCTCCTGGATGGTCTTGTGGATCTGCGCCTTGCGGGCCTGAACCCGATCGGCACAGTATTTGTTCATTTGGTACACCATTTTGGATTGCGCCGCGATCATGTCGGATGGAACGAGCATTTTCCCTCTCTTAGCACTTTTCAGATATACTTTTCTCACAAATTGGTGTCGCAACCAGTTTCGGTTCTAGCACATCACCGTCCGCACGGCACACAAGACACAAGTTACAAACTGAGAGACCCGCCGCGCGTCAAATTCTCACAACTAATCGATTTTCTTCGGAAAATATTTATTTTCGAACAGCGAACACATCCGGCGACGACAGTTGCTGTGCGTTGAATGACAAAAGAATAATCCCTCCAATCCACAACCGGATTGTGTGTGCACGACACCGACGACCGACGACGGCACAGAGGAATGAATTCCTGTGCAAGTGTGCGTGCGTTATAAACGAGATGGCGCTGATAGGAGGCGGGACTATCGAGGTATTCCTTTGTCAGCCGCCGCAGATATGGCGCAGATGCATCTGGAGATATTTTTGTGTCTAGTTGGATGTGTGAGTTGGTGGACAGGGCGGGCTTATCGCTTCGATGTGTAGGTAAACGGTAGCCGTGTTTATTATTTCAATATTTACATTTCAAGTGTCAAACTTCTTGGAGTTCGTGTCCACCTCCTTTGGCTTCTTGTGCGAACACACCCTTTGGGTGTGCGAGCAGTTTTGTTTGTGTGCACCAGAGCCAGTTGTCCTGAGGTACATTCCTGTGTGTGTATGTAGTTACTAAGGGAACGTTTTGAATGGGATTTTCGTTTGCGTTGCCTTTTGTTTGTTTTTCGTTTTTCGTTTTTCGATTTTGGTTTTTGGGTGAAGTGCGAAATGATTAATGTGGCAATAACACGGATAATGTGTGTTTTTCTTTTCCCTGGTTTTTATGTGCGTTATAAATGGCGTTTACGTGGACAAAAAAAGAAAAAAAAGACAAAAACACATAGAAAGGGAGAATTTGTAGAATAAAATCGAATTAATGCCGCGAATGTAGTGTTTGCCGGTCGCCAATATGTTGAGATGGGGAGAGGGTTGCCATTACGGTAGGATAGCCGTAGTGTGTGAGCCGACGGGCTTGTTGAAAAATATCATTTGGTGGTAATAAATCGTTGGAAATGGAAAGGGAACGCCGACGATGGTGGACTGTGAATATTCTGAAGTTTTTCCAGACAGCTTACGTGTTTTGTCGGGCAGCTTTGCGATAAGTATATGTAAAACAGTCCGGCCATGGGGGTGGGGTGATGAAGAATGGTCGACCATCAGGCTGCGAGAAAGCTTCTTTGATGTCGGGAAATGTTGTCACGGGAAATTACTAGCGAGCCGCTGCTGTCGGCAGCACTGTGTGAAGTTGGGGAAACCTCATTTTGGCTAACAAAATTATGAGTGATAGTGATAGGCATCCAGGTACCTCTTATTCGGAATGATATGTAGGTTGGTATATTTAATGACTTCTAATGGAATATTTAAAGAGCCATGTGTGTGGCATTCACAGAGAGTGTCTTTTTCTGTCCAAATTGCAGGTAGATTTGGCGGGGTAAGTGTCATTTACCAAGGTAGCCCGTTTTAAATCTTTTGGCTGTGTAATTAAAATCACTAGTAAATAGTACAATTTTATCAAACCAGGTTCCCACAGACTTATTTGCGCACCCAATTGGTACCAAACTGTGGTTGCTTCGCGCTTGTCAGAATTGGCTTTCATTTCAAGCAAAAACCTTGAGCATTGTAACCGTTGGGAGCTTTTTTTTTACCGGAAAGACCGATACTCGGTGGCCTAAGGCCTCGAAAACAGGTAGCGACATAAGATTTTTAGGCCTTCACAACAGACATTTTGAGCAGCAGTACAAAACTTCGACGTAGGTAGACTGACAAACAAAAAACTGGCAAGGTTGCTTTTAAAACAGGGAAACGTCTTTCGTACCGTTTACCATAATATGTATAAATCTAAATATATAAATTTATGTTCTTGTGATATTAATACAATTGGTCGTCTTTGTTGCACAACAAAAAAAAATGGGAAAATGTCCAAAACTTCTTAGGTGGCGATACAGTTCGGGGTGAACCTGGGCAACCACCCACAAGCCTCTGCAATTAGTCCGGTCCTTAGCTAACTGCCTCCAACCTGTTTGAGGTTCCCTTTCACTTAGGTATGCGCGCCACCTCCCTCTAGGTTGGAATTGAAAACTCTACGGGGTGTAGCTTCCATCTGCTCTAGGTATATGACCTTTACAACTTAGAGACGACCAATGCGCAATTTTTGTCGCCGTCCAGCCTACATAGTTACTACCTCTCTCTTACTACCTCAAAATTATAGGTGTCGATTGTGAGTCACAATTTGTGACATTTTGGTCCAGTTCGTTGATGTTGTCAGAAACTGTCAACCACATAATTTAGCGCCTTGAAGTCAATGGTCATAGCGACTCAGTTGTCTAAGTAATGAGCGAGGTTCAACACCCGAAATGGAGCGAAACTCTTATAGAAACTTGAAAGACTCTCTTGTCAGACGTTGGCGTTCATTTGAGAAGAAGCCTTTAAGCCTTTGTGTGTTGATGGGGGTTAGGCCTGAGAGCCCTCACTGAGTCACTAGGCTCTCTTTAAATGTCCAATTTGTTTCCCAATTCAACATTGTAACAAAAGACACCTACGAGCCGCAGAATCTACTAAGTACCTGCTACCCTCAAGCTCAACGTCAACGTCGGCTGCCTCTACACTGAATTAGGCTTTTGAAAGAAAACTCAGCGAGTAGAAGTCTAAACATGGGGAACTCAGCAAAGTTCGGTCTTGTTGACGGTAAGCTATTTCTCGACTTGTGATTGACCATGCGACTGGTTGGGGTTGTATGTTTGACCTTGGGACCACATTCATTTTTTTTTAAGGTGTGCTCCTGTTGCTATTCCCTCCCAAAACTTTTTGCGTTCTATTCCTGGACTTGGCTTATGGATGTGAGTCAAAAACCTCATAGTTAGAGAAGAGGAACGAACTGCCAGGTTATGCTGAAAGTTATAAATGAAAGACTTGTGACACTGATGGCAGAATGCAACTTTAAGTCCAATCTTTCTTGAAATGGATGCATTGGCCAGCAAGTTTTCCATGAGCCATACAATTTGAAAATGTTTTTTTTTTTTTTTTAAATATTTTGATTACGTTCCCCTAACGATTGCCGATCTTTTTGACAAATTTTGCCGTTCTATAGACAGATCTATAGTTCCTGCACCGGCAACTGAAGAGCCTGTGACGAGGATTTTATTTTTCTAAGCGAGCCTAGTAGTTTCATAGCTTCTGAGGTTCGGATCCTACTGCCTAGATATATCCGATATCAACGTTCCTCCTACTAGTGGAGAGTCTTTGACTTGCAGCGTTATACACACAGAAAAATAAATTGTAATGCCAACAATTTTTGTT
Organism: Cheilosia variabilis; assembly: GCA_951230905.1. NCBI lineage: Eukaryota > Metazoa > Arthropoda > Insecta > Diptera > Syrphidae > Cheilosia > Cheilosia variabilis. The sequence continues at coordinate 49,719,676 of OX579677.1, forward strand.
GGTTAAAATGAACCCAAATATCAAAATCTTTGTTTCAAGAATGAAATTGTTGGCGATGATGTAATAAAATTCTTATGGAGAGTATATTATTCTTACACTGAATACATGATTCTTGAAAACTTAAAAACGATTTCTTGTTTTTGAACCAAGAACTTTTAACTTACAATTTTTTCAGAATTCTTCGCTTAACAATCTTTTTTTTCTGAGTGTACCAGGTGATATATTGCACCTAGCTCCATTTAAGTTATCTTTATCAAGGGCCCAAGACATTAGCTGTGGCTTCATCTTTGAAACGAATGTTCGGTCTCCATGCTGCAAGCTCTGCCTAGAAGACCCTCATAAGTGGGCCCTTTTTTCCAAAGCCGACCCCGTGCGGTCGAGGTATTTGGTCATTTTGGACCTCATAAAACATTTTGGTGGGACAAATTTTGAGCCTCAGCCGCACTATCTATCATAATATCCAATGTCCCTTTTTCAAGGTATATTGCATGTTTAATAAGAGTACACTTTCCATTTTTCGGCACCGACTTCAAGGCTTTTTCCCATACGAGAATGGTTGACAGATTTAAAATTAGTTCAATTTGATTCAACTATCTCTATAGCTAGAACCATTATCGGGGTAACCTCCGCTTTTGCTTCTTCCATTGTTCTTAAGTTAGACCCTGTAATAAGCTCAAATTATTTTTGGGGTAATAATACAAATTCCAATTCGCCTCGCCTTGAATAACAATAAACTGGACACGTGTACAAAATTTGGAATAAATCCGTCCAGTCTTTTAGGTTTGTCTATGTTAGGTTAGGTTTTCGGGCTAGCAAAGCAAAGTTAGTCTTACATTACCATGCGCCCTTCAATGGGGATTAGTTATATTTATAGTTTGTAACTATTGTGACCCATTTTGATGTATTCCAAGAAGCCTTAAAAAACCGTTTAGAAAGCAGTTCTAGGCGTGTACAACAAGACTTGTTTCTCCTGCCATCTATTTTTTGAAGGTGCAACCGCTACAGACTCACTTTCTTTTATAGAAACTCTTTCATTCACTCAGAAAAAATAATAGTAATGCCAACAATTTTCGTTGGTTAAAATGAGCCCAAATATGTAAATCTTTGATTTAAGAATTAAATTGTTGGCAATGATGTAATAAAATTATTCTTACGCTGAAAACCTGATTCTTGAAAACATAAAAGCGAGTTCTTGGTAACAAAAATATTATTTGACCCAAGAACCTTTAACTTAAAATTTTTTAAGAATCTCAAAATTCTTCGCTTAAAAATCTTTTTTTTTCTGAGTGTTGCAGTGACAAAGTTGAGTGCAATCTTAAGCTCGACAATGACAAAAATTTTGCTTATTTGACCTCGGAAACAGGTATAAAAATATCTAACTGGACGGCGAAGCTTCAATTGAACTAGGTATAGCAACTTTTTCCGACTTTTTTCAAAGATGTTCCTCGAAAACTTCGCCGCAAATTTAGTCCGATGGAGCATACTGCATGCATACACAAACCACAACTTCCTCTGACCGTTGGTGTTATTAATTATTCACTTGGATACCTCGGGGAGCGACCAGCCGCACCATCATTAATCCTCATTTCGCTTAGACGTTGCAAACTTTCGCGCTGGTGCATGGCGGCGGCACCACTGGCATTAGAAATGAAACAAAGTTCACCGGAGTGAAAACTCCGAAAAGAAAAAGAGAAGAAATATCTTCATCCATCCTTGGAATACCAATCTAGAACTGCCGCATCATGACATCTCCCCGAGGGGGCAGAGACAGACATTCTCCGCTCGAGCCTCGGCTATTCTCGGAATGCCATTGTAAATTGGGATGCTCAGTCGAATCGCTTTGCTCTGTGGCCCTTGAAATTACATTTTGTACTTCGATTCGTCGCAAGGATTACGGACAAGGACCCACTGGCAATTCCACACAAAATCCGACAGTTGGTTCGTCTCACAACGACCCACCTCCGAGATGAACTTGCGCCGTGTAATTGACTTGAGGTACGGGATTTATTTCAACAACAGGGGTGGGAACGGTATGTGTGCGCCTAATACACGGGGTGGAATCCGTTTGGTCTTTGATTTACGAGTTCTCTCCTGCAGCATGCAGTCGCTGGATGTTTATGGTGGGATTAGAGTAAGATTTAGAGTCCATTACGAATTAATGAGCCTTGTGATTAATTTGTCAGTCTGGGTATGTGTATGTGTAAGTGGAGTGAGAGGGGTATAGGTTCTCATTGGTTCGCAGCAGCACCAACTTAATTAAGACCACTTTAAACGCTGATAATCCAATCCCACACACAATACGTCGCGTCGCGCCTCGGGCACGACTTTCGCTTAATTAAATTGCCCCTCTGCGACAACTTAATTCGGCCGGAGACAGTATCACTCCCCGAAAATCGATCACGCACGGAACGCGAACGCTGCGCTCCACCAATGTCCGCAGCCAGGAGCACCGCCACTGTGTCCGTTCGGTTTTAATTGAGCCAAACGACCATCTCGCGATCAAATCTTGCTTTTTTTGCTGCTGTGGTGGCGAACTGACCCCCCTCCCTCCACATAGGATGTACACGTACTGGTGGAAACTGGGAAAAACGAAAACAGTGGCTCAAGCTGCAGTTGCAGTTGCAGCGAGAGCATGTCCCGCGATGGCAAGCGCAATACGTCATCGGTGTATCTGATCGTGGCGACACACAGAGACACGACAAAAACGATGCGACGCGACGCGACGCGACGCTCCCTCCCAGCACTTAGGAGGCACTGCACGATCATTAATTTCGGATCCATTACAGCGTGTTTCGGGAGCACACAACCAGCCAGCGCAACGAGCAGCGGTGTCATCGGTGGCAATTGAGGGAGTCCGCGCTCTGATGCCGGTGCTGTGCTGGGTGGAATGAAATACGAGATTAAAAAAGGAAACTCCATGACATGGATCACTGATCATCGCTGACAGGCTGATTGTTCTTTGAGAAATGTTTCCACTCAGCTTGTGGAGTCAGTCGGTGCCGCAGCTAGCAGCGCAGACTGTGGCGACACACCATCATAGTCTCATCACCGATTGGGATGACATCTCTGAGACGGCAACAGACTCCGCTCAAGCGGATTACAGGTCTCGTGGATCTCTACGATCGGTGATCACCTGTTGGGTCAGTTACCATTTTACCAACCAGACGACGACGACGACGTCGACGGCGAAGATACTGCATCTCGAATATGAATATGAAGATGCGCAAAAGAGCATGGGCTGCGCGCTGGTGCACCCTACCTGGCTGTACGGCGGTGGCGCCTGCATCCCGCCGTGAATTGTCTGATAATTGTGGAATGCGTCCGCATGCGAGCACGATAGACGACGGGATGCGGTGTAGTGGCGCACTTGATGCAACTGTGTGCAGGGTCTCGGTGTGTTATGTGTGTGGATTAAGGGCCAAGTGTAGTGTGCTGGGTAATCAATTGGGATCTCATTCGGTTGTGTGTGACTGTGGTGGGCATATAAGTTGTGAGGGATTTCCATAGAAAAATATGGACGGACACGAAGCCAGATTTATGACAGTTATGAGGGCAATCAGCCAGCAGGCATCTAAGTTTTGAAAAATTCTCAAATCTGTTTCGCACAGGCTGAGCTATTTTTTGGGCATTGATCTTGCTGTAAGTGAGCGTTGGAGTCACAAATTGCCTACCTGACGACGCAGGAATATTTGTTTGTCCTCTCGGAACGTTGAGGGAACCGATTCCAAGTCCGTCTTCCAGTCGGTCAAATTTTAAAGGTATTTTAGACCTTTTCTCCTTTTTCGACTTCCTGAACTCCAGTCCGCGGTGGAGCTTGCCAGGTTATACTAGCCGCGTTCGTGTGATTTGGCACAGGGTCTAAACAAGTCTCTGCAGTTGGTCCAGGACGTAGGCAAGGTCTTTGCTCCTACGTGGAATATCAAAGCAAGTGCGTTGCGGACCTTCAATTCCCTCAACTGTTGTAGCCGTGTACCTTATCCGGGTGTTAGTAGACTAAAGAAGGTTTAAATGGCTTCGTCTTGTATGTTAGCTTTTGCCTTGAAAAAGGTTGGGGACTTGACCTCGTAACATTTCGAGTGATTGTCGTTAAAACGATCCACCACAAGTAGAATCTACTGGTGCTGTATCCATAGGGTTTTGGAAACTGAATTTGGTCCATTGGCCTATCTAATCGGTTCTTGAATCCCGCCTACTCTGGTTGGCTTAAGTTTTGCAAATAGCGCAACACCTTTTATTCCAGCTAACTGGGCCGTATATTTGCATCATCGAGTTAGAGTTACAGATCGGTGAATGGCGTACGATCTTGAACATTTGCATTTTTAGTTTGTGCGAAGATAATCACAGTTAAGTGAGGTCGTTATAAAATGTGGCACAGCTAGTCCTGATTTGGTGTTTACAAACAGAGTATGATCATGTAGAAGTAGCGCGATCAGTGTTTAAAAAATTCAGGTGTACGTAATCGGTGATTGCAGAATGATCATGTCACGTGAGTCGATGGGAAACTTTTTATAAAATGTGGATCAATTTGGAAAAGAAAAAGATTAGCTTCGGAAATGATGCGCACGATCGTAGAACAAACAGTGTCACAAATTCTGAGAAGGACCTACTCCTAAATACGATCTGTAAGAGACAATTCTTCATAACTATTATACGAAAGCGACATTTAATGATCGCGGATTGATCGTGTCGAGTTTAAGTTTTGTTTTAAAATGTTGCCTTTGGGCAGACTTAGAGAAAACGGATAAAAAAGTCTCTCGGGTCATGATCATATCATGTGGATCACGCAGACTGATTTTGAAAACACCAGTTGGATCGTCACGATCGCAGGTTGGTCTTTAACATGATAACTAGAGCTGACGCTAAAAAATTTAACAAGATCGTTGCGGTTTAAAGAAAAACTTGACCTAATACCGCTGTGGAAAAATACTTCGACCGGGTCGTATGATCAGAACCGCAAATATCCAATTGGACGAGGTACACTTAAACGATCCGTTCGCAATGATCACAGGACTGATCATGTAAACGATTGCAAAAATACCATCAGCTAAAGTATAAACTCATTCAACAAGACAGTCGACAGTCGTTTCAATTTTAATAGGTTCTGGACCACACTATAGTCCTTTTTTGATACAAAATGATCTATTAGATGAAAAATTTCAAGAACTTAATTCGCGATCACTACTTTAAAAAAATTGTCCATAGATGTAGATACTCGTAAGCCGAAGTGGATGTTGAGCAATTGTAATAGGGGACTCGAGCGAAAAACCACTTCGGAGGATCATTCTATCCACGATCACAACCGCACGACTTGCATAGAACCAATTCTGCTGAAGATGTACCTGTTCTTGAATATACAATCGACAATATTCTCTACTGGCTTCCAAGTAGATGTAACCATATTTAACGATCACTTGACGATCTGGTCAATATCAGCTGTTCACTATCGCAATCGAAGGCAGAAACCTAAAAAAATATTTTCATCTTTACTTGAACGCAACCGCGACATGTAGGAACCTGACATGCGGTCCATTTTGCATATGTGGACTGTAGTCCAGTCTATAGATCACAAAGTTGCAGTACATTTACATGAACTAACAAATTTATTCAGAAGTTTATTTTTATTTTTATTTTTTTTATTTTTACAGTGGCAGTCGCCGCCGATTACGCACCAAGCTTTGTAATAAAATTCCTTGCAGTGACAACATCTTTCCTGTTTGACCGGTATCGAGATATTTCACTCTGTTCATAACTGGTGTACTTATCTAAAGGCTTGCCTCTGCTGCTGTCTACAACGACGACGACGATCATCACAAATGACGATCATGCTTGACGATCTCCTTATCTCATTAGAAGTAGTTTAATGGTTCCCTTCGACACGGAAGATGTCACATTGGGCAACGACTCATTTAGTTTTATGGCCCACAAACACGGCCACTTGGGACACGCATTTAGATACTGAAAGCGTATGACTCTCCGAGATATGCATATAGTAGCCCGAGTGGATTCCAATTAAGTCGTTTCATATCTGCTGTGCTACTCACCCGCTCGTTGTGGTAAAGTCCAGTTTTTAATTAGCTAACCTTCATCTCAGTTCTCTCTCTCTCCCTGGACTGGGTTGGGTATACGGCGACAATGAATTATTCATGAGCGACATTTAGATGCGTCTGCGCGCGCCCTTCTGTGAGAGTTGCTCTCCTCTAATCGATATACTTTCAGAAAATGACAAATGTCACAGGTGATAAACTGCAGGACAACGACGAGGAGCGTTCTGAAGTAAAAGTGCCGCTAATTACGGGGATGGAGTTGTTCCATTAACATCACCATTAAGCCTCGTTTCTCTTCCGTGGAACCGATAATCTTGGGACCGCGGCCAACAAGCAATTAAGGCCAACCCGCCTGAAGAATAATGGCGCAGGGCTGGAACAGCGTTTAATCTTTGTTTCGTCAGATAATGACTTCGAATCGGGTTGATGGTGGGCAGGAACCACATTGGTAAAAGAAAAGGTTGATCATTCGCTGACAGATCGTACCAGGTAGAGCGAGAGTCAATCAGCGGCAATGAGCCATAATTTTGTCAAAGAAGCGGCTTCCTTGGAACCAGTCCAAAGGAATAACCATTCGACTGGTGCCGGTTTGTCTTGCCACAAACATTCAGCACTAAAGGATGTTACAAATCACACGCATTCCGCATGCACTCACTCAATGACTTTGACACATTTGCGAGCACAACGAAATTGCCACGCTCTTTAGCAATTACACCCCATTACGGGCAATCCAGCCCCGGGCCGGGCCATCATTTGTGCGCACCGTGCCACAAATTCACGGCAATTTATTACACGCCTCCCGAGCAAATTGCCGGCCATAAATTCGTCGCCCATTTCAACAATGCCACTTGGCAATTACACGCAGCACAACATAATTATTTGCCACTTTAACTTTGTGCATCTGTGCGATGCATGAATGAAATTCTATGCGATGTCTCGAGTATCTAAGAATTTCAATTGCAATCAGTCGCTGGGGATGGTGTAAGTGGTCCTGAACGGTGCTTACAAATTGGAATGATATATGCGCGGCAGTGCATTGATGAACGGGGAATGTCGCCCAAATTGACTTGGCGATTCGTTAAATGCATCGCGCGCAACGGAGAAATGGTATTTTGAGCGAGAGAGTTCCAATGGAGAAGACACCGATGGCGTTCGCGTTGGGAAGACGGCAGCAATTTGGTGCTATTTTCGGGATGCGAACGCTTCAATGAGTAGAAGATGTGTGCGCTGTAGCAGATAGAGAGAACTCAGAAACTCAGAAACTCAGAAATGCGCTGCGCGCTGTCAGGGTCAAGAGAACACGAAGACGAGGCCGTGTCGCAATTTTTCTTCATTAATTTGCAGTAATTAAGGATCGCGGGTATTTTTCGAGTCGAATCGTGTGACATATAGTGAGTGCTGTATGCATGACTCAGATGGAAGCAGAGTTAAGCGAGAACGTAATGAAATTTGTCAGCATTGGATTAGGGAATGATCGTGCAGAAGAGTGGAGCGATCAGTTTAGAGAAAGACTGGTCACGCTTTAAGAGCATCGTGCTGAATGGTAGTAGACCGCGCTGAAAGATCATGTCAGCTGTGGAGAAGATTTCATAAAATTTGGATCGATTTGGCAAACTTTAAGATCGGCTGCGATCCCAACACTCATTGAAAAGATCCCAACGATGATGGATAAACTGCAAAAGGTACCTAGGACAGAATACGATCACTGAGACAAAATGTTGTACTGCCACATAAAAAAGAAAAATTTAACCAATCCCGGAATGATCATGCCAAGATCATTCGGCCTCAAAATGTTGTATTTGCATCGACTTAAAGGAATGCTGAAAGCAGTTATCTTTGCAATGGTCTTTTGATCTGGGGACACATCATATGTTAGGTTGATCACTTTGAGGACACCTTTTGCGATCATGCGATTATTGTGAGCAGTTTATGGGACAAAGTCTTATTCAAATTGTTGTTGATCTAAAAACGAACAGACTTACTGGCTTTGGAGACGTAACTTTTTGACGGTAGCATTGGTTGTCGGTGCGAATCATCATGCTCTTATAACATTTGAATATCTAAAACGATTCGCCCATAAAACGGTCGCAAACTGATCATGCCCAATAACAAACTTCCATCGGTTGTGACTGACTCTAAAAAAAAAAAAAACAGTCCAAAGTCGATCGTTTTTCCTTTAAATTCTGGACCCCATTGTGCTTTGCAGTCCTGGAAATATGCAGACATAATAAATATCGATCAGGTGATATGATCACCTATATAAGACAGGGAAAATCCAATTGCATGTGCATCATTAGATTTTTGTAGATATCATCAGTCGTCAAGATCCCAGACTGAACATTTCACCAACTGTTGATGAATTTACAAATTTCAAGATTGATTCCAGTCATGCCATGATTATTATGCAGATGTATATACTTAAGTAGTAAAAAACCCTACGCCAAAGACTGGTCCAGCACTTGGAAGATCATTTATTACCTCGCTCAGTGATCGTGTCAGACAACTACGGCGTTCGAAATCGTTTTACTGGTCCAGCACTTGGAAGATAATTTATTACCTCGCTCAGTGATCGTGTTACACAGCTACGGCCTTTGAAATTGTTTTAAGACGCGATCATTGAAGCTTGATGTGAACAGTGATCGAATTTCTGAGATCGCTTATGTTCATGGATTTTCATTGATTTTACCTACAGGAGGAAAATCATATTTCGCCACTTATCGTCGTTCAAGGATAACTCTATTGAGCCCTAGGATAACAGAAAGTGATTCTTTTGTAAAGTATCAGGTATAAAAAAGCTTAGAAAACTATGAGAAATGATCTTTAAGCTCTGTTTGATCTTTGCAAATGATAATGGTCACAAAATTCTACACGTGATCGTTGGAACGAAATACCGATCGTGCTTCAGAAAAATTCGCCTGTTAAAACTAATTACCACTGGGTTATTACTGCCACATTTAGAAAGCGATCTTGTCTCCAGAGTTTAAATAAGAACTCAACAGGACTTATGGGAGTATTGACCCAATCGTAACCCTAGGGTCATTTAAAATTAACTTTATTCTCTACTCCGATCGTTCACTCACACATCACAGATTGACAAAATATATCATCGGAATACCTTGCGGTTTTTGAAAAATGACCAATCAACCAAAAACTGACCTTTTGGGGCGTGTTCCAACAGTCAATCTCATTAGCGCAGCTCGAACCCATCAACCACTTATCCACACATCCTTCCATCAACAAAACATAAAGAATCGGGAGTCTTTCACGCTTCTCAAAAACAGGTAGCACTTGTGGCGCCCACTTTTATTTTGTTCTCAACACCGGAACACCTCAATTGACCCCTCTCGCTGTCCATATTATTTCCAGCAAACGCAAACAGAAAAAAAACTCCAGATCCTTCAATATTCCTTTTCTTTATTATTTTTATGCCGTGAATATGACTCTGTCAAAATGGGCGGACACGCCTATAAGTCATAATTCAAGAGCATTGCGACCGCCGAGATCATGGTGTGTGCCTGGCGCATAATAACAATAAAAACCCTGAACAAGGGGCGACTTTGATAAATGCACATCCAAATCGGCTCCTGACCTCCTGCTGATGATGATTGTACGAGGGATATGGCTGGTGTCTCCTCTGTTCCGACAGAATAAAGAAAACACAAAAGAGACTTCATGCCAAGTGGTAATCAGGGGTTTTGAGGTGAAACTCATTATTCCCTGGCGTTAATTTGAGATGATCGACGATTAGAGGGGGGCTGACCAAAGCGGCAATTTTTGGTGACACTGAGATATATGCACTGCGATCCCACCATGATCGGTGGAGGAGAATTTTCGTATCGTCATAAAATGAACTTGGACTTGAGCCAGTGATCGTGCAAGGCCAGCGATCGGACTCCTGATAACCATCAAAGAATGAATGCGTTCTGATCTTTCTGACTGGTCATGCGTGTCACAAAATTGCACAATCGATCGTTGTTCTGACCCACTATGACAGTGATCGAAGCGGTGATCAGGTTGAGAAGATATCACTATACCTGTTCAGAAATAGAGCTGAGATACAGAACCCAAAACAGTTTCGGGACATCCGCTCAAGTGGGTGATCACTGATCATGCCAAAAATCTGCACAATGAAATCAGATATCGGCGATCACCGCTGAGTGCTGACAAACCGCCTGTAAACCTGCAGCTGTGACCATAGAAGGCCGCATCTTGTCCAACAAGGCCTCAAAGTATTTCGTCTCGATCTTACATATCAACGCATTAGCATTCAGTTCTGTGTGGTCATGTACGCGATCGAAACCTCATTCGCTGTCACATGCGATACGTAAGCCGAATGATAAATCGCAAGTGACTCACTTGGGGGCAAGCCTCATTCATAAAATCTCAAAAGTCAATTAAAAAAAAAAAAAAAAGCAATGCGCCCATAAAAATAATCAAAATCCCACCCAAATGGCACACTTTGCTCTGCCAAATCGAGCAGTCAAACATTCCTGGGGCACTTCGTTGTGGCGAATGCGAACAAAAGAAAAATCCCATAAAAACTAAGAAACGACATTAACAAGAAAACAATAAAAATCGTTAAATGACATTAACAAGCATCACAGAGTCCAGATTAATTAATTTACAATGCAAACATTTTATTTCCTCGATTATTGACTGCAAGTTCGGTGGGAGGAAGACAGCAAGGGACAGAGGCGGACTCTCTTCCCACCAGCATCATCATCATCAACATCATGCAGACACGATGCACCACAACGCTCTGCATGAGGTCCTTGGTTAATTGATAAAACAGGAAAGAAGGTTTTTTTTTTGTCTTTCGTTCGCAAGAAGTGCCATCGAAAGGAGAGGAGACGCCGAAAAAAAAATTCAAAACAACCAAAAGCATCAATAAAATACCTGGACTTGGGTTTGTGGACGCATTCGATTGCGTCTGTTTGGCTATCCTCCTGATCATCGAGTTCAGTATCAGCCATATAAATCGACAGAAAAAAATCGCCTCAATATCCCGTGCTGATTTTAATCAGACACCTTCTCTTGCGATCGGGGATTTGATGTCAGAAATGGGATTTTTGAACAGTTATAACATGATATTCAGAATGGAAATGGTGTTTTTGGGATCACTCATAGAATTTGACAAATGAACTTGTAGGTGTCAACATTTTAAATAAATCCGAAAGGTATTTTTTAGTTTGGGACTAATAGAAGCGTTTTGGCTCAAGATTTACTTCACGCTCCTTAAAAGAGGCCTTTTAGACGCGTTTTTGAAACATCTTTTGATTCGTTTATTTTTATCATTTTTGCCGTGTTTTTCAGCGCGTTTTTTAATGCGTGCTTTGACGCCATATTTGGCAGGTTTTTCGTGTGTTTTGGGACCGTTTTTTCTTGGCACCTTTTTAGAGGTTTTTTGGTGCAGTTTCCACGTTTTTGACGCAGTTTTTAAGACGTTTTAAGGCACGTTTTTTGCGAAGAGATTTACGAGCGATATATTGAGACAATTATTTTTTGCCTAGTCTTAAAACAAGTTTAGAGCAGGTTAATAGATGCGTCTTTCATATATTTTTCGACGCGTTTTACGAATATTTTTTGCCGCATTTTAAGCTGGTTTTTGACGCATTTCAAGTTTTGAGGTAGTTTTTGAGACCTCTTAAGAAATTTTTTTTGGTACTTTTTTTTGGCGATTTTAGAATCATTTTTGACGGATTTTCCAATGCGTCTTAAGTTTATTTTTTTTGACGCGTTCCTTTTTTTGAAGCGTTATTGGCCTATTTCTTTGACGAGTTTTGAGGCAGTTTTTTTAGACTATTTAAGAAATTTTTTGATACGTTTTTTTGGCCATTTTAGAATCGTTTTTGACGCATTTTCCGATGCGTTTTAAGATTTTTTTTTGACGCATTTTCAGAACGTTTTAGACACTGATGAATCGTTTTTAATCATTTTCGGAATGTTTTCGAAGCATTTTTTTTTTACCCTTTGACTTCAGTTTCGATGCATTTTTTGAAGAGTTTTTGGACTTGTTCCTTAGCAAGTTTTTAACGCAGCTTTTGAGTGGTTTTGGAATTTCTTCTTTGGCGATATTTTTAAGTGTTTTGACCCGTTTCTAAAACTATTTTTTAAGCAGTTTTGAACCTGTTTTTTTTTTATAGTTTCATGAGGTCTATTAATATTTACCTATTCTTCAGGTAGTACTGTGGAATTTCAAAAAAAGTTGGTAAGGGCTTTCCAACTAAATTATAATGTATCCATTGTGAAGTCAGAAAGGAGTTTATTTTACTCTATTTAACTCAACTTAGAAGTCGTATTTTCCGACGCCTTGAAAGCCAACGCTACACGGGTTATTCCCTACTCGGAAACTTGTACAAAGTTCAAAATACACTTTCTTAAGCTCTCATAGAAAGAACTGTCAAATTGAAAGGTATCAAGGGGGCCACAAAAGAATATAAGTACTTTTACTCTGCTGTACCTTGGTGTCCATTTAATCGAATGGACTTACCACCATCTGCGTAGAGATGAATAACTGCAGTATCTCATGACTTTTCACTTAAAAACTCACCAAAACCGCTTGGCTGTGATTTCCTGTTTTACATTCCTAAACGCCTTTAAATTTCCCCCATATTTTCAGCATTCAACTCGTCGTTTAACAAATTGTTCCTGCCATTAAATGGAACTCAACAAATGCAGCAGGAACTTCCGTTCCCACCCTTCTACTGTGTCACTGTATAGTGTGTATCTCTATGCAGTAGTTGTATCTGGAGTTTTATGCGTCCACTGGGAAATCATCAAAGTAGCTACTACAAAATACATGTGTCTAGTTTTACTACTTCAGCCAGGAGCATGACCCTTTTAGTGAAACAGTTGTTCCCTCTGCCCAGCAACCACCATTGGACAGGGATACACTGTAAGCAGTATACGAATGGGAATGCTTCCATAGACTTCTCTTTCCGTTGAATTCATTTCTCCGCATTAATTGGCGACACCCTTGCTAACAACATCTTCTATCGGAACTCTGGAGCAATGCTGCTAATGGTTGCGACAAAGTATCCCCACTCGAAGACGACTTTTGACACTTGCCAACAGCTGATCATACGTCCAAGTTGCATCTGGAATTGATATTTTATATATGTCCCTTGGGGTCGTCGTTGTCGTCGTCGCTGCCGCCACGCTAAAGTGGAATGTATCTCAAAATGTATCCGAGAGGGTGTCTTGAGATGTCTTCCATTTCTTTCGGCGGCTAATCGAATGCATACGATGCCGCGAAGCGTTAAGTGAATTAGACGATAAATTATGTCGGCGTAACACGCGCGCCGATTGCTAGAACAACACCGACAAAAAGTGCTGCTGCTCCGGTCTTATAAGTGGTCTACGCGGGAGAAATGCCGTCCTTATAGCAGGCAGCTATCTGTATCTAATCGAATAGCTGTGCTGTACTAAATCGTTCGGTGGATATATATATTTTCAATTAAAAAGACATTCGGCAATTAGGGGAACTCCCCGGAGAGGTGTTTTTCCTCGGTGTTGGATTTTAGAGGTACTTGTGCTCACGTGAGTCCCATTTATCAGTTGACTTGATTGGTTTCTTCGATCGATGTGACATCAGCAATGCCACAGGAAGATAAAAGGACGCTGATTGGGAGAATGTTTAAAAATAAACAAACCAACGGAATGTGGCTTCAAGTTCATTGACAGCGCGGATGCCTCACATTTTCGATTCCATGAAATGAGACTGAGCAAATCCATTTCGCCCTAGGCACATACTCGTATCTCGTATACTTTTACATACTTGTAGTTGATCTGGAAAACCCTAATCAAAATCCACAAATTGGCATTATCGCGGCCATTTCTCAGTACATCCGTAAGCCCCTTGTACACAGAACGCCGCCGCCCTTGTTAAAGTGATATTTCGTCTAGAACCGATACGATATACGTATACGGTATACCCAATCAAAGGAACTCTCCCGATACGCCGACCTCGATTTATTGAATCGCATTGGACATTAATCCCATTCAGCGTTTAACCATGCGCAAAACAAATAAAGCCCTCGAGATCCGAGGAGAACTTAAAACCCGCGCACCGCCTCCGCCGACACACAAAACCTTAAACAAACAATCCAGAGGTGAGGTTGGAAAATAAATACACAAGATACACGAAATGGCTATGAAAAGACCACAACAAAAGGATTGAGGACGCCATTACACCCCATTGAATTGTTTCGCTTGATTGTGCTTGTGGTGGAGGAACAAAAGCCTGAAGAGTATGGATAAAAATCGAGAGCGTTAACATGGCAACAAAGGTGTCCCGCTGTGCCATTGAAATTATGTGAGCGCGACTGTGTGTTCCGTCGAGGTATTCCAAATTCGACGGAACAAGACACCACATGTGGATGTTGAACACTGCATGGAGGTGGAGGATATAAAATAAACAACAAAATTGATAATGGAACCTGCGACTGCGACAGAGCGGGGAACGGATCGCCACCGTGTTTTATACACACACACACAGACCAAATTTGAATTTAGTTGGTGGGTTTTTTTTTCGGAATACGTCATATTGAGGAATTGACAAGGATCGAGATATAGGATATCCTATGTAGCTGTAATACCGCTGAGGTAATAAATTACGTAACACCGACTAGGAGTGCGGACAGGGAAATGTTGTGTGAAGAGCGAGGTCCTCTCATCGACCCAAGACAGACCGAGCCATTAGTTTTTCTTTCTTAAATAAAAGTTTATGTGAACATCTTCCCGGTTCACGAGTTAGGGGTTCCCCAGGTTGGCTTTTCATTAAAAGGTCCAAATAAGTCATAAGTTTTGTATAAAAGCTTGAAGTGTGTTCTAAATGTAAAAAAGGAACAATTCGACGGTCAATATACCCAGTTTGAGCCTGCGTGAAGGCATCTGCTTGAGTAAGACTCGATTGTAAAAGTATCATCAGATAAAACATACATTGTTTGTGTTTTCTTTTTTAAGTTTTAGGTACCTACAAATGGAAAAGTTCAATGTTGCAATTCGGAAACAGGATTTCGCAAGAGTTAAGTGGGACAAGCAACTGCGACTTGGGGATCGGGCGAAAATTGAACGTCCATAAAAACTGCTCTTTGAGATTCCCTTCAAGTGGGAGTTGCTGATTGTGTTAGCTCCAAGATGTTGTGGAATAAATTTTAGGGTGCATATTGGTTGAAAAAAAGTTGGTAATATTAGCTAAAAAGAAGTTTTACGTACACTCAGAAAAAAAAATTGTAGTGCCAACAATTTTCGTTGGTTAAAATGAACCCAAATATGAAAATCTTTGATTTAAGAATGAAATTGTTGGCAATGATGGAATACTTATGGGGAGTATATTATTCTTATGCTGAATACCTGATTCTTGAAAACTAAAAAACGAGTTCTTGTTAACAAAAATAATATTTGAACCAAGAACTTTTAACTTAACAATCGCTTAACAATCTTTTTTTTCTAAGTGTAGCTGTTATTGGATTTTCATTGGAAGTGGGCCGTTGTACTTATTTCAATAATATACCGTAGAAATGTGAACACAGATCGGGATTTGGATAGTAATTTTTGAGAAATGCTTAAGATATTGATTGGTTCGAATTTTTTGAGAAAACTAAGTACGGGATCTTATTTAGAATACTTATTTTTAACATGTAATTTTGATAAAAATCGTTAGAGCGGTTCTGAGTAAATTATAAATTTTGTCGACCCCTTACCTCGGGTGGAGGGGAAGTGAAAATAAATAAGTCAATTTCTCGTGAAGTGGCTTTCATAACTCCTCGTCTTTATTTTATAAACTACCTTAAATACTAAAATAATGCTTAATTTACAAAAAATTTGCCATTCGGTTCATTTAGCATTTAGCGAATCGCGTGTGTTGCAGCAAGGCATTCGATATTATACAATGCAGCGCGTGTAGCAATAATTATAGGTAGAGAGAAAGATAAATTTATTATAATTGTAATATTGTTGTGTGGTCACAACAGCGGTTTTTGTAAAATGATGCAGACAAGACGTAACAATTATTGCAATGTTTAGTTTGAAAAATACTATTGCTTAACTATTTAGCCGAAAACTAAGTATAAGTTATTGTTCGGGGTGGTTTTTAAAGTTTAAATCCAATCGAAAGTGGGGTTTTCGATATATGAGCCGTTTCTAAAATTAACGTTTTCGGTGATTCCAATTGAAAATTAAGGACGCAATCAATTTGAAACAATTTTACTCTAAGTATGAATTTCGGTTAAAATCGTTCTAACCGTTTATAGGTAAACTAAAGAAAAAGCATTTTTAAACATGAAATTTTTTTTTCAAAAATCTATTGGGCGATAATATGGTTCAAAATTGAGTTCGGTATGAACTTATAAGTAACCATATTACCTAAAAAATGCATTTTTGATATAATCGTATGGACCGTTTTCGAGGTATGTCCAAATTTCAAAAAGTACCGTTTTTTATTTCTCAGCGAAAGACTGACTATGCAGTCATGTTAACCTCATCTACTTGAGTTTAAATATCAATTTTGGTTGAAATCGTTAAAGCCGTTTTGAAAAAATCAAACTAGTTAGAAAACTGTATATGGGAAGTACCATTAATATTGAGGTTACCTTGAAAAAAAAAAAATCCGAAGTTTAGACCCAATCAGGGCAGCTGTTTAGGCTGTAGGCCTCAGGGGCATACGGACCGACGGACAGAATTTCGCGACCCACTTTTTTGGGTTCCTCTATCATCGTAATGTCAGAATTGGTTAACATCTCGAGCTCGAAATTTTATACGAATACAATATCTTTCTCTTACTACGTACTTGAGAATGTTAGAAATTAAGGTATCTTCGTATCTTCGTCAACAGTCAGGCCTTGATTGAGGCCCGAGATTTGACCGAGCTTGTTGTCGACTGCAGGAAGACACTGGATCAGGGCTTTTGGTTTAAGATCACTCTCGTCTGAGTTCCTAGTCAAAAAAAAATAATAATAATTGGCGCAACAGGTCCGTAGGGACCCTAGGCCTGGTCATTAGGGTGGCTCGATTGATTAACAAATTGTAGGGAAAAAAAATTAGCTGTTTAATCGTGTTCGGGCGGTATACAAAATATGTCATAGGAATCTCTCAATAGGAATCCAAAATATTTTTTTAAAAATTCCAATTTTTAATACCGCCCCAAGAACCTAAAAGATTTTCGAAATATGACAAGTTTAAAGAAAAAAAAAATATATAAAATCGTTAAAAAATGGCTTATGTTTCATAAGTTAAACATAAAATCTCATACTCATTTAAAAATCAAAAGGCTTAACCAAAGGCGCCCACAAAAGGGGGACAAGAGGGTCAGCTATTTGTTTAACCTTTGACATTTGCTTTTCTTAATTATTCTTGTTTAAACTATTCATTCTTAATATTTCCTTGATTTTTGCTTTAAATGTTCTTAATTATCATTAATAATAAGAATGAATACCACTGGACTTAAGAAATTTTTTTTTGTGCGGAAAATTAATTTTTTTTCTAGTTTTTTTTTTAGGTTTTATGTGAAGTTTCTATGACCTTGGGGCAGTAGAAGATCACAATTTTTTCACAAATTTTTAATTTACCTGACATCATGACATATAAAGACAACTTTTGGGTAGAGCCCGAAAACGCAATTTGGAAAAAAAAAGCCGAGCCAAGCCACCACCAGTTAGGAACATAAAGAGAAATGAGAAAGCCAATGAATTTGCCGGATGTGATTCCTTTCTATGAGTTTCTTATACGGGATACGTAAACTGGCACAATCTTTGTGCACTTTACTTCAAAGTCGGAGTAACCGGATTTTAAGGAAGATGTGGCCAACCTACGATACTATCAGAACGACGACAATCCTAGCCAGAACGCGTGCAGATATCGTTAGAATATTTTGTACTTAGCCCCTGGTCTTTAGGAATACTTGGATACCCCACAGCACCCACTGCCAGCTGCGCTGCAACCAATGATGGTGAGACAATGTTACATTTTCTTTTGTAAGTATCTCCATTGATAGCCAAAACCATCAGACACTGCGCACTAGGTAGGTCAAGTAGTAAAAGGTAGAGAAAATGTTTTCATTGCAAAATGGTAACCTTTTGTTGACCAAATTGAATTGTTGCCTGGACCAGCATTATCTACAGTGGTTGTGTTTATTTATTTTTATTTTAACCAAACACCAATTTGTCGCAAGAATTCAATTTCCATTTATAAATAGCCTTAGCGACTTCCTTTAAATTCGAACACTTCTGTTAAGACCCTTGCAGATTGCTTGTAGATATTCTATGCCAATATGGAAGTCAAAGTGATTTTCCGAGTTTCCTAAGCTAAGCATCGCTTTTATTTCTAAGCTCATTTATAAACCCAATTTGCAACTTGCGAGTTTGTTTGAACCAACTCTCTCTGACGTTCCGAGAGGGTCCTCAATTCTCAATTGACATATGACTGATGATGTTTCTCAATGAGCACCTTAAGGCAAACAAGGTCATTTGGCTCAACCCCTCCTTTTAGCAGCCTTACATCCAATGTGGCCGAAAATAAATAAAATGCCCCACTTTCTCTATGAACTGTCAGTCAGCAGAAGGTCCCCCACTGAACCATACTCACAGCACAAGCGCCCAACAAACGAGTCCACTGCTCCAAAGTCCACTTGGACACTTCTTCCTCTCAGTGTAGAATTAATTAGGCACTTTGGAGTGACCTACACACGAATAGGCCGCTTTGTACATCTGCGATTCCCAATCCGGATGATCCGCCACATCATCGCAACTCATTTAAGAAACAAACAGCGAGAGGGAGCCTCACAGCCGAGACTGAGGCATATGAATTGGGAATTTGATACTTTTCCTCCATCCCAAACAAGCGGGGTGACTTGAGGTAACACAAGCCCGAAAGAAAAAAACAACAACCGAGTTCGCAAATGTCAGACATATAGCTGGAAATGTTGATGAAGGTAGAAAGCGAATTCCACAGAATATCCAAAGTCCGAGACAAGCTGCAGACCCCCGATAGACAATCCAAATCCCGAACATTATCATTACGACCAAGAAGATGCTGGCACTCTGGCTATGGTGGACTGCCTGTACAGGCACACTGGGATTAGAAGAAGCAGCGGATTATTGTGAAAAAATGCATTACGTCAATCATAATTCCAGGCGCTGTCGCGACGTACACGGGATAATCTACACACAGTCGGGGAACGGGGCGCGCTTTCGCATGTACCCACAGACCCCATAGGTGAACGTGGCCCGCAGGTGAAATTTCTTTCCACCATCCGCCTGCAGTGTTCAGCTTTTGTGCGGAAAGAAACTCTGGCAATACCCCCAGAGGGGGTTCCACTCCTGGCGGAATGTCGTCTCCACTGCAACGGCAGCAGCAGCCGTGTTAGTGGAGCCCCACATGTCATGATTAACTTTTTAAAGATGCAACGAAACAAGCCACCACACAGGGCTCGGTAATTAGGGCCCCGAATTGGATGTTGACCAACCAAACGAAGGGGGGATCGAGCGAATATATTCAATTGGATTGATCGCCGCTGCACAGCGTATATCCGTCTACCTGTGGCAGGTTGATGGATGTTTGCGTTCGGAATGAGTTGGTCCACTGAAACCAATTTAAAGTGGCTCCCAGGAGAGTGGAAGACAGAATTAATTTGACACGATGTGGCGCGCGGATAAAATTGAAATAAATTGAAGGGTTAATTAGACCCGAACGCCTTGCGGGCGATGCGATGCGTTTATGATGAAAGTGAGGCATTAGTATCTGGCGTGGAATGTGTCACGCTGGCGACCGTGTTTATGATGAGATGATAAATGGGATTCGTCGACCTGTAAGTAGTTGTCGCTTATGCAACGGGCCCCGGCAGGCAGACGTGGCCGATGAAAGTGTTATGCGAACAAGTAAATGAGAAGTTTTTTTCTGGACATTGTTTGATATGATGTTGATGGACCTCAATGAGAGTCCGCTCAAAGTTGGTACATCCCGGCCCGATCTGAGTAATATTCAGAAATTGCCTTAGTAAACTTCCCTTTGTAAAGGGAAGATCCCTCAATTGGAATCGAGCCTCCTTCTCACTTCGATGTCAATGAGGGATAAGGTTCTGTGTGAAGAAGTTTGGCTGCGATAGGCGTCGGAGTTGGGGAAGGAGTCAGAGTTTCTCTCGGCAAAATTAATATGGTCCTAATAAGGCAGCATCAGTGAAAAGTGGTCCAAATGTTGCTTTAGTCCTTACTTATTCAAGCATGGGCGATTATTCATTGTGTGGTTCATCCCAGAGGTCAAAATGGTTGCACTTGACGTTCCAGAAGAGGAAAGCCAGGTGAAAAACTTGTCTGAGAAGTTGGTATCACCGAATTTGCCTACAGCTTCACTTATTAGAGGCTTATAAAATGGTCCTGGTAAGTCATTCCCTGAAACGCTCCAAAATGCATTTATAAAGTAGACGTAAACAGATTGACAAAACGAAAATGACCCCAAGTTGTTACCGAAAAAACCGCATAGCTATTCCACATCCAAGTCCCTTTGCGACGTTTTCGCATGAGTATATGCAATTTGATTGAGAGAGATGGGATGTTAAGTAAGAGAAGAGATTTTTTGCTCTCTGTACGTCCCATTCAAATTGCATAACAATTAAAACTGGACTGTACAAAGTTTGAAGTAAATCCGACCATTGGGTCAGCTATTACAGATGGAATTGTAAGACCCTCTTTTTGACCTCCAGTTTTAGCAGATTAATCTTATATTGAAGACGGTCAAATTCCAGTTACTGCTAGAGGTTTAGAAAACGCAGCTGATTTGGAAAGACCTCAGGGCATCTGATCAAAGTTGGGCCGTTCGACTATATAATTAGCGGTGGAGATACCCAAATGAGAAGCTTATTAACTGCAAAGACTTGGATGGTGTCACTACAGAGGAAGAAGATCCCCTCCAGCCCTGTCTGTGCTTGTGGAGTTCGAGAAAATGTGTGGCGTGCAGACCTCATCCTTTCAATTTATATAAGTCAAGTCTCTATAAAGACGAAAACTCCAGCCGAAATATACTGCCAAAAAGATTTTGCTGGATTTACAGCGAGAGGCTATGTACCGCTGAGATTTTTAAGGTGCTTTAGCTTTGGGTATATTTTAAGAATGTGTACAAGTTCACCATTACTCTCCCGTCTTTAAATAACTGCGTGCAGTTGCTCACTCTAAGTTGATTGATGTCCCCTTCCACTTAAGGAAGCATCTTTCTCTGCTGCGTTGTGCCTTTGGACTGGAGGCGACGGCTCTCCGAGTCAAAGCTTCAGTTTCAATGCTTTAAACATACCTTTTGGTTGCAGATCACATTTAGATCTCCTTCCCCAAAACCGACCAACGCAAAGAAAAGCTAAAATTACTTGAAGAAATTTTCCGTTCTAAACGGTCGAGGACATATTTTAAACAATTAATTAATATATTCATAATAATATTAATATACTTTATAGTACTATCTTAAATTATTTGTGTAAGTTTTTTAAGTTGAAGTAATAATAATTGTAATAATGTTATAAAGTTTTATTTTGGCTTAGAGAAATTATTATTTATTTATATTTTATGTATACATTTTTGTATGATTTTTTTTTTTAACGGTAAATAGTTTTATTTATTTGCAGCAATTCATTTTGTAAATTAAATGAACTTAGTATTATTAAAAGCTGTCCATAAGTTCGTAAATCTAGCGCCTGGTGTTGTATTTTTTTAAGTACGATAGTGGCTCAGTGGACCGAGGAGCTTCAGGTACCATCCCCAGAAAGCATAATATTTACGTGGTAAGATTTTTCCACTTCGCACTTTTTCCTGTCATGAATGAGCTCCTCAATCCTGTCAGAAATTGTGTATAGTTATTTAAGGTTGTCCCATAATATTTGTGAGAAGCTGTAGCAGAGTACGGACCAGCGTTGCCACAAAGTGCCCGATCGGGCCTTTTGGCCGCCTGTTTTTTATTTTGGCCCTTTGCCCGGGCCAATTGGAAATGGCCCCAAATCTGAATTTTAGAAGATTTAACATCATTTTCTAGAAATGGCCCCAAATCTGAATTTTTGGAGACTTAACATCATATCATATACCTGGTTCTTAATAATAATTAAAAAGATTTGCAAAATTAAATGGAAAACATTGCCACCACAATGTGTTTCCACCCCAAAGATTATTAAAATAGAGCTGGGCACTCATTCCGTAACTTGTCAGACGATTATCGTCGAAACGATAGACTCCTCCAAAACTACCAACTAAGTGCTAAAATTACAAGTTTGAGGGCTTAAAACAGTTAATTTTCCAAAAATATAATGAAAGCTGACGTTTGTCAAACAATTTCAAGCAGAATATGACTTATTTTGGTGATCAAAGCTTCAAAAACGATACCGTTTAGACGATCGTTGATAAACGGAATCTGCCCCCTGAATTCATTAATTTGTCTCGTTTAATGATTTGATGGAAGCTCGATTAAAAAAAGTATGGATAGGTTTTTGTGTATTTTGGAAACAAAAGATTCTTCCGCTGAAGTCATTTTTAATACAATTAAAGACCATTTATATAAAATGAAAGTTCCTTATGAAAATATGATCGCTATATGAATGCCAGAGTACACGACCTTCGAATTGATAAAAAAGAAAATGGCGGGCATCGATCGAGATTTATTGGATTATCTCCATGATCTGTCTGCTGTGGACTTATCTGATGCAAAGCCGCACTCGTGGGGTCCAAGCAAATGACAAAAGCCTTCAGATGTTCACGCAGTACTTTAGATAGGACCTTTTATGCAAAGGTGAAAAGGCTAATGCTCCTCCTATTGGCGCAGTTAAAAGTCTTTCCATCCGAGGTTTTAATAGTCAGACAAACTTTCCTCCTACAACATTTTTCCTTGTGGGTAGATACAGTCTATAGGTCAGTCTCAGTGGCTATCGCATTTGATCGAGAACTCTCAAGTTTAGTCCCCGAAAAAGGCGCAATTTTATTGGCAGTCGGATTAGAATAGTTGGATCTTCGTGCCGATTATAATGACGAATTTAGTCGAATAAATAGAGAATAGAATCCAGGGTTGAGTGCCCGACAGCTTTGAATTTGGGCGGTCTTCGCCGCTTAAAAGTCTGTAGAAGAGGTTCTTATTTTCGATCTGTAGACCCTTTTGCATTGATGCGTTTTCTGCCCCGAAAATTGTTCTTAAAGCAAGATCTTTGTACTTCATCGATTGCCCACTTCCAACGCACTTGGATTTTTCTGCTGTAAGGCCTTTCTTCCTCCCTTTTGCTATAGGTATAAGGACTATCTGCTCACACTTGTCCTTTTGTGCAGCTCCATACTAATTGGTAGTCATTTTTGGTGTAAATATTTTTTACTTACTAACTTCAGGACTGATTGGGCACAACTCTTCGATCAACCCTACCGAAGCCACGGTTTGAAAGATGTCAACAAAAAATTGGCATGTAGATGATGACTCTTTGCCATCCGATTCCAGACACCTTACTCATTAGAATGTAGTGACAACTCAATTACAGCAGATGCCGAGTCAAAAGCACCCACCAGCACAACATGCCATATGGACTTTGAGTGCATCTAGATAGTTGTTTAAAATCTCATTCCCATCGTGTCTAAGCAACCCCAGTTGATGCGATCAGACAACTGTAAACTAATGAGATTCCGGTTCATCCATTAAATTTTATGAGATTTCATATTTCAACCCCGTCCCGCTGCTCACTCGATTCGGACACCCTTGGGAGGATGTTTCAATTATTCCACAGGTCCTGGCTACAAATGATTTACAATGAACATTCATCCCCGCCCAACAGTACGCAGTGGGTTTGGGTGTGCTGCAAAAGAGCAAAACTCACTTGTCGCAACATAATCGGCAATATTTTCCCGATTACATGACGCAAATCGCAACCCAACTATACCACATGCGGAGGGTGGCTCACTCTCTGTGGCGTATGATTAACAGCCAGGACCAGGACTTACACTTGGCCCGAACTGCGATGCACTTAACAAATTACAGATGTGAAAAATTCATTTGGCATCCTTGGCGCAGGATGATTAATGGACTCAGTCGACACTTGAGAGCTCGGCGGCGCGCACACTTCACTTCACAGGGGCTGATCCTTTGGTGTTTCTCTCTGATGGCGGAGGGGGTGTGCAGCATCCGTAACGGAAGAAATTGGATTGCCGCTGCACGCGACGCAGCGGGTGAATCGAATTACATTAAATCCTTGTTTAATCTATGGAGGGTTGGTGTATCCTGATGCGGTATCCTGTTGGGCTGTTTATGTTTGTTTTGTCTGTTTTTTTTTTTTTTTTGTCGTAAGAATCTTATTTAATTATACACGAAAAGGGGTTGTGCGCCGGGAACAATTAGATGTTCTCAGGATGATTAACATTACGTCGAATTACGTCATAGACGACGAAGACGGATGCGCTGAAAGGGTGAACCCGCTGCCGCTGAGATTCCTTCAGTCTAAATAATTCGAGAGGTGTGGCTCGCATTCATCTTTTCGGTGGATATTTGGTCAAGACACCTCTCCTGTCATCGATTCCACCAATGTCGACACAAGTCCTAATTACTGCTCAAACATGCTGCACGTCCTTGTGTGTGTACAGGACCTCATTCCCTCAGCTATCACTCACTCATGTCAAATTTGATCTAATCATGTGTCACAGCCTGCGCTCGATGATGAACGAAATCCGATGCCGATTGGAATTTTGATTTTATCCCCTGGCTGAAAAGTGTACAACCAAACAGGATTTATATGCATGCGCGCTGTTAACCGCCGAGGGGTCCTTAACACTAATGCACTTCACTTTAATTTCAACAGCCTCGAGAACCCTCACGCATTGCAGACACAACAACTTGAAAGGACTCTTGAAACAACAATACCAGCAGGATGCCATTGTTACATTCTTATTGTTGAAAGGATAACAGCGGAGGGGTACCATTGTCCTTTTGTTATTGCTCTGCCGAACAAAACTTGATTACATGGATGATAGCAACACAATTATGTGCGCATAATAATGGAACGGAGGTCCTTATTGCTGTTGGCATAGCATCTAGTGTTTTGGCATTTCATACGAGATAGATCCTCTCGCCTCAATCGAGAGTGGAACATATGTCGGATGTCGGAGAGATGTGGATGGTTGATTGCAGTCAAAGGAGGAAAGAAAGGATTTGCCATTGCCAGAGCCGATCGTCGCAAGGATAAAGATGTGAGAGTGAAACTCGAACAAACGTCCTGCTGCATGGGTGTGCAGACATCTGGTAATTGGTGTGCGCATTTCGAAAATCCGCAAATGATCCTCGGCTGTCGGGCCGTGAAAGGAGCGACTAAAAAGTGCTTATTTGAGCATGTAAAATGAGATGAAACCGATCGTGCTACACAAGATCAGCCCGAGAGCATGTGTGGAGGGATAGGAAGCTCATGTTTTACTCTATGGAAACGGGGATATCCTCGAGGGGAAGTACATAAAAAAATTTCAAATTTTTGTACATAAGGAAAAATGATCCACGCCTTAGATCCTCAAGGGCAAAATGGGTAAATACCGAAATCTGGTTTCTTGTGTATCCTGTACATCTATACAGCTGAATTGCATTGCGACTTTTATTCAAAGCCTAGCGTCGCCGTTTGTAGTTGATGCTTACAAAGGGTGTCCCGTAATTCACGCAAAATTTTAATTTTGCACCATTTTATTTTAATAGTATACAGTGATGCCAACAAAAAAAAGATAAAAATGTGACAGCTGACAGTTCGAAAGAACTACGCATTTTCATTGTTGAGCAATATTTAAAAAATAATGTTTGTCAGCTACAGTCCGCAATTTTGGAACAAAATCATCTTCAGTGATGAAGCTCATTTGCATCTTGAAAACCCACGAGTAATTGTTAATAAACAAATGCATCCAAAACGAGTGACTGTTTGGTGCTGATTTTGGGCGAGGGTCCTTATCGGACCATTCCTCTTCGAAAATGCGGCTGGTTAGGCAGTAACAATGAATAGTGTTCGTTATCGTGACATGAGAACAAAGTTTTTAGTGCTTAAATTACAAGATATGGATGTGACCAACACGTGGTTTCAACAAGACGGTGCCACATGACATACAGCGAGGGAAGGTTAGGTTAGGTTAGGTACGTGGGTTGGCGTGGAAAGCTCCGTGCCACACTCAGGTCAATACTGACCCATTGTGATGCCCATTGGGGGAAGAGGTTGTCCCTTACCCATAATAACCCTGAGACTAAGTACTCACTGTGCTATTGCATACAAACCATCCTGTGGATTTGATGAAGCTCATTATCTTGTCTATATGTGTTCCAGAAAGTTCCTCTAGGTCGTGGAAGAAGTGTCTCCCTAGGAATCTGTGCCTGTAGTGCTGGAGGCCTGGGCAGTGACATAGGAAGTGGGTTGTGTCCTCAAGAGCTTCCTCATCACCGCAGCCCCTACACAGTTCTTCTTCAGTCAAGCGTAGCTTGTTCATGTGGTACCGTAGAGTATTGTGCCCCGTTATAATTCCTACGAGGGTGGAAAGAGATTTTCTATCCTTTCGCATTAGACTCTCGGTTCTGGCTTCATTGAAAGTTGGCCATAGCCTTTTTGTGGTATGACAAGTTTCTAGTGCAGTCCATCTAGCGTTCGCCTCTCTTGTGGCTTTTCTTCCTGCTTCAAGCTTGAGTGCGCAAGGCGGGATTTTCACAGAGGGGTCAGCTTGTTCTGATACAGCTGCCGAACCTTGTCTTGCTAGTTCGTCAGCTTTCTCGTTGCCTGGAATGCCTTCATGTCCCGGAACCCAGCAGAGCAATATCTTATGCTGAGTGCCAAGAACCCTAAGTTCTTCGCGACAGCATTTCACAAGCTTTGATTTTATTTCTATCGCAGTTAATGCTTTTATTGCTGCCTGGCTGTCGATAAAAAAGGTAATACCTTCAGGTGGTATTGCCCTTACCACAGACTCACGGGCTGCTGTTGTCACTGCCATGACCTCTGCTTGGAAGACACTGCTATGGTCGGGAAGTCGAATCGACTTTGATATGCCCAGCGACTCAGAGAAGACGCCAGACCCTACCCCGGTTTCCATTTTTGAACCGTCCGTAAAGACGGCTACAGATTGTGCGTTGGGTACGAGTCCTTCGCTCCATTCTTCCCTACTGGGATAGGCGCTCGAGAAAGGTCTTGTGAACTCTAGGTATGGCGTAATGTAGTCCGTGTTGGGTACATAGCCAAAATATTTCTTTAGGATCGAGGAGTGACCCATTGCATTTGTTCTCCAGCTTACTGTCTGACTTATCCTCAAGGCGCTGATTGCAGCTGAAGATTGTATAAAGATGTCTAGCGGCAGCAGGTTGAGAATAGCCTCAAGACCTGCAGTAGGAGCAGTCCTCATGGCACTCGTGGTGCCAATACACGCTAGTCTTTGTACTTTCGTAATGGCCTTTAGGTAGGTGGTTTTGCAGGTTGCCGGCCACCATACGAGACAGCCATAGGTCAGTATAGGTCTTATTATAGCCGTGTACATCCACAGTTTGATTTTAGGGGATGGTCCCCAGGTTTTCCCAAAAATTCTGCTGCATGAGTAGAAGGCTACTGAGGCTTTTTTGATTCTTTCGTGTGTGTTTAGTTTCCAATTTAGTTTTTTGTCCAGTATAAGACCCAGATATTTTGCACTGTCAGATACTCTGAGTGATATACCGCCAACAGAAGGTGCAACAAACCGTGGTATTTTCCTCTTATTTGTGAAGATAACCAGTTCTGTTTTCTGGGGATTTAAGTTAAGACCGCAGTTCCGGGTCCAGATATCGAGGGTTTTTAGGGCGCCACCAATTTGTTCGCTGAGTGTTGGAAGGAATTTACCCGTTGCCAACAAAACTACGTCGTCGGCATAAGCCGTTATTCTGATGCCACTGTTACTAAGCTGTATAAGTGCCTCGTTTAAAACTATGACCCATAGTAGTGGTGATATAACCCCACCCTGGGGAGTTCCCCTAGAGGCATAGGCTTCTCGCTTAGAGCCCCCAAGTTCAGTAATTATATGTCTTCCTTCGAGTAAGCTCACAATCCAGTTGATAATGAAACTTTCAATGTTATGCTTACTTAGTGTCCTGCGTACGGCATCCGTTCTGACATTGTTAAACGCTCCTTCAATGTCCATGAAGGCCGCAAGGGTGAACTCCTTGTCATTCAGAGTTTTTTCAATTGTACTTACAACACAGTGTAGGGCGGTTTCCACACTTTTGCCTTTAGTGTAGGCATGTTGGGCCGGGGACAAGTCTTCCGGGCGTAACCTACTACGAATGTGTATATCCAACAGTCGTTCTAATGTTTTCAATATGAAGGAAGTGAGGCTTATTGGTCTGAAGTCACTTGCATTAGTGTGACTTGCCTTGCCAGCCTTTGGTATAAAAATAACCTTCACTTTTCTCCATGTTCTTGGAATATGTCCCTTTGTGAGACAGCCAATATAAAGCCCCTTTAATATCGGAACTATAGTGTTGGCAGTTCTTTGCAGCATTATAGGAAAAATACCGTCGAGCCCTGGGGATTTAAAGGGAGAGAAAGATCGGATGGCCCAATCTATTCTATCCTCTGTGATCAAATCTCCAGGAAGGTCTGTATCCCTGGTATTATAGGTATATTCCTCAATGCATGGCTGAGCAGTACAACCTGGAAAGTGCGTTTTCAGTAGCAGATTCAAGGAATCCGAGCAAGATTCGGTCCAATTGCCTTCGGGGTCCTTGAGAGATCCCAGAGTAACAGGTTCTCTGGTAAGGATTTTCCTCAATCTCGCGGTTTCCGTGGTACCCCTTATTTCATCACAGAAATTTTTCCATGATTGTCGTTTGGATTTTTGAATTTCGTTTTTGAAGTTTCTCTGACTTGCTTTGTATATATCCCAGTCAGAGTCCAACTTCGTCCGGTTGGCCGTATTAAGAAGTCTCCTTGTTTCCTTCCTAATTGCGGCCAGTTTTCTGTTCCACCATGGAGGTGATAATTTGGTTTTCCTTTTTACTAACGGGCATACGTCTTCGAAGGCCTCTTTGAAAATAGTGACTATTTGCTCGGCTTTCAGGTCGATGTCGTCCGGGCAATTAAGATTACCACATTGTAAAAGATCCTTTCTTTTCTCAATCTCCCTGCTAAAAAGAGCCCAATCAGCTTTTCTTGGATCTCTGCGTGGTTGGGAGGGGTTATTGCAGTTGCCTACAATGAATTCGATGATTCTGTGGTCAGAGTAGGATTGCACATTAAGAACGCTCCATTTATCGATAGTGAGGGTGTCGGAGTTATTAAATAGCGTTAAATCTAAAACCTCCTGCCTATTTCTAACTATAAATGTTGGTTCATCCCCTTTATTGGCTACTAGAAGATTGTTTTCAATAATAAATTCAAAAACTGACTCACCTCGTGGGTTAATGTCTCCGCTACCCCATTGTGAATGGTGAGCATTAGCGTCGCATCCCATAACAAGGTCCCATCTCTCCTCTTCCGCTTTGTGGACTAAGGCGTGGGTGATTGCAGCTGGTGGTCCTTCATACTCGTAGGGCATGTAGACGGCTGATAAAATCAGTGGGGGGAGCCCCCTCCGTTCAAGCCTTACCACGGTCTGGTCTAGATTGCTGTAGGTAGATAGAAGTAGTAAATTAATATGCACGGAAAGAATTTTAAGATCAAATCAAGAAAAATAAGCGCAGAATCACGAAAAGTTTGTCTAGTTTTAGAGCTTAGCTAAGGATTTACTGATTCACGACTTTTTTTTCGCAATTCTAGAAATTGTACGAAGTGAAGATATTGACCCTCAAAAGTCGTGAATCAACACTTATTATTATCAATAATGCGATCAAACGAGAAAAACATATTGCCATAACCGATCGCAATTTGACACAAATAGTTATCAATTTGATATTACATGGATTGTAAATTGCAAAAACAATTCGTAAATTCCCACTTTTCTGTTGTAAATTACGATTTCCTCCCTTAGCAAATTACAGCCATTTAGTCTTGAATTGCAACTCAATAGTGTTGATTTGCGAACTAACAGGAGTAGATTTACTACTTCAGTAGTTGCAATTTACAAATTCTTAGTCGTAAATTGCAACTTATTTTTATCAATTTGCAATTCACATTTTGCAATTTACGTTTCTTGAGTAGTGATTTGAGGCATCGCCGTATTAAATTGAAAATGTTTTGTCGTGAAATTAGAAAATTTTATTCTCAATTTGCAACTTATATCTTGTGATTTACAAATCAAAATTCATAGTTTTATTAATTAGGTTATTTTCGTATTCCTCCTGATATCCAAAAAAATCATACGGCGCCATATCGTCCGGAGACAACGGGATTTGTCTGGGGTGGTTTTTCGGTCTATGATGAAATTTAAAATACAAAAAAAATATTTGGATGAACTTGACATTAATACGAACCTTTACAATTCTTTTCAATTACATATTTTAGAATACATTCCAATTGATACTTCTTTTCTAATGTAATGTAATGTGCAAGATGTAACTTCTGAAAAAAATACAGATTTATATGCATAGGTACTTCAGGGTTTTTGGAATTCAATAGGTACTTACAAAATGTATTCCAGAATGCTTTTTAATTAGTAGGACACTCACTATCCATACGAATAAGTTATATTTAAATTTAAACAACTTTAACCCGACTGCTTTAACTAATGATTGAATACCGACTGCCTGTCTCTGCACCGCAACGCAATGTACACAATGAAGATTTGGCTTCATGATTGCAGCTGTCGACCAATACCACATACATACATTCATCCATAAAAAGAAAGGACTTAAAAGGATTTCGATAGGTACATGGACTATGAACTGTGCATAAAAAAAATCCACACATCAGGTAGTTGATTCCATGGAAATTACAAAACATATTTTGCAATTTACCACTTCTCTACGTCAATATACGTTTTCAGTTTCGTGTGTTAAATTATTACAAGATTTTATTGATTCATCATTCAGTTTTGGTAAATCACCAAATATTTTTCGCAATTTGAGATTGTGAAGTGGTGTTTGACCCATTAGAGTGGTAAATTGCGCCAAACAATCTCGCAAATTACTACAAATAAAAGAAGCTCGAATTGATACTTCTAATCGTAAATTACAACAAACAGAATTTGGTATTCTCCGCCGTTTTCAATGTCAAATTGCCAATTTCTGTATCAATCCATGAAAACTTCGTTGTGATTTGCGACAAATATATAAATCGTAAATTGCAACTCAAAATTTTGCAATTGGTGATTTTCAATTCTTTCCGTGTGTTTTCTAGCTACTATGCATGTTCTGTTCTTACTCTCCGCATTAAGCGGTTTGATGCTGTATGTTACTAAATCTTTATGATTTAGCCCACATATTTTGCCACGGGATATCCATGGCTCTTGCACCAAGGCAACATCTATTTTTCTTTCACCTAAGAGATAGATGAGGTTAGCGCTAGCAGCTATGCTGTGGTGTAGATTTATTTGTGCTACTTTCATGTCGGTCTTACCTGATCATCAACCGCCTTCCTCCCTCTCTCAGTTCTTTCCGTAAAGGGTCGAACCTTGCACCGGGTAATTCCAGTACGGACCTTGTTGTTGAACTTCCTCAGCAAAGGCATTGATTTGTGGTTTAACAAAACCACAATTTCAGTACCTGCTTCGGAGTGTTCACCTACCTCGAGCACCTCCCAGTTCTCACTATGGAGTTCGGGATTTAGGTGCCGTAGGTTTCTCTCGATTCTTTCCTTTGGGATATGTGGGCCGGGAATCGAAATCCGACCCTTAGGTCTTGTGAATTCTAGCAGGTCCTTCTTTACGACAAGTCGTAAGTCGGCATTTGCCCATGGAGCCTGTGTCGTTTCCACGAAAGTCTTGAGCCAGTTCATCGTGAATTCGTTATCGCACGATAGGAGCTTAAAACCTTTGAAGGTCGAGAGTTGCTCAAAGAAGGGTAACTGACCCTCTTTGTTAACGATAGTTCCGTTAACACCATCAAGGATGCGCAACTCTATGAGTCTCCATTGGTCTTTGCTCAACCTACGATCCGGCTTGCTGAAGTCCACTACCGCCACTTGTAGATTGGGCTTGGTGGTCGCAGTCAGCTTGGCCCTCTTGTTGACCCTACTTGTCGAGGGTGGCGTTAGTGTGTCGTCATGCCTACCCCTCTTTGAGCTTTCCTTCGTCGGCTCAGACGCCTGTCCGAGGACTACTTCCGCGCCGATTTGTGGTTGCTTGAGTCTGTCAGAGATTGAGGTGGACAGCAAACGGCTTACCCTCCTCGTCCCGTCCAGACTACCAGCAGCTCGCCTAGTCGTCCCTATGAAGCGTCGTCTACCTACTGTGTCTGTCGTTTGTTGGTCGCGTACGTCTGAGACTTGTTTGGAGGAGCTTGCAACCGGCTCGGAATCATGTGATTTCGAGTCGATTGCTGGCCGAAGTCTCTCATCGCCTGAGGTGGGGAGCAAGCGGCTTCCCGCCCTCGACGTAAGAGGTCTTCTCTCCTTTTGTCCCCGTTTGTTTACGTCATCCCTAGTGGACCTTGCGAGCTTGAGCGTGTTGCGGGCTCTATCCAGAGCAGCTCTTTCCTTGTCCGTGAAGGACTTCGGATCACGCTTACCAAGCCGCCGAATCAGACGAATGGCATTACGTCTACGATTCCGTATTGGCGTTCTTGTCTCGTCCCTAGTCTTTTGTGTAGAGACTGGACAGGGCGCATCCCGATCCACTCTACCTGTCCTAACTACTGTCGCAAAGCTGCCTGTAGTAGAATTACCCTTGTCTTCAGGGCTGCTATCGCCTGACTTTGCGGGTAACGATGACTTTTCCTCCAAAGAAAAGCAGAGGCTTGTCTCCTTCGGATCACCCATCGCCACTTTGCTGTCGTCTACCTGAGTTCCATCCTCACTCAAACGCGGGACAGCCCCGATCGTTGCTGAGAGGGATGGATCTTCAGCCGGCTTGTGCATCGCCACTGAGAGGGTTAAAGGCTCCGAGCTTGTCGATGCGGCCACCATTGGTCCTGACTGGCAGAGGCTTGTCGCGGACTTAGGCGGCCCCATCAGTGTGCTCACGCTCAGGTCCCCCGGCACCGACGGTAGAGGGGGGCGCTCCTTTGGAGTATCCCCCGATACCGACCGCCCCTGGAGGTAGGCCCGCGCGTTGTGGAGTCTTTTCCTATCATTTTCGGACAGTTCCTCCCACTTCTTTGTCCCCAGTCTCTTTACTGTTAGTTTGCAGTTTTTGGCGTGCCTAGAGCTGGTGGAGCTGAAAGAGAACGATGAGCTAGCGATGGAGCAAGTGTCGCTAGAATCCAGAAGAAGTTTCTCTAGATTAGCGTCAATCACTCCAACGCTTTCCCCGTCCGAAATGTGTACAAGTGCGTCATCCGCACTAACTTCCGTTTTTCGGTCAGTGTTTGTTGAGCTAGGAGCACCTGGCCGGTCCGTACTCTTCGCTTTATTTTTTGTTGTTGTTGAATTTTTAAACATTTGGGTCCCACGAGTAAGGGGGAAGAAGATGTCCGCCTGCACTCACCCCCTGTATGCAGGTAAGGGGAATTGAATTAAAACTGAAGGTCCCCAGGTATTCAGAGTTTGCGCTTGCGACTGAGCACCCCCCCAGCCATGCAGGCCTCGGCGCGTCGTTCCTTGCCTTGGGGTCATCACCTTTCCCAAAACCCGTTTGACGAACCGCTACATGGGAAAAATCTATCTGAACGCAGTATAGATATGTATTCTCTCTCGGTAAGTCACCCGGCTTTAGATGTTGGGATGACAAGCGGTTTGGTCCGCGATAGGGCTTTCACAGAGAGTAGAACAATAGTTGTCCGTACGAGTACCAACCCCACATGACCACATCCCTGCTATAACCCTAAATCCTAGGATCGCGAACGGATCGTACCTAGGCTCCACTATCCGCCACCTGTGGTCGCGCCTGGTAGGGAACCACCCCCCAGGAACACACAGCGAGGGAAACAATTCAGTTACTGCATGAGTCATTTCTTAATCGTGTAATCGGCCGTTCCTGCGATCATAATTGGCCATCCAGATCTTGCGATTTAACGCCATTGGACATTTTTCTTGAGCTTTTTTAAAGTCTAAGGTCTATGCAAACAAGCCCACGACCACCAACGCTTTGAAAGAGGAAATTGGGAGGTGTATTAATGAAATTCAGCCGCATTTATGCGAAACGGTCTTAGAAAATTTCAATAAATGAGGGCGTTTTTTTTAACTTCTGGCTAAAAGGCCTTTTGTGCCGAGTACGTACCAGGGATGGAAAAGTCGCTCGAGTTTGCTCGAGTACAAAAGTAAAATTTGCCTTAATTCGATACAATTTATCCATCTGTATCTTTCAAATTCTCTTCCAATCTTGTAAAGCTTTTCCTAAGAAACAAATTAAAATAATCGAGACGATGATGTCTTCATGTCATTTTGGAAGTAAATTAATATTCAAAATCCCTTCCTAAATTTGCTGGAGTATTTTACATCAGAAGCAGTTGTATCAAGAAAATCTAGTTCAATACTGAAATTTGTTTTTGAATTTGTTCCTAATGAAAAAATTAATATTCAACAAATTAAGAATGCTAAAAAATTCAGCAATTTAAATATTATTCAATTTTCAAAATCTTGCGCTGAAATAAATTCAATTAAAAACGAGTCTAATGTGCTAATGTTTGAAAATATTTATAAAATTGCTCAAGCCGTTCTCGGTATTCCTCAGTCATCGGCAAATGTCGAAAGGTTTTTTTCTTACCAGACATTCATAAAGTCCAAATGTCGAAACATACTTCAAGTCGACACTTGCTGGGCTTTGATTGAAACAAAAATTATTAGAAACTTATCCTATACTGAGTTTCAAGTTCAGAGCAATATTTTGAAGATGAATGAGCAAATTGAGAGTATAAAGCCTGATTAAAAATATTAACTATTTTTTTGTGGGTCCTTAATGTTTTGTCAATTTATTTTTGTTTATGTTTTTGAAAATAAAATATTTTGAATTCACTTCTGTACCTATACAACAAAATGTTTTCAATACAACTGGCTCAATTTCAGTACGATCTTACAACCGTTTTCAGTACAAATCGAAAATTCCATACATAGCCCCAATCTGTATACTCCATGAATCAAGAAAAAATGTAAGTTTTCTCATTAAGAATCTGTATTTTCTATCAAAATTATGGGACACCTTTTATAGAGATAAACTAAAGATTGGTGGATCGAGGAGCAGGGAGCCCTACTAGGAGTATTTTTGAAGAGCTTGGAAGCGGATAATTAAGAGGTAAGGAAGCGCCTCGACTTGATTGAGTGCCAGTGTTTGAAACTGAAAAATCAGACTTGTGACTGGTTCCCACTAAATGGGGGAACTGTTTAAGTACTGTTCAAGAGAAATTCAAGGTGATTAGTGTCAAACAAACACCCGGTCGTTGGATAAACTTCAGAACCGGAGTTAAACTTGGTCTATCGTAAGCGCTGACTGTACTCCTTGGACCGGTAAATGTTGTGAAGCCTCATTGATGGGCATTTGCCATTTTAAGTCGTACCGATTACGATGTTGTGTCAAATAATTTTTAAGAAATATGCACCAAATGAAAGACTGATTTCCGAAAGTGAATTCCCTCAAGTTGCATGAGAGGCGCACAGCTTTCTTCGACCGCACGTCAAATAAGAAACTTTCCGCTGCAATTCTCGCCTCGCATTTAATTAATCCCAGTCTGTTTTCCCCCCTTCTGAATTAAACAGGAATAAATTCAATCAACTCTCACCTCGCGATCGTTCCTTCGGACAGGTTTATTGTGGATTTGCGTGCGACCTCCGCAGTCAACCCGAGTTATGCTTATCACTTTTTCTCTAATTAATTGTGAACTTCCACTGTGACGATCGTTAAGCAAAAGAGATCCTAAATAATTTCCACTCATCATGCCAACTTCGAACGGAATAAGTCGACTCAGAGACCGACACACCATCATAAAGGTGACTCTCCTATGTATACACCTCGGCCCAGGTTGATCAGTTTTTCCATCTCCACCGGGATGGAGCACCAGTACACTGGACTACTGGAGCTGAAGTTGGGAATGCAAACTCACTCACATGAGAGACACCGGAGATTTAATTTATTTTAAATAAGTATCTGTTGACATGCGATTATTCTTCTCTATATACTCTCGGTGCCGTAACCGCTACTTAACGCAATTACTCTCTGTCAATTCAATGAAACGCAAGATCACTCAGTCCTGACGCCGCCGCAGGTAGGGTATAGGCTGTTTGCTCGGCTAAGTCGGTTCGGTTGGTTTGTTTGTAAGCCGCGTCGTTTGTTCATTTAAAGGCTCATTGATTTCACTTAACACGTCTTAGCTGCAGTGGGCTGTTAGCTGTTTGCTGGGTACGTTTTTAGTGATGCAACGGTAGCTAAAGTAACTGACATTTGATGTCGTTAGGTGTGGATATGTGATGGTACTTGTGGAGTGTTAATTAGGGAAATTCGCAAGCTAATTGTTAGCTTTGTTGTATTTTAAATTAATTGTAAGAAAAACGGATGATTAACGGAAGCGCCACAGAAATATTATGGCGGAGAGTTGTTGTAGAAAGTTGTTATGGTAAGTGGGCTCTTTTAAAGAGATATGCTTCACAAACTGCTAAGGCAAGAGACACTTAAGTTTGGATAACCTCTGCCTGAGATACTGTGGCCTTCCATTCTAGACCATGGCCCAAGCAAGTTGCTTCTGATTGTTGAGGCCAAGCGCCTTGAAACGGAGCTTCAAGCCTCCCAGTCGTCTCGAACCGACTAGTGGCTTGTTGGAAGTGTCCATTCCTTCGATTTTTCCGAGCCATTGTTGTCGACGTATTTTAGACCAAAATTTAACTAAAAGTTATTTTCTTTATAAAGAAGTCCTGAATCATATCATCCTTCTTAAGCGAGAGATTCTCCTTCGCTAGACCTTCGATAGTTCCAAAATCAGACTACTACTTGCTTTGAAACACGAGGAACTAAGACGTTCTTAATTTTCTTATATACTTCACACTTGGTCTCTTTTTTTTTAAGCAACACTAGCTGAATGTGTCAATGGCAACGCTGTAATATCTTGTCGAAGACCAGCTTTGATCGATGACGATTATGAATAAAAATAAGGGGTTTGTTGATTGCCCAGGAAATTGAGAGGACGTATTTTTTTCCATTACTTTTCCGAATAAGAGTCCTCGTATCGAAGTTGGTTCCGTATTGGAAATTTGGCATCCAATTTACGTCTAATAGCTTCTCGCGGACTGGCTTCCTGTTTACTTCTGCTCTATCACTTTTTTAGTTTGGGCGCTTACTGACACACTGACTCAAGAACGGGTACACAGTTTGTTAATCGTAGGCCGCTCTCTTAAACACAGCCTTTCGTCGTTTGGTAACTTACCCTACATCCAGGAATCACGCTTTGTTATTGTATTGGGTCAGAATTCAGAACCACGTTCGTCGTTGTGAGTCGATTTCAGTTTTCTTTTTCGGCGTTTTTAGGAGAGTTGTTTGTGACATTTTGTTGCAAAGTTTGGGTTGTTTGTTAAGACGTTTTAGATTTTTCGGTGCATTCCTTGGGATGTTCTTTAGGGCGACCTGGAGTGTTTTTTGTAGCGGTTTTCAGTGTGGTGATAGGAGTGCTTTTGAGGAGCAGGTCAGTTCAGACTCACGTTCGTTGTTGCTGAGCTTTTTTTGGGACATTTTTCAAGGCGATCATGCGTAGGCGGTATTTGAGACATTTTTTAAAACCTTTTTTTTTTTTTTGGAATGCTTTGAAGAGCCATCTTTGAAATAGTTATAAGAACTTTGGTGATGGTGTTTTTGGAGTCTTTTTTTAAGCTCCGAATCGGAACCATGTTCGTCGTTGCTGGGCGTTTTTTGGGACATTTTTCAAGGCGATCATGCGTAGGCGGTATTTGAGACATTTTTCTAAACCTTTTTTTTTTGGAAGGCTTTGAAAAGCCATCTTTGAAACAGTTTTAAGAACTTTTGTGATGGTGTTTTTCCAGGATTTTTTTTTCAAACCAACTCGGAACCATACTCGTCGTTGCTGGATGTTTTTTGGAATTTTTTTTGGCAGTTTTTCGGAGCACTTTGGAAGTATTTTTTCAGACGACTTTTAAGACATTATATATGTTCGAGGTGTTTTCCAGGGCGATGTTAGTGGCGCTTTTATTTCGTATTTATTTATTATAAAGAATGGTTTCTCAATAAGATTACATCCTATAAGTTGTGAAGGCTTTACAAAGTTTGAACAATGTTTTTTTTTTTCCTATGCATTTTCCGGGTCAACTTCGAACCACGTTCGCGGTTCTTTTTAGTAGTTTTTAGGTTTTTTTTACGGAGATTTTTGGGGCGTTCTTTCAGGCATTTTTCAAGACTTTTTTGGGGTAATTTTTCGAGGAGTTTTCCAAGGCAGCCTTTGGTTTTCGCAATTTTAATGGAGCCTTGAGGCGGCTTTCGAAGTTTTGTTTATCATCCGAAACTCATGACTCTCGCTTCAGTAGGAGCGTAGATTAAGCTCTTCGAATAAGAAATTTTGAACCGTTTTTTTTGCCTCAAAAGAAGACACAGTAATTTATGCTGGATCGGTCGAAGAATGCCTTCCATTTGCCGTCCATCCATCCATCGTCACATGATAATGAACTTTCTTGTCGAAATCCTGTGCATGTTGGAAAAACCTAATTGCGCAACGTGTTTGAATCGCTTTCTGCCAATATACCGAGTAAGGCCATCGGGATATAGATCAACAAAAAGGTGGCGAGTCCCGACTTGAAATTCGTTGGAAGGCTTCCTAAAGACAATTTTTTCTTCGATTTTTTAATGTCTCCAGTTAATTTTAGTCTCATAGCAGGTAAGAGATCGAATCTAGGTACTTCCCTCCAACGAAGCCTATAGAAAAATTTACAGCCCTCAAAACAGTTTTAAGCTCCGAAAAGTAGGCCTGCAACATTTCTTCGCCTTCACGAACCCTTGACCCCAACAAAACCGACACCTAATTTATTACGACCGCTATTGCGAGACTTTTTTCTTGACCAAATTTACAGTGATTTTGCATTTTGGTCTGCGTGCACAGGTTACCTCTCCACCTTCCCACACACAAGACAATTGCCGTGCCAAATCGAGAGCCAGTCTTCCAAACCCCAAAGACAACCATTTCAATCGTCGCGTCGCAAGGATAATCCTTCTTCGCCGAGTTGTTGCAGATAAATTTTCCACATAAAAGGAGAACCGTCGACAGCTGCCATAGAAACAAAACTGCTCACAAACACACACGCACACTCAATCCACAAAAAGTCCAGTGTAATCCATAAATTCCCGTACCTACTTAACTCTTTATCTGGAGCTCAGCAAGTCCGCAAGTACCTTAGATGGAACTGAAAAACTCCTTCGGCTTTGCTGAATCGCTCGTTGGTTCTTGGTTATATGGTACTTTGAAGGTAATCGATCGTTTGTGTGTGCAGAGGCATGCCGCCGCCGCCGCCACCGGGACAAAAACAGATGAAGAGACTATACATCGAACAACAACAAAAAAAAGTAACCATCGACTCAGACGGCGCTTTTCCTCTGAAGTCCTAAAGTCATGCGAACTTTATTTGTTGAACGTACAGCGGCGACGCGGCAACAGTGATATGATGCTGGACGCTCTCAGCTCCCTTAATGGGATCGCCTGAATTAATCGAAGTGATATTTCGCTTGTCTTGAAATTCAATTTGGCCGGTCGCTGTAAGTTGGTTTTTCTTCGATTTATTTATACCCTTGTACACGGTTGCCGCCGCCGTCGATAATTGTGTGTATCGCTTAGCTTTTGGCTTTGTTAGAAGCGGCTTTCAATGTGAGGAGGAGGCCATATCTAGATACAGTGGTCACCAAAAGTATTGCCAAGTGATTGAATTATTGTTTTAGGTACTATTGTAGTTCTCCTTCATTCGTTTAAGAAATAAAAACTCACTCAAGCGAAAGGTTATGAAAGGCTTGACCGAGGCAGCTTTATGTCCCATTCTCACATCTGTTGGTAGAGCCTAGCTAAATAAAGTTCAACTGCATATCAAACTTATAAAAGTGAAGTTTGATGCTTACTTGTACAGCGCCATCTGTTGGCTACGTCTGAATTTGATTTCAGAGCTACTAGTATACTCTACACCACTCAATATTTTACGAAAAATGTTATTCTACAGAAGCAAACCCTAGTGACGGATGTCTCCAATACAAAAAAAGCCCATTTTGGCAACTCAATTTTGAAGCTCACTACCAACTGTTTGCGGCTCCATTTAGTATATAGTTCTATAAATATTTTCTGTAATTACCGTCAATTGTTTCTGCAGTTTCCAATTCAAAAATGAATGTCTACCTCTTTAGAGATAAAAAGGACTATTTGCCAAAATAATCGATATTAAAGGAAATTATTTGTATGTGGGCTTGAGTCCCCATCAGGTTAAAACTACTCACCCAATCCTGATAAATTTCTCTGAAAAGAAAGGTCTAAACATGGAGCAGCATTTAGTTTATATTATGTCAAAGCAGTGATACCACATCGGGGGATTTATCCCTTTTTGTGAGATTTTCTCACTTACAATAAGCTAAAAGGGTCAAAGGGATTTTTCATACCTCAAAGTACAAAAAAAAGGGATTTTACTTTTTGGTCAATATTTGTTCCTAATTGCTAAGTTCATTAAGAACACAAAAATTACTACTACGATCAAATTAAATATTTTAATGTTTAGAAAAAAGTCATTCAAAATATCCCTAAACTGTTTCATAAACTGACATATCTGTGTTGAAAATCTCAACTCACCGCACACATACTAATAAGATAATAATAAAAAAGACTGAATTTAATGAAATACATGTTTTTTTTTTATTTAATATTTCGTGGGATAAATGTGGGATTTTTTATATTTTGCCGAGGGATAAAAGGGATTTTTTGGGTATAACCGTGGGATAACCTGCTTCTAAAGTCTGGCACTGTGTCAAAGTCGTACGATTTTTCAGCAACTAATTTGGGGGCTTTCTGAACATACTGTTGCTACATTACAGCTCACTTCATTGTCATGCCAACTTTGCAGGTTTAGATCTTAGATGTCACCTCTCAGGTGTCTTTTAGTCGGAAAATATTTGCCCCAGCGCTGGCTGGTGATAATCGTGAGTCACGTTTTTCTTTTTAACAGCTAAAACAAAATCTCAGTAACTGAAGTTGAAAACCTCCGGTGCCCA
The DNA here is from genome assembly GCA_951230905.1 of Cheilosia variabilis. Classification (NCBI taxonomy): domain Eukaryota; kingdom Metazoa; phylum Arthropoda; class Insecta; order Diptera; family Syrphidae; genus Cheilosia; species Cheilosia variabilis. The sequence continues at coordinate 49,760,888 of OX579677.1, forward strand.
CTGTAGACTGTTGAGGACTCCCCAACTGGGACGTACAATGGCATGAATTGTCGGCTGAAAGGGGATAATAAAGCTACTCAGTTGGGTGCCCGCACTGCTTGCATGTCTAGCCGGCTATAATAAACCTGTATTAGGAAAACTGCGATTTCTAACCCCGTGGCCTCGGTGCGTTTCATGTTCGACTGTGCCCATAACCAAGTGAAATCTTCACTGAATTACACTGTCAGATGGATTGCAGTGCTTCTCGCTGGACCAACGATCAGCCAAAGTTAATTGATTTTACTGCGCGAACCCGAACTCCGCATGGAATGTCAAAGCCTGCTAAATTCATCACCCAATCGTGAAGTGGTAGCGTATTTATTTTTGACACAAAATCGTGCAGCCCTCTGAGGATATGTCCGTCAGTTGGGCAGTCTGAATGATGGATGGATTCCTTTGTCGCGCATACACTCGCATCAATCTGGTTTGGGTCTGATGTCAAGGGCAAAAACGTGAAGCCTTTCGGATGCAACGTGGCAACACTTGGATGGTATTTTTGAATTTAAATTCGATTGAAGAGCGGGTTTTCGGCGAGAGTTCTTATCGTGCCCATGTGTCAGAACAATTCGAATAAAGTTAACACACTTGGCGGCTTGGGTCCTTCGGAAAGAATTTTGCAATTTTGCTGATCCAATTTGGAGGACATTTTAGTTAAAAGTAAAGAGGCCTGTTCCTCAGGTGTTTGACTCATTCTCAACAGAAGACTGTAAGCAGGTAAAGTGATTTTGTGCTTGGGACAGTTCCCTGACAGCAATAATTGTTGAAAAATTAAAAAGGCAACTTTTGGGTATAGACTTTGTTGTCCATAAGAAGTATCATCGTCCCTTATTCTAATTTACATTTCCATCTTCCCTCGCAGTCATTGAGGCCTCATCATTTCACTATGCACGCACATTTCTTGCGAAAAGAAAAAAAAAATGCGACCGCAAACGCATCGAGCCACCACATCTCGGTGAGAACGCACAGCACTTGCAAATTGCGTGAATATTTGCTATTCCGGTAAACTTCATTTTATTACGAAATTAATTTCTATTTCTCTTCATTTGGCGCAGTTAATGTCCTAGAACAAATGCGCAACGCAGGACAATTTATTAGTTTTCAAAACGAACAACGATGATTCCTGTGGGCTGTTTGGGAATCGTGGATGGTATGGGGTTTCTGTTTTATTTTTGTATGTCTCTCCTTCTCCCTGCTTGGATGGGTTCTTGTTTGTTTTCGTTTCTTTTTAATGATGTAGTTTTATCCATGGAACACGGACAGGGATACTTAAATATTCTTTATGCTCTTCAGGTTGTGTGTTGTGTTTTTTTTTTTTTTTTTGTTGCTGTTTTGTGGAATGTAAATATAACGGCATGTGCTACGTTAGTAAGCAGGTGGAGTCTGAACTGACGGCGACTAAAAACCATACTTAATGTTGGCACGTTGTGTGAAACAAAGAAATCGATGCGTGAGTATCTAGCCCTTCTTCGTAACATTTAATCGGTCTGTAGTTCATCTTAGAGTAAATTTTGGTATCCAAATACAGAGGCACTTGTATAAAATAAGTTGACACGTGAGAGGAACTGGGGTTGAATTACCGCATCCGTGATCAAGTACAAGTAATTTAACTCCGGAAAACATCATTTCATTCAAAACAGAGTACTCTGAAGCTTCAAAAACATAAATTTCAGTGTGTGAGCCCGAACCATTCTCATTATTTGCCTGATTGGCAGCGGGCCTTTATGACTTTCTGGTGAATATCTATGTCAGTGTGAATTAGAAACTTAAATTTGAATTTTCATGGTAGTACTCTAACTTAAAAAAAAAAAGAAGATTTGTAGAACTGATGGGAACCGAGCTGGCTTAATATTTTAACGCAGCTGGCAACCTAAGACTGTAAGCGCGATCAAAACAATTCATATGTCAACATTTGTTTGTTTAGGTACAATACTAAATTTTTTTGATTTCGGCGACTTACCAGATCTTAATTTTAACGAAGCCAAGTTGCACTCGAAAATTTGCAACTCTAGTTTCTTTAGGAAAGTCTCCTAAAAATTCAGAACATCAGCAAAATCAGCCTATTAAATTCAGCCGTTCGGACTTGTTATAAAATTGTAGGGCCCTTCCATTAGTCATAAAAACAGAAGCTCACACAAAATGAATGTTTGTGAGAAGCTACATAGGTAACCTACGGACCTGCTGCGCAAACACTTTTTTTATGTGTTTTGTGAGCTGATACATTGATACTGCGTTGACGATATGCGACATTAGTCACCATTTGTCCACATTTTTCACCTCAGGGCCTTTTACAACTTTTTAAAAATTCTCTGTTTTCGCCCCTTTTTAGAACATTGTCGGCTTTTGGGCCATTATTTCCATTGCCCATTGAAAGTGAACGCAAGGAAATATTCTGTGCGTCCAAATGTATGGATTTTGCCTTTTTCCAACGGAGAGTATTCTGTTCCCTCGTTGTTTCATTGCCTTCTGTCTTTCATTATGAACTTGGATATTCAATTTAATTACGATCTGTGGGTTGGTTTGTATTTCTTTTTCTTTTTTTTTGCATTGGGCCCCTTTTTGGGGACTTTATCATTTTGGCCATCGGTAACGCTGATGCGTAGTCTATATTGACACCTTTTCGTCAGGGTGTGCTTATGATGCTGCTGGTAATTTTCGGCATTATTTCACTTTTATCGAACGGGTTGGGTACCATTAAAACATAAAATCGAAACAAAAGTCCTTTTATTCACCTAAATCACCAGATTCTAGCACTTTATCAAAAATGGTTGCATACGTACGGGCTGAGTTTGGGGGGTAAGACAACCTGAATTGTTTCAGTAAGCCTTTCTTTTTGAGTCAGATGTTTTTTTAAAATAAGCCTTTCGATGTAACTCATCATTAGCAGCTTTAGGAAGCTCTTTTGGATGCTTTTCTGACATTCGCCACAGCTTTACTTAGACCACCAGTTGGGTCCATTGTGTCCCGACTCGCAACGTCACTACGGCCTTGCTGGACTTTCCATCTGTTTTGTCAATAGAAATCGTGTCAGCTCAGAGTTAAATATGATACTAGAATTTGCAGCCAAGCAAAAAAACTCAATAAACGAAGTCTAAAATTTTCGCTTTCTGATGGTAATGACAAACAACCTTTCTTGTGTGACAATCTTAGATCTATAAACCATTGTATGTCACATGTTAACAAGAGTACCCAACCAATTCTCTCCTAGGAAACAGTCCCTACATCCACATCATCAACTTCTTACAACCTCCAGATCCCGTCAAATCGAAATTCCCTCTTTTCTTAGGTTCCGCATTCCCCGAAACAGACCAACCGATCAACTTTGTTGTCCCATGTCATCGCATGACGCAATTATAGCTTCAAAGTTACATCCAAAAGCATTCGATGTCATCCCTACCAACATTTTTTATTACAATTTTTTTTAACCGTACCAATCGAATGTCTAAATGACTTACCAAGCCACTGTGACAAACATTTATTTCATGTGCGCAGTCACACGACTCCAGTATTCTACATCCTTGTGGTGATGTCCCTCTCGTGTGTAGATGGACATCAAACTCCAGAGCAGGGAACATTTGCATAATTCGATCATTATGCGCGATGGGAGCTCGTCGTCGATCGTCTCGTCGGTAATAATAGTTTCACCACCAGTGGTGCAACAAAGTTGTTTGTTTATCTAGGTTTCTATAAAATAGAGATGAACCCTGTCGGGAACCGTCTCGGGGTCATCAATCACTCCTTGATAGTGCATTCCTTTGACAACCATTAAACCAACATAATCGATCTTATTTTCTCCATCTCAGTGTATAGCTACATACAGTGTATCTTGATCTGGAAAACAGGTGCTGCGTTCCTTGGCCCACAAGGTAATTTATCACCGAAACGGAGATATCCTTTTTGTGCGGTCCGTTCGGAAACCACATAATCTCATTAGCATCCATTAGGACTTAAGTACGTTGCATTTGTGTCCATTGTTCGCGGCTTAATTAAATCGATAACCATCCGTGCGTCGGATGGAGGGAGAGGAAATAATTTTTTTTTTAGTGCCTTCTGTGGGAAGGCAGCGATTGCTGATTTTTGAAATCCTTAACACCATGGGTCCACCGAAAAATGAATTTACGAAGCGCCTGCGTGATGCAGGATGACATTCCGGGACATGATGTATGATGTTGTGAAAATGTTGATGAGCTGGAAAAATGGAATGGACAAACCCAGCGGTGGCGGCGCAGCGTCACGCTGTCCATCAGTTTCGATATCTGAGGTAATTTTTCTTTTTCGCTTCGGCGAGTTGTCTTTACCCGGCCTTCGGAGTGGACAGATGTCATAATTGGATGACAGAAGACGTTTTGAAACGAAGCAAGTGAAGTGAATAAAGTTTTGGTCATGGAGGCGATGTTTTTGTGGCTATGGATCGGGTAGGGGCAGACGTATATATGCAAACATGGGTGTATACCTTTTTTCAGTGTAGGAGATTGGCGACATGCGTTATTCTGTCGACGGACACTATAGTTCAACTGAACTGATGAATATGCGCTGACGTCGAAAATTATAATTAATTATAAGAATATAATGTAACTATAACCATAGACACTTGGTGAACGCACTCAATCTCTGTAGCTCGAGTTGCGCCACCTAGTTGTCCCCTCTAGTTTTAAGTTCTGAGGAAAAACTAAGTAGCCGTGGCTAGCTTCACTTTGAAGAAGAAATAAAGGAAAACCGCCATTAAAATTAAAATAAAAAACTAAGATTACAACATACAACAGGGAAGCGAATTTGCGCGGAAGCGTAATGATATCTGCCAGAGGTTATGTGGAATTTCTATCTCCAATAAAGGGTGTCCCATAATTCAAGAAAAATTAAAATTTTATAGAAAATACATATTTTTAATTAGAAAGCTTACATTTTTTATTGATTCATGGAGTATACTGATTGGGGCTATGTATGGAATAGCCCATCGGATAAATGGCCACCACGGCTTTGCTGGCAAGTACGTACTCGGCACAAAAGACCTCTTAAGTCGACGTGCCTCTTTATCGCCTTGGCAAGACAGAAGTTTTAAAAAAAACGCCCTCTTTTATTGAAATTTTCTACGACCGTTCGGCATAAATGTGTCTGAATTTCATTAATACACCTCCCAATTTCCTCTTTCAATGCTTTGGTGGTCGTGGGCTTGTTTGCATAGACCTTTGACTTTCAAAAAACCCCAGAGAAAAAATTCCAATGGATGGCCAATTCGGATCGCAAGAACGGCCGATTACACTATTAGGAAATGACTCATGCAGTAATTAAATTGTTTCTCTCGCTGTGGCACCGACTTGTTGAAACCACATGTTGGTCACATCCATATCTTGTAATTTAAGCACTAAAAACTTTGTTATCATGTCACGATAACGAACACCATTCATTGTTACTGCCTGACCTGCCGCTTTTTCGAAGAAGAATGGTCCGATAATGGTTGCATTTGTTTCTCAACAATTACTAGTGGGTTTTTTGAACCCCTAATGCGATGATTAACGAAGCCAAAAATATGAAAATGAGCTTTATCACTGAAGATGATTTAGTTCGAAAATTGCGGACTGTAGCTGACAAACCTTATTTATTTTTAAAATATTGCTCAACAATGAAAATGCGTTGCTCTTTCGTATAGCACTTCATTTTTACAAACCCCGAACTGTCAGCTGTCATATTGTCTTTTTTTCCGTTGGCATCACTGTATTATTAAATGGCGCAAAATTAAAATTTTACGAGAATTATTGGACAACCTTTATAACCTATAAAAGTGCGTGTTTTATGCATGACATATTTCAGCAGATATGCCTTGAAATGGCCGAAACAACCAGTGTAAAAACGAAAGAAGGGGTCGAATCGATTACAACTAAGGAACTAGAACACTCAGAAAAATAAATCGTAATGCCAACAATTTTCGTTGGTTAAAATAAGCCCAAATATCAAAATCTTTGATTTAAGAATGAAATTGTTGGCAATGATGGAAATAAATACAGTATGGGGGGTATATTATTCTAACGCTGAAAACCTGATTCTTGAAAACATAAAAGCGAGTTCTTGTTAACAAAAATAATATTTGAACCAAGAACTTTTAACTTACAATTTTTCAAAAATTCTTCGCTTAACAATCTTTTTTTTCTGAGTGAACTACTAAGCGAGGGATCAAAAAGTCACTCCGTGAAAAAAATAAAAAATTAAGTTTCTTCTCAAAGCGAACTTAGCGATCATCCGTGGCTAGTATGAGGGCAGTGTGGAAGCTAACTCAGTTAATTCATTGCGTCCTCTGGAGCACTCAGACTCAGAAACTGTCCCTTTGTGACAGATGGGTATGAAAATACTCCTCAATAGAAAACCATACAAAGTCCCATTAACTTTTGGCCGGTACCCGGAAATTTCTTTCGCTTCGCTATGAGCTGGACTTATGAATCCGCTCGTTCACCAACCCTCACAGCCCTCATGACCTAAAATTAAGGCCAATGTGGCATTTTCCGTTTGAACCGCCAAACAAAATTGATTGATGGCCTGAGTCGCAAGTAAAATAATATATTTTGTAACAATTTGCCAATTTTACTTTCGTTTGCAGTAACAAATGCATAACAAATGCAAAGCAGCGCAAAAGCATACATAACCTGGCATCAGAAAAGCACTGTGTATACACAATGCGCATTTTGTTGACGTTTTGGAATTCAGCCTACCACTCTCTAAAGACAGCTCCTATTAATTTTGGATGTTTCTTGCGAGCCTCCGTAAATCAGTCTTAATATTCTCCTTTCCACCGAGCTAAGAGCCACTTTCTAGTCACAGCCCCTTTAGCTCTCATTGCATTCAAGGAAAGTTTGTCCAAAGCTGTTTGACTTTGAACAGAAAGTCTGTGTTTCCTTGGATGCAAACCTGCCTTAGACGAGTCCTACCTTAGCCTTCCATTTTCGGACGATAGGAGTGAACTCACGACTCACCTATCAGGCGTTAAATTTCTATAAACCTCATCACTGAAGGTTCTTGAGTTACTGACAACGGTCTGGATGATGTTTATTCCAGAGCTCATTTCCTGCTGTCTGATAAAATAGTCATCGGTCCAAGCGCCCCAGATTCAGATCTCATATGTGCTCTGGCGATTTCTCTAATCCACTTCCTCCCTCAGTCAAACTATAGGAGCAATAAATACTCACACCCGTGGCACACTTCTCCACAAATACTATGCAAACCCGTTCCATTGCAGAGCTGAATTTACCCTCCGAATCGGCTAAAAGCAAAACAAAACCTAACCCGTTCCAAGCGACAGGCACCACCACATCGACTCCATAAAAGACTGGCTATCGCGATATACGGCTGGCATGTTTAAGACTTCCCTTTCCATCGATTCACATCTACACCACAGTCGCGCAGTGTGCCTGTTAAAAAGCTTCGCCCACATATCACTGTCAGCCCTAAGTACTGGTTCAGGCATTAACATTTGTTAATTAAAAATTATCCCCGACCACATTATCCATTAAATATATATCGCGACCCACCGATGCATCCTTCGCGGCCCATTCTGTCGATCACAACTCAACGAGATGTCCAGGTGTGTTATCGTACCCGCACCTTAATTGCCATTAAGAGCGCACTCCAAAAAAAGCTCCACCAAGTCCGGCCTTAAGTCGAGCGCATAAAATTGATTCACATGTGATGTGCTCCCCCATTAGTGCCTTGTAAATTGCCCGTTCGAGTGTTTTAAGGTGTACGGCCCACTAAAACAGCGACACCGATCGAGGAGGAACCGCAATGAACGACTGCGGCGACACGAATTTGCCATTTTGCTTTGCAGGCCGTCATCGTCGTCATCCATTTCCAATACTATAAGATCGTGTCGAGGTGCAATTGCATCTACTTGCACTATGGACGGTGACACGCAATGCTCCATCGTCCAGAACTGCGACTCGAACTCGCTATAGTCGTCGTAAAACCTCTGGGTTGGCATAATTCAAGATAATGCAACCGCAGCGGCGATGAATTGCGCAGGGATTATCGTTTCCGCACGTTTCTTCGTCGCATCCGCCTGGCGGCGCGGTGCGAACGTACATGGATATTTTTATGATTTTTAACTTTTAAGTGTCCACTAATGGCACTTGGCCAGAGATAAGGCTGCGTTAAGTAGGTTGGCGAGGTGCAGAGCGATCACAAGCCGGTGATCCCATTAACTCTACAGTTTATGGCATGAAATGCATTAGGAAGGGTGACTGAGTGCGGCTAAGTGGGGACAAATATAATTAGCCAAAGGGACACCACTGGGCCAATTAAAGTTATTTATGCGAACCGATGAGGTGCGGGTCAGTGAGTGCGCGAGTTATTAAGTGGAATTTGCATTAGTTCCATTTCTGTCGAATTTTGGCCGCAAAAATGACTACATGAAATAGAAAAATGTCCTTTGGACTTTTTTTAGTTTTTCTTATGTAAAAAAAAACATCCACAGAAGTCTAACGTTTGGCAGTTTTTTAGGTTGCCCTTTGGATATGCCATACAATTTTCGGCCCTTCCTTTGACATACATATATTTAAAACCTTTCTAGAACTAATGTGTCGCGACTGTGATGCCTGATAGGGTACTAGCTTTCCCCCAAGTCGCAATAAAGCTTTTCCCAAATTTATTGTGCTTTCTTTTTTGTTTTTTTAATTTTTTATTTTCGAAATATTTTAAGGAAAATTTGGCGATTTTAAAAAGTTTTATCCAAATTATCAGAAACGAATGAATGCAACTTGGCTTATGCAAAACATATTGGAAAACAAATTACACTTAGCATTGCGTTTCTTGCCAACAAGAAAAAATCAAGTGCACGACTGGGTCGCACGAAACTTTCTCGTTTAGTGCGAGTCTGACGGAAATTCAAAGTCATTTGCAAATATTTTTTTCGGGATGGAAGCATTACAAGTAAGGTTTTTAGGGTTTTATCGACATCGAAAATGGTGTTTCCGAGATATGAGCAGTTTTTAAAGTGAGCGTTTCCAGTGATTCGAATTGAAAATTAAGGACGCAATAATTTTGAAAACATCAATTTTACTATAAATTTGCATTTTGGTCAAAATCATGCCGTTTTGAGGTAAACCAGAGAAGACTGTATTTTTCAAAAATCCATTTTACGATAATCAGAGAAAAACTGAGTTTTCCATTACGTTAGAAATGACCTTAGAAATGAATTTTTGTTACAATTGTATGGACCGTTTTCGAGATATGTCCAAATTTCAAAAGTATCTTTCTCTTACTACGTAATCGAGAAAGTTAAAAATGGCCACGAACTGTTGGCTCACACACTCCAACTCCGAAGTTTGAACCAAATCAGGGCAGCCGCTTAGGCTCTAGGCCTCAGGAGCATACAAATATGGACAGACGGAGTTTCTCTATCATCGTAATATCAGAATTGACTAAAATCTCGAGTTCCAAAGTAACCGAGAAAGTTAAAAATGGCTACAATCATTTCTCCGTTATTTGGACACATCCTCACAGTGGGAAAAAAAGATCCCTAATCTGGCATCAGTCGGTTATTAGAATATGAAGGGGAGAGTCCTATGTAGACCTGCTGCACTTACGTTTTGGATGGTAAAACAGGTTCCAGTATAGATTTCGCTCTGTCCATGGTAGGTATCCAGATTTTATAGAGCATAGGCGGCGCTGCACTCGCACCACCACAAACTACAGGAAGTACATTTCAAAAATATTTCAACCAACCCATATCCATCAATTTTGTTCTCGGCTGTACTTAGTCTTGATTCCCAGAACGTTTGATACATCACAGATTCACAGGCTTTCAAGTTCAGTCCATGTGAATATATTTTGTGCAATGACATAGAACATACAATGTACTGCTACTGGCAGACATGAAAGTAACCCGCCTCTTCATAGCTCAGTAGATAGTGCAACTCTCCCAGCAAGCGATCGTCATTTATTATACCGCACGGATACTTAACACCACATCACACCTAATTAATTGCCTCAATTAACCCACATCGTCCATACACTCGAACGATCATCTCTTGAGGCTGTCAATTCACACCGAAACCCTTTTTATTGCATCTGCCATAAGAGATCCAATAAAGCAAAGCGAACGTCAATACCCCGTCCCTGATGCAAGGACGACTAACAGCCTCATTAAGGCCTGAATGTAGGTACACATACAGAGCACGAGTACTGTCTGCTGTGGCTGCTACTCTGTTGAGCCTTTACCACATTACACACAATCCCCGGTCCCGTGTTCAGCAAATGAGGCCTAACCATGCCCATTTAGACTCGAAGACAAAGTTAACGCTTAAGTTAATCTGTCACTCAGCCCAACATTCGCTTGGCATTGGCATAGACTCGTACGTGTGGCTAAACACCGAAACCCTGCGGATGGCCGGCGTATGTAGGTAGAGTGCACAGCCTACGAAATTGTGTCCTCAATGCAGCTAACGAGCGCAGCGCAGCAATTGCTGCAAGAAGGTAGCCCACGTCCAGCTAACAGAACATAAATGAAACACCTGATGTTACCAACAAGGTCACGCCGCAACCACAGTCATTAGTTATAACGGCCAACCTGCAGTTCTCTCCGGGATTATCCCGCAGGAATGTTTGAGACTGAACAAAAAAAATGTCAACATAAGACAAAGAGATAATGAAACAGATACCTAGAGATGCAAACGGCGCCAGTCGCTGCACTGAGGAAGATAGCAAAAATCGACGACGAAAGTCCTTGTTTCGCTATCTTCTCCGATAAGGACGATGTACGAGTAGATGAAGAACCAGAAGAGGTATCTTTCCACAGCCGAGTTGGAAGGAATGAGGCAAACGACGCAGCGACGACGACGATAAGACGCATCATCATCGATTTAAGACCAATAAATAATTTTGATGGGACCTCATGGATCGTCGTCGTCGTCTTCTTCGTCGTCGCATCTTTTTCCTCTTTTCGAAGATTTTTATCGGCAAAGATGCAGAATGTGTGCGCTAGTCAAGGGGGCGAGCGTATCGATTACGTGTCTTCTTCTCCTTTTTGTCGATCTTACAATGCAACGAATGTCGTTGATCCTTTTGTTTTGTTCTCTTCGTATTACCTTTCATTTCCATATAAAGGATTCGGATTCGGACCAGCAGAACTACACACTTACACGCAACCACAACGAATAAATAAAAATCGAATAAATTATCGGAAAAGGTTTCGATTACATCTCGAAGAGAGGGACGGTACCTATACGAGAATTTATCTGACGACAAATTACAGAATGAGACAGTTGGTACAGCGTACAGGTACAGGATGCATGTTGGCTGTTGTCATTTGTTGTTATCATCATTCAGGCGACAATGAGACGATAAACAATACGAGTTTGACAATTGCAATTGCAGTCCAAAGACCGGCGGGAGATTCGAATGGAACAGGTGGATTGGACAAACCGGACGAAATATCTCATCCCGTTGCTACAAGATAAGATTCTCTATCTGCATCGGATGAGCCATGGAATACTGATGGCGAGTTGTCGATTTAGCTGGTCGTAAAAATAGCCAATTTCACCTTAACAAGGGGATTGTCCAATGTCCAATGTCCAATTTCCAATTGGGATGTGGTTGCACTTCGAAGCTAGTCCGGTGGGTATTTTAGAAGTTAGATCTATAAGAAGTTCGATAGACCATGAAGGAGCATGGACTTTGATGAAAGCGGATGAAAGCTTCTTCTTGTCTGCAACAAATACTGATCGGGTGATATTCGGTCCAACTTGGATTGAAGTCTGTGGCGATCTTTACCGGGTTGTACAGCGACATTCATCACATCAAAAAACTCCGAATAAGAAAAGTCTTAAAAGTGGTTTGTTTTTTGATTGGTCATAACTTATTCTAGCGTCAATAAATTGATCAACTTAAAGCCATTGGTTTACCGTTTCTAAATAGACTAACGTAGGACACATGGATAGCTGCAGCTGCTCGAAAAACTAGTCGAAAAATAGGCCTCTGGGGTGCGGTTTATGCGACTCAGCTTCAGCATCTGCTTAAAATCATACCTTAACAGTGAGGCGCAAAGACCTATTTAACAACGAGTCTTTGAGTCTGCCTCTGAGTAACAACGCAACAAAGGAAGAAGACTCCACTGCCCATTTTATGTGGCGTGTACAATTGGGGAGCGATATATCAGTCCATTTGATGTGCGAAGCTATATAGGGTCAACTTGACTTGAGTTGAATGAGGAAGTTTATTGGCTGCGGTCGTAGTCCACGCGGGACTGCTAAGCGCTATCTAAAGTTAGTATTTGAAGTTGGTAAAGGCTTCTGGTACTACCCCCACTTTTTGAAGATGTTTGGATACAATTTCAAGGACACTGCAACTACTGGTATGGAACACATTTATGAATGGAATTCGACTTCGTTCATATGTCCACCACGGGAACGTACTCGGCCTCACATTTCGACCGATACGGCCACCCTGAAAATCAAACCCTGGTATATTTGATAAAAATTAGGCTTCATTCAACAAATATTTTGTCAATATACGTCCAACAAAATGTTTCTATCAAATTGACAAAATTTTATAAGTCTTATGTGGTCTTTAAACTTTTGTTGTGATGATAAAAAAAATAGTTGTTTTAACAAGAATCGTTTGTTTATGTGTATAAAAATAATTTGCTAATTTTACAAAATAGATTTGCCAATTTTACCGTTGATGTTCTGTCAAATCAACAATTAACTGTTGCTTTTATTACTAAGAAATTTATCAATTTTTGTCTGTTAAAATATTCATGCAACATTCCCATTCTAATTGTGATTGCATCTTAAGACATATGTTTTATAAAGAAAAGCTCCTTAAGCTTTATCTGTCAAACTGTCAGCCAACCACATGTTGAATTGAATTAACTTAACTCTTTTTTGTAGAATCTTTCACTTCTTCAATAAAGATATACCTTTTGGACATCGTTTGGACATCGGTCTTTTTCTTAAAAATCATCAAGTATTTTCAACAGGTTATGGGCCCAGTTGGGCTGACAGTTTGACAGATAAAATGTCGAAAAAATTGTTTATAATGCCGAATTAGTTTGTCAAATTAGGTATTTTGCATAAGTTTTATAAATTTCACAAACTTTTACAAAAAGGATTTTTGGTTCTGTTTTTATGGATATAACAAAAACCTTGTTGATTCGACAATTAAATTGTTTAATTGAGGCTATATCGATTTATCAAACTAATAATTGTGTTTTGTTAATCTGACAAAGTAGTTTTTTAATAAAAGTTTTATCCGTTTGACAAAATATCGCTAAAAATGTATAAAACTTAAGTTTTATTGATAAATTTAATCTATCTTTACAAAATTTTTTTACAGATCAACAAAATTAATTTTGTTGAAAGTTTACAAACGAATTTTCTCAATATTTTATTTTCAGTGCACTATTTCTCGTTCAATTTTGGCACTGAGCTCCTCTTACGTCGCCGGCTTGTTGGCAAAGACCAATGATTTAATGTAGCCCAATAAAAAAAGTCTAGAGTCGCAAATTCGAGGAAAAGAAAAATTTACGCCTCAAATGTTCATTTCAACATGATTGCTATGATGAATAGTATACAATTCAGGTCAACAAGTTATGAACATCATCAAGTACCCGTCATCCTGCAAGACTGTATAAAAACTGACGGTTATCACACATCTGCAATGAGTATAAAAATGTAATAAACAGCCCTAATTGATTAAAAAAAAAAAATTCAATTACACTGACGCGCCGAAGACTCCGCTAAACCCTTTGCAATAAATTCACCACTCTCGCCTGCAAGAACATCTCCGATCTCGCTTTCTTCACTCCAATGCACGCCCCATAAATACCTCCCATCATAAATGTCATCACTTCAATTTCGTTGAACTTGCGCTTCTTTTCCCTATATCGTGCTCCGTGCCCATATGCGTACGCTGATTGCATTTTAATTGTTACGTTCGGAAATTGTGGTGTACAGCGAAATTAAAATCAACAAGCTGTCCTGGTCCTTGGAGAGTGGAATTCAATTTGTATCCACCTAAAAAATAGCTTCCAGGCGCGAATTGTGTGTAAAACACAACAATCAGCGGACAGCTTGTGATGATGAACGATGCGACGCTGTTGTAGGTCGCAGCAGTCGTCGTCATCGTCGTCGTGGTCGTCGATACACATCCTTCATGGAGAAGGCGATCGCGCACGCGCATCTCGCATCTCACAGATGTAGGTTAACACTATACGCGGACTGGTGGACCTGCTGCAAGACTATGCTGTCCGCCCATTGTTGGGCGAAAATTGACTTCATCTCCATAATTATTAAATACGCTTATTTGTTTTAATATTTTGTGCGCGTGCAGGCGAACCAAAACCTTGTACACCACACCAAGCCGTGGTTGAGGCCGAGGACCACCCCTTTAATGAGCGCCTAATTACAGTCCTTAAGCGGCACCCGATTGGGAGTTGGCGCGCGAGTGCGCGCAGAAAGGCGTTTGTAGCAACATATTGTGTTGGCCATCCTTCTGAGCCGCATAGATGACGTTGGTACGATGTGCATCGCTTGTGGCGGTTCAATCAGTTATCGAAGGAGACGACAATTAGGAGCGGGCTGCAAGGGAGGTATGGGGATCAGGGGAAAAAACGACTTTTATTCGCTGTTCGAGAAGAAGGATGTTGCAAAGGAGGAACAAGAAATTGAATTGAAAATGATACGTTCGGTTTGATTTATCGAAGTCCTAAGTGGAAGTGAGGAGGTTATTGGTTAAATGGCGCTGATTTAAGGTTTGTCTCAGCTTGGAGCGGTTTTTAACCAGGCGATCAGAGCCTCAACAAATAAGGAAGATGAAGGAAAAAAATACTCCAAACGAAACGACAACAAAATTGAGGTCAATAAAACGATTTATTTTCTAAAGCGAAACAATTTCTGGGTCCTCTGCTTTTTGGGTGTTTAATAAGGCACATTGGCTCGGTAGTGATGGGCAATACTTGCAATCCCCAGTATGAAATAAGCTAACCATTGTCTGCCAAATATCCGATTAACTAAGAAAGTCCGTGGATTCAACCCATCAGATTTGAATATGAACTACAGGTTGTAGGTTAGTTCCATTTGTAAGAAAAACTAAAACCACGCAAATGACTGCGAGAAAGTAGTCCTAGATCCATAGATGCGTTGCTGATTGGAGGAATATTTTTCGAAAATATTCCTCCAATCAGTCGGCTTATAAATTCGCTGGACGAACCCACAGTTTATTTAACCGGAAGGTCTAAAATGGTTGAAAAAAGCTCAAGATTAATAATGGATTTCATACAAAAACCTATTTTTCACTCTTGAGAATGGATTTGAAAATTTAATTTCACTTATGAAAGAATAGTAGAAATGAGTTTTAAAAAAAATCGATAATTGCTCCCCAGTCTACCTCTTCAGGTTGTCCACTCTCCATTGCTGATTCTTTCCAATTCAGTAGTCTACTTTTGAAAACAGTCCTCAGTGCAGTGACTCTTTGATATTAATGACTAGGGATCGGATTTCCATGCAAATGCATGTTTTTTTATGAACACCTTGGATGCAAGGCAACTTATTATGTATACGTATCATGAAATTTCCTTTAAAATGGCATTTAGCCGTTAGTGCATATTTTTGCATATTTTACTATAAATGCATATTTTGCAATTTTTGTGCATATTTTACTATATTTGCATATTTTGCATATTTTTTATAATATTAATTCATATTTTTGGAGCATATTGTTCAAAAATTTAACTAGACAGTAAAAATATATCCCCTTTATGTCAGTGCAAACGAAGCTTAAAACTATTATCTTTTTCTTTTGTTCATTTCACGTTTTCACGTTTTTAATTCGAAAATTTAAATAAAAAATTTCATGATCTATGCAAATAAAACTTTTCAAAATGAATTAAGGAATTAAGGAATTTATTTTGAATTATTTATTTTTATTAAACAAAGGAAGATGTTTATGTTTACGTTAACTGTGTTTTTGTTTTTTTTTTTATTAAATGTTGATCTCGTTTTAAGTTATTATTTTATTAAATAATAAAAATAAAACATTTAACGTATTCTTATAGACTGAAGAAAATGTGTTTTTAAATTAAACCGAAATTAAGTTTAACTAATTTTAAGTGCATATTTTAATTGCATATTTTGCATTTTTAAGCGCATATTTTAAGCGCATACTTTGAGATCTTAAGTGCATGAAAATCCGAACCCTATTAATGACCTATACGTATTTCTACTTGGTCACACTCATTTCAATTCATAGTCCTGGTTTTTTTTTTGTCTATCGACGTTAATTTGTCTACCCATGCCCTTTGATTCCTTTTTCTTAGCACACCTAGCATCGTAACCCTTTTTGACATAAATTTGACTATTTCACATTCTGTACAGTATCAAACTGTCAACATTCTATCAAAGGTACTTGAAAATAGCCTTTTACACCCGACCTCAAAATACGCCTTCCAAAAATCCATTGTAAAGAGTTTAATAAGGAAAACATGTCATCGGACTGTTTGCCATACCGCTTGCAAATTAAAAGTCAAATATTTGACGTTTCGTTAAATAATCGTGGTTCTACAGCTCATAAAAGTCACGGAAACAGCATCTCATGTTTCCGCGGTAGGATTTAAATCGTTTGAAAGCTTGAACAGCGTTTTAAAATATTGATACTTATTTCCAAATTGATGGTTGTTCTGGTGTTGTGCTGATGAAGTGCGAACTCATTTAAAAGAATTTGAGGTCGTGAAAACTTAACAACACGCATTTTAATCTTCGAGCTGGTAGCTAAATTAAGTACATATCATATGTCTGTTTGGAATGGGTCTTGAAACCACCGTATAAATGACCCAACTTTTTCGCAAATGAAAAAGGTAAAGCACACCTGTGCTGCATAGGGAACCAATTTCGTTAATTTTTGTCAGCTTCCTCCACAAAAGCAAGGAAGCGAATTGACAATTTTTTTTAATAGTTTTAAACTCTCAGAATGGTTACTGAGTCGTATACACGTCTCAGGTAAGTAAAATCGAATATGCAATCGAAAGTGCCAAAAACGAAATTGGCTTTATGACGCTTTCTCAAAGTGCTAGAATTTGGCTTTGTGTCACTTTCACAAAGCGACATAAGGCCAAATTTCGAGATTTGGTCTTATGACACTTGGCTTATGTCACGGCACCCTTCAACGTAAGCCGCACACCACTCCATCTGTTGCGCAAACAAATTGAATATTTTTGTGCGGCGCGTAAATTATTTTGTAATAACAAAAACCTCAAAAAAAAATATTGTAAGGTTTTTTTTTTTTCATTCTGAAAATGGATCTACACTTATCATTGTTACCTAACCCTTATGTCGCTTTCCATTGGGCAAAAAGAAGCGTCCGGAAGAGTCCGGAATCGAAAAAATCACTCCTGAAACCGTTCCATTGGCACAAAAAATACTCTTCTGGTGATTCTGAGGAGAGAATTTCGCCTCTCGATTTGAAGTCAGAATCCACTCAAGAAGCACTCACACAAGTGTAGTTTATGTATTTTATACAGGTCAGCTGACAGCAGCCGTAGATTATTTTTTGGCATTTCACCAATACTTTTGTGGATTCTTTCAGAAGCAGTTTTTTTTGTTCCATTGGATTTCAGAATGAGTGGAACCCCGAGTGAAACCAATGGAAAACGACATTACACAATGGAGTGACCAAATTAAGTGCCTATGTATACTCGTATAGGTATCTCGTTCTGATTGTGAGGTACTAATAACTCCTGTGTTCACCTTAAACTTTACTAACTCACAGTGGAGATATTTTCCATATGACATAAGCTATTGTGAACTAAAATAAAAAGTAGTAGTAGGAAAGTAAAATAATGTATTCAACAAAAGTTCACTCATTCTGAGTTTATATTTATGACACAAACAAAATGCTATCACAGTTTTCAGACCCAGATACTTAAATTTCGCGAGCGTTTTTATTGAGTAAGCAAATTTTGTGAAGGCTAGAACTCCCTCAAATCAAACTAGTATACTTTGTACCCTTCGTCACCAATTACAATTTTTAGTCTCCAGGTCTGCCTCACAATGGCCATTCTTTCCATACAAAAACTGTCTATTGTGATCTACAAAGTGTTTAAGGAGAATAGTAAACATGGTTGTTAATAAAGCTAATTTAATATCTCCCCAGTGATGCCGGTAAGTATTTGAATGTTGAAACTAAAAAAAATTAAGAAGGGTTTCAATTTGTTTAACACAAACCAAAAAGTCAATTTATATACATTGGCATCAAAATTGACTTGTACTTCATTCACGTACTTTTAATGCTATGCTCTATCATGACTAATTCCACCGCAAAAAAGTACCAAACGCAGTTCGTCAGCAAAGGACTAATGTTTTACTGCTCACCCTAATTTAAAAAAAAAAGGAATCCGTTTATCACAAGCACACAGAGTGGTCATTTTGTTTACTTTGACAGTAGAAAATTTCCCGAATTCGATTGAAAGCAAATATACAGCTGGCCTATTAAAAGACAAGTTTATTATGTGTCTTTGCTTAGTTTAAAGAAGACACATTTGTCTTTTAATAGGGCTGCTGTATATTCACTTTCGAGCTGTATATTTAATGAAGGTGACAAATTATTTGTCAAAAATTTAATTCTTTCATCATTGGAAAAATTTATATGTATTTACCTCTGTGTTCCTCAAAAAAATATCTTTATGTCTCTGCTTTTCAAAGACACAATTTATTTATTTTTTGCTATTGTAGTGTTTTGATATTAAATTTGTATTGTTTTTTGTTATGTTTTTGTTTAGCTTAAACTGTTGAATTAATAAGAAGAAAAATTTATTTTATTTATGTCAAGTAAAGCTTCGGTAAGCGTTTGAAAACTCCCGCTCGAAATAGTGAACAGGCGTGGTTTTTATTAGTTCACTTTATTGAGCGTCTACTGTAACTATAACTCTATAGTATACAAATCGATTTGTCCAAGTATAGAAAAGAATTAAAGATCCGAAGTTGATCCTATACCCTCATAAAGAAATAACTTATAACTGGTACTTGTGAGTCTCTAATTGAGCTCATGTTTTTTGGCCGCCTCCACTCTCCTTGAGCAGCATATTCTGCTCCCATTCTCCTTGAGCAGTCTATGGTTTGCCTTAAATTGTTTTGAAGGCTAAGGGCCGGTTTGTTCAATCTTGGTTATCTTTAATCATCGGTTATTCCAGCTGGTAATCATCGAATGTGTTTGTTCAGCAAAATATTAACCAAAGAATCTACGGTTTTTGTTAGTTAACCCAAGATATTGATAACCAGCCAATTTTGCGCGGTTAACCAGATTTAACCAGTGATTTTCTAGAATTTCGTTTATTCAAGATTTTGTAACGACTTCGTAGGTATTAGTTTTGATGCATCTGCTATACAACAACTTTTTATAGAATATTGCGACCAATCTTGTGCGGACAAAATACAAATAATAATATATAAATAAACTTATATATAACGCAAGATGGAGCGAAGGCGCTGACCGATAAAATCTGTTCGGTTAAGTTATTGATGTATACAATAAATTGCACGCCATTCTATGGAAGGTGAGGGGACAGACTGGTTCCCAATCCCAACTTCAGCCGGATGAATTACGATTACTTTCAACATTTATGTCCTTTGACAGTTTTCATAAATTGAGGAAATACTGCGAGTGCGAGAATGAGAAAATGATTGCGACGTTCGTGGACGAAATTGAGATGAGATGAGATGAGGCCCAATAATGGGCTAACAATTTTTATTGGTTGTTGTACTGATTCAGTTTTGTTCTCAATTATTAACTTATTGTCTCACACCAAAAAGATATTCGTGTGTTTTTTTTTAAATTCCTGCATCATTTGATTTTGACTCAACAGTGAAAATATACTCATTAATAAATTACCTAGACAAAACAGGAGCCAGAGAAAAAATGTAACCATAGATTCGGTTAATCACTGAATTGACAAATGAACTGGAAAAATGGAACGATTTCTATTTCTAAATCTATGGTTTGGTGACCAAAGTGAAAAAACGGTGAACAAACACTCATTGGTTATCACTGATTTGTAATCATCGGCTAAACCAAATCGATGGTAACCTAACCAAGGATTTGCCCAGCTGTGAAGAGACCGGCCCTTAAACAACAAACAAACGTTCCTTTTATTGATCTTAACATTTTATTGTTATTTTTATTGTGTATCATCTACATCTATAAGCTGTTTGTGTTCTAACCTAGGACATACAAAATAAAATATGTAATCTCTAAATTTTTGTATAAATAAAACAAGTTCACATCGAAAACCTAGCTATTTACAGAAAAAAATATTAAATTAAGTGAAATGAATGGAATTGATGAGAAGGAATGACTTCCTCCATGTGTAATAATATAAATAGATACTTAGTTGCTTCATAAATATATGTACGATGAGATGAATAATTTTTTTTTTAATTTGCATTGCTCCTTCTACTGCAATATGTTATTCTTCATACTGCCATCGGTGCCATCTCTGAATAATTACACTAAGTCTGCAAGAAGTCGACGTAAGGGTTGCTGTACAGAATAGCATATTCACAGTTTGAGTGTTAGTGTAGTTGTGCGTTGTTGTCTTTGATAGGCCTGTATTACCATGGTCTGTGTCATTGCTCTCTGTGTTGTACCGTATCTACGATATTAGGTCTTCTTCGCAGTATTTCGTTTGGAGGATATTTTCGCTGCCCGACAGAATTGGTGAGTTTCGCTTGGGACACAATTTCAAGTGTAAGTCCTTTTCCATCGACTCGATGAGGATGTAATCGAGGTAGATCCGTGGCGAGGATATAATGCGCCATGTCAGCGGGTTTAGTAAGTTCGTTTGATATTCCCAGAAGACGGCGGCGTATGATGTGTTGTTGAAGTCACGTCCGGGCACCATGGAGGTGTACTCTGCGCCGGGTGCAAAGTAACGCGGTTCGTTCGAGAATTTAATTTTATCAGTATAACGCTTGCGGTGGGAGTGCAGCCGCACTGATAGAGTGCCGATTTCACCGCCATGGAGGGTGCTCTCGTGGGAGTCGGACACTTTAATTGTGATTTTGTAGTGGACACCTGCGATTGCAAATGTACGAGGTTAGCTTTGGCAAAGTGGGAAATCGGGTTAGGACTTACGGCAAAAGGGTCTACTGTCTCCCGTCATTAGGTATGTTGTCACAGTCGAGTTCTCTCCGATTCGTTGATCCTTTATGAGTTGTCTGTAATCGTGGTAGCTGTGCAGACCCATGCGAAGGCAGTGCATTCCATTTTGGCCACATTTCGAGCATTTGCCCGCTTTGAAGCTCTGCAAAGAGATAAAAAGTGCGTTTTTAGTGGTGAGTTGTGTAATGGATTGTTTGGTATATGAAAACTGATTTGAAGAGTGAATGGAGCTGAAAGCTGCAATGCCTAATGGTAAAAATGTTGCTGATACTAATTTTTGAAGCTGTGGCACGTTTGCTACTGGAAAAAGTGTATTTCCCGATCTTCCATTTTAAATTTTAATTTTGCGACAAATACAATTATTGTGAAATGTACGATTTCAAAGCCGTTTGTAAGAGCAAAAGCTCGCGCCGCCGTATAACAATGAGATTAGTCTAGAACGCTAACGTTCAGTGTGACTTGCTCGAAAAGGTCATCAACTGCGCCTATTCAAACTTCTATTGTCTTCTAAACTAAACTGCTCATTGTTCTTTTCTAAAGCTTTATATTAGAGCTTTTATATTTTCTCTACTTACTCCAAATTTTTATTTTACTGTTTTCAAAGCCAACAATATTTCGATTTTTTTTTTTTAAAGCAAAAGCTCAGTTACAGAACTATTTGCCGCCTTAAGTTCAGAATTCCATGTTTGAGTGCATTTTTAATTTCATTGTCTGCTGGTAATTTGTACTCATTTATATTTAGTGTGAAGGTTAAAAATAATTATTAGTAAGACCCATTACAGATATCTATACATTTCTGTAACTAGGCGAGTTCTTTTCGGTCGCATCGAGTTTTAACACTTCGAAAGCTTTTTCTAGCTTTCAATTTTCGATTATACATTGCTTCCCTAAACTACGCGCTCATTCAATACAGCAAAATAAATGATTACTCTTGCACAAACGCAACACTACTCCAAGATGAACAGCAAGATTTCAAACTCCGAAAAACAAGTTTTCGAAATTAGCTTACCACATATGAAAACCTGATGTGGATGCGCTATATTTATGCAGAAAATAAATAACTCAGTTGATGGAGATATGCGAAAGCTATATGTTGAACTTCGAAAAGTTTTTCATTTTCGAAAATCGTAAATTTTACTGCAAAAATATGTGCTTTTCAATAGTCACAACGCATAACGATCAGTAAACGTGTTATTAACAAACAAACTTTGAAATCCAAAAAAACCTTTCAACAATGGGCTGAATTTTTTTCTCCTCTACTGTCTAAATCACTGTTAAAAAAAGTGCTCAGTTTCAAAATTGTCAAAATTAGTTTGTACTACATGTTCGCCTAGACGCAGCTCCATTCTAGTGAATAGAAATTCCAAATCCCAACTCACCTCAAAAGAATCACACGTGATGCCCGTAAAATGGCACTTGGTCCGAATGCTCTCCGTAAAGAACTGGTAGCTGCGAATATGATTGCACCCGAGGAACTCTTGCATATTTATAAAGAACGACTTCTCCTTATTGTTGATATACTGATGGAATCCCTGGCCACAGCCGGGATTGTCAAATCCCCCATTGGGAAAGAAGTCCACATGACCGATGCTCTTGTAAATGCCCAATCCGCCCTTCATCAGTGGATTGGCATCGGTGTGGATCACGTCGACATATGTCGCGTCAGTCGTGTCCAAGCGGACAATTGGGTCCGTTTCCGAAAACAACGGAGCCGCTGGGTCCATACCCGTAATTCGGGCAAGTTTCAGACCAAAATCTCTCTGTAAATGGTAGCCGGCATAGCCGGACAAATGCGCCCCCAGCGAGTGACCAATGAAATGCACCTTGTCCAAGTTGGGCATCTGCAGTTCTTCCTGTAAAACGGAACAAAGAAAATACTCCATGAGATCGTGTCGCACGAGAAAGACCTCTCCGCACTTACATAAAGCATATGAATCACATGTGCGGCAATGTTTCCCACCAGTCTTATATTAGCTACCGCTTGGACATAGGGTGGGATGGAACCGCCACCCCAGTCGATTAGAATTACAGCAGCAGTGCCATCAGGCTCACTCGATAGAAGCGCTTTCCCCAGCTCCATCATCTGCAAGTGGAAGAAACATTCAGCATCCGGCCATCGAGGTGTGTGTTAATGTTAGACTTACCCACGGCATATCGCCGCGTTCCAGGTAGCCATGGGCTATCACGAACAGCTTGCCGTACGGATTGATGCCCATATTCCGCACCGACTCCGGATCATTCAAGTCTATGAAGAGCGGATACTCGAAGCTTCGACTTGTGTACAGGGTGAAGTGGGGCTGAATTTCTGACGGCTTCTGTGGATGAACGTTGATTTGGCGCGTGTTCGTTGTCCATGGGCCATTCAGTGGAAAGCAGCCATAGACGCCGTAGCATTTGACTTCGTTTAGGTCTGTAAAGAGATGAGCAACTGGTGAGTCTATTGGCTCTGGGCAAACATCGAGATAAAGGTTAGGTAAATATTTTTTTCCTGAAACTGTGGGCACGGCCCTGATAAGGTAGTTTACATTTCAGATTGATTGGTAAACAGTAGCTGCGAGTGACTTTGTGAAATGTAAACACGTTTTTGTTCCAGATCGATTTGCAAATTGAATTTCAAGAGAAAGGAGGTTGGCTAGTGTCTGCTGGTGTCTGCACGAGTTCTAAATTGAGAATGAAAAATGAAAACTAACTGAGGTTGGAACAGAAGAAGGTTACTTCTCGGCTTGGATGAGTAAATGCAGCTACCGGCGTTGACCTGTGAACTTAAACACCTCGAAGAATGAGATGAAACGTTGCGGTTGATGGAAAACTATAGTTTTAAACCATTCTTGCTTTCAGTCAAAGTGGCAGCACTGTCCTGTCCATAGGTGTTGCGCTCTTGATTGCACTTTGGTACAGAAATATCGCGCAGTGAACCCGTTGGCAGGTTGCGTGGGAAGTTGTGATAGACTGGTACAGGACCTGTGGTCTCCCTCTGGTGGAGATTCGAAGAACCTCTAATAAACAGACCCTGTCTTTGATTCGCTCATATGAAACTGTCAAAGTATCAGTGATCCAGATCGTGGGTAATTACCCATTTCGTGGCATTTTCACTTCAAAATAAGCTAAAAGGGCGAAAAAGGACATTTTTATATCTTTTTTTTAAAAAAAGGCTTCAAATATTCAAACTTCATCTTATCTTATATACCTATGCATTTTATTAAATAAGTTTTATATCTGAATGCCATCGTTAAATAATGCACACTCTGAAGCAACCCATTTGGATTCATTCAATGAATGCACTCATTTTTAGTTTGCAAATACAAGATCTGTCATTTCGTTGTGGTTTCGTTGTTGTCAATGTACCTACGCCTACGCTTCATATTTCATTGTGCACTTGTCTGGTTTTCTTGTTTTATTTGTTATTTTCGCCATATGGTAAGTTAATTTTTAAAACGTTGTATTAGTTGTATTAACCTAATTAATTGTCTATTGTAGTACAATGTCTACAGAGAAAGGAAGCAAAAAGCAATTCCAGACCAGCTGACTTGATGATCCTTAATTTGCTGCTTGGCTGAGGCCGCTTCTGCTTTCGTTTTTTTTTGTTTGTTTAATTTTTGTGCTTTTTCATATTTACGTTAATATGTATGTATGTATATTTTCGTGGGGAATATCATGGGGTTTTTCTAACAACGGCGTGGGCAAAAAGGGTATTTTTGATAATCGTCGCGGGCAAGTCAGTCCGAAAAGTCTGGCATCACTGAAAGTATAGCATTTTCCAACAGCTACTGGGCCAGCACACTTTGACATTGAAAGTAGTACATTTAATTTTACAGGTGGCGTTAGAGACCTTGGTTTGTGCATCTACTAATCAAACTGCATGAACACATATAGAGAATTTCAGTTGGTTGATGAAGAAGCTATTTTTTGGATTTATCGATGAACCAACTGATGCTCAGCAAATTGTGTGGTCATTGTGCACTTTTAGTGTCATTCCACGATACTAATAATCATTTTCAGTGTCCAGGGTAAATTTTTCGAACTCACAAAGGCGAAATTTTTCATAAAAAATTGCAAATTGTGACTTACAAAATATTTAGTGTGGACGTTAAAAATGATTATTATTAAGGCCCATTCAATCGAAGAACGCTCATTAGTACCTTTTGGGAGTTTAGAGGATTTCGATTTTTCTTATTACCATTGGATTCCATATTCCAGTGACCTTAATACGCCTTTTAATTACCGTCGAAGTGCGCTCATAAATACATAAATACAAGTGAATATTTGACAAATAGTTAAAGTTTTGGTACCGCTTCGGTTTTTTTTAAACTTTCTCCATTACGTAGTAAGAGAAAGATATTGCATTCGTACAAAATTTCGAACTCGAGATGTTAATCAATTCTGACATTACGATGATAGGCGACCTCAAAAAAGTGGGTCGCAAAATTCTATCCGTCTGTCTGTCTACAGCCTAAGCGGCTGAACGGATTTCGTTCAAACTTCGGATTTAAAGTATGGTAACCTCAATATTAATGGTACTTCCCATACAAAATGTTCATACCAGTTTGATTTGTTCGAAAACGGCTCTAACGATTTCAACAAAAATTGATATTTAAGCTTAAGTGGGTGAGGTAAACATTTCCGCTAAAAAATTGAGTAACGGTACTTTTGAAATTTGGACATATCTCGAAAACGGTCTATACGATTGTAACAAAAATTAACTTCTAAGCTAATATGGTCATTTCTAACTTAATGGAAAACTCAGTTTTTCTCTGTATTATCGTAAAATGGATTTTTGAAAAATATAGTTTTCCCTAGTTTACCTCAAAACGCCATGATTTTGACCAAAATGCAAAATAAGAGTAAAATTGGTGTTTTCAAAATTATTACGTCCTTAATTTTCAATTTGAATCACTGGAAACGCTCAATTTAAAAACTGCTCATATCTCGAAAACCCCATTTTCGATTTCGATAAAGCCCTTAAAACCAAGTAATGCTTACGTCCCGAAAAAAAGATTTGCTTCAATGACTTTGAATTTCAGTCAGACTCGCAATAAACGAGAAAGTTTCGTGCGACCCAGTCGTGCACTTTATTTTTAACTGCTATCGATGGTGCACTTTTTGTATGTACTGTCAAAGTAAAAATACCTCTTCTTTTTTCCAGAAAATCGTTTAAAGCGTTATATTTGTGGTAGCGCTATGTATTTTTCACATGACCGTACACAGAAGTTCTGTCAAGTTTTCAAGACGCACATCGAGCGGTTGCATGTCAACTGAACTGAAGCCCCACTAATTAATGAAACTTGGATAGTGAAAAATTTCCTAAGCTCCACTTTCGATGCGAGAAATAAATGTATCGCATGCGATTGCGATAGCCAAGTTTCAACATATTCTGCAGCTCTCGGGAGAGATTTGTTATTTATTAAAAGTACCGTGCCGTGGACAGCGTAAAGAAAAGTCCGAGGATTGTTTTGAAATTTCTCGTTGATAGTATCGTAGATAATCGAATCGTGACCAATCTTCTTTAAAATTGATCTAGTATTGCACCACAAAGATAGCGGATTCCATGCTGGCAGTCTAAGCAATGAAAACTGCGTACACCAAACGAGAGATGATGCAAACAGATCTGAGCGGTATGAAAGACTATGATCCTGAGTGGAATGGATATTCCCAGTATTAGCAGTTTTAAAGGCAATTCAGCGAGGCTGACAGCAGCATTTTGTATTTCCCTATTTTAAAGGGCTTCACACCCGTGGAGAGTCTCTGCCTGAGACACTGCATCCTTCCATCCTCTGCGATCGCGGGCACGCTGCTTCCAGTTATCCAGACCAAGGCTCTGGCTGGATCTTTAAAACATTTTTCTTAAGGCATTTTTAATTTATCGCTTAAATATGCAAAGGCAAAAATTTCACAAGTATGACCTCTCCACTCGCATTGGACTTCAGGCCCATTTTTCGCTTATCAACTTAGCCCAACCCATGAGTCATGCCTCATGCTAACTTCTCCTACCTAATCAAAGAAACTCATTATTCGGGATCAAGGCTCGTCGGTTTTTCCGCGTCGCCTCCCTCGGTACAACGTTCGGATAAATTTGCTAAAAATACCACCATTCTCGCATTCGGACTATTTCCAGTTATCAATCAGTTCTCCCTTGTCCTGATAGCATGCGGGCAATCGCTGCTGCGTCCGCCACACGCTGTACAGTTGATAAGTGTTTGCAAAAAGGAGTTCAACCACGGCTGACCCTACGTGCGATAGAATGTTTGAGAATATTCTTTCTGACACAATTTTCACCCATTTGTTTAATTGTGCGAGCATAGTGATACTCGTGAGACTGAGTGCGCCAGAGTGTAATTGAGCTAATTACCATTGGACTTGTCAATGGTGTAGTCGAGTGAAACCGATACGAAGGTGCGGGTACGGTGTCTCTGCATCCTGAGGTAGTCTCTATCTATACGACAAAGAAGAGATGCGCACAGTCACCTTGGGAGCATTCATGATTTTTGGGCAATTTACCGCCTCGTTAGAGCTAATGACGGTGTTAAAGATTTTCCATCGTCGTCTAACGCGACTAATCAGAGCATAATAAAAGAAACCGGTGGCTGAGTGTGGCAATTTTTTTTTTTTTTTTGTGACCGAAATTGGGTCATTCTTCGTGTAGACACGACTGGTATTGATCGGAGATCATAGACTGGCAGTTTATCATCGATATATGAGTGCTGTGTGAGTATGGACAGAAAAGAGAATATAAAGCGGAAATTACTAAACTTCTTGCTGCCTTGACGTACGCATATTTATTGGTATTCGGTGGAATGGTAGATGCAATCTTTTTCAACTTGAGCTGAGGTAGATTGGATCAGGGAGATGTAACAACTTCAGTGATTGGAGCCGATTTTTACATCTTGTTCAGCTCCTTCCGAGTTCAGGACCAACTTATAACTGATGGTAGAAAGGCCACTATCTGGAATGTGCATTCTTAACTTTGGGCAGTGCAGTGCGGCCACCTTAACCCCTGCTGGTGTGATAATTATTTTTTTTAAATTTCTACACTAGGAACAGGCAATGTTTTCAAAAGGTGAGCCTATGTTGACTTACTCAGATGTGTTTGTGTACATTGGCTACACCCTTCAAGGCCTTTTACGGTGATATTGGGAGAACGACGATCGAATGACACTTTTATCCCACGGTCGGGAGACGAAAACCAGTTGGGTTGAGTATTTCGTAAGTCGATTTGACTTAGACAGTCTGACTTTAAAATGTTGCGACACACTTTGCTGCATAAAAATTACAGCGAAGTCCAATAACTGGCTACCGGAAGGTTAGTATACGTTACGCGTGCTCGGCGAACCTTCAGATCTTTGAACAGTTGGCAGAGAAAAGTTACAATTATTTGTTATGTTGAAGTTTTTTTTACAAAAAAAATGGTTGCCAACGGTGGGTGGTTAAATAAAAATACCAAAAAATGTAACATTTTCAAAGATGGATCTGTGTAGACTCAAAAACGATTTTCATTCGACGACACACAAGAACGGAACTATGGAGCAAATGTTGTAGTTCATTCAGCGGTTCCATTAGTAAAATGCAAGGCGTTACCAAAAATGTTGCATTTTCACGATTTTATGACCGCTTCTCGATGATATTCACAAGGAGAATTAATGAGGCGGAGTTATGATCAAAAATAAATTTCTAAGCGTTGCTTAAAATCTGAAGCTTTAAAAAATATTCTCTTTGGACTTAAACGATCGATTAACGATTTTTGACAGTGCACACAAAAGGTGTAATCGGTTTTTATATGATTTTTCCCAAAAACAGGGCTGACAGTTTAGGAGTTTTTGCCCCAGATTTAGGGGTATTTGTGGTCGACGGGGGAAACTGGGGAGAAAATCTTTTTCTTTTTAAATCTTATCTTACTTTGCTGCCGCAGAAAAGTTAAATTTATAGGCAATCTGCCAACGTGAGAAACGCTGAGTAACTTAAACCTGAGAATGACAAAGCATAGGATGAGTTAAATGTGTGTCCTATTTTAAAATGCGTTAAATAATCGATCGATCCTGAAAACCTATATTTTTACCAGTGAAAATTATTTTTTTCCAATTCATATCTTTGGACTATTTTTGTAGGTAATTAGGAAAAAGTTGTAGTCTTTTGTAATAGGATGTCAAATATTTTTCCTTAATCAAGCAACTACCTTATCTCTGTACTTAAAAGGTAAAATGGCTCAAGTCGATTTTCGACATTTTTCAGGAGAGCAATTTTAAACTTAAAAAAATTCGTGTAAAAAAAACTACTTTGAGTAGAAGGCTGCAATTTACTTCCGAACAAAGACGTTATTCCAAATGCAATGTTTTTACTTTTGTAATAAAGGGTTTTCCAATAAGAGCTGTTATTGTGAATGACCCGCTATTTTGGTAGCTGTCACTTTTGAAGCTTTTATTCTTTGACATTTGACAAGTAGAAACTACGCCATTACTAAAAATTTGACGCATTGAAATTATTAAAATTCACTACAAAAATGGTGAAAATCTGGCAGTCACAGTTCGCAAAGCTAAAGCATTTTTTGGCCGTCGTGAATTTTGTATTGATTTTTGATTTTTTATGGTCGGAGTTGGATGGTATTGATCTGGACAACGTTTACTTTCAACAAGACAAGCAACGAAACCATTGATCTTTTACGGGAAAAGTTTCCGGACCGTGTTATCTCTCGAAGAGGTGATCACAATTGGCCACCGAGATCTTGTGATTTAATACCTTGCGACTTCTTCCTTTGGGGCCACGTGAAAGATAAGGTCTACGCCAACAGCCCAGCGTCGATTCAAGACCTCAAAGATAAAATTCGTAAGGCTATCGAGGACATAGGGCAGCCACTTTGCGATTTGGTTTTGGAAAATTTCATGAAAAGGATATGGTCCTGTATGCGTGCTCGTGGTGGCCATTTGGCTGATGTTGTTTTTCATTATTATTATCTCTTTATTATAGAATAAACATCCGATCATTTATCTCTAAAAAAATTGCATTTTTCTTTGAATACCAAAATAACACCTCTTATTGGAAAAACTTTAGAAGAAGAAACAGTTTACCAGAATAGCTACCAAACGTAGCTAAATTTTTTCTCATAGCAAATACTTAAAAACACTGTTTTTGGCTTAAATCGACTCAAGCCACTTTACCTTTTGAGTAAGATTCTGTAAATTTTATAAACAACAATTTCATCAAAGTAAGGGCCTTGACATTTTGGATTGTATTTATTTTCCGCACAATTTTGGATTCGAAAACCAGACTTTTACATGTTCGCGTTTGAAATTCGAAGTAGCTGCCCTTAAGTCTTACATAAGACTTGTTTAAAAAAACAATGAAAGTTGATAGGATCTCTGATATATCTCTGATTTAGCTGGGGGGAAATATTTTGACCAACTGGCAACGATGCCCACAAAAAACCTTCCTCACAAGAGCTATTCATAAGAAAACTTCGACTGTGCAAGCCTGGGAATTAGCGAGCAAAACATGCGGTGATTTACATATGAAAACTTCGAAGCACAACTAAAGATGTAACCTTTTAAAAAGTATTTATTCGACGACAACCGATTTTTGGCAGCCTTTCAAAGGTATAGTAACCATTTTACATTTTGGCAAACACAACCTAGCAGTCGACTATCAAAAAGACTAACCCCGAGTGGATCCAATTGCGGACAATATTTCCAAACAACACAAACAAACAGTTAACGACCAAACTCAACAGCGGCTAAATGTGACTTTTCCCAAGTTCACTGCACCCTGATATAACCACAAAATTACAGCGAATATTTCTGTCCAACGACCGACATATCAATCGCATTAATTGAACGCACAACAAAGAAGTCCTCCAGCTCAAGTGGCGGCGGGAACAAAGGCTTATGCCGCCCATTTCAAAATCAAAACGAAAAGCCTTTCCACGAGCTGTCTCAAAAAGTAAAAGTAAAACCCATTCAAGTCGACTGCATTGAAAGTAAAAGCAGGTACATCACCTTGTCTAGGGTATAGTTGCCCTACTTCCCACAGGCCATAACCGGTCCCATTAGCAAAACGTTCCAACACTAACTTAGCACAACACCTTCGTCTGCCGGTCACAATTTCACTTACCACTTTTGGTTGCTGGTGGAAAATCGTAGAGCGTGTTGACAGCTCTGCTCGACTGATTGGCCAGATAGAGCATGGTCTGCAGCATCAGACCACCCGTTGTGTTGGCGATGTACATGATTGTTGTTAAATATCCGCACTAAACACCGCCCGCGTCTGTTTTATTATTCAAATTTAATTAAATGGCTAAGAATAAATTATTTCTTTGCCACTGCACTTTGCACGCTCACAACAAAGACGCGACTAGCACTTGTGAAGCGCTCCTTACAACCGTCAATTGACTGGAATTAGCAGGCACCCACTCTCATGTAAATGGCTTAATTATTAAAGAGTCCGTAATTAAATTCGCAATATTTTTTGTTTGTTTTATTTATTTGGAAGCGCGTTTCAGCAGCGAGACCGTCTTCTCTTGTATGCCTCTGTGGTGTACCGACACGGCTCAGAATCTGCACTTAACTGATCGTGTTCGCTGCGGTTGCCGCGGATTTATGGGCTTGAGGTTTGATAGATCGATCGTCATCTCGATCTCGGTTTCCAGCTCGATTCTCTGCGGGGCCTACGTCAGAAGACCGATGTAGACGCACATGGAAAGCTTGTGTGATGTGTGCTGGTAATGGGTTTCGGTACGAATCGACGTCAAAGAGAACTGCTGCTGGCAGTGTGCCGGAGGCCGGAGCCAGTTCCCGTGCCACTCTGAGTAATGTTGCATTATTCATGATTTCTTCTCCGGAGAGTGAGTGATTTCTAATGGAGATTGGAGATGCCCCAAGCCTAGCCGTCGGTTGCCGTTTTTTTTTTTTTTCTCTATTCGACGAACGACGATAGTGTGTGTCAAACTGTAATTGCCGCTCTCGATGCGATAAGAATTGCGAGGCGACCCATGGGCGACTTGTTATCGCACTCTGTATGCCAGAGTAGCTTACACAATGCGGCTCCCTCTTCGAAAACATTTCCCTCCTCCCGCTGACTTCGCTTGACTGTTGATGGTTGGGTGCGAATTGCGGCGCGGATTTTGGTGTTGGGTTCAAAGTCAAATACCGGCTGAGGAGCCGTCTGGAGATGCGGGAATCACTGTCAGCCAAAATGTAAGCGAGCAGGCTGCTAGGGGGGAGTGGCATATTTCCATCTGAAGGACTAACCTTGCTCGACCCATTTTGTTTGGCTTGTTCAGTCGATTGACGTCAATTGCCAAAGTCCACGCAGTGCCGATAATTAAATAAAAAAATCTGTAGACAACTTAATAATGTAAGTATGTGTGCTGAGAAATAGGGGAGAAGCGGGTTCAGTTGGACAAATGCCATTCGTGAGGATGAATATGTAATTTCTTGTTCATGGATTTTAGGGGGAGGATGTTTTTTTTTTTTGATGACAGTTGAATTCTTTGTTTTTCCTAGTTCGGACACTTGATTTAATACTAGACCAAGCCCGTGGTCGATGTTTTGGCAAAACAGTACATGCGGGATCTCGCCTACAGAATTAAATCTTTCATTTGGTCCATTTATTATAAAAAACGGTTTCGAAAAACGCTGTTCTCGGTACGACAAAAAAGGGGCACTCTTTGCACCAGCAAACAGACTTCACTTACGTCACGGCCTTTCCTAACTTGTATTTGATTGACTGAACTTTTTATGTTTTATTGGCATCTATTGTATTGTCTTCAAATTTAAGTTACTACTGACCAAGAAGCTGTAGATCAAAAGGTATATTTTGTTTCAAATGTTCGCAAATATGACTAGCAAGCTCGATTTGAAGCAGAAGGAAACTGACAATTCTTCCAGTTCGTCATTTGTACTGTTTTAAGGTTTTCGATAAATTTTTTTATGAAGTCCGGGAATCGTAATTATCGGGTAATTTCAAACTCTAATCTACGTAGAAACTTTTTAAATATGGTATCTGTTCCAAGTTTTCGTACTACCGCATATCGTAATTTTTATTCGGTTTCCTCATACCGTTTATATAATAAACTTCCTCTGTCAATTAGGATAATAAACGCCTGGAATGCCGTTAAGTCATGTAAAATGCTGGCTTTTCAATTTTAACTTTATTAATTTAAAATCTTTGCTTTCGGACACTCTGGTTCAAATTTTAGTTTTACGAATTATGTATGTATTTATTATTTTTTGCACTTACGTTTGAATTTCTTTAAAGTAATCTGCTCCTTTTATTCTATTTGAGTTTTAAAGTTCTTACTCCTTTTTTTTTAATTCTGTTTGTGCTAATTTTTTTATTCTATTATATCATTTTGCTAATGTTTTATATGGTCACCCCACCCAAAACCAATTTCTTGAAATTTGTAATAGTCCTTTGAAGTGACATTCAACACTATTTTTTGTACTCAGTGCACAAAATACAGAATGTCTCTATTCTTCTTAAATTCTATACTTAAAGCACTTATATTCGGAATTTGTACTTTGTATTGAATTTATAGAAATAAATTATATCTATCTATTCAGAGTGCTGTGAAGCTACTAAGGACTTTTAAATTTTTATCCACGAACCAGCTTCATGGATTGTTTATAAAAAGTTAATGTGATGCCTTTCCAACAATCAGAAAAAATAAAGATTGTTAAACGAAGAATTTTGAGTTTTTTAATAAAATTATTAACTAAAAGTTATATCCTTAACTATTATTTTTGATAAGAAGAACTAGTTTTTAAGTTTTCAAGAATCAAATATTCAGCGTAAGAGTCATATATACATATTTGCTAACAATTTCATTCTTAAATTAAAAATATTGATAAATAAATAAATAAATAAATAAATAAATAGTTGGCGCAACAGGTCCTTAGGGACCCTAGGCCTAGCTCCTCACAACCATTCGTTTTGTGTGAGATTTTCAGTTTTGGGAAGAATGGAAGGGGTTGGCACTTTTATGCCGGGTCCAAACGGCTAATTCAGAAGCTCTTTCATGAGAGTCTCTCGGACGTTTGTCAGACGTTGTGGTTTTTCAGGACTCGAACCTGGAACCCCGCGCTTAATAGTCTAAAATATTGATATTTGGGTCTAACTCTTATCTAATCCAACATAAAAGACATGGAATCATTTTAGATATATTTAGGAGCGACCCCAAATATCTCTTAAAAATAAAGTTTTAATTTTCACCGGCATTTGGCACCACATCAATCACCACACACGAAACATGTATCGCTTGGGATTCCCAGATTATGTCGCTGGGGAATGAAATCTGTACTTACGGGGAACTCAAAGCGAACGAAATGCGAATCGCAGGGTTCGCTGAGTGACTCAGTAGAGAGATTGCAAAAGAATGACAACTTCGTTCGTTGTAAAAGTTACAAAATTCACAGTTGCGCCATCTATTTTTTTTCACAGCCTCTTCATGCGATCAAGTTCAAGGAAAGAAAGACCTCATCTTCAATGGTGTGGTGATGGTGAAAATTGAGTCGCTCATAGTACCAGCTAAGGAGCCATTTCATTTGATGCACAGGATCATCCCAAACGTGTAGCAGTATAGCACCATAAAAATAGGAATGCACCCTAGCTTCCTAAAAAAATATATTCATGCAAGCTCTACTTTTCTCAGTCACATTATCAGTTGAAGGTGATGTAATTTCCATCTTATTACAACTTTTAGTTGTCAAGTAACTAATTACCTTACAAAACAATAAAACTAGCAAAACAAAACTCTTACAAATGTCTGAAAAACGCACGTGTTCGCAACTATTCTTACGTACGTCAAACAAACTATAAACCTACTTGACTGGATATAACTTGTCCTTATTCTCATAATTATCAAACAATAAAGAAGAAAAATAACTTTAAGCTAATTTTTTTAGTATTTCAACTCTAGTCGAGCTTTAATTCTTAAAAAATTGCAAGTTGAAAAATGAAAACTACTACCATGCTAATATATTAATTGTTCTTTTTCGCATCTACTCTGTCCTTACTTTGCCTACCAAAAATGGCAGCCCCTTTAGTCAAAGTCGCAAGAAAATTGATTGCACAAAATGAATAGTACATGTGTTTTTTAAATTAGCTTATTGTTCATGATTAATCTTTTACCCAAACTCATGAGCAAATCGTTTTCGACGGGCTAATAAAACCAATCACCAATCCACGCCTATCCACGACACATGGAAGAGTTTCCTTAATTAAACGTAAAGTAGACAATCCCTCAACACTATTTTTCTGACCAGCATAGCCCTAATGCACCCTTTTACATAGTTTCTATAAGAAAATTGCGCTTGTAATCTATTACCTTGCCACAGGCGGCGACCTCTATGCCAAAGTTAACTAATCAACAAATTTACAAAAACAAAAATGTTTACATCATGATTATGCATAATTTTATTTACAAAATGTTCTGAACAAATATTTCTTTTATACCTATAAATAAATACAAGTACTGAATCGAAAACATTTGTTAAATTTCGTACCAGTTCCGTGTTCCTGTACCTACACAAGAAGCTTTTTCGGGTGTTGAACTGTAGTGCCTTGGTTCAAAAATGTTTAATATAGGTATATCAAGAGTGATAAGCCAAGTTTGAGTTGAGTTTTTACAACAGAAAGCGATTAGGGTATTAACTGTAATTTTCCATAGACGAGTTTTGAAGTTAAATGGTGACGGTCGCTGTAAGTCCCCAAGGTATATTTATAAATAGATTTTGAAAGCTCAAAACGAGTTTTATAAATCTTCAGTTTCTTAGAACTATCACACATTTTCTCCTGTCCTCCTATCTTAGCAAGAGGTAAGAAAAAACCTCCCACTTCTGAATAGGAAGTTCTTGAAAATATTTGCAGTCTTTCTCAATTTTTTTCTAGGCCAAAAGTAAGAAGCGTCGACTGATGGAACTCTTAAGATATCATAGAAAAAACTAAGGAAATCCATCTTAAGGACTCCTTTGTGTCGAAATAGATGAATCTTGTAAGGCATCAAGGCTAAGAAATATCGTCTTACAAATAGAATCATCACAAGCTGTTCAAAAAGACGAATTTCTTGTAGGCAACTGCTAATATTGTACGAATATCTTGTAGGCAACTGCTAACGTTGAACTGCTTTCTCAGTAGTTGATACCCAACTGTATCCAAAAAGCTCAAGTGCGCTAATAGAAAACCCCCAGGGTCTGATTACAAGAGCGAAACTATTTTATGAGCTACATGGTTTAAGCTTCAAGTCATACTAAACCAGGCGGAGGTCCAGGCGGCATTATGCCAGCTAAAGTTCCGATATCATCCTAAAAGTGTTGAAGACATTCCTCAAAAGCAGCTCTCTAAATCTGATTGGCATTCCCCTGAAATAGGGAAAAGTGAAAGTGGTTTTCTTGCACAGGGTCCGAAGGTCTTGGTTATTTCTTTACCTTTTCTTTCTTATAACAAATAAAAGCAAGTAAGTCTATTTTTACGGCAGTACTAAGAAGAAACGTCTGTCTTCGAAACATTCCGGCAGTAAATTTAAATCCTATACCCTGGAGTCCTGTAATTGAAGGTAAAATTAATGAATGGCAATCTACCGCTTTCTGTACCGTGAACTTTTTCAAACTAAATCAAATCCTACCTTTAAATTACTAAACAGCGCGCTTATTAAAAAGTTGCAAAAAGCTTCAAAAAACTAAAAAATAATAAAAAAAAATTCCCTCCGTCTCTAAATGTGGCGTATACGCAACAAACATTTTCAAATTGTATATCTGAACCTAAATTTAAGGCGTGGTAAGAACTTCTTGTCAACTTCGAATAGAAATTGTCAAAAAGTCAGACATTCCCCTGTTTCTACTCTTAAATCCGATTGTCATTCTTCGCATGCGTGATTTAAAATTTGTGCAATGTCCGCTTCCATACCATTTGCACTGGAAAAATCTCTCACAACCACACTCGTTTTGGAAGCATAATTCCAGTAAAATGGCTGCAATCACAAGCCACAACCCAGCAAATAAGAAACATTCAGAACGCCATTTCGTCAACAGCAATCCCACCCAAATACCCTCTAGACTCCGTCTTGTCTACGGTAAACAAGAAAGTGTTTTTTTTTTTTCTTTTTTTGCTGTACAAAAATTAAAATAATTATTCTAGAACACACTGGCGTATTATCATCGCATATTGTTCAAAACAAATCGATCCGGGAACAAAGTTCAATAACCACAATCAGAGTGCTCCTGCATTGGCAGTCCTCCAAGATTGCACAAGCCACATATTCGCACACAATTCATCAACAATCACAAAACTGTTGTTTTCGCTTCCTTGTACTCGAATGGAAATATGTCTGCTCGAATTGAATGCAAAATATAAAACACGTTCCGACGTCTCGATCGCTGATAAAACTGCGCTATCATTTTTGCGCTGCGGAAAAGAGTCAAATTGACAGGAGAATAATATTTATGCATATTTTTAACTTAAGACAATAAAAAATTGCACTCCAGTGACGCAGGCATGAAGAGGTTAGAATTTGTTTTTGTTTTGATAAACATCCTTTCGGACCACGTAGAGAGAGGCTTGTCAAAACAGATACAGGCAAAGGGCCTAAGTCGCAGCGGAAGCTCGTCGATCGGGTTATCAAAGTGCCTAACGAACTTGTCGACAAGTAAATAGCAATCTCTGTAGTTTTTCTTATGAGACTGATTAAATAGTCGGTTAGTTGCTGGGGGTGTAAATTTCTCATTGTGTACTGGCTTTTAAGCGGCATTTTCCAGTATATTTCAGTTGGGAGTGGTAAGATTGACTGAAAACCGCCTCAGCTTCAAATCGGCAGTAGTAGCATTTCGCATATTCACCCGACACCTATCCGCTGTGCAGTTTCAGTCTTTCTAAGTTTCCATGGAATTCCACAAATCAAACGCTTAGGCAACTACAAAAGAAGCAGTCTAAAAAGCGGGAATACTTGGCTCCGTCTTGCGGGTTTACTCCTATGTCTGTTGCGAAGAGCATTTTATTCTGAGCCATTTATTCAATTAACTTAAAAAAAAAACAACCTATTATATCTAGATGCTTCATAAATTGCTTGTCCCCCTACCTGAGAAGTGGCCGCAGCGTATACATCCAGTTTAGCTCTCCCCTTAAAAATTTAATGCAAACTTCCCCGTTTTTCATGAATTCACAACTTAAACTTATCAATATGTATATTACACATGTACGTAATGTGCGGAATACGGTTAGTTCATATATACCAATGACGAGACGTATCGGTTTTGCCGGCCAGCCCTATTAACAGTTTCAATCATGACTCCGGTCGTTTTATTCGTCACATTCAAAGTGTTACTCACTTGCAAAATAAACCAAAGTATTTACCGACGTCGTCAGGTTTTTGCACTTTGTACGGTGCCTGGCTTCGACATGTTTCAACTTCTGAACAACTCATACCCTAGACATGGTGGAGTCTGTATATAGTACCGGCTTTTGCTTTATAGATTTTACGTAAGCGGTTATTGGCAAACCGATCAGATGATCGTCGAGAGGTTTTCCACACATGGCTAACAAGAATTCAGATTTTTACTAAGAACGTTGTTGGCACGAGCACGCAGTTGGATTTCCCCCAATTTCAGTAGCGAATGCTAAAAAATCATGATGAATAATTTATAGATAGACGGAGAATACAAGTGCTTAGGTTTTTTAGCAGATAAATGTTTTCCAAGAAATATGTGAAAACGATATGAATTATTGAAAAGTGTCGTCTGTACAGACAGAAGGTGTCGTTCAGTTCATGGAATTCTTTGGAATTGAGACAAGTTTCAGACAAGTTTTATCTGATCAGGTAGAATTGCTTTGAAATATGCAACAATAGACAAGAAATCATTTAACGTAATTACACTGGCGTCTTGGAATTTTGTCTCAAGAGGTTTGCTTTGCCTTTAAAGGGAGTGTAATTAAATTAATGACAAAAGCGGCTGCGTTGAAAAAAAAAAGCAACAAAAACGCTTTAGCAATTGTATTATAAAAATTTGTTTGGTTTTAAATAGTTCACGAAGATGGTCAGTTTTAAGAGGCAATGGCCAAATTCACTACTGCAATATAGTCGCACCCGCTTCTGTTTGTAAAGACATTAAAAGTCTTGAATATTAATATTTTCGGAATTATTGAAAAATTGTTTAAAACATTGATTTCGCTCTTTGATAGCAAACACCCATAATTGATAGACCAATAATTTCCAATTTTTCGTTGCTTTTGGCAACCATTTGAAATCACCTCCAATCATTTGGATTCTTTTAAACATAATTTTGAACAATTTTCAACTATTTGCAACCATTTAAATTTCTTTTGCAATCATTTCCAATCATTTTTAAACATTTACAATCATCTGCTTTTATTTTAACCGTCTTCAACCATTCCATATTCATTTTCTTTTCTTTGGAATGTTTTTTAGAACCATTTCCAGTTGTTATTGTTTTTAAATAATTTTCTTGGGAAAGGTGAATCTAAAATGCTTCAACAGCATGTCTGCAAGTTTTTGCTCCTGTTTAATCTTTTTTAGGTCCCTATCATTTTGCTAATAAGTATTTCCAATCATTTCGCAATAATTGGATTCTTTTGAAATATTTGACCAAACGTTTACGTTCATACCCAATCATTTGCTTTTTTTCAATAATTTCCAATCAGTTTCATTCTATTAAAATATTTTTTTATTCATTCTGCAATCATTTCCAATCATTCCAATCATTTGCGTTCTTTTACAGCTTCCTCTTTTCTTTGCACATATTTCTATAAACAATAACCTAATTAAAATTCGGTTTCAAAATTTGTTTGGGTCCTAGAATAATACAGACGCAAAATTTTGAGTCCCCTGCAAGTTGCTTACAAATGCATTACATCCTCGAGATGATAGTAGAGAGGATTAACACAATTTTCTGTCATTCCACGTTACAGGTAAATAGTATCAGTGCAATTTCCTTGACATGTATTACATGTTCATTTGTGACAGTCAAAAACAGAGACAATATTGAGACCACCAACTTCGGCCGATTTCCCGTTACTTGCCTACAAGCTATATTTTCATGGGGTGGCAAACGCTAAGTGCGTTAGTATTGTTACATAGAAATTCGTAATGACAAATGTCACGTAACTTCAAAAATTCTGGCTCACCAACACACTCGCACCTTGCATATGCCACTTCCGCTGCGGGCAAGGCTGCTGACAGTGTTCGTAAAATTTTGTCCGTTAAATTTGAAATTATTTATATACGTGTGGATAGTATTTTTTTAGGAATAAGTGTACATTTGCAGAATGGTTGCATGAAAATAAAAACATTTTGAGCAAGTTTTCTTCAGTTATTAAAGAAAAATTCACACAATAAATCGATCTTAATAATATCGAAAAGAGGTAAATACACAACCATGTTTGTCCTAATATATTCTAGTATATAAAACATATATTTTAGATAATTTTACTAACCAACCAAATCAAATTATTCGCCTTTTAACAATTTATAATAACTAACCAATGGCATTCAGTCATATAAAAATGTGGAATTCCCGAACTCTTCCACATTTCCCCACGGTTGCCGCGGTTGGCAGCATTTATTTTTATATTTTTTGTATGTTTTTGCATGTCACACGGATTCTTTTTTGACATAACACCGATAGGAAAACAAAATGGCGAATTTGAAAAAAAATTGAGGGGCCCAGCGGCAAGAGGATTGTGCGTTGGGGGTCTCAGTATGGTTTGAGATAAGATGATATGAGGAAATTTAATTGCTATGAGTCTGACCAACATCCTTTGAAACAGTGATGCTCCACACTGTGTTATTTTATACCACATCCGTGTCACTTTTGCAAGTCTTGTTGAATTTATTGTCTAAAGGCCGATTTGTGATTTAAAAGTGTGGAGCTGAGCTAAACATCAAATCAGTCCCTAAACTGGACTTTTTGTCTCAATAAAGAAAACCCAACGCAACCGTATACTTTCATGAATCATTTGTTCACTAGTTTAAAAATTATATTAATTGAAATGGTAATAATTTATAAACTCAGTGGACGTCATCATATTTGTTAACTATTAAACGCGGACAGTAACACGGCGTAACTAAAAATCTTTCTAGTGTCCAGGATACATTTTTCGAACTCACAATGGGTAAATTTTCCATGCAAAATTGCATATTGTGACCCACAAAATAGTTAGGGTTTGAAATGATTATTAGTAAGGCCCACAGTGTTTGCTTATATAAATCATTATACATATAAACATGAGTATGTCTTCAATTCAGACTTCACTGCGTCCAGAATTTTAGTACTCGCTTAGCAACCGAAAGGTGTCATCTAACCCCTATGCAGTGCCGTAGCCAGGATTTCGTTTCCTGGGGGTTTTGTTCTTTAAACAAAAAACTATATATATTCCAGTTCATTGATTTTTATTAGTTTTTAAATCGTAGGTAACAAACCTTAAACGAACATATTTCAATTATGTTTTTACACAGATTTTTTCAAAGCAGAAGACGTCTTGATTGTTTTTTTTTTATATCGGTTCAATCACCTTATCTGGATCCACATTAATATCCGAATGAACAGATATGATAGCAAGTGAGCTTAATCTTGCATTTCCCATAACGCTTCGGGACACTGCTTTAATATTTTTCATAGTTGAAACTGTTCCGTCAACTTCAACACCAGCTGTGGTCACTCAGTCACTGGACGCGTTGTCAAACATTAAGCAAGAAGTTTATACCTTTTAAAGTAAGTCTTGTCACATATATCAAGCAATTTCAAAACTTTGGTGGGAAGGATCAGCTTTATCAAAACTCTTGCATAATGTTGTTAGCTTTTCCATTTCGCTCACTAACTCAACTGCAGCAAGACCTGGGAGAAGAGCTTGAAATGATGTTAGAAGTTCTTCGTTGACCATGAATCTGTCCGTAAGATTTTGTGTTATAACGAATCTATGCAAGGAATCAGTATAGACACTCTAAAATATGCTTCAATGAAGTTCTTGGAGGTCTTAATTCGACTTGAAATAAGTCTTCGGCAAGTTGGGATTGGGATGCGGATTGAAAAGCCTCTATGAAAAAACTGTCGGCATTTTCTTGCAGAAACGAGATTTAAGAAAGTTTTAGTTTTTTGTTTAGATCTTCGGGGGGAGGGGGGCTTCAGCATAGCATTTTCGTCGCAAAGCTTTTACAGAAAAAAAGGCGCAAAAACCCCACCTCAACTTAACTACAACTTTATTAAATATACACGATTAACATAGTTTGTCCATTGTACAGATAGTTCGATTAGACAAAAGTAATAAACGCTTAATATGGTACTTTTAGTAGTTAAAAATATTTGCTGTTGCATTTATAGGTATATTCGAACGCGAAACAGAAATTTCCTTAAGGCATACTATCTTTACTATGTAAAGCTATTTGTTATACAAAAAAAAATATTAAATAAATCTGTCATGGTTTATTGTCATCTGAGCAGCTCAGGATGTCCTACATCTTTCAGATTTTTCTTTGGAATTGTGTGCGTTTTTCTCTGGTTTTCTATTTCGAAGACAAGCTCTCTTTGGTTTCTTTTTTTTGTGTAACTTTCTATGGCTTACAGGTTACAGGAGTACATAGAGTACCTACATTCGGTTTGGCTGTGATAATTTTACAGTTTTACTTAAACTAAACTTATAGTGGGGAAAACTTAACAATAAGGCACATCGGGCGAACTATTCCGATCGTTGTATGATTAAATCTATTTTGTCGCCAGCGGCTGCGATCAGCGGCACGGTGAGGCAGCAGTCAAAGTCCTGCGTCTTCATCTCGTTGACCTTAGGGAAGGGAAATCAACGGTGAGAATGTGAAGTTAGGCGCAGAGTTAAGATCGCTAACATTTACCTGCATGATCCGATCGAAGGGTTTCAACATGCCACATATGTCGGCCGGTCCTCCCGATCGTATCCGGTTGATGAAGACGCCGCGCTCGTAGAGGCCATCCGACACGGAGAACCCGTAGTCATCGTAGACCTTGTCCTTGTACAGAGTCACATGGAAAGTACGATGTTTGCTGTCCTTACTGTTCGAACTGGACATACCGTCACTGCTGGACGGACTGCGAGGCCGTCGTTGAACTTTGGCGTAGATGACTTGCGGCTGGGGGTTGCTGGAAGATGCCGAATCCAATCCGTAGCTGTTGGGCACCTCAAGCGATCGCAGGACTTTTAGATCGACAGTGTCGCTAAGTTTTTGTAGCATTTTTGTGGCGTATGAGAGCGGCGTTCCCTGAACGGACTCGTCGTTGATGGCCAGCAGCTGATCGCCGACTTGGATTTGGCCGGTTTTGTGGGCAATGCCACCTTGTGGGAAGAGAATTAGTTTGTGAAACAAGCTCTGAAGGGTTGGAAATACTCACCCTCAACCATTCCGCTGATCGATATTGGATTGCTGGTCTCCTCACTGCCGGCAAGTGTGATGCCCAGCAGGCCACCCTTGGGCTCTAGTCGAACTGTGAAGATGATCTGATGGTGGGTGGTGCCGTACAGTTTGCTCTCCATTGGCGGGGGTATGGCCGTGCAATCGGGGCTGTATGCAGAGAAAAAGCTTAACATTTGTGGTTTTGAAATCGCCTTTTGTAAAGTACAACAGGGATTAAGGGAAAGGGATGCCATGTCGCAAAAGATAAATACTACAACAAGGGCAAGCACTCAAGATACTTCAAACTTCAAACTCACCTCGCAAACCGTTCTGTGGGGTAATCCAAATCGTACGGACTCAAGTCATTGTACGAATCGTCGGGCAGCTCCGTCGTCAGACTGACGGTATTCTCAGCACCAAAGGTCCGACCAATCGAGGGTGGCGTCGATGGACTCTTCATGGCCCAAGTTGGGTGCTGTCGAATCTGCACCACCGCTGAATTGTACGTGTCCTCTGCTCGAAAATATTCCGGCTGTGGTGTGGTGGACTTCATGGAAATGCAATCGGTGTATTTCACGGCATCACCATACTTGGAGGCGTAGCTGCCATAGATCTCGTGATCACT
This sequence comes from Cheilosia variabilis, assembly GCA_951230905.1. Lineage (NCBI taxonomy): Eukaryota > Metazoa > Arthropoda > Insecta > Diptera > Syrphidae > Cheilosia > Cheilosia variabilis. The sequence continues at coordinate 49,805,029 of OX579677.1, forward strand.
CGTCGCTCCGCAGTTGCTATAAATCGGATTCACCTTCTGCTGAGCGTCGAACAGAAAGTCCGGCAGTAGATTCCGCTTGATCGTCAGCGTTGTGTACTCGTTCTTGCCGCCCTCCTTCAGCATCGCATCCACATTGAAATGCTGCAGAGGATGATTGTCCACCGCTAGGAGAACATCACCAGCTCTGACCGATCCGGTGCGATGTGCAAGACTACCCGGCTTGACCTCCGATATAAGGAAGCCCCCATGACTTGATCCATTCACACTGACTCCCAGCCCACCCTTCCCGGCCTTTGGCAGTTTGACATTGAACACTCCACTCGAAGGAACCACCGCATCGGACATGTCAAACTCAATCTCCAGTTCGATCCAATTGGCACCCTGATATCCAGGAGGTCGGGGGCCAACATCCCCTAACAGCTGGCGGATTGTGTTCACCTCCAGCGAAGACATCTTGTTGACCGCAATAATACGATCGCCCTTCTGTATGCAACCACTGCGATCGGCAGCAGAATCTGTGACGACTTGGGCAATGGTCACTGCCCTGCCGCAAGAAGTCGGTGCACCGAGAATGATCCCCGAACCGTGTGTACAATCGAGAACCACTTGAAACGTCTCCGCGCGACAAATTCCCATGCTGGATTGCATTGTGCCGGTGTTACTCGTCTCGAGGGGTAGCGAACTCTTCCGGGCGAAACGCTGTCTCTGGCGCGATTTCCTAGACTCCAGCGTACTAAATCCGTATTTCGGGCTACCGAGGGTGTGACCTAGGGAAGAGAGAACAGACGCACAGTTTTATTTGTTTGCTATTTTTAGAAATTTCTTTATTCGGGTGAGGGTGTTATTTTATGTTCTCAATGCTACGACTAGAGGCTGCGATATGTAATAAATTTGTCATCAGCAGACGGCAATTAAATTGCTTGTGTAGTGCAATCGCTGGTGGATTTTCACTGTGGGAACTTAGGTGGGTGCGAGCAATTATTCGAGGGGCGATGTGCTCGATATCTATAAAAAATAATAATATAATTGAGGACCAACCGAAGGGGCAGCCACCTGATGTAGTAAAATTGGAAGCTGCCAATGATTTGAGTCGATTGCAGCACTGGCTCATAAAAAATGTATCACAAAACATTTGTCAGAGGTCAGAGCAAATCAAATAAAAGAATTGAGGCAGCGCTGACTGCTTAGCCAGTCTGTGTCGTTTTAAGCCTTACCAGTCAAAATGGCAAGTACTTTCAAAAATTGTGTGCTTTTCTTTCGTATTATAAATATTTATTTAAGTTGAAAAAAATATAAACTCGAAGAAAGTGTGGATCTGTCAGATGCTTTAAGATTTTTCATAAAAATATACTGTAGGGGTACACATAAATGTCAACGATATTGACTGTCTTAACAATATACACTGGATCACTTGAAACCTTCTATTTAATTGCAAACTTGTCGTTAATTCGAAACGATAAACTTGCGTGCTCCTCTAAATGTTTACAGAGAGTATTTTTGAATATAAGACCCCGCTCTAAACTTTTTCCAAAATTGTACCCCTAAAGGGTTTCAAGGTCAAACGGCGATACTAATAATCATTTTTAGTGTTTTTTCGAACTCACAACGGCGAAATTTTCCATACAAAATTGCATATTGTGACCTACAAAATATTTAGTGTGAAGGTTAAAAATGATTATTAGTAAGGCCCAAAGGGTTTTCTTCGATCGCAACCTAGCGCTCTTTCCGAAATCGCTTCGATGTTATCCCGTTTGGACTTGGACACAGATCACGTTCCGACAAAAACCGCGAGCGTGACAATACAACTGGAGACCTCGGCCCATCAGATCACCTGAAAGCAGAGTGACCGTTGGGCGACTAACGTTCCAATTTGACACTTTTTTCGAGAGTCTGACACACATTTTTTTATTTTTTTTGGTATTTTGGCCCTTTTCTTAGTTGAAAAAATTCGAAAATTCAAAAATTTTCCAAATGCTCTTATTCGCAAATAAAGGTCTTTAAAATCGATCGCAGTTGCCTGTCACAACATTGTTACAGTGTTTCGTGAGCCAATGTTTGTTGAATATAGTGGGAAAATTGTAAACTTACAGAATTGATTTTTAGAAGTAGTACTCTTTTTTTCATTGACCCTTTTTCTCCCGACTTTTTATGCAGCGGTCACCCTGCCTGAAAAAATCCAGGCAGTGAGAGCAAGGCTATAACTAGGGGGGGGGGATTACAGGGGTTAGACCCCCCTCCCCGAAATTCTTAACAAGTTCACTTTTTTAAAACGAGAACAGAGCAAATCCAAAAAAAATAAGAGAAAATCCAACCTTTAAAATAATAAGTTATTTTTTAAAGATCATATCACCCCCGAAATATTTGTCTGGCTACGGCCTTGAGTGAGAGCGTCAATCTTGCAATTTCCACGGCGCGTGTTTATGAGTCTGCTCTTTGGATATTTGGTTCGAACAAGATGGAACAACAGTTTCAACTACAAGGCCATCGATGGCTGTTTTCAGGGAACTCATCGCGGGTCGAATTCGAATTGGCAATCCGACCTACTAATCTTGCTCAGTGTTGCCGTTCTAGAGATTTTGTCGCTAGATCTAGTGAATTTTTAAGACTCCCGACGATTTTTAATAAAATGTTGTCACTAAAATAATATCTAGTGAATTCTAGCGATTTTTTACTACCAAACCCTGGTACTACAAACATGTACAAATATGTACATGTGGCAGCTTCGTACCTAGTAAAGATGAATCCATCTTTGAGTTGGAAATTAATTTGTAATTTTTAGGTTTTTTTTGTTTTAAAAACGTTTTTTTTTTCTCTTGAATTTGTTGATTGTTTTGTTTTTTTATTTATTTTATTCAATAATAATTTACTTTTAAATATTATGTAGGTATTTTTCGAACTTACATAATACTTTCAGCTTGATATTTAAGCGAATTTTAGCGGATTTCTGAGATGCAAAAACTAACATTTCTAGCGGATTTCACGTTGTGGTCTAGCGGATTTTTTTTTTTTCTCTTAGCGACAACACCGATCTTTCTACGTGTGGATTTGTGGCCAACATTCGGAAAGAAATTACGACTTGTAGATATTCTGGTAAGGAACATTCGCGCTGCTATAATTTTCAACTTATCCACATCATAAAAATAAACCAAAAAAAAAATAAAATCTTTTAACAACAGCAATGTCTATTCGCTTTATAATTATATTATTGGATTTGCCTGGGACAGATTCCGTATATCAACGACCGTCTAAACGATATCGTTTTTGCAACTTTGATCACCAAAATAAGTTATATTCTGCTCGAATTTTTTTGACAAACGTCAGCTCTCATTATATTTGTGGAAAATAAACTGGATTAAGCACTCAAACCTGTAATTTTAGGTCTTCGTTACTAGTTTTGGAGTCTATCGTTTCGACGATAATCGTTGGAAAAGTTACGGAATGAGTGCCCTGGCTTAAGCTGTTATCCTTACTACACTGAAAATAAAAAATATTGTAAAATTTCAACAAAAGTAGTTTTGTTGAACTGAAAAAAATTGGTGTAATGATAAATGGACGATATTTTGTCAAACATTTACCAAAAAACTACTTGGTCAGATTAGCAAAACTCAATTTTCAATTCAATAAATCGATATTGTATCAGTTGAACATCAACAATAAAGTTGAATTAGCAAAGATTTTGTTAACAGAACCAGAAATCACTTTTGTAAAAGTTTGTGAAATTGACAAAACTTACGCAAAATGTTTGTTAGCCAAACAAATATATCAATTCAATATAACAAACATTTTTTACATTCTTTTCATGTTTGTAGATATAACATACATTCTACAGAATTGATAACACACGTGTTGAACTTTTTTAAATATTTATTTTAAACATTGTCAGCCTTATTTATAAACTCACCGTAGATTCTGCTTATCTTAACGCGCCCTCTAAAATCTCCTTACGCAGGAAAACGTGATTTATTAACAAAAAACACTTTGCGTAAAGCCCGCGTAACTTTAAACGCAAAAATTTGCGTTTAGAAATTGCGTAAAGCTTGCATATTTTTTTTTCGTTTTTGAAATGTCATTTTGTTTACATTTTTTTCGGGGTAGATTTGAAAATTGAAAAAGAAACTAAAAATTGATTTAAAAATGCCATTCAGCTTCGCGAATTTTGTTAACGACGTTGATATGTATGATCGACTTCATAAATGAAAGTTCAATTCCAAAAAGGGGAAAATTATATAAAACCAGGTTCAACCCCAATTTTCCGACCGTTTTCTTTTTATTTTTTGCTGCTCCATTTTTGTTTAAAAACAAAATAAATCTCACAAGAGAGATGTCAGTTTTTATTCATAGAAACAGCTGATATCATTCCGCAGGGAAGTAAGAGATTTAGGTGTTTTGTAATAGTTTCGTACTTATTTAGACACCAACCTTGCGTAGTAAACAGTCAGGGGACATTTTTTTATAAATAATAATTTCAGCAAAGCCACATAGAGGCTGCGTAAATTTTTACGCGATGTTTAACTAAACAACATCGTAGAGGCGTCGTAGGGGAATCTAATAAATACGGCTGTGTAATTCTTTGAATGCAATGTTGTTGATGGCGTCCCCCCAACTGACATTGGTGCTTAATTGAGAACTGACAAACGAACGAGGAGGTCCCACAAAGAAAATCTGTCACCAAATGCAGACAGAAATAAAATGTATAGTTTAACATACATACAACACATAAGAAAGTTAAAAAAACTGCTCAAGGGTAAAGACCAATATCCCCTTCAGCACTTTTTTCTCCAATAAACAACTGAAACTTGCAAACTGATTTTCAACCCCAGACTGTATAAATTATCGAAACGAAATTTTAAAACAAAACACCGAACTTATTGACTTGCCATGTCGCCTCCAACTACTCCATTTAAAAGTGTGCCTCGCCACAGCGAAACTCCCAACAGGAAGTCAGCAAGGATTTCTGTAATAGATTTATCGCAAATAAAACAGGCATGCATTTCGTGGTAAAATACTGCCCTATTCCACCTTTATGGCGGATCATTAAACATAGACAAGCACTTCACGTACTAAAATCGCTCGTAAAGCCGTCTTTTCTGCGTTCGATTTTATAAATGAAATTTCTCAAAAAATCGGACACGTTCCACATTTTACTATATCACAAATAGCGACCACCATAGTAATGCAATACAGACACCCACCCGACGCTAGCCCGCCTTTGATATCCCACCCACGCGACGCGTTTCGTGTTCAATGTTCCCTTTTCCATATAATCTAGGTCAATATTGTTTTGAAGAACATTTTGCTCATGATTTCCCAATAAAATGTCCCACATTTTTATTGACATCCATAAAGTGTCGTCGGATATTTTTTTTTTCGTTTTTCTCTTCCTGTGTCAGTTTGTGTTTTTGAACTTTTTCCAACAGATAAGAATCTCAAGTATTCCACGGCTTTTAGCCATTTAAAGATCACTCGGCGTGACATGATCTGATTTAGACGAACAGTCGTAAATCCTTTGGGAAAATGCAAATTGCCGGTGATTTAAGAAGCGACTCTAAAAGTGATGCGGCCAATGCGATGAATAAAAATCTTTTCCAAATTAATCTCGTAAATTTGACGTGAATTCATTAGGACTTTAACACATCGACTGTTATGGAGGACAGAAATGCGAAAGTGAGACTCACTTTGACACGACAAAACAAATTAATTTACCTCGCCTTGGCTTTGTTACAATTTCTGACAGCTGCATAGTTTATGACGTTCAGATGTCACACGAAAAGCTGCGGTTTTGACTCGCAACCTGTCATACGGAAATTTATGTTTATTGAAAATCAAAAGGAGACGGCCAGACGACGCGCTCACGATACATCCGTTTACCGGAGTGTGTACCATTCCCTCGAGTCGCAAACAGCTGCACAAGGGCGATAAGGACCACAGTCTACCGCTCTACCTCCGATGCGGTTCTATTTTTGAAGCGAATTTTCCGCCATGCATTTCGCATGAGTGCATCCGTATCATAAACGCTGAGTGCTAGTTTAAGAGATTTATCCGCTGGGATTTGGGAGGGATTGACAAAAAAGTTGTTTTTGGGCGAAAAAGTTTTTATGGGCGGATGTGCGAACGACATAGACGTCGCGAAGGCGCCTCTGTCGCATATACGTACCTCTTCTGGCCAAAGCGTGCGCTGGTAGAATCTGCATCTGTGTGAAGCCGCGTCCCGTGGTGGTGTCTAGGAGTGTCATCACCTCGTCCGGACTGTATGCGGTGTTCTCGATTATTGTGTCGTCTATGGAGAGAATTTGATCGCCAACGGAGAGTGCACCGCATCTGTAATAAATCAGAAATGTGCTTAAGTTATCGTGTGGGGTATTTTTAGACGTAATTATTGCTAGAGCATGAGATGTTATGATATTGTACTGCCGCGACGCCGAAGTCGAAGTCGAAGTCGAAGCCGCCTTTTGCCAGCCGTCTAATGAATGATGACGTTTGCGGCAATTATGTCACAGGGGCCATACAAAGGAGGCACACATGCGCGCACAGACTAAGTGCTTTGGACATCATTCAGTTTCACTCGTCGAAGCTAAGGTCCTGTGCAAAATTAATTTACCGCTAGATGTATGTAAGGAAAATTGCGGATGGCTGTGCTGGCGATGTCATTAGCGGCAGGCGATGTTGTCGGATTTATGATTATCTGCAACGGTGCTGCGAAATGCATTAAAAGTTGAGTAACCTGGGTGCATTTCAGCTACATTCACAGGCAACTATGCAGAAGTAACTCATCAACGAAACATCTGAAGCGCATATAAGCAAATGAATGAATGGTGTGTCTGATAGAACCCTATAAGCATCAAGGTGTAGATATATAGCAGGTTTGATTTGGTTAGCGCATCTGTCAAAAAAATTATGCTTTTCCATAGAGAGGGCGGACAATTCGCCATGACATTCGCTATTCCTACAAGTTTACATTAGGTTAGTTCGTGTACTTTCAGCATTGAAAATTGAAAAACGTCAAATATCAAAAATCGAGAGAGAAATCTCTAAATTTCAAGAGATGTACGTCACCGGTTTTCTTACAAAAAGTTTAAGAAATGTCATTTTGACATTATCGTAAAATGCAGCATCTACAAAATAAGTTGGAATTGAATTTTTTTTAAGCTAAATACCTATTAAACTTACCATTTTGAATGCACTGATATATTCAAGGAGAACATTTAATTGCAGCTTCTTCCTCCGACATCGTTGAAGACGAAAATAAATAGAGTTTTACTTGTCAAACTTTTGAGCTGTCAATTAGTTCTCAGTTTTCATTTTTCATTTTCCAGTAAGTCGAAATTCGGCGAGTAGAAAATTACGAAAAAATCAAAAGAGGGGAAATGGATTCCTCTCTAATTTTTCTTAATTTTCTCAGTATGTGGTCGCATTCGCAGTTTCTTAGCAAATTTTAAATAATTTTACGTTTACAAAAAAGTACCCGAACGAACCTATTATATTTATTTGACATAAAATTATTGCACACTTTTTAGTATTCTATAAGCTAGACATTTTGGTGGATAAGTTAGACCTACAATTTGTAACTTGATAGGAGCATTGAAATGCTCTAGTTGAGTGCTTTCGAGCTGCGATCTTAGCAAAGCAAAATAAAGTAGGATTTTCAGCACAACTACTGTAAGTCCTCGAAGTGTCAATTAGAGCATGGTTGTTGTAATTGCGTGCTGAAAATCCAACTTTACTTAGCTTTGCTGAGATCGAAGCTAAAAAAAACAGGCCTTATATTCAATGTATGGACTGCTAGTGAACTGTCAGTTCCATACAAGCTCTGCCCAAAAAATGAGGCCAACATAAAGCCCGTATGACACTAAATTTTTTTTGCATATTTTTTGCTTTTAAAATGAATCTAGAGCAGTGCGAAAAATTAGAACGAAAATTCCCGATAGGAGTGAGTGCGTACACACCAACTTTATTAATGTAGACACGTTAAAAAAAATGCATTAAAAATGTATTCAAATCACATTTTTTAGCTGTTGGCAGCTTTCTTTTTTTTTGACATTTCAAGATTATTTGAAAATAAATTCTATTGAAAATTTGCGGTTGCTTTGCAAACAATTGATACCCCTTTCGTAATACACTTTTAGTCTCTTTTACACACCGTTGACTTTTCAACATTATAAAAATGAGGAAAAAATGTAGTGTCATAAGCAAAATCAAAAGTGTAACAAAATGCCAACCATCTTGGATTTCTCCATAGAATGCTAGAGACACCTTTTGGTTAGTGCTAGTAGATTTGCTAAGTAAAACGGTTAAAATTCAAATTGTTGCGGAGTGTTTTACAATAGATGTCGCATCGAGAATGTGGTAGTTCAAATTGTTAATAATAGATGGAACCAAACAAATTTGAATACAAAATCGTGTTGTAATAAATGTATTGCCTCATAAATTGCACAATTTTCGTATATTGATGGCGAATGATTTGTTCCTGTTGTTTTACATTGGTTTTTTTTTCTTGGAAGTTTTATGAAATGCCACTTTTGCACATATTTCAATCAACAAAGTTTTTTGGACAATTACAACTTTTGGAAATAATATTTTGGAAAGATTCATGACTCTGGAAAATGTTGTACTGGAGGCGCCAAATCATCCTAACAATGGAAATGCGGCAGGATCGGTTGGAATTGCCTCGGAATTTTACAAAACATAGGACAGGGAAGCTATTGAATAAGCATATACAGTAGAATCCGGATATAGCGACGGTCAAGGCCCCGGCGACATTAAGTCGTTCTAACCGGACGACGCACAAAACGAACTGAAGATTTTATCTGTTTTGTTTCATTATTACGATTCTGTCTTGCTGTATAATCATCTATATATAATCTCATGTCTAAGGAAGGCCAAGTACTTTGTTGACAAACAAACAAACAAATAAAAAATAACGCTTTTTTCTTGTAAATATTGAGAAACTTTTCTTTTTAACTGAAATCATTTTTACTCACTCACTTACACCGTCGAGTAGCTCTGTCGCTTAAAAACTGCCGCCGGTGGCGCCAACTAGTACAGTACCTACTGCTTTTGCATAGAGAAGAGAAGAACCAAAAAGAGTGGCATACTACGACAACAACCAATAGTCGCTGTAACCGAACGATTTTTCGGTAAATTACGTCGTTCAAAGCGGTTAGTCGCTCAAACCGGAGTCGCTCTAAACGGATGTTCGATGTAAACGATGTCGTATTAAACGTATTCCACTGTATGCATATAATGTATACTTCCTTGTTCAACTCATGAGACAAAATATTTTTTTTAAAGAAGTTATTTCAAATTCCTCCAGTAATGAAACTCAATAAACCCACCTACTTTAGTTCTGCTTCTTACAATTTGTTTCCTATTTCTTCAGTACTAGTGGTCCATATCAGTGGTGCCATTTTGGTATTTTTTATGCTAAATCTAGCATATTTTAACTTTAAATTGCATATAAGTATAAATAAAATATGCTTTATGCAATCTAGCATATTTTAAATTTTTAACATAAAAACGCAAAGACTTTATACCCATCATAAGAAATATTTTCGTTGTATATTTTGCTATACAAATAACGAAAGCATCCATAACATTTTTCTGAATTTGGCATTACTGAGACAATGTGTCCATTTGAAGTATCTTTTGTCAAAGTGTTACATCTTGAGCCGTGAATTGCTGCTCAATTAAATTTAAGTTTCTTCCTAAATGGACAGGCAAATATATCCGTATATTTATGGCTTATTGTTTTTTAACTTTTTTTCTTGTTAAAGTCGTTGTTTTAAACTTTAGCATATTTGGTTTCATTCGTCCATATAATTTAGCATATTTATTTCTTAATTTAGCATATTCTGTCAACACTGGTCCACATATGTAATAGGTCTATGAATAGGAGCCTTTGAAATGCTAAAGCTACTTGCACACTGAAGTGGTGAAATATCAAGCGCAGTTGTGACACCCCTGGAGATATGATGCGAGAGTCTTTTTGAGTCCAAACAAAATTAGTGTCCTCAAAAACCCTTCGGGCAGTGAAGACAGTCCAACACTATGAAAATGTAGGTACAAGATATTGTTGCTCCCACTTAATAAAACGTAGAAAATTTGCTGCAAATTTTTACTAATGAGTAAGAGGTTTCTTTTCTTCAACTTGATGTTGACTTTTTCCTTCTACAAAGAAAATTTGATTTCATTAACAAGCTAACCTTTTTTTGCGTGGCGATTACGGCGATTCAATCTTTATGGAATTTGAATCATATGAAAGGTGAATTTCCGTAGGTGAATTCTCGGATAGATCGTCTGTCATTAAAAATTAACAAAACGCAGACTTCCATATAAATGCAATAAATTGCTTTTCATACTCGTATTAGTAGGCCACACGTGGTAAATTGTACATCGAGTACTGGCGATACCATCAGTCACATCAGAGAGTTAAAAAAGATTGGTTAGATTGATGAATGTAGCCACCCAGTAAGTCGTATGGCTTCCAGCTATATCCAATGTAAGCCTCTTAAGAAACTCATCAACACAGATCTACGTTATGATCTCTAGAAATTCCTTTCGAAGCTTAAACAGTAATGATCACATATGCTCAGCTAGCTGCTGAGCTTCGGCGCTAGGCAATTCGATCCCTGCAAATATACGAATTCCTCTTCGCAGACCAAAGTATGCAACAGTCTTTGATGAGCAAATGCGCAAGCTCCTTTGAATAAGTTTTGACAAATTTACAATCGCTTAGGGAGCATATATCTACCGGAATCAAAAATCTGAATTGCAACCATAGCTAGCTATATTTTGAAAATTCATTTTCTCAGTGTACCATGTTACGTGGAACCTTCAAAATAAGTACCAGAAATATATCACACTTTGGAAGTTGGATCGCAATAGACTCACAACAATGACGAAGACAAAAAACTTCATTTCCACGGATTTGTTGAAGCTTTTCATGGGTCGAAGGCTCTTTGTAAGTTTTGTCAAGAGGAAACTGCAAAAGAGCAAACAAAATGAAAAACTCACCTATCAGCTATACTGGCTGGCAGTATGCTAGCTATATAAACCGCCGCCTGACTGACCTCGTCGATCTTGGAATGATCGTTGAGCATCGCCGACGAGTAGTTGCACAGCACCAGTCCCAGTTTATCGTTCATCGGTCGTTCGATTTCAATCAACAACGGTCCCATTGAGAACTCAACACTCTGCATCACCGACACATCATACTCGATCGTAAGATTTGTATAGCCCGTCACATGTCCGCCGCATTTGATGATCGCCTGTGCCTCCACCAGCGTCTTTCCGATCAGTGAAACCTGAAAAATTAAAAGCATTTCCTTGTTAACACAGATCAAAGGCACAAATGCAGGTGCATCATCTCATCTCGCACGCACTTACATTGTCGACACGAAGCAAACGATCACCGGGCTTGATGCGTCCCGTCTTGAAAACGGGTCCATGCGGCCGAACGTGTGTCACAATCAGTGGATAATCACCTCCACCGCGCAGCGTCAACCCGAGGCACCCGCTCTCACGTTCCACTGTGATCTGTGCCAGCTTTGAGGTGACGCACAGGCTGTTTTGGGACACTATATAGACAGAGAGGGGGAAAAAGTTTTGTATATAGAAATGGAAATGGAAATACGGAAAATTCCCTCATGTCGTTGACCGGAAAAAAAAATGATGGCAACCGGAAGCTTGCATCCATGAGATGAACCACGTAAACTTCTCACAATTTAATAATACACCACAAAAATAAACATTTACAATCCACAAGTGGATTGCATTTCGAATGCAATCAAAACAACAATCATGTTGCATCCATGTTGCATAAACAAATAAATCATCGCATCAACGCATGGAATGGAATTGGGGGAGAGGGCCCATCATCGTGGGCGCTCTATGGCTCACCCTTGGTGGCGGCTGTTTATGTTTACACTTACTGTACTCGGGCAGGGAATATTCAATCTCAACTACAGACGGTCCATCGCCATGGCACAGCATACTCATGATGTGTTGATTTGTAAGACCGATCGTCGAGATGCCATCCACTTGATGGATGCGATCGCCAGGCGCTAGAAAATCGGCCGCATGACCCAGTGGACTGAGGGTTCCAATAACAGGTGGATACGAGAGGTCGTTTCGCTCTGAAAATAAGAAGACAGCATCATGTGAATGGAATGGGAGATTTTATTTCAAATGCAATCTTTTGTTTATTTGTTTGAGTGTGAGAAAGGGAAATAGTTTGAGGTATATGCGACTGAGGTTGTAGGGATAAGTGGCTGGTTCTACACCAGGAAGTGCACTTGTTCGGTTTAATTTGTTAGTTGGTTACGAGAGGAGTTTGGTTGTTAAGTTTTATGTTTATTTAGTTTGGCGGCTAGATTGCATAAAGTTTGCAAGTAAATTGTACAAAATTGTACCCTAAAGCGAAGTAAGTTATTCACGCTTAGATTGATCTGACATCTACAGTTCGTTCAAAAAGAATTATGCACAACTTTTCTTAAAAGTTTTTTGCCAGATGGATAAAAATCATTTATGTCAACACTGACGAAGGAGTCACACTTTTTGCCTTGCTTCGGGTTTGCAAATGCAAAGCAGTTCTCCTTATCGAGTTAGTCCGAGTGTAGAGTGTTGTAAAAGTATTTTGCAGAAAGTGTCTATAATTTTCGTAAGTTATTTTATTTTAATGTTATAGTTGTTAGCATAATTTTGTGTATAAGTGGGAAATTTTATATTTTTTGTTGTTCCATGTATTCCTCTATAACTCGCAACCGTTTTCTTCACAAATTTCTTATTTCTTGTCAGAAACCCTTTATTTTCGAAATGTTTGAAACCACCAGGATATAACCAGCGGAAGAGGAAGCGTTTTTTTGTCATACGAATTGTTGCGAGAGCCGTGTCTCCTTTACTTGGATATGTCACGGTCACTGTTTTCATTTTATTTTGTTTCGACTTTTTATTTATTTATTTCAATTTACATAGAAAAAAACTGATGAATTTTCCAAAGAAGAGATTTCCTTCACCGCTCTAAAAGTTGATGACAACGATATTTTAAAAACAAGAACACTTTGACTTAAGGGAACATGTAATTTGAAATGATTAAAATTATAATTAAAATAAAAATAATCACAGAAAACCGTAAGTTCGCCTTAATTTATTTCCATTTAGTTATAAATTCTTTATTTGACTGAAGAAAATGATTTCTGTGAAAGTCCAAAGAAGTAGTAATTGATATATTAAACTTTATATTCTTATATGAAGAAATTTTTGGTTCGCATAAATTTGTCAAAATAAAAAATGCACGATTTAAGAAACAAGTTATTGAAATAAAAGAAAAGTCCTTCTTTTCAATAATAATTATCCTTTCTTTGATAAAGAATAATTATTCTTAATTTCAGAAATAATTTATTGTTTTTGATTTCACATATATAAATAAGCAAACACTCAATAAACCTATGGACGATTTAAAAAATCGTATTGTAACAAAACAATTCTCGAGGCAAGACACCTTAATAAACAATTTTTTTTTTTTAAATCAAGAAAAACTTTCTAATTTTAGTATTTTTTCCAGTTCTTGGCTCATAAAATGAAAATGTTAAAAATAAGGAATAATTGGCCTTACTTTATGTTCGCGTTTTAGGAAACTTCCACTTCCAGTTTAGAAAATATTTTTTTCCTTGTATGTTCTCTCACCAAAGAACGAATCCTTGTGATTAATGAAACTAGGGTATATTTAACAATTATTTTGCAAAATCAAAGACTAGTACAATTTCCATCACTTTTATGCAAAAAAGTCTCACATTGCATCACCTAACTATTGCATAAACTGGTATGCTGACCCAATAACAGACAGTTCTCCCATCATAAACCATCAGTTCTATGAGCTGAAAGTCAAACCGCAATATTTTCCATCGGCTGTCATATTAATTTAAACAAACCACACCAGAGAAAAAAAAATATTTAATGAAAACAAACAAATACACATAGTCCTCTGCCCTCTCCTGCATATCAAGCTATTAGAAACATTGATTCCTGTCCGTTGCAATGCCAAAAAGTCTTCCATTTATTCATTCATGTTATTTACCCCCATCTAACCCCGAGGGAAATTTGATATTTTCTTTGACAAAAAATCAAAATAAACTGCCAACAATTTTCAATGGCTATCTGCCAATAAATAACCAGAAGAAAACTAAATGAGTTTTCAAAGAAAGGCTGTGTGAATAAATTCAAAAAAAAATTAAAAGTCAAGTATTGCGTATACTTAATACTAGCGGGCGGATGTGTCGCTTCGGCTTTTGGCGCAAAACGCACTTTGGCCATGTGTGATATGTCTAGACGGGATTAATTATAGTATACTTTACTTTGAATAGCGTTTTTATTTTTATTTTTATTTTGACTGAATTCTTTTGACAGCGAATTTGGAACGAAAGAGCTATTAGCGGAAATATTTATTGCTTCTACGTGGTAAACTCAAAAAGTGCACTCGGTTCGAAAACTCTAAATTGAGTGCTAAACTACGACCCGTCAATTGGTTCCTTACGTTTTGTTATTGCTCTATCAACAGCGTGCATAAATTAGTCGATGGCAAATTTCTAAACGTCATTATCTCCCACATCAAAGAGTTCAATTTATTTTTGTTCGCGTCCGAGACTCTATTATGATATATAATAAGAATGCCCCTCCGAAATCTGCCCTAGATTTCTCCCTCTATATGATGCTGTTATAAAACTGTCAAAAGTTATCTTCAATTTTTCATCTCTATCAAATAAAATAATAAATCCAATTTTCATCTGTTGACAATCTTAGTCCGTTAAATATTAGTTAATCCCCCGACCATCCATTCAGAATTTATTTAAATATATACCTCACTTCTGTCCCATCTGTCAGATAAAACGTGTATAGTGACCAGTCGCACCAAAATTTATTATACACCCTTTATTATACATATACAGCGTTGCATGATATATGCATTTCCCAATAGATTCTCCCCTTCTCCAGGAAATGGGTCTGAAATCCAGGCGAGCATATTTCTCGTTCAATAAATCTCCTCCGGTGAATTAATCATATCCACTTCCTAGAAATCTGAGCAACGAAATCCGTTCGAGAAGTTCACATATAGTTTCATTTGACAAGATCGAATAAAATATCGTATAAAAGTCGCAACATTGTAGCTAGTTCAGCTACCGAACATGAACACAGCAGATGTGTGCCGTGAGATGATATTCCAAAATAACGCGACGATTGCTTTTTTTTTTGCAGAAATAGTTTACTGCTGCTAATTAGTTTGGCAGAAACTATAAATAAGGACTGAAACATTGGACGCAATAAATTAATTCACTAAGTGAACGCGTGGGTATCTACGCTTATTTAATCCAAAGACGCTCCTCGGCACCCACGATGAGTGGGGACAAAATACGCCCTCTATCCATGCCAGAAAGTGTGATGAAAATTATGTTATAGCATGTGTCAGAAACGATGACAGATCACAGATGATCGAAATGTGCTCACTAAACGTGGTTCACAGTACGAACATGAAAAGTGTAACGCGCCCAAGTACATATCGAGGGAGGAACTTTTAAGTGGAATTGTCTTTTGCGAAATAAAATGTTATGACGGAAAATAAATGTCAATAATGTGGTAGAATAAGCGGCAAAGAAGAGCATTTTGACTGAATTCGCGGCTAATAATTGAATGAATTGTGAACATAGCCAAAGGAATAAACAAACGACAACCAACTTCAGGCCGGTTTCGACCATATTAAAGAGAGTTTGAATTCGAAAAAGGTGACTGCAAATGAAGTGAAGAAAATAAATAATAAAAAAGAAAAAGTCGTGTTCCTACAATAAAAATAGATTGAGCGGGACAGCTACGAACGACTTTCGGATGACGAAATAACCTGATAGCACTAATCAACCGCAAAAATATTCTTTTAATATTTAGTCAGTAGCTGAAAGTCGAATAAACTATTACAAACTTTGGGGAGAACCCAATACAAAAGAAAAGCGGCGTAGGACATAGGCCCACTGTCGTGCTTATATCACAGGCAAAGCACAGGGATATGAATCGGAAAAGGTAAAGCTACGAGTAGGTTAGGTTAGATGCCTGTCTTGAAAAACACACTTAGATTACAGCTCTAGGTTCTTTGTGATACTAAAGGGTCTTTTTTTAGAGGTATAGACAGTACCGCCTTTACCATAAGGGCACATGGGGCCAGTGCCCAGGGCACACATCCTCATGGGGGACCTGAATGGCCGATATATTTACTTACACCCTAATCTTTTTCCATTTTTAGTGGATTTACCTTGATTCTTATATTTTTTCTAACAGCGAACATTTTGATACTTATAAAAATACCTTAACCTAGAAAGAAAAACTATTTACCATAAAAACCCCGATTTCCTTAGGAATTTAGACTTCTTTTTACTCAAAATATTCTTAAACCAGTATGTGAAAACAAAAAATAAGTGTAATGAAAATTATGGTTTGTTTTAACTTATTTTAAACAGAAATTTGTAATTTTAGCGTTCAAACTTCTTTTTCATATATTAAAAATGGAAAAAAACAGCTAGGTATCCGGCCAGAAGTGAAAAATATTTCCTATTTTGCTGAAGCCCATGAGAAACTTTATTTTACCGCTAAATATTCTTAAAAAAATATATTTTTGCATCTAAACATAACCTCCTGACTTTTTTAGCCTCTGAACCTTCTGGGAAAAAATTAAATTTTCAATAACTTACGTATAACTTTAACGTATTTTTGCTTTTACTGTTTTTATTGAAATAATCTTAATCTTAAACTTTTACTATGTTTTTGTCATTCTCTTTTTTTACTTTCCAGTAGGGCCCCAAATAATTGTGTGCCCAAGGGCCTCGGCATGGCCTAAGACGGCCCTGGGTATAGAACTTTGAAATGGAATAAAACAAAGATGATTTTTTTAAATTGACATGAAATTTACTTTATTCGAAAGATAATCTTCTGGCATTATAATTTAAATATGATTTCTGGCATATGACTGCCGCGGCTGCCTCGGACGTAGTCTAATCTGGAGGTCCAATTTCGATGAGTTTTTCCAACATTTGTGGCCGTATGTCGGAAATAACGCGGCGAATGTTGTCCTCCAAGTGGTCAATCGTTTCGGGCTTATCGGCGTAGCCTTGTGACTTCACATAGCCCCACAGAAAATAGTCAAGCGGCGTTAAATCGCACGATCTTGAGGCCAATTCACGGGTCCGCAACGTGAAACTATGCGGTTACCAAACGTTTCCTTCAATAAATCAATTGCGGCACGAGCTGTGTGACACGTTGCGCCGGCTATCTTGTTGAAACCACAGCTCCTGCACATCATGGTTGTTCAATTGATGAACGAAAAAGTCAGTAATCATGGCTCTATAGCGGTCACCATTGACTGTAACGTTCTGGCCAACATCGTTTTTAAAGAAGTACGGACCAATTATTCCACCAACCCATAAAGCACACCAAACAGTCAGTTTTTGTGGATGTAACGGTGTCTCAACATACACTTGAGGATTATCATCACTCCAAATACGGCAGTTTTGTTTATTGACGTATCCATTCAACCAAAAGTGAGCTTCATTATGTTGACCGTAGTGCGCGATACGTATTTCAAACAGAACCATGATTTTCAAAATAAATTTGCACAATTTGGAAGCGTTGTTCAGGCGTCAGTCTATTCATGTTGAAATGCCAAACCAAACTAAAAATAAATCACTTGACAGCTGACAAAATAGCCGCCAGTTAAAATAGTGTTGCCAACTTAAAGTTCTATGCATCTAAAAAAAACACCCTTTATATGAGTGAGAGGAAGAGAAGGTGGACTGCAGATTCTAAGCCGGTCACGAGCTGCTGCATACAAACTTTCTGTGAGAAGCTGTGATTAATGCTTCCTTTGGAGGCCCAAAACGATCGTTGAATTGTGAATAAATTAATACGGTTTAGATGGATACAGAATACAGTGTACACTACCGGGTAGCAGTTTGTCTACAGTAGGGACAGAGGGTCTACTTCCGCCTTCAGTCTCAAACAATGTTTATAAGAAAGTTATTCAAGTTGGTGGTGACAGGGTGACGATTAATCTTCGGTGAGACGAACAGTGACCGAAACAGTCTACCCCCACCCATAGCCTAAGCACCAGAAAGAGGGTATGGCAAACTCACCGTGCTATCATCAGGGAAGGATTCTATTCATGAAAAAAAGAAAATATAACATTACACAATTTGGTACCAATTTGTTTCGCTTCTACGTCACAAGAGACATATTCAGATAAAAAAAAACCTGTGCATGGCGTTGATTTGCGTTAAAGAATCCGCCACTAATACCTTTCGTCGTTGATACGTCGCAATTTAAGAAATATCTACCTAACAATGGGTGTAGTAGAAGTTGCAGATATGGGAACATTTAATAAATGAGAAAGAAAGTAGGCAAAAGAGAACCTTAAACAAGAACAGTATTTATATGCTGCCTTGAAACCGTTCAAAAAAACATTATTTAGCCAGAAATGCTGTTTCGGATGTAACTATTCAATAAATAAATTGACTTATCAACCCCAAAGCGCACTTTCTACTAAAAAAAATAAATGCTGAGCTCTGTCAAATGCTTTTGAATCTTGAAGGGCAACGACCTTCATTTCACCAGATTAATGGAGAGATTCAGTTTAAGTTTTCGGTGAAAAAAGTCGCCAAATAACCGGTAGACCATACAAATTTCAATTGTTCATAATATTTTATTAGCTGATTGTTTATTAACGTTTAAGCATAAGTGCTATAGGTTTGTGGTGCCCAGACTATTGGAATTTTTTTTGGAGACGTGTGCAAGTGCGATTTCCTTTTTTTTCCTATCGAAAGAACGCCAAAAAAAATAGTTATACCCCCCGATTGCAGTAATCCAATTGCGACCTAGCTCTGGAAAAGCAGTCAAGGCCGATTTCCACCATACCAACTTAATGAGCGGCATTTTCAAAATTCCAAGTCCCCACAGTATCGTTTGGCCCGAAAATAACATTTCCGCTCTGGAAATACACCCATAATACGCATTCTCAGCTGCACTAAATCATTTTCGAAGACTTCTTCAAAAATTCGAAAATTTCCACAGAACCAAATGAGACATTAGTTTCAGTATTTCCAATAGACACCCGCATCATCCTGTCAGTCGGTTGGTCGGACGGCATGTGCCTGTCATACGTTGCTCATTTAGAAACTAAAATATTACCCCGAATCGACGGCGCGCGGTAACGACCCTTTGATGGAAGCGTGGAAAACGCGTGCATTATTAATTGCCACATAATTTGAAAAAAATAAAAAAAATCTCTCTGTAAATCCAATTGTCATCCGTCCGCCTCAAGTCAGTCAACACCCCAATTTGTCAGAGATCAGAGTGCTGGGCTTAGAATAATTGGATTATAAATTCTCAAATGCAGATAAAAACACTTTTAAAAAGCAACTTACCTGCAAATGTGATTCCCATATTCTGAGCAACATTGTCTCGCGGCAGGGAAATTGTTGCATAAGTCGATCCACGTTCAGGCGCTAGCCCACTGTCCTCGGACTGGGCGGGTGACATGGCGCGTTCAACTGAAACGAGAAATTTACACAAAATGATAAATGAGTGATGCACTGAAGGAGAAATGTTCTCTTTAAATTAGAAAAAATTCAACAAACCCACGCAAAAACGCACCCAAAACATAAACAATGCCAGTCTTGAGTGAGAGATCTTGTATGCAACATAAACTGAAAAGAAAAATGTTGCGCGCACAGCAAAATTGTAAACACCTTTTGTTGGTGTGTGCGGTTTGTGTAGACAATTCGAACAGAAGTGCTTGGTTTGTTGACACTTTCGCTTTCGTTTTTCAACGCGTGAAAAGCGAGAAGAATAACTCAGACGAACACGACGCGCCAGATAGAGTACGACATGATTAATAGGCACTCGATATGGTTGATTACACATTTGTGGTACAATTTTGTTGTGTATTTTAAGAACACACGGTTCGAGAAAATTTTGAAAGAAGAGGCATGGCTTCACGAACTCGTAAAAGAAAATATGAATCATTTTGGCATGCATAATTCGTGGCACCTCTTTTTGGTTTTGACGAGGGGGAAGCGACTGAAACAGTTCCGTTCGCAACTTTGAATGGCGTAACAATTAGGGTCTTTTGGTGCACATACAATTTTAGGGGGTTCGCAGTTTTGGGCGCAAGATTTAGAAAATTGCTGTCACTATATAAAAGGGTGTCCGCCGGGAAGGTATACCACTTTGTTTGTTTATAATTTTTGACTAAATGAAAGAGAATGGATCTTATATTGATAAATGTTTTATTTAATGTCGGCAATTATGCATGGAATACAATATCAGGTAAATGTCCGCCTCTGTTAGTCTCACAAATGCGAGCCCTTTTGAGCACATTTTTCATTACATTCTCACACATTTCACGCGGTATTTCATTAATTTCATCACGAATATTTTGTTTGAGTTGCTCAAGCGTTTCTGGTTTGTTTGCATAAACGTTGCTTTTCAGATATCCCCACAAAAATAAGTCCGGAGCACTCAAATCAGGCGACCGTGGAGGCGAATCAACATCACCATTTCTTGAAATAACTTGTTGTGGAAAGAGGTCTCGCAGTTATTCCATTGTTGTCCTGGCTAGATGCGATGTGGCACCGTCTTGTTAATACCACATGTTAATCAAGCCCAAAGCATGAAGTTTTCAATCATATCACGATATCGCTCCCCATTCACAGTTACCGTTACGCCGTTTCATTTTCAAAAAGAATTAAGGTCCAATGATTCCTCCTTACCGAATTGCACACCAGACTGTAACTTTAATTGGATGCAAAGGTGCTTGGGCCTATCACCTACAGACCCTCTTTCTTCGATATCATGCACTACACGATAAATAGTGCGTTTTGTTGGCACGTTATTTCTCCCAAAAATTTCACGTAACTTTGTCATCGTCACAGTAGTCGATGATTGATTTTGATAAAATGTTTTAACGATTTAAACACGTTGTTTTATCGAATACTTTTTCATAATAAATTTGCCACGTGTCTACTTCACGACTGCCAAATATGAACTGTCAAGACTAATGTTTACAAATATGGCGGCAAAACCTTCCCGGCCGACACCCGTTACAAAGCTGATAACCTTTAAAATAAATTCCTTATATGCATTGGAGGTTACTACAGCCATATTTTATTATCAGCGTGATCTGATCCGGATCAGATCACGAAAACGAAACAAGACGGATCATTGAAAAGTTAAATTTTTGAGTTTTGGCAACAGTTGCTTTCAAAAACAAAACAAATAATACAGGTATTACAAATTTCATATTGCCACCAGCCATATTGCAAATATTCTGCGGAACGTGACGTCGCACAAAACACATGACATTTCACTTGCATTTGAATCAAATTTGCATACCTAATTTTACTTTTCCATTTTTTTTTTAGACACTAATTTAGTATTTTATGTTCAAGTATTCTTTATCTTGGCATATTAAGGTGTGTCCAGAATACCGAAACATTTCAGAAACATTTCATAAAAATAGTTTTGTTTAATAAATATTTTAGAAATATTTATGAAACATGTAGGTTAATCGTTTATCAAGTGCTTGGCTGGTCTGGACGGGCAGTTCATTCGAATGCGAAAAAATCAGTTGATTTTTTGTGTTTCATTTTTTAGTCTGGCAATGTGTTGTGTGGCTATGGTTTACAGGCGCACCAGCATTCAAGAATGAAAGAAATAACGCAGCCGGAAATAGTGGAATACATTTTACGATCATGATTTGTGATCTCGATGAAAAGCAGGATCACGTGTTGTTGTTGTAATTGCATATAAATCGATGGTCTATATGGATCAAAGCTGATAATAAAAAAGGGCTTGTATAACATGAGTACAATCTCAACACAATGCCCCAATGCGGTAAGAAGGCCATTTGAAACCTTTTTGGTCGGAAGCTTTATAAATCTGCGTTGGAGCACTCACGCAGGCTCAAAAACTGGCTGACAAAAACTGTCAGATGGAGCTTTGGAAGTCTAACAAGAGTTTTTCTAAAGGGGGGGGGGGGGCTTGGCAGCTGTCCCGAAGCGTTATGGGGAATGCTAGATTAAGCTCACTTGCTATGATATCTGTTCAGTCCGACATTAATGTGGATCCAGATAAGGTGATTGATCCCACAATAAAGGCGTCTTCTGCTTTGAAAAAATGTATGTAAAAACATACTGGCGATCACTAGGATGAGGCCATACATTTTGCAATCGATTTTCTCTCTTTATACCCGTTGAAAATTGTTTACCCGAACAATTTTACTACCTGCGAACAGGTACATATTTTCCCAAAAGTAAGTCATAAAATTAAAGGGTAAATAAAAAATCACGGCTGGAATTTTCCAAGATCAAACAATGAACTACTTGAAAAGCGTATAAAAGGATGAGGCCATTGCGAATATTTCGTTGCAGGAGTGCACATCAGCAATTTTTTCCAAAGTTTTGTTAAGAATATTTAAAAAAGCGTTGAAAAGAACTGTTTTTACTTAGTTCAATCAAAAAATGGGTTCCGGAAAGACTTTGACAGCGACAGAAAGAGGAAAAATAGATGCTTTCAAGGAGTTAGGACTCTCAGGCCGAGAAATTGCAAGGAGGCTTAATAGAAGTAAGACTGTTGTAAACAGTTATCTTGCGGATCCACAACACTATGGGAAAAATCAAAAAGGACGCACGGCAGAAGCAACAACATTGCGAGAAAAGCTGAAAGCGGATGAAAAAAAGTTTAACCTTGACGGCCCCGATGGTAACTTTTATTTCCATGATCTAAGAAAGGAGGAGCTTATTTTGGCAAGACATCCAAAGCTCCTCTGGAGATGTGATACAAACATTCTTGTCAAGAAGAGGACAAAGTAGAAGTTATATCGCTTTTAATCCATCAGACATGTAAACAAAAAGAAAAACTCCCATTGCTTGGCTAAAACTTGTGCAAGTGCAACTGAACATTCTTTCGAAACTTCCAACATCCAACATAGAATGAGTACAACGAGAACACGCTTCCTATAAAAAGTTTTCATGCAAACTCCACATCACAGAACTAGATACGAGTACTTCTGCGAAACTTTGAACTCGCCCCAACCAGACAGACATGTTCATGTCGAACAGTGACTCCCTCGAAGCACGACTTCCACATCAATACAGAAGTGTATTCGGAATCACCATCCCCGACAGAGACCTACTTTTTCCTCCACATCGATCATCTTAATTACATTTCTTGTGCGCTCCATTGAACAATGTCGATTTGATGTCGTCGTAAAAATTGGAATGGACCGAGATAAAAACAGCAAAACAAAAAAATAAATAAACCGAGGAATTTAATTAGTGCGGTGGGCCTCTGCTTCTGCTCTCTATGCCATGGCCCATGAGTGAAGGAAGAAAGACTTTTTTTTTTTCTTCTAAAACAATAAAACCCATTCTACCAGAACAACAGACGTTTTATGTGGCACCTAAAAAAAAAAAAAGAAAACCGCGCACTCTGTCCATATGAGAAAAATCCGCAACATGTTGCTTCCGTAATTCGGTAAATTTATGAGTTCTTTCGAAATCAAAGACGGTTGCCTATACTAAAAATATCTTATCGCAGGGTAAAGGTGTCTCCCTCATCCTTGGGTCAGCCAGCCGGCATGGGCACTCGCCTCCTATGCAGATCAAAGCGAGGGAGCACTTAAGCGGCCCATATCCCGCAGCGAATTGCGAAAACTCGCCTTAGATACGAGCATCCCAAATTAGCTACGCACAGTCAGCGTATGTACCCATTTCGGCATGGACATTAAAAAGATTTCATTTCGCGGGTGGAGTGCATTAAATTGAATTGGATGTGGTATCCACCTTTAATTCGATTATGCACTAGGCACGGTTGCATCGTACATCTTTCAACGCAGCCATGTCATTAGCGCTTTAAAGAGACTTTGATGAAAAATTTGTCATCCCCGCCGGCATTCGGAGTCGAAAATAATTGACTTGGAAAATTACATCAAACAACAACGATGGAGTGGAGAGGAGTCTATTAAAAAAAAAACGCAGTCTGCCTGGCTGCCTAGTCGTACAAGACGACTCCCCTAAATGTGAATTACATTTGACAACAACTGGCAGCATGCTGGCAATTTATTTGTCGCTCGTATACGTGTGTACATGTGTACATACGCACGTGTCATGCTACATGCTAGAATGATGATCTGTATGCTGTGCAAGATCCTGGATAATTTTCACAAATTCCTTGCATGAATTTAGATTGTTTGTTGCCATTTGAGGGATCATCAAGTGTGAGTTATTTGATGGAGTTAATTTGCCAAATTGGAGTCTGAGTCACAGATAAAAATGGAAAAGTTGATACATGCATCTCAAAATAGAAAACAGTCTCAATGGCAGTTTGAAGCAGTAGCGTACGAAGAATTTTTTTGGGTTGGAGGGGGCTGATACTTAATTTTGTGATGAAATATTTGCCAATGGAATTCATTGATACATTGAAAAAATGTTCACAACTCTCTGAGCTGTTGCTAGTATTGTTATATAGAAATTCGTATTGTCAAATGTCACGAAACTTCAAAAATTTCGGCTCACCAACTCACTCGCGAAAAACTGTGGTCACAAGGAAAAACCGCTAAAGTCTGTTTTACTCATTTTTCAAAAGAGCAGTTTAAAGTTTTTGACAAACTTTTCAAATTCCAAGTGACTCTATTGCCTTTAGTGACTTAAGCTGTTAGGTTTTTTTGAAATTGTGGCCACTTTTTTAAAGATATAAAGCTGAAAAAAATTTACAAAATAGATTAGAGTACGCTGAATCTAATGGCATCAAAATCTCAATTTTGTCTAAAGTCGACTTTAGCGGTTACCTATGGTTTGTGGCCACAGAGCGCAAAATGCACAACCATGTTTGACCTAATATGTTTCTAGTAAAGGGTTTTTCAATAAGAGCGCTACAAAAGTTTTTTTTTAAATAAAACAAAAACGGTTTTGGATATCAATGAAATTCTATTCTTGTGAAAGTACGGTCGATGCCATTATGTATGGAACTCGATTTCTTTTGCATGACCACCACGGGCACGCTTGCAGAAGTTCAGACGCTGAACCCAATTTTCGACGGTTTTCAAGCATAAATCGGCCGATACTGCTGCAATTTCACGTTCGATATTCGTTCAAAGTTCATCAATCGTCGCTGGCTTGTTGGCATAGACCATAGACTTGACGTAGCCCCACAGGAAATAGTCTAACGGCGTCAAATCGCACGATCGACGCGGCCAAGCGACTGGACCATTTCGTGAGATAACACGTTCTCCAAACTTGGTTTCCAATAAATTGATTGTGACATTCGCTGTGTGGCTTGTAGCGCCGTCCTGTTGGAACCACATGTCCTCCAAGTCCATATCATCCAATTGGGGCCAAAAATATTCGGTTATTTTCTTTACTGACGAAGCCATTCAGCCAGAAACGAGCCTCATCGCTGAAGATGATTTTTCAATGAAAATCCGAATCATTTTCATGCCGCGGTTGGCAGCATTTATTTTTGCATGTCACACGGATTCTTTTTTGACATAACACCGATAGGGAAACAAAATGGCGAATTTGAATAAAAAATAGCGGGGGCCAGCGGCAAGAGGATTGTGAGTTGGGGGTCTCAGCATGTTTTGTGTATGGTTTGTAGACTTGGAATTCATTTTCAACATCTGCATATCAACTGACTTTCGGAAATCTTCAAAAAAAGGTCATCATATATATAAAAACCGTTGGCCTCGGTGGGTATGTAGTGATACTGGGAATGGAAGTTTGCATTTAAAAAGAAGGCAGATTTTGCCAGCAAAAGCAAAAAGTCGCCTGAATAATTACATTCGAATTGATCTCAGGAGATCAGAGGACTTAAATTTAGAAAATGCTTTACCGTCGATGCTATAAAGGAGATAAAATGGAGACAATGATAGGGAAATAGTGATAAGGCTAAGAGAGACGAGGAATTACTGTACAGTAGTAACGCTCGACGTTAAAAAAAGCGATTTGGAACTATAGAGATACCTATCTTAACATTTAACGATAAACACAACCGTGAACTACTTTCCCAATAGGAATCTAAAATACCTGACGATAAGCGAAAGTACTACAATGTTTTCGTGAAGGTTCGATAGGGTTGCTCCTTAAATCTGTTTTGTGGATTAAGATATATAAATGGTGCATGAGAGTTCTGCCACTTTAAGGCGATCAGCTTTCTTGACCATGTTCCCGAATTTTACATGGGCAAACCTTTCGTAGGGATAGATTTCGAACTGTTTCCAGCAGTCGCCAGGAAAAAAACATCTATGTAGGGTCTGCCAGAAACTATCTCACCACAAGACCGATGAGTGTGCTAACATTCATATTAAAGGACTGTTTAGCTTACAAGTTCATGGTAGGGAACCTATTCATAGTTCCTAAAGAGGTATTTGAATAACTATATACCTACCTAATCTTTTAAATGGTCTTACAGTGCACTCACCAGAAATGGTAGCAAAGATGCAAATGAAAGTAGACATTTTCCACTTAAAATGGGGGATTTCAGCACACTGACTGGAACTCCAGCCGCCAAGCAGAAAACGCTTCTCCTCGAACTCTGATATAATACGTTTCCCTTTTTGATCAGTGGCAGTTCATTGCTTTCCCCGGAAAGGATCGAAGCCACATCGGCATAGAGTCACAAGGCCACCACCACCCGGATGAGAAACAAGGAGAAAATTCTCAATAGCTGGCCCATAGCTAAATAATAGAAACAAGCAATATTCGAATAATTTCGGACCAGACAACCTACGTTATAGTCGGAAAAATCTCGAGCTTTACTGAGATAGTTAAGCATACCTACATTCAGTCTGCAAAAGGCTGATGTAGCAAGACCAGCACAGTTTGGACAAAGAAATGAAGATATCACGCGACTAATAAAAATACTTTGCCTGCACAGACAAGACAACCTCTCTCCCGCAGCTTCTATGCCGAGGACAAGAGGCGTGCAGGATGAGCTAGAGCTGGTTAAAGTCCTAAGAAGAACATAAGTGGGAGAATTAGCTGCTACTTCGGCTTAGGTGGAGGGAAATAACTTGACGGGCAATAACTTCACATGGGAAATAACTTCACCTTGAGAGGGAAATAATTTAAGTTTTTTTATATGAAGTTATTTCCCACTAAAAGTGGGCTTATTTATTTCCCTGCACCTTCGGCTTACCAACTCTACGAAGTTATACGGCATCCCCGCCGGGTGAACGAAGATGTTCTCAATGTAACATAGCGAGAATTAAAATAAACAAATAGGTAGCGCAACAGGTCCGTATATCACTCTAGGTTATAGCTTCTTACAGCATTCGTTTGTCGAGTTTTTACTTTTTGGTGCGAATGGAGGATACTAAAATTGTATGCCGAAGCATTCTCATGGGAGTTGCCTGACGGTTAGATGCACGGAAAAACATATTTAACATCTTAAAGTGTTTCCTACTGCACCACCTCTCGCAAACGTCTGACAAACATCCGAAAGTAGAACTGTCTTGAAAGAGCTTCTTAATTATGCCGTTGGGACTCGGCATAAAATTGTAGATCCCTTCCATTCGTCCCAAAACTCAACCAAAACGAATTGTTAGAGAAGCTAGACCTAGTTTCCTTTAATTGTTGCGGCAACTATTTATTTAAACTGCTCACAAGGAAAGCAGATCTTCCACTAACTGTGTTCGCAGCGGCAACAGAAAATAACTTTTTAAGTTAAAGTTTACAGCTATACCGTAAACCTCTTTACCACAATGGGCCTTACCAACAAACATTTTTTGATTCGACTCTAAATCACCCTTATTGCGAAGATCAACTATCAACCGATTGACGTTTGATAGAATTTATCAATTCAAATAAAAATCGGTATTGCGAAAATGAATTGATAAAATATTGTGCTATTGTGAATGCCTTCAAAATAATTCTTTTATTGTGAATAGGAATGTGCGTCTGACAGATGTTTTTTTTTTTTTGAGGAACGTACAAAAAAATCAGAAAAATTAAAAACAGAATATAAAATGACTTTAACTGAACTATAGTAGAGTTGTATGATCCTACTATCCTGATAAAATTTATCACTTGTTTAATTAATTGACATTTTTTAGTTATTTCTTTAGGTAGCACGAACTCATCAACTGCAAATTTACGATTGAAAGAAAAATTGACAGCTGACAAGAAAATCGCTGAAAATTGTTGTTCGCAATACCGATTTTTTTCATTCACAATAGATTTTTTTCAAAAAAACTCACAATGTAACAACAATATTGACAGTTGACAGTCACGATACCATTTAACAAAATTGATTGATAAATTTCAATTATTAATTGATAGTTGATCTTCGCAATAAGGGTGATTATTTTCCATACAAATTTCGCAATTGTGAACTTCCGTAAGTTTAAAGTCGAGACTTAAATTTGCTTTTAGTACGGCGCAATCTCTTTCAATTTAAAAGTAGATGCATATTAATACGCGGAAGACCGGCAATGTAAGAAGGTTAAAATTATTCCCAATTCATTGCTATATTGAAGAAATATATTTTAAATCGTTTCCAAATAAAGTTCATTCCTCGCATCATCTCTTCGTATTTTTTCTTTGATATTGTTAAATAGGTGGTGGAGCCAGTACCTCTCCGAAACACCCTGCATTAAAATGGCTGCACAAAAAATGTAAAATTAAAAAAAAAAATATTCACACGCGCCTTCCATTGAAAAACGCCATAAACAACTAAACCGAACGAAATTGACAAGTTAATCCTGTCTGAGGAGTCTTCCATACCATCCGTATATCCCCGACACATGTTCTTGGGGATTTCGGAATTTTTCTTCTGTCGATTTGAAATCATTACGCACCGCTGGTGGTTTGTATCAACCACACCACAGACGCTACCAAAATATTTACTTATTCCATTTCTAATTTCCGTCCAAAAATACACTACACGAACAACACTTTCTTCCCCACTAAAACCGCAATGTTTTTCGATAAAAGCCAACGAAAGCGCCAGAAACACCCACAAGAACAACAGCAACAAATTTGTACATATCAAATGTGTCCAGTTGTGTTGTGTTGTTGGCCAAATGTTAACAGCATGGTTTTGTTTTCTGTTTTGTAA
The DNA here is from genome assembly GCA_951230905.1 of Cheilosia variabilis. Lineage (NCBI taxonomy): Eukaryota > Metazoa > Arthropoda > Insecta > Diptera > Syrphidae > Cheilosia > Cheilosia variabilis. The sequence goes on from OX579677.1 coordinate 49,834,168, forward strand.
TTATCCAGCCACCACCCCAGTGCCTGTCAAAAATGAAAATACGCGAAAGCTAATCTGACGCAAAAGGTCGTCCACATGCTTTGAAAAATCCCCAAGAAAACCACACCAGCGAGTTATTTTAAAATATCGCGTTATCCCAAAAGGGAGGGGTTTTGGAATTTTATTTCGGGATTTTAATGCGAATCGAATGTGAAAGTGGTGGTGGTCAGCACGGAGTAAATCAATTTATCTGCTTCGGTATAATTGAGTCAATTCACTTCAAAGACTGTCAGTCGTTTCGTATATGGCCCAGAAATGCCCGACTGATGATTGAGATCGTTGATACAGTTTGACGGTTTATTGCGACTTTGATCGAATGTGAAATGAGGGAAGTGGAGCTGACGCGCTGCGTTTTTCTGATGATCAGCAGTGTTTGAAAATTGCATCGTAAATTTGAGGGCAAATTTAAATTTATTTGAAAATGTCTCGACCACCGAAATGAAATGGATTTGGAGGAGTTTGATTGGATGGTATTTTGACAAACTATATATCCTTCCACTGTGACCCTATTTCAGTGTAAATTTTGTGAGGTTGCCAGCAAAGATTTTACAAAGTTTGGTCGTGATAACTTTAAGTCAAAATATACAGTTTCCATTTTGGTCAAGGAGTTTAATTTTTATTAAAAATGTTGTTTAATAATTTCTTAATAAATTTTGTTCAACTTTCTCAAAAAAAAAACACGGAGCTTGAGTTTTGGGCCTTAGCAATAAACATTTTAAGTCTCGACTTTCAATTTATAAAAGCTCACAATTGCAAAATTTGTATTAAAAATATAGCCACAGTGAACTACGAAAATATAGAGTCGAGACTAAAAATATTTATTGCAAATAAGACAAAAACTGGCTTCAGATGTTGGATTAAGCACGATAGACATGACTTACCCAGATCAGGGTCGTTTTTGTCTTATTTGCAATAAATATTTTTAGTCTCGACTCTATACAATCTGACTCCAGGTTTCCCAAAATGTTATCACTTATAAACTATTTAATTTAAAATAGAGTGATTTCTGACTTTCCCAGATCTTCCTATACCAAAAACGATAGAGTCACTTACATCTGGGGTCAGATTCTATAAAGCGAAACGATCAAACGTTTTCGTGCACACGAATTATTTGCCCTATGTTACACAAGCAAATTTCTTCGTGCACACGAAAACGTTTGAACGTTTCGCCTTACAGAATGCCGCCCCTGGTGTCACCTTCCATTAACGCTAAGAATTAAGCAGTCTATGTTGTGAATTCGCATGTAAGAAAGAGATTGGCACAGCAACTTTGACAGCCAAAGTGCACTTTAGAAGCACTGGTTTTCAACGTCTTGTAACACAAAAGAACAAAATAGTTGGTGCAACAGGTGCGTATATAGGTACCCTAGACCTAGCTCCTCAAAACCATTTGGCGATGGCGAGTCCAAACGGCTGAGAAGCTCTTTCATTTTACTCCCGGATCTTTGTCAGACGTCCACGAGAGGGAAAAGTCTAAAGATGTAATTCGTGTTTTTTTCCGGGGATCGAACCTGAGACCCCAACGCTCAGTGTTCCAGCACACTAACCACTAAAACACGGTGTCCACATTTTTTTCAGTTGTGCCAACTATGAAACGCTGAAATTGCCATAAAATTTAAAAATAATGTCGCATATTTTTTTTTTAAATGTCAACTCTTTGGAAAAAGTATGTAAGTAACGTACTTATGCATGGCGTACTTAATTTTGGCATATTCAAGAATGCTTATTACTTCAATAGTTAATTTAAGTTGTTTGAGTGTTTTTTTTTTTCAAAAACAGGAGAACGATTTCGGTTTTTAAGGTAAAGAAAAAAATGATCTGTTTACTTTTATCCACCATCGATGAATTTGCTTCTATTAAGCTCTCCAAATCGAGTTGTTTCTGCTCCATTCCTTGCTTAAAGATGGTACAATAATAGGCCCATATGGGCTTAAGCTAGCGTCAAAAATAATCGGACACAATTAAGTTAATTCGAACCTTTGAAATAGGCTGCTTATCATATTGTGTTCCCCATGTTTGGCTTAGGCTAAACTACAACCAATGAATCTGGTTGATACTGATTTGTTAATTTTCTTTTAAAAAGTTGCGTGAGGCTTATGAGCTGACTTAGGCGGAGGACTATTCCATATTACACTCATGACAGAACTGAACCATTGTCAGGGTTAAAGACGTTGTTCCTAATCCTATTCATATACGTGCTGTAAAGCGTTTCGACTAAACACGTATTTATATTAAAGTACAAACGGTATTCTAGTCTCAAGAAATTTGTTCTATTACCGCTCCCTGACAAAGGAAAAATATTTATATATTTCCAATGCGGAATGTCAGTGAAGGAGGAATTGAATGTCACAATTCAACTGCTCAAACAATGGCCAAAAAGAAGTTTGATGATGAATTAAGGCACCCATACAAGTCAGGAGTTCTTAAATAGTGGACACCAACATAATTCTTGTTTTTCTTGTTCTAACTGGCACAAACTTAACAGGTCAATCGTCCAAAAAGTCCTCACAAACTACTCCAACATAAACGGTCAAACATGCCATACATTTTTAACCAGTTCAATAAGCTTGCTACACAATCTGTTCGCACAAACAAGGCCACAACATCAAAATGTGCCGCAAACATGTTTATGTCGTCCGAGACATATATTTTTATACTCGTATTTTCAACCGAAGTATTTGTAGACAAGTTGCAAAATTGTGTCGCTTGTAATGAAGAAAAAAATCATAATTCTGTCTGTGTTTGCAAACTAATACAACTCACGGGCGGCGAATTCTCTGAGGCCGGCCCTGTTTGGCAACTTTTAGTTTGCACCAAACAAAATAAAAAATTCTCAATTGATCTCTGGCGTATCTGATTGGCATTACTACTTGAGAGTTGAGACTTAAGACCATCAATTAGCCAACACGTGTTCTACTTTCCTGGGGAATTCAAATTACGTTCGTCTGCTCACAACAAATCCCGACGGCTGTCATAATCCAATCAAATTTGTATTTCAATCAAAAAAATGATGCTCCCCTGTCATAGCCAATTTGTGATTATTTAGAAAGAAGACTCATTGACCCTTATTACAATATCTCTTCATTTGAATGCCACAATTGGTATTGACGTAATACCAAAACAAAATTATACTTGGAAATCTAAAATGATCTGCGCTGGCCGATACCTCGCACAGTCAGAATCACCCCTCACTGTGCAGTGCCGCATGCATTTATTGAGATCGTAAATCTTCCAACAAATGATTCAATTCATGATCTGTCTCTCAGTGGCACTGGTTATTGCTGCTGATGTTTATCGATGAATTCTCCAAGACCACTCAGTGGCACCAGCAAGAGCAACAAGCCCTGCCACCGCCAACACCACCAACAGTCCGATAGAGCATCCAGCACATAGACTAATTGTGTGTGTACGCGGGAGTCAAAATGCAATGCGCAATTAACGAATTTTAATTAAATTTTGTGAGCTCATGAATTGTGCACAGCTGCTACTTTCAGGAACTGGTTGAAAGGGATAAGCGGCGGGGTCAGTGAACCTTGGTCAAAAAGATTTTTATTCATTCATTTTCTAGTCGACAAACGTTCCCATTTTTTTTTTTAATATTTATTTCACTTGAGGTCAAAAGAAAGAAATGGATTTCTGTGTTGCGTTGGCAGCACTGCAATTTGCTTGACATCAAACGCTCTCAGGGATGTCACATTAGACACTGGGCTGAGCTATCTGACTACTGACTGATTCTGTATTATGGACTGATTCTGTATGTGGACGTTCCGAATTCAAGTTTAGCAAAACACCATCCATGGACCATTTGAAGCCACTTCAGATGAAAGACAACAAATCAATCAAACACCGTAAACAACAGTGAAGCGTTTCAAAGCAACAACAGAATAATTAGATGGACAGTTTTGTAGGAGAATGGGTGAGCTGTTTCCGTTCAAAAATCGCTGTAAATGTTTACAAAAATGGCGTCGATTACCAGGTTTTGTTTTACCCCCACATACGTCATGTTGCGACACATATAATTTTGGCATACAGACGTCATACTTTACTTAGGCCGAATGCCAATTTGTTAAACATTTTTTCAGCATTCTAGACATATTATCTTTAAATCTTTGGCGCTGCTGGCGCTCTATAGGTTCGGCATTTCTGAGAAAACTTTATAAGTAGCAAAACCATAGACAAACCATACTGAGACCCCCAACTCGCAATCCTCTTGCCGCTGGCCCCCTCAATTTTTATTCAAATTCGCCATTTTGTTTCCCTATCGGTGTTATGTCAAAAAAGAATCCGTGTGACATGCAAAAACGTACAAAAAATACAAAAATAAATGCAGCCAACCGCGGCAACAGTGGGGAAATGTGAACGAGTTCGGGAATACCACATTTTTACCCGACCTTGACACAGGGAGCGTTATCTGTTTCGCGCATATCCTATGTACGTTCCTACGGGACGCCCTGTAGCCTAAACGACTTGACCGATTTTGAAGAGAAACATATTAGGGCAAACATGGTTGTTTATTTTCCGCTTTTGGATATCATTAACTTCGATTTCGTGTGTAAATTTTTCTTAAATATACATTTTCCCTCAACCTCTATTTTCATGAATATTTTAAGCAAATGTACACTTATTCCTAAAAAAAAAAAGTTCTATCCACACGTAACCAATAAATTCAAATTTAACGGATAAAATTCTATGAACTCTGCCAACAACTTTATCCACAGCGGAAGTGGCTCATATTTTTTGGGAGTTGGTGAGCCGGAATTTTTGAAGTTTCGTGACATTTGTCAATACGAATACTAGCGCAGCAAATCGTGACCACTCCGTAAAAATATAGCTTGTAGGCTAAGTAACGGAAAATCGTCTCAGTATTTTCTCTGGTAAAAACCGTCAAATAGAGTTTCGATATTTTCCTTTTTCACTTGGTTTTGTACCTACTACAGTATCCACATATCTTAACTGTCTTTAAGTGGTACTACCTGTCCCACTTTCTGTTGATTTTTAGGTAACGGATTGAAATAAATTGTAAAATCTTTGTAGAATGAAAAATGCAACAATTTTGACATAAGTAACATCCCCGTGCGTCTTCTGAGCTGCGTTTTTTTTACTTTTGATATATGAACCTAAGTGGAGGCGTAACGATTGAATAAACACCTACCAAGGACTGGGATCAGATTCTGTAAGGCGAAACGAATGATTTGCCCTGTGTTACACAAGCAAATTCCTTCATGCACACGAAAATGTTTGAACGTTTCGCCTTACAGAATGCCGACCCTGACTTCAGGACATTTGGCTTACGTGCACGTACGGTTTATTTGTTTATGTCATTGTGCCCCTCAAAATGACATATCTAAGTCTGATCGAATTGCATATACTCAACGACAGAATATTCAATGGCAGCCTGTCAATTTCTCACAAGACTCCTCTCAAAATGTCAGGGATGTCGTTTTAAAACTGTTTACGAATGGACATAATCACATCAATGACTCAACATCTAACACCTTGTATCGATGAAACACAACACCCCCTCCAAATCGAATGACAAAATCCATTCTAATTGTTCACACATAAACGTCATAAATCCATTTTCACTTGCTGTGGATATGTGGAAAGCCCATTAACTCAACGGCGAAGGAGGAAAATCCCAATAGCATTCCCAAAAGGAATACACTCAGAGGAGAACAAAAACAAACAACACTCCTTTCACCGAAGTGAAGTTCCGGTTCTAACGAACCGCCAACGATGCCATCCGTCGCCGGCACCGTCGTCTATATCGTCCGTCATCAATGAAAGAGTCCCACTGTGTTGTAGTCTTGGCGCACTACATGCTGGCATACGTCATCTGTGATGATTTATAACGCTCGCATACTTAACCCTTGTAAGGCGAGTTGGTGCGCGCTCACTCAAATCTCCGACTATCTATATGCTGTATGAAGGCATTCCCCAAACAGCAAACACAAACCCCAGGACTGTGACTGTGAGTGGTAGGAGATTTTCTTGACTCGAAAAAAGAGCTGAATAAAAAACGAACTATTAAAGGACACAAAATGAGTCATTAATTGAAGCGCTCACCATGCCCTCACCACATGTGAAGGATGACTATTCGTCTCTATGTGACTTGATGGTTGATGCGTAGAGGAAGGAGCGGAGGGGAAGATAAAGATGCGGCACACATTGAGTAAGGTCACACATTCCAACCAGGAAGGCATGGAATTTTACTTTCGACTTGCGTTGGAAAACGTGATATTTTTGGAAATTATCCATGAAAAATTTAATGAAATTGGATTTAATTTTTTTTTTTCCTTTCATCGTTGACATCTTTCCTGGGGAATTTGAAGAGTTTCCGTGGGACATTGAGGGTGGTTGGGAAAACACTTATCCCGCTTATATCCCGCGTATATCCAGGGATTTGTTGACAATGCACGAAACAATAATTCTATCACTAATCCAAAAGAGGGACCCTTTTGGGGGAGCAAGCGGCCGAAGTGATGGAAATGATCGTTCGATTCGAGGATCACTGAACTCTCGCGTATAATTTACTGGTTAGAAATCCCCAAAAGGTTGAGGAAAACATGAATAGTTGTTCAAGTTCATAACGGTGACTGAGAGAGAAAATTTTACTACTAAAAATTTATACACAAAAAAGCTCAATCACCCGTGGATCGATTTAGGAAAAGGAAGCCTGCGAGCACGATCGCTTAGTTTTTAGCTAAAAATATTTTGATGAGAATTTAGTCTGTGAAAATAGAATTACTTTTGGATTTGGATTTCAAGTCAACCGATCGCGAACTCAACTCTGTATCGATCGGTTGTATGATCTTAAATTGGGGCGTAACGTTTTGTGAAAGGCATCTCATCGGACATTTGTTAATTTCCTCAGAAAGATGCAAATCGATCGCATATTTCCCTTTCGTTTCGCTCCGACAGACAAAACGCGACACAGTGCTTTTGATGCGGTGGCGTCCCAAAACGGAACGAACCTCGATAAAGAATAGTTGCTGATATTTTTCGATTTTTCGTGCGTACGTAACTTCGCCAAGTCTAAAAGTTACCCATTGGTAAAGCGCCGCCCAAGCACACTTCAAATTTTAAAATTAAATCCCGTGTCTAAAAAAACAATTTTTTTTCTTCGGTCTCCGGCCATCATCTCCGCGGAAGGGAGGCTCACATTTTCTGAGTGATTTATGACGTTTTCATTAACGAGAGAGTTCTTGCATGTGGAATCGGGAGGTATTTTTGGAAAAACTACACAGAACAAAAAATAAACGCTCCTCGCCTAAATCAACCTTGTCTGTAGAGGAAAATTCGTTTGATTTCCATCCACCGCCAGTATGTAAAATGGAAATGCACATTTTGCCGCCAATGAAAAAGTCTTTTTATTTGAAAATAATTGTGCTCTAAGTTGCACTTTTACTTGAGTAATTTTTTTTTACTGTTTTCCTTGGTTGGATTTTATGACCTCCTTAACGGCTGTGACATTTTCTCCCCACAACTCGACAGCACAATTTATTGAAGAAGTAGGAAACGAATCAACCCCGTCGCTGTCATCGAAGTCAATGGGAACATCAATTACCTTAAAGGAAATTATTGCTGTCCATGTCAATTGATCTTGTAGCTGAGAATGAGAATGAGGATTGAAATCGAAATATCGAGATCGAGATCCCCCCACGCAGCAAAGCTGCGAACAGTTTATGTAGAACAGTGAATGAGGCGAAATAAATGGCGGATCAATGTGCGTTCAATTGATGGCAATTACCTACTGACGTTGCTTTATGACAGAGGAAGTGATTACTGCCACATGTTTGGATTGATCTGGGTTGATGTGATCTGTTCTCAGACGTAAGGATCGGTCTGATGTGCATGCTCAAAAATGCAAAGGTGATTGTAACGATTTTTCAATCGCTGAAAGTAGAATTTTTTTGTTTATCCAGCTCCTCCAGATAAACCATTCCGATACAGTCACAAGAAACAGGCTGATCGGTGATTTTGGAAAATATTCTCGGTCTTCCATTAAAATTGAGATTGACTTTGGAATCTCACATCCAAAAATAGGAATCACTCGGCGCATGCATTTTCTTGCGGTGTTGGTAGATTTTATCTGCACAGAGAATCCTAGAGAAAGGAATGAGTCTGTTTCTGTTCTCATTCCAACTGTTGTTCCTTTGGTTGATTTTCATATTTTATTCCATTTTGGAGTGGCATCGTCGCCTTCGCCGTCGGCGGACACGTGTTAATTAACTAAAGTCCTCGATGATCGTTGAACTTTGTTTTGCGTGTGCGTGTGCATTTTTGTGTCTGGCAGTCGGGGAACGTATACAGAGTAATGACAAATGTGTGAAGACTCGTGATGGAAGTGACATTCGAAAGGGATACAGCTGGGGACGAGGAATTTATGTTGCTAAGAGATATTTGACCCATCGTGAAATGGCCCGCAAGATTTTACTTCCAAAAAAAGTGCGCACTCAAACATTCGGCTTAAATTTTTTTTATAGAGGTCTTGTACTGACTGAAATAAAAAATAATAAATCCCATATTTCTGATTTCAAATTTTGAATATTGTTTTGAAAGCCGACAATCTATGGCTTATTGCTTACTTCCGATATTCACCTTGATGCGATAAAAGATAAAAGTTGGAAGCAAAAGAAAACATCATCTTTTGGACATGGAATGTTAAGAATCTTTAAAATGAAGCTAGAAGCCAAACAACAGGGCATAGCCTGGACAGCTGTCATTGGATATGAACATACACTTCGTGTACACGATCATTGCGCCACAAGCGGTCTCTATATACAACGCAGCTGCGGAACAGACATAACCGCCATCTATGAAGTGCGAAAGAATGGGCACATTCAAAAATCTAGTCATCTCAAGTCGACTAGATTGGGCTGGACTAGATGTACGAAAAAACTAGAATGGTCGCGAATGACACTTTTCCTACGTCAGCGACATATGCGAACTGTCGACTTCTTGACTAGATTCGTCGGCTACCCTTCCAAAGACGTCCACTGAAACAGCTGTTCATGTGACCGATCCAAGCCAATCAAAACTGAGATACATCAAGTCAGACCGTTCAGACTTCCTAAACTTGAACGTCCCCAATGAAGCGGTCAAAAAGGGTATATAAAACTGTGACTGTTCTTTCTTTTTTCGACACAAGCGACAAGTGCAGTGTTTTTCGTTTTAGAGTCAGCTGTGCTTAGTTAAAGGCAAGAGCGGAAGGTAGTCCTTTCCAGGGAAACCTAGGATAGAATACGACGCACAAATTTGTGAACCTTTTGCTCCGTTCTGGTTTATATTGATGTCCGTTGAAAGCGGAAGAACTCACAAGGAGAGAACCAAAAAACCGTTCATCTCTAGCTTATAAATTTGTGAAAAAATAACTTTGTTGAAAGAGTCGAAAAAAGAGTCCAGGAGGAAAAAAGCAGTCCCATATCTTAATATATTTTTTTCTCTTTTAAAGAAAACTGTTTTTATTACCGATATAATTGTTATTCAAATTCCGGTAAAAATAAATTCCTTCGAATTCAACGAGATAGGGTAAGCAATTTTGAATTATAGCTAAAACGTTCTAAATTTTTAAAAGCAGTCCGAATTCACTGATTTTTAAAAAGACAAGTTCGGACTCCAGGCGTTCAAAAAGGAGTCAAAATGACTAAAGCGTCCCGAAGGTAACGCTGGTAGGGACGAGGGCCCTAGGCCTAGCTTCTCATAGCCATTGGTCTTGTGTGAGTTTTTTTATTTTTGGAACTAATTAAGAAGCTCTTTCATGACAGTTTAACTCTCGGATGTTTGTCAGCCGTTCGCGAGAGGTCACCTAGAAATTAGCTAGTATGTAGAAGTAAAGTCGAAACACTCAGGGAAAAGAGTCTATAGACCGACTGCAACTTTTTACAAAAAATTGCTTATTACGTCAGTGACCAGATTATGAATTTGCCGATGGAGGTAGGTAGGTAAGGTAGGTAATATAGTTATAGGTTATAGCAGAATCCTCTTTCTTTTGTTCCCATTTTTAGACTGCCAATGCGGAATTCCTCTATTGACGAGTGGAAAAATTTTCCTGCGACACCTGGTGGATATAAAAGGAATATGTAGAGACCTATAGAATTTTGACGTCTGTTCGTTTTGCAAAGGACTTGGATAAGGAATACGTGTGTTTTCGTCTAGGAAAATTAATTATTTATCTAATAGAAAGCTAACCAACTAATTTAAAACGAACTTAATCTGCAAGTCTAAGTACTACTTGTCCGAAATTTGTATAGTGTGAGTCAATAATTCATCTGGTAAAACTAGCACAAAAGTCTGTTCAAAGTAGTGTTGAATGTAATGTAAACGAATAATAAATTTGCTTTTGTTTATATATTTTGGTTGCTTTTTATCTTATAAAATATTTTTACAGATTTGCTTGCTTTGATGATGGAGTATCCAGACAGCTTAGAAGTTGTCAAAAGATCGCTCTGTGAAGTAACTGACTATTTCAGTGGTGTTAAAAGGTCTATCCAGGAAGGCGAAGAAATAGTGAAAGCTGGCTGGATACATAAGATTCGCCTCTCCCCACCTCCATCCGTAGATGACGTTACTGAGATGGTGGTAGCTGCATCATCAATTTCATTAAATTTTCTGCAATTTTCATTGCTGAATTCGGAAGGCTTAGGCTGGGAAAGGCTCCTTTCACAAGTTTGGTTCTATACTGAAAACCATCCTGTGTATTCGGGAAATTGGGAAATTTTTTTCCCGATCCTAAGCACAATACCCCATTTAATGAAAAGAACATTAGAGCTCCGAATTTCTTTTGGAAGATGGTACAATATATTTTTCTCTTTACGATATGAATTGTCTTCTGCATTTTCTATACAAAAATAAAAACTTAGTATTCACTCTTATATCAATACTTATCGCACTCACTTTTAAGATATTATTTTTCTGTTATAAAATGAGTTTTTTTCTTATATTTAATGTATATTTTGAATTTAGTACACAATTTCTCACAATAACTTCTTGATTTTTCATAGAAATACATTCCAGCTGACAAAATCTATAGCAACCTACCGATGCGAAAATTTACCGCCAGGGGTTAGCCTCCATTGGTCAATTGCAAGATCAAATACGAGTACTAACCCCAAATTTAATGTCCTACTCTAAGTTTGTAATAGCTTTGCAAATAAAACTGAGTGAATGAAGTGCGCAATGTGATGACCGATGACCACTACACCTCTTATACCGATCAACGGCCTTCCAGTTCGCCTCTGTTGCTATTTGAATTCCTCGACAGTTTATCACCAGCGAGATCCCAGTCACTCCTCCGCGCTTAATTGATTTGTTAATTACGCAGCCGACATTCCATGTCCCATTGTCATTATTACCCCCATATTTGCGAAGAAAGAGTACATATCCACCCTCGAATATCTTTAACCAGAATCTTCACTTCAATTAAGACTGTCCACGGTTCCCTTTGCGCCACAAAACCAAAAAAGAACATGCAATAAACCAAAATGTGAAAAACAATGGACTACGCGAAATAATTTCTCTTAATGAATTCACTGTCAGCTCATGAAGTGTATATATGCCCATTATAACTCACCCCCAACAATCGGCACTAAGGGTATTCCACTCGAATCATACTTCTCCTCGCTTTTGGTGGAGTTGCTACCGCTGTTGCTGCTGTTGCTGGATTTGCCAGGAACACAGCTAATGGGTTTCTTTGATTTCCACAGCTTCATTTCTGTTGAGCCTTCTATTATTCGTATATCTGATTAATCCGTTTGATATTTTTTTATTTTTTCTTTAGATTCTTTCACTGACACTATTTCACAATTCTTTTTCCTTTTTCTTCTTCTTCTGCTTTTAGCCACTGTTTCCCCACATTTTGGAGATATGTATTTTTAAATTTTCTCCTTCTTTCTTTTCCTCACATCATCTTCACTTTTCGGTGCTGCATTTGATTTGTTAAAGATTTATCTAACTGAATAGTTAACATTCGAATAAGTAGAAAATTTAATTGAAATTTTGAATATTTTCTTTGAGAAATATAATATTACTTTGTGTAGTTTAAAATTGTACGCAAAAGACACATCACGAGCATTTGAAGAGGAACAAATCGTTCTTGGTGTATATGTATCGATGGTCTATTTTAAGACGCGCACACCGTCCGTCGCGTATTGCGTGCACGGCCTAGAGAGTGAATTTTCCGAACCCGAAACTGCTATCCGTACGGCACGACGAGTATCGTCCAAATGAAATTGCACAATGAAAACGGCGATGGGGAACGCGAAAACACCACGCACCGTGCTACACGATGAGCATTGCTACTGTTGCCGGACCCGGTAGCTTGGCACAAGCAACATAAGACATAACAAAACAAGGAGCAGGCAGCATCAGAAGGGCGCCGCGCCAAGCAAAGTTCTACGACAAAGCAAAGCAACAGCCTCTCACAACTCACAGCAGACAGCTGGGAGCAAACAGGCCAAGCATGAAGTGCTACACGGCAGGCCGTAGCGTACAGTGTGTCGTATGTGTGTGTGGGTTGGAAAACTCGGAAAGGAATGAAAAGAGAACTCAAGAGGAAAATCGGGGAAAAGTCAAAAGAAACTGTGTCGTGTGTAGATGCAATGTTTCTGGCAACATTTTGAGCGAAGTGCGCGATGTTTGTGGATTTATATGATTTGAGTTTTTATTTTTAACGGGTTCGCGTTGAATGTGAAAATGGAAAAGAGCTTCCATTGAATATACCAGCGGTAGGTATATTCCAAAAGTAGTGGGGCTTTTGGATGGTTTTGCTACGGCTAAATAGTTTATTAAACAAAAAAGTCTTGAACTGAAATATTTAACTTTCATCTAAAGATAAAGCCAATCCAAAAACTTTTCCGGAAAAAAACTGATCGAAGACTATAGGTACTAATGTTAGCACTCAGCGCCGGCCTTAGCTATTTGGGGGCCCCGCTAATAAAATCTACCACGTAAAGAGATTTTATTCGGGCGCCCTTTTTTTATGCGTGAAACATGTCAGAGGTAAGAAAAACAATTAATACACATGCAGAACAAAGAACTGGAAGTTTATGGTAATCGACATTACTTGATGCATATCAATAGAATACAGTCCTGCATCCTGAATATGCCTGTATCCGTTGTGCCCAACTTCTCAACAATTAGAAGAGTCGTTGAAACGTGAAAGCAGGACAAACGAACAGACTCACTTTCCCATTTAAGTAAAAAATATGTGCCGAGTTATGCCCAATTCACAAAAGGTCTGTTCTGTTCCTTTATATTTGTAGTAATAATGGAAAAGACTGTCAAAATGGCAGCTATAAGGTGACTGACAGCTTTTTCAATTCTTACACCAAGAAATTTGTTGAGTAAAAATTCGTAAGATTCTCAGCGGAGGGTTAATATCTTGCTCTCTCGATGACGCTCTCTTTTACGAATTTTTCTAGTTAAGGAACGGCATTGAGTAAAAATTCGTAAGAATTAGTAAAAATTGGTAAGATTTAAAAGCAAAGAAACAGACCTAATGTCGCGTTGAGACGTGCGTACGTTGAAAGATTTTGTAGAAACAAAGCGTTCATATGCTGCCACACAAATTAAAACTTCAGGCGTTGGATCAACTTTAGATCGTAAATATCGTAAAGTTCAACGCGACGCCTGAGTAGACCTACTCTCTACTATCACGCGCGTTTGACAGCTTTAGAATTTTGAATTGTTCGATTTGATGTCATAGGGTGTGCCCGCATGCGTTCAACGCGACATTGTGAATTCGGCATTATATTTCGATTAAAATTAGTGTTTTGGAGTGTTTTTGGTTCTTAGTGACGAACGGCTACGACTCTGACTAATAGATGGCGCAATAATAACCAACCTTATCGTCATTACAAGTGGCGATCGAAGTTAACGCAAACAAAATATTCCCGAGTGAAAAATTTCAGATAAAACTGACACCGCGAAGCCAGAAACGAAAAAAATTCACTAATTTCACAGTAAACTGGGGTCAGATTCTATAAGAAACGAAACGCTCGCTTTCTAAGTATAATTTATAATCTGGGACATTGATCTTGAGAAATTTTGGCTTCTCAGTTTTGCTATTCGTGAAGCCTGGTATACGCTGTTAGCTCTAACACTAAGGCCTCCAAAATGTACCAAAGAGTCCCCAAATATAAAACTATGCAAAGCATTTAAGTTCAGGCTTCTTTTGTGGAACGGGGACTTTTGTTTATCTTTGACGGTTTATTGACTATAATGGGCCCCTGATTTTAGGGCTCACCTGGTTGGTTTCACCCAAAAGCCAGCCCTGTTCGCATCTGGTCAAATTTCGAACAAAGGCAACCTCTCCTCGGACGATTACTTTGCTAATGACCTTTGGAAATGGAAGTACAATCGAAGTCTATAAATATGTCTTATGCTTGCAGAAAGACGCTCGCAGAAAGCAAATTCAGTTGCCGCAATGGAGTTCATGTCAATCTGTTCATGGATATCGACATTTGGAGGGCTGTAAGTGCGTTTGTATGCTAACAAACAAAATAAACACATGTAGTATAGTTGTTGGGCGAAATTTTAATCTCAATTTAGAAACGAACAACAGAGGATAATGTGTCATTAAAAAACGTATAGTGGTTGCATTGCAACAGATCCATTTAGAACGCCTGGCACGTCATAGGTCCGGGATCGAAATGAAGCTTCTATTCGTCAAAATTGGACTTAGCCCTAGGCTTGATTTAAAATGATTTTTTGATAGCTATTTAGAGTCACCTTAAAGAGTAGTAGCCGAAAAATGTTAGGTCAGAAAAGTCCACGGTATTCTTGTTGTCAATCTAAATTTACTAGGCCTAAGTCGCGGAAATTTTCTTCGAAAATAGACCACAAAACCCCAGCGTATCAGTGCTAAAGTTAAAAGTTAAAAGTTGATCCAGGAAATACCCTATGTTGCCAAAAAAGCGATATCGTCGAGACGATCGTTGTCATAAGTAATTTAGACTTGGCCTTTGTTCGTATTAGGCTTGAGCAAGTTCCTTTTGGAATTTTTTTAGAAACGGAGAAGCTTACTGTATGCCTTTTCTGGCAATACCTACTAAGCCAGCATGGAAGTATAGGGTTTGCGTTAACAGAGACTAAAAATTAACTAAAGACGAAAATGACGTTTGACAACTACGACGCTAATTTTAGCATGAGACGGGACAGGAGGTCCATTTGTCCACAGTCTGCTGCTAATAAAGGTGTAAGAATGAGATCACAAATCAGACGCGTAAAGTCTATTTATATGTATATTTTACCCATAACTATAAATATGTAAGCTGTGGTGTAAACACAAGTTCCGCCGACCAAAATCTCTGCAATCACTTGAAATCATTCATATTTCTGATTTAAGACATGTCAAATGAGAGTGGAAATAAATATCAGTAAATTTAACCAACAAATAGATCAAACAGTTATCCGAAATAAATAAATAATTGCCGGTTCATCAAATCCGGAAGCCATTTTGTTTTATAGTAAAGCGAAATTCCGTAGGCCATCGCTATAAAAATATGAACATGCTGAGCTTTCCCACAATTTCTACCACGTAAAGAAGATTGGCGACCAAAATATATTTAATTTATTTTTATACGTATTTTTGCGCGTTAGGCAGTGCTGTCTCTTTCAGTCAGACGGCTTCTTCGTATTGGGCATCCCTTTCATTATTGTGTGATGTTGTAAATGCAGCATAAAAATGAAAATAAGCAGTATCATTAATATTCTGACCGTGACTTTCTCAAAGTATTGCATCAAACCGCCTTCTTTTGATTTGAAGCTTCCAATATGCGCTGGCATTGGCGCCATTTTACCACTCGAATGGAATGATGTGTCAAAAGCTAGAATCAAACTATCGACATGTGTATTGTCAACTGACTGAGTTGTCAAATGATTGAGATGAGAGCGCACTTGTCGTCAAATGGCTTCCAGTCCTGTTTTCACTTTAATAACAATCACACGGAGAGCGTAAGCTATATAAACAACGTGCGGTTCTTGGCACTTTCAAAGATAATTGGTTCTGTGCAAAGCTCAAGTATTTAGCTTGACATTGATGTTCTACGGGCAGCTTACCATCACCCGTCAAAGATGACATCAAACCTAATTGCATACCGCATCCGATATAAGGCTGAAGGTTAAGTGCCTGACATCTGGTGTGAGTGTGTAGCACTCAACTTCTAATGGGGAAACTTGTGCTGTGCCTACGCTTAAGGTGGTGCATGCACTATGAGATGAAGACGAATCAGTTGCGGTTTTCTTTTCAAGTAAAATGGGGTGGATTCCTGGAAACATACACATTTTTATTGCAGAGCAGACCTCTTAAACTATTTGCCCGGCTCTGTACCACTCCCAGGCGAGGTACAAGAAAACCTTCGCAGTGGGAAAGACTTGTATAACATTTGCGTACCTTGAACCCTGAAGCCTCTGTCTCTCAAACTATATTCCCATTGAACGTGACACTCTGTCGTGTCTGATTAAAACTCCAACAAACACTCAGACAAAGCGCCAAATGAATCGCATTTCCTATTCGGCACCCCAACTCCTATAAAAGATTGTGGCCAAAAATATCTTCTCTCACGCGCCATAAATTCACATTCCGGCGGTGAAGAGACGCACAGGAGTATAAAGTCGCGAGGGGAAACCCTGGTAGGGAAAGAAAGTCAATCTTCTTTGTGGATGATGTAAAATGTAAACATGGAAATATTGCGTAGGCTTACATGTTCCTCTTGCTCGTGAGAGCGCACGCCGTTTCCTTATACCAATACAAAGTTATCGATCCGATGATGCTTGGTGTATGTTTGGAGCTAGAAAGTGATTTATGCTCGACTACAATGGACAGAAGGGAGACTGGTAGTGGAGCAGTGAACTTCCTGGATGACGGAATATTTTAAAGGAATCACTTAGTTTTGGCAAAGCAATATAGGAGTTGTGCCGATAGTGTGCGCGCCACAAAGGAACTATATATTGACGGCAATGAGGCGGTGGCTGTTCGAGTTGTGACTTTGTGCATGAAGGCAATGCTCGTGTGCACTTCTGTCAGTGAAGTTCATTCAACTTTGCCTAAGCTTGGCAAACTTATTGTGCAGCTATATTGAATCGATTGTCGAGGATGTGTGGCATGTATAAGCAATTAGCAAATGCGGTCACAGTTATAAAACAGTTTTTTTTTGTTTAAACTTAAGAAAATCATAAGAGCCAGAAACGTCTTCGATCCAATTGGTGATTGTGTTGATGAAAAATTGTCCTCTTTCCCATGCGCTGATCCTTATTTCAGGCCAATTTGTTCTAAGTTTCCGAGATCTCGTTTATATTTAGTAAAAACAAAAAATGCCACACCTCGCTTTTCATTTCTAATTTAAGATATCCTACATCGATCTTGAAAAAATACTTAAACAAAATATCAGATTCTTTTTAAACAAAAAACACCATCCTCCTCGACAAATTAAATTTTGCAAAACATTTTCGGCCGATCCCTTATCGCATACCAAGTGAACGTCAAAAATCCCAACAGACCCCAAACTGAGCTGTCCGTATTGCTGCGATCCCTCAGCTCCCTCCAGATCCATTTGTGGTGATACGCGACATCGGTGTACACCTCTGGATAGTCCTGCATCCAGCAGCTATTCGCCCAAGAAACAATTCCAATTTGCTTGCCATCATGTACTAGCGGTGCACCCACATCCGATTGGCAAATGTCCCTGTCAGCCTCTGTGTACCTGGCACACAGCATACCATCGGTAATAAGACGGCCGAAGCTTTTCGCACAACTTAGCGGATCCAGTGTTGAGACGTTCATTGCTGAAAGGTGATGGGATGTGTCGCCCTGGGAGTCAAAAAGGAAATGTCATTCAACGCATGTACTTTAGTTTGTGAGAAAAACTTACGCTTTCAGTCTTCCCCCAGCCAGTTACTTCGCCGGAAATTTCCATTGCCACTGTTTCTCGGTTGATTTCAATCGGCCACACCGATGTGTGACCTTCGGGAATTTCCTGACTCAGGAATAGCAGACCGATATCGTCCCACCTTGTGTTGACATCGAACGTTGATGGATATCGAATGTGAACAACTCGTGAGATCAGGGTGTGCTCAGTTCTTTGGTAGCGATTAGGTGTTCCCAGAACTACCCGAAACTCAGCCGGGTGTCGTGGTTTTTTCGTGCTCAAGCTGGAAGATAGAAAAGAAACTCCTTCTAATAAGCTTTATACAAAAATGTCCCGAAAAATGGTAGATATAAATGCATTTTTTTGTATTCCTCTGAATAATTTTGCCAGTGTTTATAGTACTTTCTGTTAAATATAAGCTGCAATTGAATATCTTCTTGTCTGTCGCCCTTGAAGGTCCGGCATACTTATCATACTTAAAAGTAATACTCGCAACCTTTAAATGAAATTTTGCGAAAAATAGTCCAGAATCGTATCAAGTTTTACAGTCAAGTGGCATCACTACCACCCATTTGACAGCACCTGAATAGTCTGACGTCATGCGAAATCAAGGGAATTTTCACATTTTAATTAAAGACCGCGGTATCATTTTGATCAAGATGTAGGTAAAATCACATTCACTTAAGCTTATATCTCGTACGTCAAACAAAAGTGACACTTACTTGAATAGACAATGCGCCGATGTAAGAACCACCCGCGACGTAATAAGCGAACCACCGCATATGTGCCCTTCGCCGAATGTAATCTCCTGCTCTAGCAGACGTATTGACGCCTGATGACGGGTGTCTTCCAATAGAGCTACAGCTCTGTTGTTGACATTCAGTTTGGATAGCTGTGCCTCTTTTACATTGTGCTGTGACAGGCCTGGAAAGAGATAATCTGTAATCTGATGTGTTTTAAAAGCATATACTCAGCGGATTGAATATTTGCGATATTTTTAATGGAATCTTATACTTAGATAAGCTCAATATAAACATTTGAAGCTTGCCGATAAAATGTTGTAATATTAATTCGTTTATAGCAACCCCAACTATCTTCGAAATTTATAGCATCTACGTATAGATAATCGTAGTTTATTAAGCTACCCAGACGCTATAAATTTTACAACCCTCCGCCCTGTTTTAGCTAGGGCGAGTTCTATTGTTCAGTGACCTTGACACTTGGGTATATGAGTTGCTTATTGCTAGCATTTATCATGCAGTAGCCGACTGATTAGTTGATAAGTCGTGCAGTTTTAAGTCGCTTTCTGCGAGATAACAGCAGTTGATAGTCGATAAGTTTGGACATGTGCAGGCGAGTGGAATTTTTTGGTTTTTTATTCTAAGTTATAGATCAAGGATAACCCGATATTTAAATTGGTTATACGATATCTAGCCCGAATGTAATGAAACCTAAAACGCTTTTGAGAATGTCTGGAAGTATTTCAATGTCCAGAGAAAATGTCATTATTGACATCAGCAGCTTCGAGTTGTTCGTCTACCTCGGAGTAATCATCAGACCGGCGAGTGATACCCTGCTATAGATCCGACTTAGAATGGCCCTTTTGGCGTTGTGCTGACGTACCCAGTTGTGTAATTTGGCTCAAGTATTTTAGCTTTGGCTCAATGCCCCGAGCCAAAGACAAATGGCTCACTTTTGTTCAAGAACTTGACCATCATTTTGAATGTTGAAAAATAAAAATACTTAATCAGGAAATAATAATTTACACTAGGTCCACTCGCGTACTTTCACGAGCTAGGCACTAAAAATCTGTCAAACTCGAAAAATTGAGCGAAACTCTCTCAGAGAGCTGAAAATATACTCCAAAGTACGTGGATACACTTCGAGCTACTTTGAGCCACTTACATCTTTGAAATCTGATCCATATCAGGAATTAATTTATAACTTACCTTTTTGCAACATTTGAATCGTTCTAGGAGAACATTCGACCACCACCGAATTTTCTTTATTTTCAGATATTTTATTTTTGTGTAGAATTGATTTTTAAAACGCATTTTGAATTCGTTTCCTGTCAATTTTACGCATTTGACATTTTTATCAGTTCTTGCCGGTTGAAATTCTCTGAGCTGTTTCCACCCAAGAGAGGAACTGCCCGTTACTCGTTATTTTGCTAATTTTCTCTTTTTCTGTCATTTTTGATGAGTAGGTGTGTAGACTTTGTGCGATTGCGATCGAATTATATCGATTGCGGTCGATTCAAACTTCAACCGCGAACGAACCTACTACTGAGCGCCGTTACGAAACAATAGCCGATTAAAATATTCGCCTAGTGAACGCACCCAGAAATTTTAAATTTATTTTTTTACAAATCACAAAAAAATTCCTCTTCTTGTTTTCATTTAACAAGTAACTAATGTGGCTCAATCTTGGGTAGAATGTCTCGGAAAATGGCTCAATGTCAACGCGGATGCCAGAGCAAGTAAAGAAAAACCATCTCATGCGTTACGGACCAACACATCCGAAGTCTTATTTTCATCTACTTTGTGCAGCCAGACAGGGAAACTCTTCTAAAAAATTCAAAATCAATTGGTTAACCGTGGTTTGAAGCCCCGCTACTAATTTTATCTTCAAGGCTAACAAAGAAAAACGAAACACTGTGAAAGTATCTTACTGCTATACCGCAGTCTGTTGCGCTGTCAAAACTAAACGCCACTAAAACGAACAGTTCTAGGTAGTTCATTGTTAGAGATTCGGGTTCACTTGTCATCGTCGTTTTGGCACAAGCCAACCACGCAACGTTTAAATTTTGACGCATAGACTTGTTCGCGTATATATTTTTGACAGAGCGACACCACTTGAACGACTCTTTTCTGGTTTGCCCTTTCTTGTTTCTCACTTAAGCTACTTTTCCAGCTACTACACTTTAGAAGAACGCTAAGCAGCTGTTACATTTTTGTACTTCACTCTGGATTTTGTTTTTGAAATCACTCACTTGCATAATTGAATTTAAAAATCAACTCACTTGTTTGGAGATCACCAATAAGAAACACCAAGCAAAATACTCTGCAGAATTTTCGAATCATTTGAATGTTTTTTAATGGCAACAATTTTATTTTCGCGACGACTTGAACCGCAAAGCCAACTGTCGGCTTCAGTGTACAAATATGAAGTGCTGAGGTGCTCAATATTCTTAGACAAGGGCAACAATGGATAAGATTAAGGAGGATCGGACCACCTTCACTATCGAAATAGAAACGCGTGCTAAACACGATTGGGTTTGTCCCATCCTAAAACCTCACTGACAAATAAAAAGTAACTTTTGCAAATGCTAATGGAGAAGCAAATTTCACACGACATTTCGTCGGGTATCTTATCTACAGATATAACCGATTGGAAGTCCCTCTCCAGCAATGAAGCGATATACTAAGGTGACTTGTACACTTGTGAATGCTTCGATGGCGATTATCTTATGGTTTGTGTTGTTGATCGAATATTTTTGAGAGTTGAAAATTATCAGCTTATTATTATTATTAGAATTTGTGTTTATAAATCCACTGATGATAAGAAGCTTTGTTGTCACAACAATATTAGGTGGATATGTTTAGAAAAACATCAGAAATAGAAAGGTATCATTTGAAGCTATAGTGATCTAATAGAGGTCCATTTTTCAATTGGTAAATCGTCGTGTTTCTACTTTTGGCAATCGTCTTATGTATCATAAGAAAAGAACGTGCAATTTTAGAGGGACATGGAACAGTTGGTCTTGTCTGAATGGCATTTTTAGCTAGCTTTAACTTTTTAGCGGGCAATCTTAACTTCAATGTAAGGTATTAAAAGGTTTTTGGTGACATTTCCATATTTAAAAAATGTTTTTGCCTACAAAACCTTTTTTCTTCCTGGAAATATGTTTTTGTTTTAATAAATGTCCTTTACTTTTAAGGGGATTTTTGTGTTTTATGCCTGTTTTATTGAATACCTATTTCAGCCCAGTAGGTAGGTGAAGTCAAACCCAAGTACAAAGTAGACTCAATCAAACGGCTCACAGTCATAATTGCGATAAAGCGTTACAACCTGGTATATTTTGCTCTGTGTCTTTAAGTTTTATTAATCGTTCCCCTAAGTCTCTCCCGCGAAAAAAGAATAGCGCTGCAAGCAGTTACCTAGAGAAATTTCATGGACACAACCGCAGTTCCAATATGGACTGCTGCTGTCAAGCCAAATCTGTCAAGTAGAGTGTAGTTGAAAATGCTTACTTTTCTCAGCTTTACTGCGGTAGATGTTTAATTAAACGCGCATATTGTAGACAGTCGCTTGGGGTATGGTTTAACTGCAAATCAATGACACAAATTCATATATGACGAGACTATCTGTCAAATGAGCGAATAATCAGCGCTGTCAGAGCAATTTGATTTGGTCATTTAAGGCATTTCTAACATTCATATATATTTGCCTAACAACGTATAATTCGCACCTAATAATTCCTATAGATATTTGTTTTTGTATGTAAGGCTTCATGTGTCAAAGCAAAAATTGCACCATAGCACAATAAAAAGGCAACGGCAATCAAACAATTGCCCCAAAATACATATTAATCCAATAGCCGTATGAAACAATAATCGGTGATGAGAATTGAGGTAGCTTGAAGAATACACTATACTTTTTTAAGGCATTTTGACACTTCTCACGAGGCTGCTTGTTATGAAAATGATCTGCTAAAGCGGACAATGTACAATTCAGCCTCATAAAGGAATAAGTTGAACATTTGTTGACAGCTTTTTTCTAATGG
The DNA here is from genome assembly GCA_951230905.1 of Cheilosia variabilis. Classification (NCBI taxonomy): domain Eukaryota; kingdom Metazoa; phylum Arthropoda; class Insecta; order Diptera; family Syrphidae; genus Cheilosia; species Cheilosia variabilis. The sequence goes on from OX579677.1 coordinate 49,856,860, forward strand.
AATGTTAAAACATACTCTGTTCTGTGCAACACTGAATCACTGAACAGACTCTCGTACTGCTCTGACGTTTGTTGTTACATTTTTCTTGATATTTTTTTTTGCAAAATAAAATTCTAGTTACCTTCAGTCGATTTAGTTGGTCTGGACTAGTAGGTACTCTGAACATAAAAACTGGAATTCTCGGAAACGTTACTTTCCTTACGTCAGCCACATATACAAACTGTCAACTTACTCATTTACGAAATTCTTGACAAGATTCGTAACGTCAACTGAAAATATTGTTCACGTGACCAAAACTAAAACACATCATGTCAGCCAGCTGTCAGATTTGCTTAACTAGATTCTTGGATGTCCCCATGTTTCCACCACGAAATAGCCGTACTTTGTTTACAAGTTGTAAAATAATCTACAACACTGATGCAGTGGATATGCGAAAAGAAAATGTGGAAACAAAACATAACCTAAAGTAACAGAGTATATAGAATGTTGAAACCTAGTCAAATTGTTCATAATTGTAACTAAGAAGAAGTCACTATCTAAGCGCCCTTGTCTGATGGTTAATCGTGGCTTTAAAACCGAACGACTTAATTCAACCATCCCCCGTCAGTTCAATGAAGTCCAGCGATATCCGAATTAAATTCGGCTCCGATGTCCTTGGTACATGAACATGATCTATCCATAACTCGAAAGTAGATGCTTAATTAATTTTATAATGCGCTCCTCCAACAACACTATCGAATTCGAACGCTAATTGATTTCATAATATCGGTTGCTGAGTGTGAAAAGTAGGTGTATACCTCTATCTTTATGAAGCAAATGATAAGGTGACAGTCCGAAAGTGCAGCGCGTGGCTTTACGCTTACGTGCAACCACGCATGTATATGTTATATGTTAAATATACAGAACTTGTCATTCGATATTAATTCCAATTGGTAAATATATTCCAAGGCCGTACTATATTTATTCCAACGCGTGCAGATGTATTAAGGAATGTTGCAATATTTTTAGTTAAACAAAGGTTGACTCGTGTAGCTGCTGTGTTAGTCATCAACTGTCGAACAAGAAATTTCGGCTTTATACTTTCGCGCTTTGCATATAAAATCAAACAAGGTATTTTATCTAGTATAAATAATTAGCAGAAATTAATCTAGTAACAATCGCTTAACCCTTTCTGTTTGTATTTGCTTGGAATCGTTATCGATAACCAGGTGTATGCATAAAAAAGGTTCCCGAGTACTTTGTACTTTTGGTGAATACCTACAAACACGCACATTCAGATAAATGAAAAAATTTCGCAAACAATTCGCTGACAATTCTAATCGGTACTAATCGAATTTCATTGACCAAAATAAACAATAAAGAACAACGTAAATTGGTTATTTGGTAAACAAAAACAAACAACGAACGCCAACGAGTGGTGGTAGGTTTTTCCGGCCGCAATCTGATAACATCCAAATGCGTACGCTAGCAGTTAGCACGTTTTGCCGAATACCCACCACAAGAAGGTTAGAAGCTCAGTTGATCAATTTCTAATGCATAATTTTGGGCGACTCAATACAGTATAGATGGCAAGTAGGTAAACGCAAACAAACTGGGCTCTAATCGCGTAAGCGCAAAACTATCGAACGACATCGTCTTGACGATGCTTCTACTTCGTGTAACAAACAAAAAACGATAATCGTTGGAACGATTGGAAGATCATCGTTTAATGTTGCTTCACGTTACTAATTTAACTGCGAAATACTATAGTCGAGACGATTCGATTGAACGATGGCTATTTTGCAATCGTTTCAGCGTTTTTGGTGTATTTTTTCCAGTTTTAGTTAGGTTTTAGAGAAGTAAAAACAATATTTTACGGAAGACAGCAACTTATGTTCTCTTTGGAGAGGACTTGCTTTTATCGAAGTTGTAATAGAACGCATTCTTTGCAAAAAGATGGTGGTTGCATTTCTTCTTTGAATATCAAGCTAATTTCATTTATTTGATTTATAATTGAATATGCAGTAATACAATCAGAAAGTATCATTCATTGAATTCTTTGTTAAAACTCAATGACAACGAAGAAAAATAAACAAATTACAATTAACAATTTCCATACATTTTTTGATTTTTTAGTTGTCAAAGTTTGTTTACAGTCATGTTCAAACTGTTAAAAACGAGAACGATAAACGATTCGATTGAACGATGCGACGATGATGTTATAAGAAGCAAACTAAAAACGATATCGTTTAGTTCAATCGTGTGGACAACTATCGTTTCATAAATTACACGATTACAGCCCAGAACTTTATTTTAAAGGACAACAAATTGATCTTCGCAGAAATTGTAAATGAGTAACTGGAAGAAATAAAAGAGTAAAAGAAGTAAGTTTTGTACCAAAGATTTGTTTAATATTTCGATATCTATCTAATAATACTAAAAAACAGATTCGCGGGTATAACTTGTTTAAGTGCAACTAATTCCGCCAAAGACAGTTATGTTTTGTCGTATCAGACTTGATTTTACCACCTCATCCTGGACCTACCACGGGGACTTGAAATTCAAGCTGAAATATGCGTTTAAGATGACACAACAAGAGAAGCATACGCAAAATTAGCCGCTCGATATTGAGTACCTCACTTATATATCATTCGATTTCGAAAATTTGCGCAGCTTTTGTCCGCCATATTATTCACGGTAGCTTTCCTGCAATTTAAAGTTTGCTGTAGCTTCTTAAGCACACTACCTCGTGTTCTGCCAAGGTGGTTTTCAATTCAATTCGCCACAAGTATCCAGACAATAACTGAAATATTCAAAGTAATCCGGGCAATAAACATATTTTATGACAGCTTACTCGTACTACGAAAGAAATGATTTGTCATTATCTGTAACGGAAACATACTTCATTTCGCGTGTCTAAGTTTCATATTCAAGCATCTGAAGAGGTTCCTAGCTAACTGCATAGCCACGTCACAGAATCACGATGCACTTCTGCTTTACGACCGAAGCTCGCAGAGTTACAATCTAAATCCGATGGTAATTCAAAAACCGATAAGGTACAAATATATCATAATGTGTCAATGTTAATATTTAAAAAATCAAATATCTATCCACGTATGCACCGGGAAATCCAAGATCCCTATCGGTTGCCGCTTATCGGTACGAAACTAGAGTAGCAATTGTGGGAACAGCGATAGAACCAGATAAGATTGTGTCCGAAAACCGTGTATCCACGAAAATGTATAAAAACGCTGTCCAACTGTCTATTCCATCTATTTATGTCCATCAGCACACGAAATGGCCGCAATCAATGTCTGGGTAACCGGTTTTTGGTCCATCTTTGTGCCCTTAGTTGGTAACTATTGACAAAAGTGCGTTTGATCACTTCTTACTTATAAAATTTTCACAGCATCCATGGCACAATGGGATCCCAGGATTATCAACGGGACTGTAGCAACTATAGAAAATACCCGCCATCAAGTCTCAGTGCGTATGAAGTCGCGTGAGACTATTTTCGGAACCGGACACGTTTGTGGGGGGTCACTGATTGCGCCAACAATTGTCCTTTCGGCTGCGCACTGCTTTTACGAGTAATTGTAGAAAACATTTTAAAAGTTTAACAAAACTTATGACTCGCCCTTACAGTGAAGATGAGGATGTATTCAACAGCGCGCACGATTATTTCGTAGTGATGGGCACACTCGATCGCTTCGAGAAGAATGAGAACACAATATCGTATGAGCTGACGCACTATTTACATCCCAATTTCGACAGGCCGACATTCAGAAACGATATAGCGCTCGTCTTCCTGGATGGCACTGTTCCAGCTACAAATCCTGCAGTGAGCGTGATTCAATTGAACAGAGCAGTACTTGCACGGGGTACTGTCTGTCAAGTGACAGGTTGGGGTGTAATGGAAACGGTGAGTTGTCCATAAATAGCTATATAATGCTTGAGACTGTTGACAAAATGATATCATCCTAAAGGGTATACCCGCTGAAGTCCTTATGACCGTTGACGTCCCCATAATTGACAGAGATACGTGCTCCACAAATTATGGTAACAAAACCATTGTGGATGGTATGATTTGCGCTGGGTATATGGAGGGCGGAATGGACTCATGCAGCGGAGACTCTGGAGGTCCGATGGTATACAATGGAACGCTCGTGGGAGTTGTATCATTTGGAGATGGGTGCGCCAAGCCAGGACATCCTGGTGTTTATGCCGATGTAAGGCACTACATTGGGTGGATCGATACAAATATGAAATCTAAAGCTAGTTTGACATCAATAAGCAGTTTCATCATTTTGTTGGGCTTGATAATAATTTGTTGTCTCTCTAAGTAGATCTAACTAGATCGATTAAGTTGATATCACCAAGCGATAGTAATTTCTAATTTATAAGTCCACCATTAACTTGGTGTCTGCGATAAGAAATTTTTAGGCAATAAAACAATAAAAAGTATTATCTTCAGGAAAGCGCGCATTTGTATTTATGAATGAAGTGTGAACAAAGCCAACTGACAAATGTGCTAACACCCTTAACATTGAAATTATTGTGGTTTTCCATTTGGTTACATTCGACTTCTATTTCAGATGCAGACTGAATCATTTCATTGCACGTGAAGCACAATAATTAATTGATCTGATTTTGTAATTGTACTTTGCGGTATTTGACAGCTTTATCAACTGCGCACCTACACCTAATGTGTTTTATTGATTTATTGAACATTTTTGTCTCAGCAGGGCGACAAAGGGCGTTTTTCTTTTTTAGTTCAGGTTCAGCTACTCGAAGTGTGTAATCAGCCTGCTCAGTCAATTTATTCTGAGCTCATAGAGAGCGCTCTGATCACGCTCTGAAAGAAAAAAGAAACACAAATTCTGAGCTCTGATGTAGGTATCTAAGCTGAAAAAAAAACACGAACTTTTTGTTTAACAGTTCAGGTTCTGCTCTTAACTAAAAAATAAAAACGCCCAAAGCAAAGTAAAACCTTCATTGGGTCGTATGAATAAAAACTAGCATTTGCTTTGAGTAAAAGGTTTTAGCAAAGTAAAAGCCCTTAGCAAATGCTTTGAATCGGTATGAATAAAAACCTAGTTAGCTAAAAGGCGTTTTTTATTTTACCCACATGATCTATATAGATCATTGATTTCCACGGTTTACAACAACAGTACCTGATCTATATAGATCATTTGAGCATAATAATAAAGGCCTAAAGTAAGTTCGAAAATTCGAATATAGCATTTACTTCGCTGTACATGCCCTTGCCTTGCAATTTTTGTCAAACTTGACAAGTGACAACTGTCCGGTGGTTTGTTTATTTTGAATTTATTTTCAAATTTTTGTGGGAAAATTATCAAAATCAATCTATAGCTCCAATTGCACCTGGAAACATAAATTTTCTTTACCAAATCGCTTGGTGATGTTTGATTTCTTCCTAAACACATAAACTTTTCACTTGTTAAGCCATGAGTTTTAAAATGTTTACCTGTAACCCCCGGATCTCCTAAATACCTTAGGAAAGATTTAATTTTCTGGATATTTAAAAAAGTATTAGCTAAAATGTCCACATTTTCACGCGTGAAACGAAACAATTGCTTGAAGTTATTATCGTCACCAATTATTCTTTTTTTTACGCTGTTTTTTATTAGCACGAACTGTAACAACAAGAGGTATAACAGGTATAATGTGAAAACTTACCGCATCCTTGTTTTGTTTGGTTTTCCTGCACGAACAAAACTTAATTTAACTATTCATAAACAAAACGTCGGAAATTCACAATGCAATCAAACAAAACAAAACAATCTTTATGTAAAAAAGGTGCGCACAAAATATTTAGCAAAAGGTCTGAGTCAACTAAATAGCAGACTCCGAATTTGCATAGATTTGCTTTGTCTGATAAGTTTTATTCATACCGATCTGAGTAAAAGGTCAGTGCCGCCGCTTTTCGAACATATCGAAAGTTGGTACTAACTCAAATTGTTTTTTATTCATACAAAATGTAGCAAATGCTTCGATTTTGACATTTCTCTTGAGTAAAAGCAATTGCTACGTTTTATTCACAACAGAAATTCATGGTCACACCATTCTGGTGACGGAAAACTGCTGTCGGCGCCAATCATTTTCAGCGAGCGGGAACCAGGAGATCGCTGAATCAAACTGAAAGTCAGGACCACAAAATATAAAAGTTTATACAACTTATCAATAATGTGACTGGTACTTAACTTTGTTTTACTTTGCTCCGTGTTTAGTAAAACAGAACTTTTATAAATGACTCGTAACTCTATTTATGATTTGTTAGTTTCAACCCGGCTACTGTGAGGACGAAGTATTTTCATCCTTCTTCCATCAGCCACAAATTGAAATTGACAATCAATTATTTTATTATCAGTCTTGAGAAGATATAACTTTAACTGGATATCGTTGTTTAAGAATCGTTTAATTTGCTACACAATTTATCAGTTATCGCAAATGCTCTTGTGCGGTAGATTCGTTTGAGTTGTTGGCACTTACCTACCTATTCCCAATATCTTAAAACGCCCATCGTTATTACAATTTGGGAAAAACTTTTATATTCAACAAACAAAATATAAGGAAACAGATAAGATTAACGTGAAATTAAAATCAAATAATGGCTCATCGGAGATTTTACTTATTTTTTAGCAATCAGTTAATATTTGGTTGGTTTTGTGACATTAAGACGACAAAAATGAGCACCGTAAGACGTGTCATTTTCATTTTTGCACTCATCATTTGTGAAGTTTTCGCAAGTAAGACAAACTAACTAGTGAATGAAAAAAATTCCTGTGGTTGTTACATATTATTTGTTGTTAATTTGTTAAGTTTTGTGCGTAGTTTTGAAATCTAAGACCGATCGCATAAAGCCACATGTACACTCAGTCCCCGATACTAATAATCATTTTTAGTGTCCAGGCAAAATTTTTCGAACTCACAATGGTGAAATTTTCCATACAAAATTTTATATTGTGACCTACAAAATATTTAGTGTGGAGGTTAAAAATGATTATTAGTAAGACCCAGTGTCTCTGTCAATTTAGAGCTGCAGATAATTTTTTTAACTCGTTTCGTGTTTTATAGTTTTTCGTAGAATATCTGTCAAAGCGCTACATATGAAGGCAACATTTGAATAGAGCATTCCGCAAACTTAGTTTAAATGTCAATTGAAAGAATTGAAAACAGGGCAAATATTTTTATGAGCAGTGTTTTGTTAAACAATTCGCTAATTCCCAATAGTTCAACATAAGCGCAAAATTTCAACTCTGCGATCTTTTCTTTCTGTCATTCACATTTTGTTAACAAAACTTACCTCCAGCCATATAAAATCTGCTTTGCTTTCCTACAATTTTTTTTTAACTTTCTATTTGTTTTTCACCTTCTCATTTGAGACTGATGTTGGCACTGCTCACTTAAGATGTTTTGTGTTGTCGTTTTGTGTAGACACCTAGTGGAAATTGTGTTTTCTGTATTCGAACTGTCAGCCATCGTTGCAATTGCGATATTTTTTATTGTCTGGAAATTGCTCATTTTCGAAACCTTAATTCGATGACAATATGTCAAATGCCTGTTGTCAAAAGTAACAACGCACTCATGGTCAATCATCGCTGAAAGTTTAATGACGTCGTTTGCATCTGCCTGTTTATTATCACAATAACTGGTCTCCCTTTGAAGTTTGTAAATGTGTCAACTGTCACACTTGTCACTTGCCGGGTATTCGTAGATGTGGCCAATGAAAAGAAGAAATCCAAAAATTTAACCTGCTACCTCCTTGTGAAAATTGACACTTACCAGATATTCGTATAAATCTATTTAAAGGTGGAGCTGCATCCGAAAATGGCCAACCGGACACCAGCGTTGGACCAAGAATCATCAATGGAACCGTAGCTGACCATGACAAAACCAAACACCAAGTGTCGATTCGTTTGAAAAGAATGGACTGGTTTTTCGGTGCCGGTCATATTTGCGGCGGTTCACTCATCAGTCCCGCACTGGTCCTTACAGCGGCTCACTGTATTTACAAGTAAGTGGGAATAACACAAATAACAGGCATACATGAACCTCTTTCTAGCTACCAACTGAAATATATGCGAGATCCAAGCGAATTCACTGTCACTATGGGTTCAATAGACCGCTACAATCGAGTGAACAATACCGTCTTTGATGTCCTCGAGATTCTTTACAAACCCACTTTTAACAGTTCGACTTTTGTTGATGACATCGCCATAATGATTCTGAACGATACAGTTCCTGAAGGACATGCCAACATTCAGACAATTCCCATTGATTGGGATGTGGTAACCGAAGGTACCATCTGTCAAGTCACCGGATGGGGTATTACGGAAGATGTAAGCTATAAATATATTTGAATGCAAAAGTATTCCCTTGAATGGAAATTATTGTTTAAGAACTACCGTTTCTCTTTGTAGGGCTACACATCCGATCTTCTAATGAACCTGGACGTACCGATTGTTAATTTCACGCAATGCGCCATCAATTATGAGGGTTTCGTTACTGAGGGTATGATATGCGCTGGCTATATGCAAGGAATGAGAGACGCTTGCAACGGGGATTCGGGCGGTCCCCTTGTCTGCAATGGCAAGCTTTCGGGAATCGTGTCATTTGGCTCGGGCTGTGCTCTTCCAAATTACCCAGGGGTATACACTGAGGTGCGCTATCATTCGGAGTGGCTGAAAGAGCTGACTGATGGCGCTGGTATCGTTAAAAGCTCGACGATGGTGTTAAGTTTAAGTTTACTATTATTTTTAGTCTTTCAATAAAACAAGCGTTCAGTCGTTTATTTCAACTTTCTTAATTTTTGACAAATAATGTCATAATTACCATAGTCAAGGCCAACAACAACGAACTGCTTGGTGCTACAGATGCTCCTGCGTAGTAGCTGTAGTTAAAGGTCGCATTGGTGCTTTCAATCCATCCAATGTAGTACGAGACGTTTGTGTAGACTCCTGGATATCCGGGATCGGCACACTGATATCCCCAGGATACAATTCCTGCCAGCACATTATTACATACTAACGGACCACCGGAGTCGCCTTGACATGCATCCACTCCACCAGTGTTCATGAAACCCGCACAGATCATGCTCTGTGGGATGAAGCCGTAATTCGTTGAGCACACGGAATTACTCACAATCGGAACGGTGGCCTCCATAAGCGAGTTCGGCAACGTATTCTGAACCTAAATATGAATGGCCTGATTTAGAAATGAGTGCATCGACAGAAGTATTTCAAGAACTCACCAAACTTATCTTTCCCCATCCGGAAACTACACAATATGTGCCGCCAGCCAATGGAACGTTATTTAATTGAATTGGACTAACGGTAGGATAATTAACAGGTATGTACCCATTGATGAACATCAGTGCAAGATCATAGACCAGGGTTGTTATATTAAACTGAGGATTATGGACTACTTGTTGAACGTCAAATTGTAGCGTGTCGGGTGTTCTATCGTAAAGATTCGAATCTCCCATAACTAAAGTGAACTGATCCGCCGTTAAAAATACCATTGGCGTTACTTGTGTGCTGGAAAAAAAACGAATTGTTATTACGATGTCATTTTGAAATCCATGTACTTACTTAGCTGTGCAATGAGCCGCTGTAAGGACTACGCGTTGTGATATCACAGATCCACCGCAAATATGACCATTGCCAAAATCTCCAGTGTCGTAATATTTCAGACGCACTGAAACTTGGTAGGGAGCATCAACAATGTTTATTGGTGTTCCCCCAATGATACGAGGATCGACATCGGAACCTATACAGTACGGGCGGTAGAAAGTTTAGTTTGTTCAAAGAAGCAGTTTTTTTCTTCGCCGAAAAATATGAGCTGTATACATGTTTTCCTAGCCTAAAAGCACCAAGTGACAAAGAACAGAAACAGAATCCCATACATTTGCAACAGAATTAGGAACAGAACATAATTTTTTCAGCAACAGAATTTAGCGACAGAAAAATTACTGTTTGACGACAGAACGTAAACAAGTCTCCATTAATTTTTTATGTTGCTGCCAGCAACAGAAATGCCAATTTATGGTGGGGGAGAGTTTTTTTTGTTTGCATTTTTCTGCATCTGTCATCCGACTGTTTGTTTCGCATCGTACTATTGTATATTGTGATGACCACGTATGAATAACAAACGAAAAATGTAAAAAAAGTTTTTAGAAGACGAAGAGGAGAGTACCTATAATACATTTCGTGAGAAATCACCAAATAATGTACAATGACCGTCACCCAATATTTTGCGACAGCGACCTGTTTTTATGGGTCTGTTTCTGTTTCAGTTTTGTGTAGCTGAGCGAGCAACGTAAACAGAACCAGAATTTACTACAGAACGAAAGAACTTTCTGTTCTCTTTCAGTTTCTGTTCCTGTTTCAGTTCTTTGTCACTTGGTGCCTTAAGAGGTATGAGTCATTTAAAAATTGAAAATTGCCAAAGGGAAAACAAAACTTAGAATCATCAACTTAACCCTTTGTAAGACTATGTTATAATTATTAGTCATTAGTCCATGATGGAAGCATAGTTGCCCATTTCAAGCGCTCAATTGATCTTAAGTGGATATTTTTCTGATGCAACATTGTAAACTTTTAAAAAATGACGGCAGAAAAAATGTACAAAATGTCCATAGTTCAGCTGTCATTTGGATTTGGTACGACAGTTGACTAGGTGTGTTCGATTTTTAACAAGTTTAGCTATTCCATTTCAAAAGACATTATCTTACATAATAGGCACAATCGTGCAGTCTTTTATTTATGATAATTTCGAGACAAAAAATGACATCATAAGCGTACTCAAAACTGTGAGCATACACGAACTCGTTCGTACTCCAGACGCGCCTGCGTAATAGTTATAGTCAAAGGTCGCATTTATGCTTTTGATCCACCCAACATAGTACGAGACATTGGTATAGACTCCGGGATATCCGGCTTCGGCGCATCCATTTCCCCATGAAACTATCCCAGTGAGTGCATTATTACAAACCAACGGACCGCCGGAGTCACCTTGGCAGGCATCCACCCCACCAGTGTTCATGAAACCCGCGCAGATCATGCTCTGTGGAATGAAGCCATAGTTGGTGGAGCACACAGAGTTATTCACAATCGGAACTGCCGCTTCCATCAGCACGTTCGAAAGTACATTCTGAAACAAAATTACTTTCCGAAATATTAGAAATGACCAATGGTATTTCAAAAACTCACTGAACTGATTTTCCCCCATCCGGATACCAAGCAATTAGTACCGCCAACCACTGGAGCAGTATTCAATCGAATTGGACTTACGTTAGGAAAATTGAAAGGTATGAGCCCATTGATGAACATTAGCGCAACATCATAAACCAGGGTTGTTATGTCAAAGTTCGGATTAGGGACTACTTGTTGTACGTTGAATTGGAGAGTATTATATGTTGTATAATAGAGATAAGTGTCACCCATTACCAAAACGAATTCATTTGCTGATCGGAATATCATTGGCGTAACATGAGTGCTGTAGGCAAATATTTGAGCAAAGCTCAGATCAATAATTCGTCAGTAGGTACTTACTCAGCTATGCAGTGAGCCGCTGTAATGACCACACGCTGTGAAATTATTGATCCACCACAAATATGACCAAAGCCAAATTGCTGAGCGTCGTAATATTTCAGACGCACTGAAACCTGGTATGGGGCATCACTGATGTCGATTGGTCCTCCGCCAATAATGCGAGAACTGACACCAGATCCTAATAAGGGAGTATAGCAAGTTAGTGACATGTTTCCATTTTTAAATTACCCAAAAAAAATTGTTTTCTTGGATGTGTGTCGGACGTTCGCAATAGGTTGCACTGTGAAAATAAATCTTCGAATGTAATCTGTGTCTTTCCAGTAGGCGAACTTGAAACACCTGGGTGATACCTCAGGAGTCCAGCACACTAACCACCAAAAATAAAGGATAAAAAATGGAAAAAAAATTCCAAACTCGATATACAGCTTTCGAAGAGTATTTGTTAATACCTCATGATCCCATCATCCCAATTAAGAGTGGTTTATTATTCGTTCATGATTATGTATACCACAATAAAATCTACGGTGAGGACACACTCTAATGGCGTTTTTGATTGAAGATCAGAGAGAATTGCTCCGAAATTCAGAATTGCTCTTTTCAATGAAATTCGTTGGAGCACTTTTGTAATAGTGGTGGACACCATATGAGAGATTTGGTTTTCTGTTGCATTTTTTTTTTTTTTTTTTTTCTGCAGTAATAAATACAGCCAAATCAATATATTTCAATTTAAGTTAACATTTTGCACGCATAATTGTATATTTTCGGATCACATAGCGAAAAATTTGTTTCTAATAACACAACAAACACCTTAATCTGACATTTTGTTAGTATTGGTTGGTGAGTTCAGGGCAATTCTCTAAAAATATTCCGGACACTTCTGTCGTGTTAAGAATTGACCTGCAAGTGCACTTTATTTTTTCAATGAAACATAGAATACATCGGAAGAGCACTTCTAGGCTTGATTCATTTCTTAGAAAGGGCAATTCTTTTCTTCAATCGAAAACGCCATAAAGCTCGAGTTCGTAAAAGTAGACGTTTCAATTACTTTTTGGCATGTTTTAAAATATGAGTAACAAATAATTACAGATTTTAGTACGAATTTTATACGCATTTAACGAGTTTCGAAAATTATTTTAATCGCTTCGAAAGTGTTTTTAACCTCATTTGAAATGACTTGACTCATCAAAATTATAGTCAGAGTTACAAGCATATGAGTGGGTCACGAGTTAAATAAAAAACGCTAATATTTTCCTCGAGTTACTAAGCTCATTTTTGTCAACAGTCACTTAAGCCATCTGAACATTCCAATTGAAACCATGACAAAGCGTTCGCACGTTGATTGATCTATTCTATCAGTAGGTAAATATTATAAATGTTATTTCATTACAAAATCAACTCCAATCAGCGGCATGATAAAAGGCTCACAGTGATTTTCTTTTACTTAAACTTTTGTCCATTAAACTCACTCGAATTAACACCTTGTAGCACACATACACATATTAGGATAACATTGATCAGCAGCGTTTTATTATCCTTTGCCATTGTCTTGGCCAATGTTTATGATGGTAAATAAAAAACGAAACGGCACTCCCCCGAGTCGATAACCTTAGGAGTAATAAGGACCACTGAGCGGATATAACAAAGTCTTCACCGGCTTGATTCCCGCAGCAACTGTGATAGCATTCTGCATACATTTCTGTGCAGGTGAAAACATTTTATTCGCTGACATTGTTATCTTATCAACAAATTTGGGATAATATTTCGTTTTGGATATGCTGCGGAGTCCATTGATTTTCTTCCAAATTCTACACCTAGTTTTGTTATCAAAATGTTTAATGTGTAAATTGGCCGGAACCATGTCACATACGTTGGCCTAGCCTCCGTTTTATAACTCATGCACGACTCATAATACTCGTCGGTGATAATAGTTAATTAGTTATGATTGTCAGTCTGCAAGTGATAAGGAAGATGGATTTGCCGTTCAGGGACAGCTAGAGGAGGTAAATTAAATAGGTGACTACTACGACCCTCGCATGACTATAGGATGGAAGTTTGAAAAAAAATCTATTACAATTATTGGATTATTAATTTAGTGGCTATACTGAGGCATTCATTCTATACGCAATGACTAAATTAATTCCTTCGTTTCTCCCATTGACATATTTCCTTTCGAAATCTGTTGCCAATAAAACAGTTCACAGCCACTTTTTTAATAGAGTGGTACAATCTGACATATTTTGTTGTGTGTCTCGACCTCAAGTTTTGATTCTGATGTGGTATTCGAGTGGGCACTCACAGAACACTTTTTTCTTGCTCTAGGTCACTTTTTATGTTCGATTGGAAAGAAAAAAAAATCTCTCCTGATTTCAGAGCACTTTTCACTTGCGTCACTTGCTCGTTTTTTTATTGATATTCGTGCGATTGGAATATGTGTAGCCTTCCACACTTTTCTAAACGTTCATTTCACTTGTTAATATATTTCTTTGCAGTTGGAAATTTTAATCTGGATCTGGAGAATCTGGATTTTTCTCAGAGTTGCTTGAGATTTACCAATAAAAGTGCGATTGAGTGGTTTTTGGGAAAATTTCCAACTGCAAAGAAATATATTGCATCAAGTGAATCGGTTTTTGTTAATTATTTATGTACAAATGTTTAGAAAACAACCGGGCGCGAACTTCGAGTGGCATAATTTAAAAAGCTTAACAAGTGAAATGGAAACGCGTAGAAAAGTATGGAAAGCTACACAGTGCACAGATATTGGTTCACAGTTTCAATTAACTGGCGCCCAGTGTGAGACTGTGTGGTCAATAAAGATTGGGCAATTTTCTGTTTTTAAAATGTTTTGTTTTTAAATGCGCTTGAAAAAGTGAAGTAGAACCTTATGTGCTGCAGAGGACAATCCCGATCTGTGATAGTGTGAAGTGATACATTTCAAGCGCGATTCCTGTTGGATGATAAAATGATAATTTTAGTTCAAATGATAGATTTTTTGCCAAAAGCCGTTCGTTCCGTGAAGCCAATTGTAGGTTTTGTTAAGATTTATGAAAGATAGTAAATGGAAAGTTTAACAGTAGTACATAGTATATTATTCAATTAAATGCTTATATCAAAACTATTCTTTTAACAAAGGTTCAATCATCTGAAAAACAAAATTGTTTGTCGAATGGCTGGAAAAACCATCAACTTCAAGCAACTATTCACGCTATGGAAATCTCTATAACACTACGAACCACTTATATCTGTGGGATAGTGAAGAAAGCATATATTTACACATAGCGCGCTTTAAAATATACACGCGGATGATTAATTCTTTCTTTGTAACTCACTTTGAATAAACAAATGAAAATAGGATACAGATTTTATAAAATTAGATAGAATATATTTAACAAATCATATAGGTATCACAAACATAACATAGCTATAACTATTCTAACTACTTTTGCATCACAAAGTTGTTGAGGCCAGCCTCTTGGCATTCAGTTCGTCTAGCGACTGAAATATCTCGGCCAGTTCATCTGTTGGTGGTGTTTGACTTTGACTCGATTGAAAGTCTATTGTTTCATTCTTTGCTTTGTATAAAGTTTCCATGCGAAGGCGGCGGTTTTCAAAGAACTTTCGTTTTCTACAAAGTTAAAGTGTACGCATTTTTGATATTTTTAATGGCGCTTAGCGTATGTACGAGTACTTACTTTGATTTGTTGGGACTTCGTTTCAATCTCTCATTCGAAACGAACGACGTAGAGCTATTTGGTTTGTCGGTGATGTCAGTTTCATTCTTGCTGATGCTGTCGACATTTGGAAAACAGCCTTTAACTGTCTCAGATATGCCAAGGAAGCTTTTCGATATGTCATTGATCTTTTCGTAACGCTTGTTAAAAGAGTCTTCATTGAACTTAGTCGTCACAACAGTCTCTGCAATAAATAAACATAATATTTGTGTACTTTACTCTTTCATTAAATTGTTAGTACAATGTAGGTACTTCTTTGTAAGACAGCTCCTTCCACTTTGTACTGGTCAATTTCAATATCCTTCTTTTTGATTGTATGCTTCAATTCTCTTATTTGTTCCGAAAGATAGTGGATGGACATAAAGAGTGGATACGTCACTTGTTTTTGAAACTACAAACAAATCGTAATATGAAGGAATCTTGATATTAGAATAGCTTACATCATCAGCTGGAAGAGGTTTCAATTTCCATTGAAAGCTAAAAGGACGTCCAACTATGTGGTACTTTAGGACCAAAACATGACCGCCTTCTGCAGCTTCGAGGGTTGTTGTCGTTGGTGTAGTAGACGTAATAGTTTTTAACACAGTCTCACTATCATAAGAGATTCGTTTGTTTAGATCCTAGAATAATCAGGAGGAAATTAATACGCACAGGTACGAATTAAACAATACATACGTTAGCTCTTTGGATAATATTATCGGAGCTGCATTTTTCCGACCAAATCTCTATTAAATTGTATAAATAATATTGTACACATTTATCCGATGATGCACATTGAAAGAAGTAATCCTGTTCTCCGATTTTAATTGCTTGCCACATATTTAACTAATAGAAATAAAGTTTTGCTAGAGAAAATTTAAACAAAATATACAATTGTAACAAAATTCTTGCGAAATTGCTATCTATTTTGACATTTAATTCAGTGAACTGTCAAAAATGAAGTTCATAGCAAAAGTTTAGTTCGATTCGAGATTTTTCGCCGACTGTCATACAGGGTGAGTAGCAAAGATAATGGAATACAGAGATATATAGCTTTCCAGTATTAAGGCGGCTGCCTACAAGCTGTTTCCACGGAAAATTCATGAAGTCACGCACATATGCTCATTTATTTTCTAGGATATGTGAGCTCATGCATTCGACTTAATGCAAGAATTCGCTATTCCGAAATATGTATTTCACTATTATTTTTATTTTAACAAAAACCAAACAAGCTCAATACGAAACACTACACACGGCACATTCTTTCCGAAGCTCTCCGAAAACTAATTGCTGCGGAATATTTTAATGTGAAAAGAACGCGTTTATATGCTTCATTTATTTTGTTCCGAAACGGATACTTAGAACGCATTTTGGGTTCCGCGATCAGATTTGACTTTCGTATCGGAATTTTTTTCCGAACGGATACCTCAATAGTTGTAGTTGTTTTACAAGGCTTTTAACCGATCGGCACGGAACATGTTTTTCGAAGCACTCCGAAAACCAATGCTACTTAATATTTAAATATTAAATTATTGCGTTTATAGCTAGCAGATTTGACTTTTGTTTCGGATTTTTTTTCCGAACGCATACCTCGATAGGTGTGATTACTTGAGATACGTAATTTTTCAAACCCTTGTTTCAGCTCCAAATGCGTATCTGCGTCATGGGTATGTTAATTGCACTAAGTGATTATCCCTGCATTTTTCTTCGGCTAGACTATCTTCCGTAATGCTTAAAGCTAAAAATGTATTTATGTCCAACATCGTTGCATAAGTTCAAATTGAAATTAAAAAAAAACGTTCCTCCTAGTTTTGAATATGTATGTACTTTAATTTAAACACAAACAAAATGTCTATTCTCAAGATTACAAAGTATCTGTAATGGTATTTACAAACAATTTAATAAATGAATACATTTTCCTTATCAATTACTAGCTTTTACATGTTTAATTTGTATAATATCATTTTTTATTAAATATTCACAATTACAATTTTATTTTGATTATTTTAAGCTTATATGAACGAAATAAATACGAATCTTATTAATAGCCTCAAATAATAATTTTAATAATATTTTTTGTCTTTTACTTAACAACTCTACTCAGCTACAATTAAAAAAGTTTTCATGAGCACTAGAAATAAGACGAATAATAATATATCACCATAGGTACACATTAAATGAGATAAGTAAATATAATTATGTCAACAAATGCATTGCGGAATGTGGATTTAATTCTCAAATCTGTTTATCTTCACCGCAGCCAAACGTCTCTTAAATCCCTGGCTTTTAAATCTGCAAAAGAAAAAGTTAAAAATAAATTAAGTAAATTACTATATGCATGCCATGCGACTAAGCTATAAAGTAGTTTGAAGATTTCGTTAGTTTTTGCTTGACAATTGGCTGCACGTCAAAAAAGATTGTGGATCTCAAATGACTTCGCGCAAACACTGAATATGCTTTATGCTTACTCAGATTTTTACTCAGATTGCTCAGTTATTTTATTATGTGTTCATAGATTGGGCTCTAAGCAAACAATAAAAAAAACCTAAAATATTTTTTTGATAACTGAGGGTCCGATCCGATGAATAAAAACAACAAGAAAGAAACCCATTTGTGGCCTACGAAAAAGGGATGTAGTGTGGCCATTTTGAAGTTTGTAAAAGTGCCACGTCAAAAATTTAATTGAAAGCAAATTAGGAACTACGAAACGTTTTCAGCTTGTGATCGAAATAATACTGTTATTTTCTCATATATATACATATTTGACAGCTGAGCGCTGAAAAATAAGTGAACAAAACTTTTTTTAAAAGCCAACAACGTTTCAGATATAAGTCTCTTTTGAGTTGTACAAAAAAAAAGAGAAACAACTTACTCCATCTGATAATCGGAAGGTACTTACTTACCAGGCCTTTTTGGATTCCAATTAAACTCATACCGGCTCATCGGAGTTGTGGTTACCCTAAAACAAATTCGAAATAAATCGATCGATGAAGAAAACAATGCGTTTTTTACAAACCTGTAGGGATGCTTCAGGCAACCGTAAACCTCCCGATAGCGTCCGTACAACGTTCCATACGAAACTCCTAATACTTTAGCGGCCTTCTTCATTTCCAATTTCTTATTCTTGATTGCATCCAAAATCTTCGAACAAAATCCAATATTCATTGCACAAATTTTAAGAAAGTCGGTCAACCTACCCGTCTTGTAAATGGTTCCTCCCAGAATTGCGGTCGTCTTCCCTTCGCCAAATATGCATCCATTTTCACTACATCTCCATATTGAGCCAGTTCTTCAGTAGTCAAATTTGCTTCGCCCGGATCGCAGTCATCCGATTTGCAAGCATTCTGTTCATGATCATGCTCTTGATCTGGGTCGTGTTCATGATCATTATCATCACCAACTAGATCGTTCGTATCCTGATCGATCGAGTATTTTCTTTCCTGTTCACATGTAATTTCCTCACAATGGTTCGGCGGTTCTTGAGAGTCATTGTTTTGATAATACTCTGCCACGGCACTGGGTATCGTATCGTTAGGGTTGGGCGAATTGTTACCCTCGCTCTGCACATCGGTCCTATGTTCGATATGCGGTTGGGGCCATTCCGCTGGCTCTGGACTTGCACGTACCGGTTCTTCTGTGTCACGGGTGGAATGGCGTTGGTCTACAACTGGGGAGGAATTAAGCTGTGCACGTACCTCTGGATACATCATGTCGCAGTGTTGGGGTATGTGAGTGACCTTGGGGCTGTTGCAAAAAATGTTAACAATAAAAAAATATTAACTGGATAGTAGTAGTGTGCGAATTTGATCAGCTACGAGTTTACAGAAAAGTACAGACGACAGTATTGTAAGGCATTGATTGCACAGCTAGGTGCATGTTAGTCAGTTAGGAATACTGCTGACTACTTACGTGCTAAATACATCATACGAGTCATCTAATGGCGGCCGCCCTCTTTTTCGTTTCGGTCCAACATACTCGCCAACATTTGACGAGGGCATAGCCATCGGCGCCAACATTGGCAACCTTGACACTCTACTATTCGGACCAATGTGTGTCATAGATGGGGACATTCTTCCATCGTAATGACTTCCAGATGACGTCTTCTGATCATTGTGTGGAATGTTTTCCTGCAGACGTGAATCCGTCAACATCATTGGATCAGTCTCATCGTCCCTCCAAGACACTTCCGCCAAGCCTTTAATTTTGAGATCATCAGCTGTTTTTAAAAGAGACGCAAGGCTGGTCTAAAAGTTCAAATATAATTAAGGTTAGAAGATTCAAATAATTTGCTATAAAAAACGGTTCTTACATGCTCCACGTTGATTTCTCCTTTGTACATGAATTCAATTAAACATTTGACATCAGCATATGACACGTCTTTTATGATGATGATGGGATCTCTTTCGCTGGCATAATTCGTCAGTACTGTGTCGAAAAATGTACTACATGCACACAAAACAACACGATGAGCGCGGATTAATTGGCCTTCGCATGCTAATGTGACATCACAGAAGCATCCGCGGTCTAGTAGCTGTGAGAACATAGTTTGTAGGTTGCTGTGATGATACTTCCATCGTAGACAATACTGTTGCGGCAACATTTTAGCCTGGAATAACAATAAAATTTAAATCATAAATTTATTATTTCAGTTGTGTTTAAAACTGAAGAAACTGAAGATACTTTGACAGCACTAGCGGATGTGTTAAAGCCAACGAATTATATTTTCCTCAAACAACTCCACTTAAAAGTAGATTCGGTTGGTATGCAAAGCACTTTTTTCCAGCTTGTGTAAGTCGTTTAAACACTTGCTTATAGATCCCTCTATTGCGGGATCCTTTTGACCCTAAATTCCATTTAGTGTTAAGGATATTACGATTTTGTAAATGATAGAAAAATTGTCGGTAGGTAGGTTCAATCCGGTGAAAATCTGTCAAATTCAAAAACTTTTAAAGAACCACCAATTCCCTCAAAAGTATACCATTCAAGCTGCTTCCAACATACATACAGCTAAACACCGATTTTGCATAGAGCCACGAGATTTGATGTAGTAGTGAGCTTGATTTTTGCACTGGCCTGATAGGTATTATAAAATACTTGTCAAATACCTAGATTCTGTCGTTTTTCAGTTTTCTAAAACTTTTATATAGCACTTCCAACAACATAATTAAAAGTTTAATTAAAAACGTGGTAACAAAAATAAAACTCCTTTGTTTGGCTCATTGCTCATAAATAAATAAATTCATCTTTTGCTATATAAAACAACGAATCAAAACTTTTTTTATTGGGGGAGAACAACAAAAACCATCCTCCCTAAAAAAAATGTAAAAGAATATCGATTTTTTGTGATATAAAAAAACCTGTTTGTGTGCAGTAAAATAAAAGGCAAAAAAAAATAGTAATAATAAATTCCTTTCCATTTACCAAGAGGACAACGAAAATATCCCCTTTTTCATTAAAGAAAATTGTACATAAAAAATGAGAAAATTCCATAAAAATTCTATTCCCCGCCGCCCCATACTTAGGACACTATATCCCAAGAGCCCACCGCCGCCACCCAACTTTGCGTCATGATGGTTGGTTGGAAATTATACAAAAAAAAAAAATGGGAAAAGATTTTTTCTGAAAATATTCCGCTTTGCTCTTCGAAGTTTCCCCCCCGACAACTCACCCTTGGCAAACTCAAATAAAATGAAAAATGTAATGTTGAACCGAAAAAAATAAAATAAAAATGTGCTTGGCAGCATTTTCCTCTTATGGCCCCAATTTTGTTTTTCGTTTTTTTTTTTTCCTTTTTTATATTTTTACCTCTTAGGGGATGATGGGAGAAAGACATTTTCTTTTTTATGTCCTACTTTTTTTAATTTTTGTATGACATAGGCAAAGGGCTTGCATTTTCTTATTCATTATCTACCTTCCTTCTTTCCTTTTTTTTGCTTCCAAAATGAAAAAATTATGTCTTCTCCTTTTTTATAATTTGTAAAGAGCTAAAACAGAGAAGGCAAAAAGAATGTAAAAAAGAACCTTTGGCAGGTTAAAGATATGGCATTACCAACACAGTGGCTGGTATGAATTTGCAGTAAAAAATAACCGTTGATAAAACCGTGGCGAATATATTATATGTACGTATAAAAAATAAAACAGGCGAGAGAAGCTGCCATAATGACTTTTGGCTATAGAGACTCGGAAAAGGTTAAAGCGTTTTTATGTGCGCTCGCAAATTGCAAAAAAAAATAACAAGCGAATAGACTTACGATGGCCAAGTAAATGCAATTATCTGAAATGCTTGGGGAGGGTTAATATTTAAAAATCGACAAAGCAAAGCTGGACTAGATAATGAAAAACAACATTCTGCACAGGCCATAGTATGTTCCATTGTTTCGTATACTAAAAACAATTAAAAAATGAGCTGGTAATTTTAGTCAAGATCGCAGTATATATTGCATTTAACCAGCCTTTAGCCCTTCAAATGAAAAGGGGAGAGTACCCCGTTTCAAATGTTATTGTGGGTTGGGCTCATCAAAATAAAGCGACTTTTCGCATGGAGTGAACAACACTAATTTCGTAATTTTACAGCTGGCGGACGCTATTTGTCTATCTGTCTAGGAAATAAATTTGCGACTTATGTCGGTTTTAAGCCAGAATCCACTCGAGAAACACTCACAAAAGTGTAATTTATTTATGCTGACAAACCCCGTAAATTATTTTTTGACATTTCACCAATAATTTTGTGGATTCAATCAGAAG
The DNA here is from genome assembly GCA_951230905.1 of Cheilosia variabilis. Lineage (NCBI taxonomy): Eukaryota > Metazoa > Arthropoda > Insecta > Diptera > Syrphidae > Cheilosia > Cheilosia variabilis. The sequence goes on from OX579677.1 coordinate 49,878,866, forward strand.
CATTTTTCTTGTTCCATTAGATTACAGATAATCCGCGATACTAATAATCATTTTTAGTGTCCAGACTAAATTTTTCGAACTCACAATGGCGGAATTTTCTATACAAAAATGCATATGTGACCTACAAAATATTTAGTGTGAAGGTTAAAAATGATTATTAGTAAGGCCCAATGAGTGGATCCCCGAGTGAAACCAATGGAAAACGACATTAGTCAGTACTCAGTACTTCAAATGGATTTTAATGGACTATAGGTTTACGAACGCGTCAACTTGACTTGGTCAACTAGGGCTCCGATCTAAGTTGTAGTGTCTAACTTCACGTATTATGTTAAATAAAAATTAATCAATATGCAGGTGCACTTTGTCGTCTATGTTTGGGTACGGTTGTAACACAACTCTCTAGCGTTTTAAGGTTTAAGGTTTTAAACGTTCCGCTGCTTTAACTGTCAAATGTTAACAATCACAACGAGCGCTTAGAAGAGGATCTAAATAGAGAGCAAGATATCGATTGATTACTCACACAGGTTTTGTAAATGGGTAGGGTAACTTTTTGACTTCACAGAACGAAAAATAAATTGAGTTTTAATTCAAATGTCACATTTCGAGACATATTACATCAAACAAATGTAGTGTTTGATATTGCATTGATGATATTTAACACGTTCGCGCTCACTTTTAAATGCGGGAATTAGACAGAAATACAGAAATTTGGTAATCATGGTAGAAATCACATTTGAAGTCTGGCAAAGTAACATTAATGTCTGAAATTGAAATGTAAATCGACTGGAATAATAAAGACTGATGTAGTCGTCATTTGTGCCACTTCAATGCGACTATTGATTTGTCATACAGATGACGGTTATAGCCATCTGACAGCTATATCTGAAAGGCATTTGCTGTCGACTTCTTCAAGTAGTTTTAAAGCTGCTCTTTCTTTTTTTGTTCATCCATGATTCTGTATTCAAAATACCTAAATTGCATATCTATTTTCTATTTCTATACATCTTAATTTTTAAATTTATTTTTAACTGAAAAGTTCTCCAAAACACACTTTTTCCAACTTGCATTTCCAACATGCTTAGTTCAAATGAAGAATATGACGACTAATGCAGTCACTCCGACTTAAAATAGAGGATTTCCCATTTTAAAGGAAAAGCTAATGTCGTTTTCGATTTGGCTTTCCATATTTTGAACTGAGATTTCAGATTTCTGGTGCCAAATCGAACATAAAATCCTACTTTTATTGGTTCTTGGTGTACTCAGTTGGCCGCAAAAAATATTTTTTTTCACTTGCACTGGAAATCCATTTCAATTGAGGCCCGATCGCCATTATACTATTATTAATGCTAGGAGTGAAAAAAAAATATACATTTTATAGATTGTAATATATTTTTTACAGTTTATTTAAAAATTAGTAGAATCAGTCGGCAAAAAGTTTGCAACCCTACACAACGCGACTGTTTTATTTGGTTTTTCGTTTACCGAATTGTAGTGGCTTTATTTCGTCTATGGTAAATAAAAATCAAAAAAAGCTAGTCGAATGCATTCAAATCCATCAGAAAAAAAAACATTTCACTGAAATGTATTTGTAGCTTTAGCAATCACCCATTTAAATGCCGATACCAAAAACAATATACATAATAAGAGAATTCACGATACTATTCGTAGAACTTTTGTTCAATCATGTCGTTAACAAATTGCAAAACATAATTTAGCGACGATGGTATGTAGATATTTCCTACCTACATCAATGCTACTTTTTCATTCGATTTTTGCTATTTTTGCTAAAAAAAAAAACTATAGCAGATGTTTCTGAGAGAGTCATGTATTTTATAGTAAAAGAAAAATAAGGAAAAACTAACCAAAGGAAACAAATGCTTAATTATTGTCCAATGCAACCTATGGACCACCCATGGACGTTGATTTTTTTCCGATTCATGGTCGATTCATTAATCATCTGCAACTCATAATGCAACTTAATAATCTCAACATATTTTTTTTCGCACCACCAGCAATGGTCTTCTTTGGTTTGCACATTTTACTGGATGAGGATAAAGGTAGGTATCGCGACGTTTAATGACTGCGTGCAAAATCGAAAGGATTTTGAAAAGGGAAATCGCTAATGGAGTTGTCACATGATTTTAACGTTTTACACCTGGGATATGGGTGGTGAGTTAAACTGCATAGGAGGTGCAGTTCGTTCAATTGGAATTTGTCAATTTGAAAAATGAAGGATCCAATGACGTTACCAAAAGGCAACATTCACTTGCGGATAAGGCAAGTGAATTTTGCACAGTAGTTGTTCAGTTGTTACTACGATGTTTGTTACAGAAACGTTGCGAACATTCGCTCGATCGCAGTAGTTGCTTTTCTGCGAACAACCACAACCAAGGATTCAGGACCGTTTGTTCATACCTCGAAAGAACCTTTTCTATTTTATGGCTCTTTTGGGCTCTTTTTTTACCAACATGAAGTGGACTTCTTTTTTGCATTTTACTTTCCAGTTGGAAACACACATAAAATGGCGCTTGAAAAGGAACAGAATACCCAAGAGGTAGAAAAGCCCCTATGAGCGATGATTTACAAAAATAAATCCAACATGATTTTCCTCTCGTTCTACAATTTTTCCTGCAAATTTTCACTGTCCCTACCTACTTATTTAAATTTCCAAAACAACAAAAAATATCCAGCGATTCTTTTTTTTAATTAGATTGATGTTCATATCGCTTTCTGTTTTGATCAACGTTGCCCCTTCCAACACATACCATATTTCATCGACTATTTTATGAGACACATACGTATCTACTCTCAAACATTTTTTGTAGGTTTAATTTTATTTTTATACTTTCCGACATCCCTCGTTGCAAAATGTAAAAAAAAACCGACACTAAAGAGCAGCCTAACTCCCTTGTTTCATACCCCAACCTCCTTTCTTCAAAAACATTCTAATATACGTATATTCTTTCCTTCGCACATTTTTAATCTACAAAAAAAAGGAGGGAGGAAAAAAAACCAAACTGAAAATACAGAAAAATCTATCCTATATGTACGTGTATGGTGCTAGGATTTTTTCTTTACAACTCTAAGAGTATTGGAAAATATCCTCACCCTGGTGCGACGAGAAAAGGAAAAAGGAACAAAGAACAAATTTAACACAAAAAAATGGCATTTTCTATTTTGGTTCGGAATTTTTTTATTTTTTAGTATTGATTTTTTTTGAAGGAAAATCTATGATTCATTTTTAATGGCAAGAGCTTAACAAAGTTTGTTTTACGAACGGATAAAACACAAGGGGAAATGTGCTACAAAATATAAAGGATGAAAGAAAACTCCACGTTAAAATTCAAACATTTTTCTGTATAGCAGATAATGTAGGGATGGGATGAGTAAGTATATATAAATGTCTTACCGACTTTTTTGGAAGAGGTAATATATTATTTTTATGGACAACCATGCAGACGCAAAAAAAAAATGCCTTGGAAAAATAAAAACTTTTGGGATAAGAGAGGATATACTTAATTTTCTTTCTCTTTTTGAATGCATGTAACAAAATTTTATACTGTAGGTGCTTTGAAGGAGCACAGTGAATTTGCTTATAAATTCGGTTTAATTCAACGAATGTTAGACTTGGTACAAAGTTTAGCCAAATTTCCAATAGAATATTGTTACCGCCATTTGTGGTTTGTCAAATTGTTGTAATAGAATTGGCGATTGATTAAAAATGTCACTGTTCAATTTTTGTTTAAAACTTCTATCGAAGAACGTTCAATGCTTCTATTTTCTGTCCAAGTATACTTGAGACGAAGCCTTGCATTGAAGTACTCGGATGTGTCTTTTATATTTGACATTTAAACAAATAGTGGAAATAAATGGTTTTTGTTTTGAGTTTGAAATGCCTGTCAGGCAGTTTGAACATCTTACTACAAAAAGTTCTTATACTTTTTCGTGATTTCTGCATTTTCTGAGCGAATTCGTCGATTCTCTTTCAAATTTGAGAAATTACTTGAAAAGTTACGACACAGATTTTATAGATACCTACTTGTCAAACGTCGAAATGACACCTGACAGTTAAGCTTAGCTTGGAGTTATGTTTCCGGAGTGAGGCAATATTTATATAAAGCTACCAAATTAGGACTACTATTAGCCAATTTATTATTCAAGTTAAATATTGCTATTTTCACTGCATAAAACAATTTTAAGGTGACAACAAAAACAAATCTAGTACAAAACTTAAACAAGTTGTTAAATTCCGAAAAGGGATATGCAAAAATTACAGAAAAACCGCTAATTTTCAACCGTGATTGTTAAGATGCAACCTTTTTTTTTTTTTTTTACTTCTTAGAAGGAGCATTTATTATTTGGAAATTATAATGATCAAGCTCTGTTGTCAGTTTAAATTCGTTTCCTTTCCTTTTATACAATTGTGAAGCTACAGCTTCAAGGATGAGTGTATATATTCTTTTGAATATAAGAATACATACATAGGTTTGCAAAGCCAATGTTTTTGTTTTCCTGTTTCACCCTTGCTTCGTCTTTCGAAATTTTAATTAAATCCCACAACTCAGGCGCAAAAAAGGGGGAAACTGAAAAATAAAACACAATGAAATGCAAAAATAATTTTAAAAAGACGAAAAAGCAATAACACAGGCAAATCGGAGAACAACAGAGGGTTCGCTTTGACCCTCGTGAAAAAGTATCAACAAAATAAGAATGTAAAATAAGAAACAAATAGGTATAGAAAGAAAATGGAAAGATAAGAACCAAAAAGCATATAAAATATGAGAAAAAAAAACTTTAATGACACAGATACGAGAAAATGAAAAAAAAAAAAAATAACGAATGGAAACACACAAACAACCTACATGATAGGCAGAGGGATCGGAAAACACAGCGGAAGGTTTCTACTTGCGATTTAAATTTCACTTTGTTTTCTTTTGTTAACCTTTGTTAGTCTTTTTAATGATTTTTGTAACTTTTGTAAATAGAGCTCAAGGAGAAACAACTTTTTTGATGAATTGAAAAAATATAAAACAAAACTACGAACGAGAATGAACAATTTTTAAATCAAAACGATGTGTGTGGGATGGTAAGCATACACATAAATTTGATGTTATAACCATAGACAAACCATACTGAGACCCCCAACTCGCAATCCTCTTGCCGCTGGCCCCCTCTGTTTTTTTTTCAAATTCGCCATTTTGTTTTCCTATCGGTGTTATGTCAAAAAAGAATCCGTGTGACATGCAAAAACATACAAAAAATGCAAAAATAAATGCTGCCAACCTCGGCAACCGTGGGGAAATGTGAAAGAGTTCGGGAATACCACATTTTTTCATTACTGAACGCCATTGGTTAGTTATTATAAATTGTTAAAAGGCGAATAATTTGATTTGTTTGGTTAGTAAAACTATCTAAAGTTGATGTTCTATATACTAGAAACATATTAGGACAAACATGGTTGTGTATTTTCCGCTTTTGGATATCATTAACTTCGATTTCGTGTGTAAATTTTTCTTAAATAATGAAGAAAATTTGCTCAAAATGTTTTCATTTTCCCTCAACCAATCTACATTGTTAATTTTTCATGAACATTTTAAGCAAATGTGCACTTATTCCTAAAAAAAAATATTATCCACACGTAACGAACAATTTCAAATTAAACGGATAAAATTCTATGAACTCTGCCAGCAACTTTGCCCACAGCGGAAGTGTCTCATATCTGCTGGGAGTGTGTTGGTGAGCCGGAATTTTTGAAGTTTCGTGACATTTGTCAATACGATTTTCTATGTAACAATACTAGCGCACCAGATGTGTACACTCCATAAAAAATATAGCTTGTAGGCTAAGTAACGGGAAATCGGCCGGAGTTGGTGGTCTCAGTATTGTCTCTGTTGGTGGTCTTAGTATTGTCTCTGGTTATAACTGTTAGTTTTGTACATACTTGGCAAGTACTATCAAACTCAGAAAATTTAAATATTAGATCATTTACTAATAAATTTAAGGCACGTACTGATTATGGTTGGTAAAACTTACATTAGACCCGTTCTCGATTAATGATATAAATAATTTACATGTGAATGAAAAGTTTATCTGTCATAAGATCAAATTAAAAGCGCTGTCATAATAAAAACCTGTTTTATTAGACATTTGCCCTGCTGATCGCTTTAACCATTTGTAATAATTTTCTCAAAATCAAATTGTAGAACAACTAGACCTTGTAGGTTGACGTACTTTTTTTTGTAATTTCCTTCCAGTTTCGGACTTGGGTTAGTTTATCTCCGAGAAGTAAATCGATTAAAATTTATGTTACACAAAAATGTAATAAAATTTTCATGTTTTAAGAAGGGTGTCAGTTTATTTGTTGTATTTGACATTCACCAAACGACAGTTACCTAGGTATTTACCAACAGAAATGTCTTGGGTGGAAACTCGAAAGATTTTTCATGCATGGGAATGTTTGTGATGAAGAACAATTAGGAAGCTAAAATTTGTGTGAAAATTTTGATCTCGTACTTTACCTCACAGCGCGAAGACGATTTTCGAAAAATGCTAAACAAATTTATATTACACATTCATATGCACGCACCGCTCACGTCTGTCCAACGTTCGACAAAATTAATAACTATCCACAGAAACCGTCTCATGACAGCTGTTGCACGGTTACACCTAAAAGGTCCGGTCCCATCAATTCGCCGCATAAATAAAACTGACACAAACGAATGGATATGGAAAGCTAGACTTGCTGTCATATAGGGACTTGTGGCACTCGGAATTTTTTACACCAGTTGCGATTCGGTTAAACTAATCTGTCAAAATCAAATGGATAACCCATTTACATACTATATAATATCATTCATTTGAAACGTAACACGTGCTAAGCCTATGGCCTAACCTTATTGCGACATCGAGAACTGTCAGAAATGATTGGCTTAATTGGCTTAACAATAACTCAGTAGGCCCACTGAAAAACACTAAGTTAAGTAAAAATAACATAACACCTACAAAACATATCTCCAATGTGCACTGGACACATTAAATAACATAAACACTGACCACCGAATCAATTCTAAACAAATTATCTCATTTTAGTGATGAGATGTCAAAAACAAAAGAATTATTAAATGTAGAACTACGTAGGTAGTATTTTTCCAAAATACAGTTTTTTTCTTCTATGTTTGTTGTTTACAAACAAAAAAGAAAAGAAACACAAAAAAAATGCGCGAAAAACATAATTTGACCTTCTTGCGGCTTATTTTGTTTGCGGTTTCTCAAAATTAAAATGACAACACGCACACAAAAAATGGAATTCAAAATGATGTGTAAGAAAAAAGTTTATTTTCTTTCTTTCTGCTTTTGCATTTTGTTGTTTACTTTATAATATTGCCATGCCGGATGTGATATCGAGAAGAAGTTTACCTAAAAAAAAATTAAAGGGAATAACAAAATATTTTTTCAAGTCTTTATTTAGAGTGACGCAAAAGTGAGCTAATTTTGTTTATAATAAAGATGTCCGTAAATAGCCTTTTGGAAATGTGCTCAATTTGTAAAACGCGCTAAATTTGTATAATGAAATGCTTACCCCAGTAAATTATGAAAATAATTGTTTGGTAGGTATAGTTGGATAAATTGGGTTTTGTTTTGCAAGCTTTGTCATGATCAAGTCGTCTTAGTTATTATTTTGGTCCTAAAAATGTTGTGGTCTTCATGGTCTTGCAAATTCAGGCTCCAAATTCTATTAACTGAAGAGAAGTATTTGTTGGTACCCAGTTCCACCCGGGACTGTAGCGCCAAGCAAGTATTCCCCATTAATTGTCAATCTAAGTACTTGTGCATTCAAATGCGAAGATATAATGATATTTTCGAAAATGTAAACTATGTAGTTAAAAATTTACTCTTGCAGTTGCAATGTAATTTAAACTAGCATATCTGGTTGTAATCAACTGCATGGGCCCCTAGATATGGTCGCTCGGTATGGTCTATATTAGGTTTTGCTAAGCTCTAAAGATCTATTCAAAAATAATCTCAAGACCTAATTGGTGCATACGCATACTTTAAAATGACTTTGAACAATATCCAAGTTCACTTGCGATTTGGACAAAGGCATTGACTTAATACAGCAACGCATTTCACGCAAATGAACTTTAATTAAAATGTTTTCATATTTAAAAGTATACCCAACATTCATCTAAATAATGTTTATTGTCCTGTATAGACATTCTGCATTCTCCACTATCTTGCCGGTACATGCATCAGGTTTGGCATCATCATCTCCAAAGAGTGGATGGCTAGCTTGGGTTACAGCAACTTACAACAGGTTATATGCTTCATGAAATTTGTATTTGTTTATTTTTGCTATTGGTATAGAGGAGAGGAAGATACTTTCGCAAAAGGAACAGAATATGTGAGAATCAAAAAAAAAATCAACATTTTGTTGGGATACGCTATTCGTACCTAACGCAAAAATGTTTATTATAGCATCGTAGAAGGAATCTTTCAAAAAAAAAAAAGAGAGATAAAGAAGAACTGAATGCTGCTGTGTTGGCTATTTCTTTATAAGTTGTTTTTGTTTTTTGCAAAATAGCTTTTCCACTTTTTTGTATCTTTGTAGAATTTTCTTTTAGCTGGCTTTAGATTCAGTTTGTTTCATTTTCGCATCCACATCCCCTGCAGTGTACCATGACGGATTTTTTTTTTCCCATTAGCGAAGTTGTTTTTTGAAAACGTTTTCGTGTCATTACCTTTTCCTTTTGTACTGGTTTTGGAAGACGTTTTTTGGTTACAACTTTGAGTGGATGCAATTTGAGTGTGGAATTTGAGATCGTGTCCATAAGAAAAATATAATGTTAAGGCGAGATTGTATTTGTAATACTTTGTTTATTTAAACTTTAGTCCGATCGCGGTCTACGCTTTCGTTTGGTTACGTTAAGAGCATGTACTTAGCTGGGAAATTATACGTGCTGCTATCGACTCATCAGGCAGGCGTGCCCTGTCGTCATTTATTTTTGGTCACTAAATCCCGGACAAAAAGCTTCTTCACTCCTTAGATTCAAACGATTCTTTTGCAATCTCTATACCGTTTTGCAGTTTCATCAGCTCTTTCTGTACTTCTTTAAAAATCACTCTCTGATATACTCCGGGAGGTAACGATTGGATTCATTTACAAACATTTTTCAAGCCACTTGAGATGAGAGTGTAGGTGCTGGCACGGTTCACACTATACCGTGCCAGCACCTACACTCTCATCTCATGTGGCTGTCTATAACTGAACACTTTTCTTATTTTTTATTCTAAACCAAGGTATAATCAACAAGTTGCATTCTTTTTATGAAAATATCTTCTGTCGATGTGTGATTGAAAGGTTGATAGTTAAACTGATCATCGCGTCAAATAAAACCTAAGACAATAAACGCACGTTCTGTCACAAAAGGCCGGGAGAAGTTAAACAAGTTAAATAAAATACCGCCCTACAAAACTTATATCCACTACTTAGATAACCCTTCACAAAAGGTTTTTCTTACTTACTTGCGAGACTTTATTTTTAACTCTTTACAGCAGACGTCTGACGGAAATTCCTGTTACATTGTTGTTTGTCAAAGCTGTATAGAGTTATTTGAATTTTGTACAAGTCCACTGTTGATATGAAACGGTATATATGTATTTGATTTGTCTTAAATATATAAACTTCGCTTTTGTACAAAATGACCAGTTAACCCTTTATAAAGAACTTTCTACAACAAAAACATATTTACTTGCTCAACAACATAATCTCATTGTGTGTTTCAATTTCAAACCCTACATTTAACAAAAAATACCCATAAAATTAATACATTTTATTTTTAGGTAATTCCTGGAAAAGAGTGACGGCAAAAGTTAAGTTCAACAGCTCTCAAATTAAACTGCCAACAATAAATTTCAAATTTGGTCCACCTGTCCTCATTCCGTTTGTATTAACAAAGACTGCTGCAACGTTTTTCAAGTCTCAGCACCAACTTGTTTTAATACTTTGACTTCAATTTCACAACCGCTATAGCTATACCTATTTTCCATAAAAATTGTGCAATTGTGAGCAATCGAAATTTTTTTTTTTTGACATTCAAAATAGGTTTAGTAAGGCGAAACCCATGTGATGCGTTTTATCCGTAGCTAATTTCTTTTCACAAAATCTTGTTTTCAAAAATAATTAACAGCTAAGTAATTTGTTGCTGTGCTTCATTTTCCATTAGTAATTATTATTATAATTATTACATATATTTTGCCACCCAAGTGTGTATCTACATTTATATGGATGTGTGCCTATTTTATCTTTACAAATATTATTAATGTTCTTTCCCTCTAATGCATCTTTTACTATCATCCAAGTCCAACATATAGGTATATTTTTTATTACTACCTATTATGTATCTACCTACTCTGAATAATTCTGTTTTTTTTTTATTTTATTTTTATTTTAGCATCATGTTCATTACTTTTCGAAACTCACGTTGCACTCAAATTTAGAGGTGGATACAAAAAAAACTCCTTATCGATCGTTAATTTCTCCATAACTTTCCTGTCTCTTATTTTCTATAACAACAAAAAAAAACTAATAAAATACACAAAAAAATTCTCGTCACAAAATAAATTTCCAGACTATTCAGAAAAACGAAGAAAAACAAACCGAAAACACCACACCACATCGCATGGAAGAAAAAAACCCTCGCTCATTTTTCTTAGTCAGAAAACGAAGCCATTAACCAACCCCCTCCACTGACACATTCGGGTGGCTCTACTGTATAGTATAAACGACTGAAATGGAGAAAAAAAATAATAAAAAAAAACCTTGCTTGCATACACCCGTGTTCAGTGGATTGTGGATGAGGGGGGGCTTTTTTTATTTTGAATTCAAAAAAAAAAGTTTTCCATCAAAAGACAACAACAAAGAAAAGCAATTCAAAATGCTGCGGAAAAATACATACATCAAAAATAATAAGGAAACAAAAAAGAACACTATTCCGAGTAACAGTGAGTCAAAATAAAATTGCAGGAAATATACACTGTGTGGATTAGATAGAAAGTGATTGTGATATTTGAATGTTTGCAAAAAAAAAGAAAGCATTTTAGACATAGTTTGAGATAGGGATCTTCGATGAATTTTTAATGTACATATACAATGTAAATATTACCAAAAAAAAAAACACAATTTAGATAGGTATATACCCATCAGTTGGTCAGCAATATCACCAAATTTAAAGTTCAACAACAAATTTGCAAAATATCATTCTTCACATAGAGCTGCTACTAAAAAGATTTCGTTCGCTGCCGATTTCATTTAAGAATGCCAGGCTATACTTTATTCGTGCGCAATGGCTGAGTGCCGCTAGAAAAATAAGGTGCACAATGCGAACGTCTACAGAAGCTTATGCGAAGGTGCATGCAGGAATATTTTGGAATATATATCTGCTCTATCTCGGGCTACAAACAAAAGAAACTCTGGAAAAGTAAGGTTCACTTAATAAATATAACCTTTACTTGTCATTTTTGGTGAATTGTTCGGTCTCAAAAATTGCGTTTCAAAGTATTTATAATTAAGTTAATGGGAAATCTAATGCAATAGGTACCCCCAGAATACTACACGGACCGGTATTATTTGAAAGCCTCTTCTTCTTGACTGAGGGCAGTGCTGCGTGATTGATTACTATTATTGATATTCTCGTTCAGGAGAAAACAATATCCTTAGTCCGCCATGGATGGATGGATGGATGGATGGATGGATGGATGGATGGATGGATGAGGCCCAGTTCTGCCAAAAAAAAAAATAAACTGACTAAGCAATGTGACCAAAGCTATACGAGAAAAGGTCCTACGTCAAAAAAGCCAAAGAGGTGCATCCCACTTTTAAATGATTGGTCACTCAGGCTTTTTTAAATACAATATTAGTAGTTTAGTGGGTAATTGGATGTTTTAAAAACCTTTCATATTATTTTGACATATTTGGGATCAGCACGTTAAGTCCTTGGAAACTAACACTCCATTTAACCTGGCAGGACTTCATCCTTCTTTAGCCCGTTCCACCATTCATACAAATTTCTATTTATTTATTTTTTTATACAACACTTTATAAGCTGAATCGAAATTTACAAAGACTCAACGAAATTAAAAAAGTTCCGACATTATTTATTTTCTCAAGTTCATGACTCAGTCACTGTACATGTCGAGCAAAAGTTTTTATTCTCTAACCAAACCAAGGAAATGACGAACATTTAAACCGTACACAAATAGTCAAGTCGAAGTTAAGAAAACAAAGCAAACAGAAACTTATCGATTTTATTTTTGAAAAAAATAGAGGGCACTTATTTTTCTAGATTAGCGGGAAAAAAAGTAAAAGACTACCTATACATGCATGGGTTTACAATCTAAACACATTCGATAAAATACTGCCAATCTGAAAATTAATGTAGAAGTAAAACATCACTTGTTCGTTGCATTAAGGCGGGAATTTAATTTATGTTTTCGCTTTTTCCCAGCGGCATTTGCATGCGATTCGCCAATTAACTCGTGTTCATAGCGGTTTTAGCTATACCTACCAACCACTTAACGAAAAAAAAACTTCAACTAAAATTGATATTCAAAAAAAAACCCGATGATATCGTTTGAAAATAATTATTATCTCTTTCTATTCTACCCTCATTTTCTCCACAAAAACAAAAAAAAACGCTGTTTTTCCACCCAATTATTTATTTATAGTTTTTTATTCTCGTTTTGACGCAATTGTGTTTTTGTATTTTTCCATCTGTGCATTGCCATACGCAAGTACAATTTTATTTCAAGGAATAATTTGTAAAAAGTGGAAATTTGTTCCTGTTTTATTACAGTACATGTAGGATGTAGGTAAGGCGTTATGCATTATGGCCGGCATTGCCAGATGTTTTATGTGACGAATTTAGGTGAAATAAATATTTTCTTTCGTACGTTCTACACGAATCCTATAAGCGATTGATATTCCTTTAAAATAAACTAAAAATCATTTTTCCTGAGCATTTTTCGAGCTTTTATTGGATAGGGACATGCAGTGTAATTGACAGATAAAATAAAAATTACTAATTGACCAAGTAGCAAAGCACATATACCTAATCGGACAATAAACAAGAATGTCAGCCCCAGTACGTACAGTTCACTTTTCATAAACCACTAGATATAATTGTCTTGTGCCATCGGCCTTATTGCGGTCCATTTGTTTTGTGCGAATTAATTGTATTCTAGTTTATTTTGGTTGTGCGTTCATTCATACAATACTTTACTTTTGTTCAGTTTCCTGTCGATTTGCGTTGAATTTTGACGCAAGCAGTGTTACCACAATAAACTTTGAAAAAATACAAAAAAAAAATAATGAGTGTTCTTGCCAACTTATAACAGTAGATTTGATACTTTTACTCAATTTGACACAAAGGGAATGAAAATGTTTGCATTCATTTATTTGCTGACTGCCAAAATATTTGAATGTCTGTTTTTTTTATAAAATGCTGATTTTTTCTCTGCACGAATAGATAAATGCAATAGATTTTTTTAGTGCTCTTTTTGACATAACCCTTGAATAACTAATACGGAGAAAAAAATTAGGTTATAAATAAGAACTAGAACGATACTGTTCCTATAGACTAAATAAATAGTTTTGAACTGCATAACTATACAGCCGTTAGGAGCCATTTAAGCGAACTTTTAGAAGAGTTTTACTTAAAACAGTATGGGAACAGCAAACAGGGCTATATTTAAATTTAAAGTGTACCTACACGTACGAAACTATTCTGAGAATTTCGACTGACTTGTGAACTTGGGCTATTATGATTCCGTCCCGTTTCTATTTTTCTGAATTAAAATCAACAAACAAATCAAATCTAGTATAAAATCCATTCTCGGCAATGCCTGGTAACACTGTTTATTGTTATTCGATTTTGTTTTTGGTATCCATTTCGCATCACTCTGACGAAATGAATGAGTAGAATGTAGATGTAGTACAGAATATACAAAAAGAAAATTTATATAATCTCCCCCTTTGTACCATAAATGTTACTATACAATTCAACCTCAACAATCACACCACAGCGCTATTCCCCTCACAAGAATTCAATTCCAATCCAGAAAGAAAAAAAACATCAAATCGAAATTACACGCAAGGTGGTTGTTTTTGTTTACCTATTCCACTTTCCTGTTTAAATCCTTTTTTTTTCCTATTTCGTTTTAATACGCTTCTTTTTCATTTTTCAATGTCGAATTATTTTTTTACTATCATAATTTATTTGTTATTGCTGTTTTAGTTCCCCGGTTTGTGATTAATGCCGATGAACTCTTTTCCAACTTTTGCATAAACAACAATCACATTTAAACAAAAAATTAATTTACTTACCGCTATACTTGGTTTCTTTATTCTTAATAATTATTTATTGTTTTGAGAAATTGCACACACACTCCAAATGTCACTAAACAATTCAAATTGGAAAACACACATATAATTACTGACAACTTTTTCTTTTCTCGATAACAATATAAGAAAAAAAGACTGCGGATATTAAAATAAAAAACACGACTCCGTGACAAGTCCTACCGCAGCAAAAGTAAATTCAACACTGACTAAAAGTTTAAGTTGCTTGGTTTGGGCTTCAGTGTTGGTGTTGTTGTTGGTTGGCATTGGTGGGTGGGGTGCTCGAAATTCGTTTCGGATTCGTTTTCCCATAGGTTTGTTTGGATTTGTACCTAGTGAAAATAAAATGGAATAGAAACGCTGACCGAAGACCGAACAGGAACACCGAAACCAAAAACGTACTAATTGGATAGTGGGAACACTTTTTCGCATAATATGTAGGTATTGCGATTTGGGTCATTTTTGATTTCCATTTTTGAGCAATTATTTTTTTGTTCTTTCTTATGGCGTTTTCCATTGGTTTCACTCGGGGATCCACTCATTCTGAAATCCAATGGAACAACAAAACTGCTTCTGAAAGAATCCACAAAAGTATTGGTGAAATGCCAAAAAATAATCTACGGCTGCTGTCAGCTGACTTGTATAAAATACATAAATTACACTTGTGTGAGTGCTTCTTGAGTGGATTCTGACTTCAAATCGAGAAGCGAAATTCTCTCCTCAGAATCACCAGAAGAGTATTTTTTGTGCCAATGGAACGGTTTCAGGAGTGATTTTTTCGATTCCGGACTCTTCCGGACGCTTCTTTTTGCCCAATGGAAAACGACATTAGAGTGACAGATACTGGAAGCAAAAGACAGTTAAATACTTCTCTTAAAGACATTGCGAAGCGTTAGGATTTGTAAAGTTTTTTTGTTTTTTCCTCTGTTTAAACGTCGAAAAAAAAAATATTGATAACTAAAACTATGAGATTAGACAAACAGCGCAAACAACATTAAATATTGATTAATAAATTTGGAAATGTACAATTCTTGATACTAATTGGCGAGTACTGGTGGCACTTATTCTATTATATTATTGATTTTAAGTTCTCTTCAAAATGAAAGCGAAGAGAGTATGATTGACACGCATTGAACGGAACAGATTTTGATTGAAGACAACGATCCCACTTCCCCCTCAGTTCGATACTATTATTTAGGCATATTTTTATTTTTTCAATAAAAAATTGGGACGGTCAATAACCTTGTTATCCTAGATCAAGCCTATGAATGGTTTAATTTAGTTTGTGCGTTCAAGGTACATCTAGTTCAGACCTATCTAGTCGACTTAAGATTACTAGGTTTTAGTTCCTACCACGTAAACAAGATGGCCGACAAAATACGTGTCACGCTTATTCGCGTGTTTTCCCTTGAAGTCAGATGGCTATTAAGTATACGTGTAATGTGTAAGTTTAAAGCATAGCAAAGTCTTCTTAGGGAATTTCGTTTTCCTACTAAACATGGCTTCCTTCATGTTTTTATTTCGTAAAATTGATTGCAGAATTTTTTGAACATGATTACACCTCTAATTTGACAAGTTTTAAATCAGTAAATGAAATGTTTTCAGTTGATTGCAAAAAGTTTCGTCGCCAGAACTTGTTTATTTCCATCTTACATATCTATAATTTTGAATGGAACGTCCATGACATTTTTCATAACCTTTGACTGCAGACAAACTGATCTCTCCCCCAAATGCAACTCGGAAAAAATACGAGTGCGTGTTGTAAGTCGACCATAATAAGAAAGTAGGTACTATCTGTCTGTCACGTCGACAGGATTTTGTTCTACATAGGACTATTAAAAGTTTGCAGCTTGTTGTGGTGTCTGAAGAAATGTTCCAATTAATCCTTTTGTAGTAATAGCATTTTTCCGACCAAATCAATTTAATTTAAAACTACTACTACAGAGTTTTATAGCTGACAACATTTTAAATACAATACCATTGGCCATGTACTACTATTTGGATGCAAAAGTGGAGCGTGAGCACTGACATGTGACAGCTCAGACAGTGGGTTATTTAAAAAAAAAAAAAAAACAAATACATAAATTTCCCTGCTTAAGGATTATGTTTCACTGAACAAATAAAACGTGCTCAATTCAACAGCATACACTAATGTTGTTTTCGATTTGGCTTTTCAGATTTTGTACTGAGCTTTAAGATTTCTGCTGCCAAATCGAACATAAAATCCGAATTTTATTGGTTCTTGTGTGTATTCAGTTGGACGCAAAAAAAAGTTTTTTTCAATTGCACAAACCCATTTAAATTGATTTTTGCACATTTATAATCACGCATTTCGAAATAATTTAATATAAAGATTCATTTTCAATTCAGTTAAAAAAGCAATCCTTCCAACGATAAACAATTCGTTGCCAGCTGTGTGGCATACACATTGGTATTAGTGAAAGTATGTGTGAAATCTGAGAAAATATCGAGATTTCTCTAAAGAGAGTCAGATCAAAAAAAAGATTGATTTTTTTGGCAAATCGAACATGAAAAGCAATCTCAATCAAAAAAAAAATTGATCTTTTTGCCAACTCGAAAACGATATAAGTTTACGTTGTACACAATACAATGCGACAATATTTAAATTTGGCGATTTGTTCTTTTCACGTGTACAGTCATAAGTGCTATGTCTCTTTGTTATTTTAATTTATTTCAACTTCGATGAGAAGATAAGTGACAAATAAAGTGATTGTCACTTGAAGACAAAAATTGCTAATTTTTAGTGACATAGAAAAAGGCGCACAGAACAAGAAAGACATTTTTGCAGAATGTGTACTTCCCTACTTCCCATATCTCACAATACTTTACCAACCATTTAGAAAATAATAAGTTCTCTTTTGGAAAAAAATTCAAGAGTTTAGAAAGAGAAATGTGACATCATTTTTTGTGGAATTTTAAGTTTTTGTAATAAGAATTTGTTTTTCGAATTTGAATTCTGTATGAACAACGCTGACTAGAAATTAAAGTCCGATATTGGTTCTGCTGAACAAAACCCATGCTTTTAAGCTTATTTGAAAATTTCACTTCCCATGGAATTCCATTGCAAAAAAGAATACAGCCCTGTGCGCTGACGGAATCGGCAAATTTATTCGTTGACAAAAAGGGAAATTTTACCGCGAGGTATTTATCCACCATTTTCCTAAAAATCGGCTGTCAGTTTGGTGTTGCACGTCAATTGCCAATCACGTCGTTTCTTTTCCTTTTTTTGCTTTTGCTGCCCCATTCGCCTGTTGTCTGTCGCACACACATACACCAGAGAAAAAAAGAAGGAAAAAAAAACGAGGAGAAAAGAAAGCAGAAAAGGTCAGAAAGAAAAAACCTAATCCATTCCATAATTTTACAAATTCAATTGAAAACGATTTTTTCATTTCGTACTCGCAGCAATACGAAACAGGAATTTTTCAACTATCATCCGTGAAAAAAAGAAGAAAATTCCCCCGAAACAAAGGATCAAAGTTAGAGGCGATAAGTACTAGTGAAAGAAAGAGACGAAAAACATGTATTCGAATGGCTTCACCCATCATCCCCACCAGCCCCCATTCTATGGAGCACCTAGGGCCGATCGACCATACGGTGGTGGCCGAAATGGTGCAGGAGGTGGCGCTGGAGGTGGTCCCGCTGGCCTAAATGGTGATGCGTCCGGAGCAGCACACTACAGTAATGCAGGCATTGGTTACCCAGGCAGTTACGGTGGCTTTCAGAACACTGCTGCACGAGGTAATTACACGGCAAATTCGCCCGCAAATGGTAGCAACTACTATGGCGGAGGTGCGACTTTTCAAAGAAAACCCAACTTCGTTCCACGCCCGAAGACTTTTAGCAACAACAACTATCAGCAGCAGCAATCGATGTCACATCACATGAATTCCATACCGATGGGCATGCTCTCGAAAGAAGAAAAAGCTGAGATGCAGCGTGAGAAAGCTAAAAATCCTGGCAGAAATTTAGTGAAACCCCAATGGGACAATTTGCAGCCATTTCAAAAGAACTTTTACGTTCCACATCAGAATTCTATTGCTCTAAGTGAGCAGGGAGTGGCTGATCTACGCAAAGAAATGCAAATCACAGTCGCTGGCAATGCGGTGCCCCATCCGATAACCAATTTCGAAGAATCGTCTCTGCCCGAGTATGCGATTCAAGAGATGAAACGTCAGGGTTTCACCAAACCCACCGCCATACAGTCGCAGGGATGGCCAATAGCACTCTCTGGCAGAGACTTGGTGGGCATTGCCCAGACTGGTTCTGGCAAGACATTGGCCTATATGCTGCCCGCGATGGTGCATATTGTTAATCAGCCGCAACTCCAGCGAGGTGATGGACCCATTGCGCTAGTGTTGGCACCCACACGCGAGTTAGCCCAACAGATTCAGACAGTCGTGCGCGATTTTGGCCTGCAGTCGTCTCCCCAAGAAATTCGACACACTTGCATATTTGGAGGCAGCTCAAAGGTACCGCAGGCACGTGATTTAGAACGTGGCGTCGAAGTTGTAATCGCCACTCCCGGTCGATTGATTGACTTCCTCGAGAATCGCATTACGAATCTTTCGCGCTGCACGTATCTGGTGTTGGATGAAGCCGATCGTATGCTGGACATGGGCTTCGAGCCGCAGATCCGTAAGATTATCGAACAAATTCGTCCCGACCGTCAGGTGGTCATGTGGTCTGCCACTTGGCCCAAAGAAGTGCAAGCTCTTGCCGAAGATTTTCTCACCGATTACATCCAAATTAATATCGGTTCGTTGAATCTTGCCGCGAATCACAACATTCGACAGATCATTGACATTTGCCAAGAGGAGGAAAAGCCACAGAAAATCGTCAATCTGTTGAACGATATTGGACAGGCCGTTGCCACAAGTAAAATAATCATTTTCGTCGAAACTAAGATCAAAGTTGAGGAGATTTTGCAAATTATTCGCAATGAGGGCTACACGGCCACTTCGATTCATGGCGACAAGTCTCAGGCGGAGCGGGACTCTGTATTGAAGGACTTCCGTAACGGCAAGTCAAACATTTTGATTGCCACAGATGTGGCTTCGCGAGGACTTGATGTCGAAGATCTCCAGTTTGTTATCAACTATGACTATCCGAACTCGTCAGAGAACTACGTTCACCGCATCGGACGTACAGGTAAGATTGTTTTTGTTTGTCTTTTAATGTCATCCATATCAATAGATGGGACTTGTATTTATTTATTTATTTATATATTTCAAAATAAGTTTTCGTTTTGCAGTAAAGCGCTACAAACATGTTCTTGAGTAGTCTCAATCATTTTGTTTTTATTTTGAGACTTGGCAAGCGAGATATATATATATTTAAAAGCATTTGCAAGTCGTGCATATTTAGAATGGAAATTTCATAAATATTCATTTCACGCTTTGACTGAGAAAAGGAAATTACGTCTTTATGCCGGCTGTAGACTTTCGTAAATTGCATTAGCTCGCCCTTATCAGCTCTTCTAATTTTTCGCGTTTATTCAGGTTGTGGTGACTAATTTGCGTCTGTCTCGCTAAAAGTTGTATATAATTTGTTATTAATTATTACAAAGTGTGTTCAATAAAGAAATGCAAGTAGGAAAAGTTCATAAAAAGGATCCTGACTTACAGCAGAGGGTGACATTGAAACGTAGTACTGCTTTTGCTGTGTAAAAGCAGAAGATCTCAATTAGGATAGTTAACAAATTTGTGGTTTACAAAAACGTTGCATCCACTGGAAAACGAAAAACAAACGTACGTTAAGATGACCCAAACGGAATTTATGTTCTGTTCAAATAAGAATTAAACGTTATACCATTTTCGAGTGTTACCTCATCTCATGTCACAGAGTCTCAACAAATAGTTTTATTTCAAATCTCAGATTTTTCGTAGCACAAGGAAAAAGGAGACATCCGCTTTCTAATTGTATTTGTAGGCTGTAACTCTAAATAAAACAACGAAATGATTTTCTTCCCCAATGGAAAACTACATACGAGTACTTTGGTGGCACTTCAATTGGGGTTCGACGCTATACATTTCCTAGCAATATTAGCCTGCTAACTCACACTTTTATCAGTAGACCGATGTCGCTATAGAGCTCGTACTTTTCAAATCCGTTTGTTCCTTCCCAAATCGGCGATTGAAACCGAAGAACTTCTCGCGTTCAAATCGACCAAAGATCCGTTCATATAGTTCGTTGGTTTCAGGCCTTACCACAGGTAGACAGAACTCAATAATTCAAATGTGACCGCCTCCAAAGTTACCGCAGCTTAGTCTCCTCTTCAATGGAAACTATGCTGGGATTCCACTCATTAGGCATTAGGCTTTAGTGAGTGTGACCTCAACTAACCCCCCTGGTCTAAAGAAGTCGCAGCCTTCTTGGACTTGCGAATTCTCCCTGTAGTTCTTCACAAAAAAAAAATCTGATCACAACGATCCGCAGTCATACCAGTCCTACTGTCCGCACTCTACGTTTACGGTCACATAGATGGAATTATGAGAAATATTTCACCAAGATCTAAGCAATGTTACCGCAACCCACAGAATAAGTGGAGACTTTGTGAGTCAAGATCTTTAAAATGACTGCAACCAGGGAGCTGTTGAGGCTCTTTATAAACCTCAGTACCCTTCTTGGTTCCATGTTTCCTATATCGGCAGGACTTAAAAACGCCCCTAGCATATGGATCGTTCTGCCCCTTGCCACAGCAGGGCATTCGCAGAGTATGTGTTCCGTTGTCTCTTCCTCCTCTCAATTAGCCGACAGGAGTCATCGTCGGATAGTCCCATTTTTTTGAGATGGTATCTTAGTGGCTAGTGACTAGTAAAATAACCCGTTAGTATCCTTAGATCTTCTTTGCTTAGCTCGAGTAACTTTTTTGCTTTACTACGAGCTGGTCTTAGAATCTTTTTGCCTGCATGTGTCCTTTGGATTCCGTCCAGTATTCGGCAAGGTGATCATCTTCCCATTTCCTGAATTTTAAGTGTACGTAAATCAAAGGTAACCCAACGTAGGGCTCAGGACCAGTGAGCAGGCGTGATGCGCCTCTTCTCGCCAGACAATCCGCTCGTTCATTGCCATCAAATCCCTCATTACCTGGTATCCAAGCAACGGTGACTGTATTGTCCTCGGCCAGATCTTCGAGGAGAATGAGACATTCCCAAACCAGCTTTGACCTGTTCGAGTACGATCTTAGGGCCTTAAGAGCTGCTTGGTTGTGTAGTTGATTTTATAGAAACCATTTCCAGGAGTTCCAAACCTGATATTGTGCTTGAAAAAAGGGACAAACATTTAAAAAAACAAAAATTTTAAAAATTTGGATCCAACTTCATACAACTCTTCGTTTTATGAAAATCAGGGGCTATATTATTTATGAGCTAACCTAAAACCCATTTAAATGGCTCTGCACAGTAACCAATTCAACCGAGCTAACGAAGTTTTGATAGAGCTGGGTAGAACTTCGACTTTCCGACATAAACCAGAAACGATGACAACAATCGTCTCCGATGTTTCCGGATCTGTTATAAAAATGAGGTCCAAGTTCCCCTACCATTCTCTCTACTCCGCGAACTTGATTTCTTTAAGAGATCAGATCTGCATTATCTTAAATTCTTAAAATTTGTGATTATCATCAAGAAAAACTACGTAGAGCGCTGATATTGGCTAACCGCCGTCTATGTTATTGTGGACTCTTAATTACGATTGTACCAATAAAAATTGTTAAGTATGCATGACTGGGACTGCCACATCCTTTTAGAACCAAGTTGCCAACAAAAAGCTACAATTATACTTGATTTTAACATGCTGACTGAGTTTACTAATTGTTATGCGAGTGTTACTAAAAGGTTCGTCTTAAACTTTCAGATCATCATGTCATTGATGAATTAGTGCACCTGCTTTCATATAACAGTCGCACAACAATCACAGTTTTATCACTTGCAGTTCCAAAGTATCTATTTATTCTTCTGCCGTTAATCTCATCACCTTTTGTCTGTTCTAATAGCTTGTTATGGTTTCAAATGAACAGTTGTCTTATCACATCGTTCACAAAAATATCTAAGACCAAGAAATGAGTATGCTCCCATCAAAATTTATGAAGTTAAGATAACATTGGGGAACATCATCGTTGTTTCGTCTATTTTAATTGAAATTTCATTACTCTAATGCACAAATAGTAATTAATATCACCGTTTCCTAAAAAAAAATCAGATGAACAACGTGATGAGGGGAAAACGCGTCATATCATTGCCTAATGAGTCACTTTCACTTTGGTGCTGTTATGATTATTTGCTGCTAGTTTGCAGTGCCATTCTCTTTGAAACCATTTACTTTGTATGTACATTCATGCATCTGCAATATTTTCTTTTAAATCAAATTTTCTTCTCCAATTAAAGATGCAGAAAAAGAAAACGAAACGAGTATGGGTGGCATTGGGTAATGATTTAAGTCGCAGACTTGCAGTTGCCAAATGTGCGCTGTGTTATATTATTTGATGATAGAACTGAGTAGACGCTTTTCAACGATCTGATCCCCAACCTAGTCGTTGTGTAGCACCTTGTCTTAAATAACGAGTTTCTAGCAAGACCAATAGACGGACAACATTCCTTTTCAGTAAATAATTACCAAAGTAACACTTTCCTGTGCTGAATCTGGTTCCCTTTTTGTCATACAGTTGATTTACAAAGCTGTAACTTCTGGAATAGTGCTGGTATAATGCAGCCTCCCATAATCCGTTTTTCTTCCTTCTCATTATTTTCAACATGCCAAGCACAGTTGGAGGTATTAATGTGTGAGGCGTTTGATATCAACATTTCTGTTCCACACTATCAAAGATTCAGATATTAGATGGACTTAAGTGTGAAAACCAACTTCATGTGCTCAGACAGAACCCTTCAATCCGTACACCGTATGGCAGCAAATCTGATGGTGGATACAGAATCGACAACAAAAAAGACGTGTTCCTTCGAGCGTTGCTATGTTACGTCATAATTATTCTGTGTTCAGACCTCAAGCCAGGCAATGTTATTCCTTAATCAAATTGTGATCGTTTGTCAAGATTTTGCAAATCGCCTGTGTCTAACTTAACTGTCTCACTCTTGCCAGACCGACAGCAAACGATCTCAAACATAAAGCAAATGCCTTTACTTTCCATCAGTTGAGTAAACGTCTAAGAATTATGGAAACAGCACTTCGTGTGAAAATTGTAGATACACAACAAATTGAAATAGTATTCAGTTACCCAGCTAGGTTAGCTGCTTTTGTGTGACTGTCTCCTCATTTGATCTATATTTACCGAAACAAAAACGTGCTGTTCCCCATGTGTTGTCATAGAGAAATAATAATTACGGATCGATAGATACACATGCAGTGCACATAGTGAACTTGGTCGAGTAATTGAATTTTTATTTTACTTCCATTCATGCAGGAAGAAAAATATCGCTCACTCGACTCAACCTACAAGTATAATCCACGGCTAGTTGAGCTCTTGAATGCATTCAATGGGGGTCACAGCTAAATTTGTTTCTTCTCTAAGTAGGCCGGAGTAATTCTCTCGCTGGGGCTGAATGTAGTAAGCTTATATCAGATTTGTACTTTCACCACTGCACCTACACGCGAATAAATTTGTCTTCTATGTGCAGGGCACCTAACTATGCGCGGGACAGATGGTAGCACGATATACTAGAAATGTTTTTGGGTATAAAGGGTGATTTTTTAGCTGGTTTGGTTTTGGCAACACTGGTTTTGACAGCTGACGTGTGTTTAGTACCTTGTGTCACTGTCAAACAGCTTCAGTTTGGTTTGCAATTTAACCATGGATCGTCTTACAAATGAACAACGCTTGCAAATTATTGAATTTTACTATCAAAATTCGTGCTCGGTTCGAAATGTTCATCGCGCGCTGCTTCCATTTTATGATCGGCATTCTCGACCTTCTGAGCAGTCTATTCGGAAGATTGTGACCAAATTTCGCACCAAATTTACTTTGTTGGACATTAAACCACCAACACGTTTACGTACTGTGCGTAGTGAAGAAAATATTGCGGCCGTATCAGCTAGTGTGACAGAAGACCGCGAAATGTCGATTCGGCGCCGTTCAACATTTGCATGAAATTATCTTTAAACATTAAATTGCAAGGTTCAAACTATCGATTCAAATAAATATTTCATTCATTTTTTCGAATCTTTTGTGTTTTTTTTTTTAAAAAAGTTCTAAACCTCTTAAAAAATCACCCTTTACAATACACAAGAGTAATGATGAATGAGATAATGGGGAAGGGGCGGCATTTAAAAATTCGATAAATATCTCATTAGAAGGGGTTACATTTTTTTTTTTGTGTGTACAATTCGAATGACACCTACATGTTTTCGCAAATGTGCACATGACATGAAGTTTTGGATGACGTGAGGACATTGCATAAGGAGCCATTTTCTCGTCCACTGGCGCTTGCTTTAAGCGGGGAAATTCAAAAATTGTTTGGCAATTATTTATTTGCCTGGAACTCGAACAAGCTCATGCCAATCATTTTGGTTTTGCACAAGTTTCATCCGGCATTGAACTCCTGAAGCTCGATTTTTGGCGTTGTCGAACCACAGCTATCGCGGCTTGCTGGTTTCACAACATGTATTCTGAATGCGACTATCCGTTTAAGGCATTAATTCCTTTGCCTTTCAATCATGAGTACTAATTCTTTTTGGAAAGGCAAATCTATAAAGCTGTAACATCGCCCCGGGGTGCCTGCAGATGTAGTTGGAGCCTCTGGATGTCCCCAGTAAGCGCGTTCCAAATCGGACTAGAGCCAACCATATTTCTGCGCCTTCCCTTCAACTAGGATGCCTGTCCAACGTTCTGTTTAAATAATTAATTTTCAGAAATTTAGTGTAGCGCAATCGGCTTTTTTTTTTTTTAAATTTTGCAGATTAATGCGAAAAAATGGAAGTCAGTTAAAAAAAAGAAGAAGTTTGAATTGAGGTAGAGAAGACCGAGTAAGTGCGGTCGTGTTTGAAATTGCCAGCCAACAAAAATAGTTCGTCACACTAATTATAATCGAAACCTGTTACCTACTTCTGACTTTAGACTATGTTTCTCACACAATATTCAGTTTTACGTGATTTTATCACAGAATTTCAATTCAGTTGTGGAGCTATACGGCCTTTTAACATTATGACCAACAATAACATGCTTCGTCTCTCATATTTCAGGTCGTTGTCAGCAATTGGGAACTTCGTATACGTTTTTCACTCCGGATAATGCAAAACAGGCCCGTGAGTTGATCTCGGTTCTGGAAGAGGCCGGTCAGCAGCCTCCAGCTAATCTATTGGAACTTGCTCGTAATGCATCAAAGGGTGGAAATGGGGGCAACGTCAAGCGTTGGCAACAAAACCAACAACAACAGCAGCAAATGCAGCGTAACAATCCGCTAAATTACCAGGCGAATAGACAACAGCAACAGCAACAACAACAACAGCAACAGCAGCAGCAAAAGACATTCCATACCGGTAACAACAACACTTGGAATCAGTCGCAGCAATGGCAAAATAATGGCATCGGAAATGCTGAACACAGGACAACATTCCGGCCACAACGACCCATGCAACAACAGCAGCCCCGTCCCATGCTCGGTGGCTATCATCATCATCAAGCGAATGGTGGCGGCTACATGGCAGGACCACCACCGCACATGCAGTACAGACCCCGTAGCCATCATCCACAATTCATTCCAAATGGTAACCAACAACAGCAGCAGCAGATGCGCTACAATCAGCAACAGCAAAAGTCCATGTATGAGAAGGTCGGTGTAGATGGCGTCCAAGCCAATGGCGGTGGGCAGCAACAGCAGGGACAGCAGCAGCAACAACAGAACGCATATTCGCCATCGCATCATGTTGCCAATGGTGGCGGTTCTGTCGAATACCCGAACAATGTGTCCACACCACCATCGACAGCAATGTATGCGGCTCCAGCTCAGTCTCCACCAGCTGCGGCGTACATGTACGACGCCAGCGGCGTCATGGCATCAGCAGTAGCAGCTGCGGCCGCTGCAGCTGCCGGAGCACCATTTGGATCATACGCAACGGGAGCGCCACCACCACCTCAATCGGGTGCGGTTTACTATCATCCCCAGTTCACTGCGGTGAACCCGGCAGCCGCTGTAGCAGCAGCCGCAGCAGCAGCCGACGCTGCTGCTCTACAACAGTAGAGCGCTTGTGGGATAGGTTGACAAAATCAG
This sequence comes from Cheilosia variabilis, assembly GCA_951230905.1. NCBI lineage: Eukaryota > Metazoa > Arthropoda > Insecta > Diptera > Syrphidae > Cheilosia > Cheilosia variabilis. Next base: position 49,905,500 of record OX579677.1, read on the forward strand.
AATTACTACTTTTTTTTTTCTTTCCAATGAATTCCATATTGTTTGCCTTGTTTGCCGCCGCGCCCACTCTTTCAATGAAATCAGATTACCTTATTCAATTTAAATTTTTTTTTTCTCTCTCTCTCTCTCTCACACATATACACATTTGTTAATTTTTGTTCATATTCTTTATTTTTCTCTCTCACTCTTGTTTGTTAATTTTTTTCTCAGAGTTTTTTTTTTTCATTTATATTTAATTTATTTATTAGTATTAAATTAAACAAAAACAAATCGGTAACAAATCGCATTATTTACAAGGAAATACGTAAATAGTATCTCTCCATCCATTAAATTTGGTTTGCTGCACGTGAAGCATTCATTTTCGAACACTAATCGAATTCGAATTTTTGACACCCCCATGTATTTATTATAGTTTTGTCCAAATTTATATGCATTATATATATATATATATTGTTCATCATTTAGGAGAAATTGAAATTTGAAAAATGTTTTGGAGCAACTCTTCCGAATTATCGTAAAATGCTAGTTTCGAATGAAAAACAGAAAGAAATATTATTGTTTTTTTTTTTTCCTATTATAATACAATTTTTATTTTTATTAGTTTTTAGTAGACACAATGCCCTTTTCGGGAGGTGGTATATTACCACCTTCACGTTAGATATTTGAATCGCAACATCTCTTCCAACAACAACAAAACAAAAAAAAAAAAAAAACAATTACACATTCGGAAAAGATTTTCGAAAGTTTCGAAACCAATTAAACAAAAAAAAACACGAAAAATGACATCTCTAAGACTTAACTCTGTCATTTCTTATTAGTTTTTAAACAAACAAACAAACAAACAAACAAACAAAAAAAACGTATAAATTCTTTAAGGCATTTTATCCAATTCGGAGAGAACTCCGAATTGCGAGAAAACGAAAAAACAAAGAAATTTCTCTCTATGAAATTATATAGGTTTTTCTTTTTTTTTATATTTAACTAGAAGGAAAAAAGAATCATTATTTTTGTTTTTGTTTTTACACGAATTTTTTCTGAGTAAAGAAGAAGAAATGAAAACAAAAGAAACTCATTTCTCAAATTGAAGAAGAAAAATTTATTAATACTAAATAAATAACGCATAAGTGTAAAGAAGAAAAGAGAAGAGGATTAAAAAAAAGCAAAGAAAAGAAAACAAGAATTATTTACTATATATATATAGATATATATAATAATACAAGTGAATATGTGAAGAATTATATAACCTATTCAAGAATTACACAAAAAAATAAAAAATTAATATACAACACATAACACACAGTAAAATTAATAATAATAATAAAAAAAGAAAAAGAAGAAGACAAGAAGAAGAAAACATTTGAAAATAATAACTTTGAAAAATGTGAATTGTAATGAAATAATTATTAAAACGTTCTCATATCTCTGGTTTTCTTTAAAACACCCTGTTCTTGTGATTCGTTTCAAACTTTTTTTTTTTATTCATGCAATGTAGTTGCAGTTGCAGCCGTTTATAAGCTTCGGGGTTTAAGTTGATTTATTTTGCTTAGGTTTGTGGGAAATCGGCCTCAGGGGTGCTTTCTTCGGTAAGTACATCGTTTTCAAAGTTTCAAGTTGAAGGACGAGTCTGATGGCTGTTTATCGGTATGCAGGGTACGGAGGTAGATAGTTTATGTGGCCTGAAATTCGATTGATTCATTGCCACTATGTAATAGTTTCGGATGTGATCTTTGGAAATTTGGGTGCCGTATAGCGTGGTTGAAGGTAAACTGAGATATCTAATTTTGTAGTTATGATTTTAATGTACAATAATGTGTTGACAGCAAAATCAGTCACCTCTGGAAGTAACTATTGGTGGCGGCAACTGGATCGGAACCAATATTGGGATGTAGAAAATACTTTAAACCAGAAGACTGGATACAATTTGTAATTGAAAGATTTTGGTTTGTACATGTAACATGTAATACGAATTTTCTCCGAAAAGATCGCATCTTACTCGAATAATTTGACTCTAATCTACACATATTCAAAATGACAGTTATTGAATTTCAATTTGCAGAGAGTATCCAAACACGGCCGAAATGTACCATCCTTGCGGTGACTGGATGAAACCAGCAGAAGTGTTCGAAACAGTTTTTGAGCAAATCTCTTCCCATTCATTAGAAATATGTATTGTATTTTGACTTTAGTAGTAGGCACAGTGGCTTAGTGGTGAGCGTGTTGGACTACTAAGGGTAGTCCTAGATACTATTTCCGAAAAGAACTCAAACGTCTGACAACCATCCGAGAGACTTTAATATGGAAACCAGTCACCTAACTGGTAAGAAACACAACTCGCGTTTGAGGTCTATTGTTCCCCCTGCGTATACCTTGAAAATGTTCATGCCCTTTTCCAGAGCCCCATTGCATCGCAGTTCCATTAAGAACCGTAATTGAATGTTCTGAGAACAAGTAGTGGGACCATGGTTTGCATATGCTTATCAAGTATCTGGTACTTGCCCAGATGCTTAATCCTCTAATGGGTCAGTGCACCACAGGATTCCAGAATGTGATCTGGGGTTTTACCGCCCTCATCGCAGAATCTACAGAGACCTTCTTTTGAAATGCCTATTGTCCTCAGGTGTTCATAGTCTCGTGTTCCGTTAGAAGAACTGTTGTTTTTACTTAGACCGATATATGCTTTTAATATTTTTAGGTAATAGTTCCCTAGAAGTTTCTTCGCTTGCCCGAGCCCTTGGATGTTTTTAAAAACTGCGGTAATTGTGAAACATAATATTGAATGTTATAGCAATGTATGGGAAACACTTGATTCTTCATCTTATTTTCTGAGCTTCTTCAGTCGAAATATCTAAGCATTAAATATTATACGGTAATTAAACATTTTACCATTAAAATCGCTATTGTATTCTTTTTTAAGTCTTTTGATAGATACTAACGTTTTTTACTTTCGGCTTACATAGGATTATACGAAAATGCTGTTTAAAAATTCCACTAAGTTTGGTTATGTTGCTCAAAATTTTCTGAATTACACACTCCCCCTTACATTGATAAAAGAATCTGGATAAGTAAGCTAAATGGATAGCAGACACAAGGCGAACTTGCTGAATGATTTTCATCTAGAAATGCTGCTACCATTTCAATTAATTAATACATTTTACGCGAGTTACGCAATAAGACAAACGCATTTCTAGTTTAACATCATGTAGTGTCACATGCCCATAAGAACTTTTTTCAAAATTGCATGCAACAACATCGCATGACATCATCTTTGATTTTCATTCAACGAAATTTCCCAAACAACTGTCAAAAATATAAAATATCCCTTTCACTGTATTTTTTTTATTTGACGTATGCCACACAGTTCGTGAATGAGATTTTTACGGGAGTGACTGGAGATTTGCACTTTTCCTGAGAGTGTAACATATTTTTACTGAAAAATCACCAAAAGAGTGTACCCTGCAAAACTTTGTTAAAATCAAATCAAAAACTGGCTGTGATAAGTATATAACAAAAAGTTTAACTCTCCCACCTAGCCATACTGTGTCTACTAACAAGAGCACGATACTTATCGCGTAAGTGGTCGTTTTTCTACTTCGTCTCAATCGAATTCTACTTCAACAAGTAAACAGAGCGCCATGGTCAAACTATATTCCATAAGTATCTTCTACAAGGGACCCAGTGAGGGTCGTCTTCTTAAGGCTGCCTACGATCTACAGTCATTTTCATTTTTCCAAAGAGGTTCTGTCCAGGAGTTCATGGGGTGAGATTTAACTTGATTATTGTTTTTTTTTTATCTTTTTAAAATGTGGTCTCAGATTTGCATCAAAAACGATTGTGGAGCGAACTCAACCAGCCATGCGACAGTCAGTAAAGCAGGATGCTTACATGTGTCATGTCTATGTGCGGGCTGATAATCTTGGTGGGGTACTTATCGCCGACCATGAGTATCCACAACGAGTTGCGCATACTCTCATCACAAAGGTTCTCGACGAGTTTGCAGCACGTATTCCAGTCGATCAATTCCAAACGGGCACCGAATCGACCATCGATTTTCCAACACTACCCACATACCTGACCAAATATCAGGATCCCAAGGAAGCTGATTCACTAACAAAAATGCAAAACGATCTCGACGAGACGAAAATCATTCTGAAGAATACAATCGAAGCTGTACTGGAACGAGGCGAAAAACTCGATGATATGGTCATCAAGTCGGAGAATCTCTCCATTCAGAGTAAGGCGTTCTACAAGACGGCCAAGAAGACAAACTCATGTTGTAGCTTTAGTTAAGAGGAGCGCCCTCCAGCTAACTTTACATCTCAAGGCACATTGTTTTTGTATGCTTTTTTCAATTATATTACTGTCTATACTACTATTTGACCGCTTTGCAATTCCTGGTCAAACGGGCGAAACGCACCCATGTTGGCCAAGGGATTCGAATACCTTTTCTTCGTAGAGCTCTAGCTAAGGTGGTTGTGGTTTTGAATTACTGTCCGTGGCTTGTTAAAATAAAAAAAAATTATATAGATAATTGTACTGCTTGTTCTAACGATAGTTCTTTTAGTTTGTAAGTTTTTTGTTTAAAACCTTTTTTTTATATTTATTGTTAGAATATTTTCTTTTACAACACTGGCTAACATTAACATACAAAAACATACACAAAAGACAAGAAAATACACATGCCGCAAAAACAAACTAAACTCACTTGTATAATTTTCTGTTTTAAATAGAAACATCCTTTTTTTTATTTATTGTAAGGAGAATTGGAAAATGCGTTAACATTTAAATTGGTTACTGTTGTTACACTCGAGGAATTTAAACGATAGCTTGTAAAATGTTTAACGATATTGTAAAGCGAAAGACTACATAAACAAAATAAAATTTCAATATTGATGTGTATAATATAAAATTTACAACAAATTATAAATTTATTTGTAGTTGTATACAAAACAATAATCAATGCAGTGAATTTTAAAAATAAAATATACGTGTTAACAGAAGGCATTTTCAATTTACCAGGACAGTTAGGTAGGTACCTACAAACAGACGAACTTGTCATAAAGGATCTGCATCACACTTAAAAACTGACTAAAAGGTAAAACGCGATATGTACTATTGGAGTAACCCCAAAAGTATAGGGAAGCAGATAACGTAGTGCTTAACCAAAATCATTCATGCAAAGATCAGAACAACACTTCTTGTAACTAGGCATCGACTAGCCTCAGGGCTTGTAACATTTTGTCTTTCTATCTTCAATTTGTTTGTATTAAGCCTATAATTCATACGCATCCACTGATACTGATGTATTGATTTGTAAGCCAAGCTTAAGCAAAACAAGGCTTCGTAGGTATTTCAAAAAATCCCTTAAATCAAATTTCTGCTGTCAAATTTCCAGTTAAATAAACTCACCACTTATATGATTTTCATTTAGAAGTACTGCTTAACATTTCCTAGCGACTTTAGACATGTGACTAAACTGCATAAGGAATGCTTATGATGAAAAGAAATAAAACATCCAAAACGTTAACATAATTTCTTCTTCACCCTGTAACTAAACTACTCAATCTTCTTTTCTCCGGAAATGTCACTCATCCCGCTCGAATGTATCGAAATTCTCATGCGAGTTGCATTGCGATAAATGGGTAATGGGTTGTCAAATCAGATGCATCGCGCATATTCCTCTCTTATATAAAAAAAAGTAAACAAATTTTAATAATGCAACTGCACCCTTATCAGCAACGTTTATTTGTACCTGTTTCACCGAATGGACACTGATTTCAATAGGAGAACCAAAACTCAAATAAAAGCACCTATTTGCTAATCTGTCTCACAAAAAGCTTCTCCACATCGGGACAGAGTGCCTGCCTAACGCCCGAGTCTAAAATTAAACATTTGAGGCGAAGACTCGCAGCTACTTGCAGGGTGCCCGAGACGACTCTGCCGCTGTTCTTACGTAGCTGGTCAGAAAGTAAAGACAAATTTAAAAAAATACATAATCCCTCATATTAAAGAATCTTTAAAATATTCCTAAATTGTAATCGGTTTGTCCCCAACGAGCAGCTCTCTTTTTTTTATTCGGTCTACGTCTATTTCCGTTAGTCTCCACATTATCTGTGAATTTGGATACCCCTTTGCCAGTGAACAATATTGTGATGTGATGTGATTCGGAATCTATATGTGAAATTCATGAATATATTCAATGACTGTGCAAATTGCAGTACATATAAATATTAATATCTGCCTGAAATGACAAATATGTACAATTATTGAGAATTAAAAGGATACGGTTTGTGCTAAGTGAAAATCAGCCTTTGGTAGAAAGTGTTGCGAGAATACCGGAAATTTTTGAGTGAGACATTTCTTCTGGGAAAAGAAACAGGTTTTTGAATGTGTATTTTTTTTCATTTTCCAAGTGTTCTCCTTTTTCATTTACATTTTCTTAAAATTTTATCGAAAATTAATTTTTATCTGCGGCAAATGGTTGCGCTATCTCGCTTGGATTTATTTTTGGAGCCCGCTCTCTCTTCAAAAACAAATCTCTTGCATTTGCATTAGCTCTATGCTCTATCTTTTTTGTGATCTTTGAATACACTCAGTTGCAGTGCTACCTACTTCCTGTTGCTTGACTAGTACTATTGTAGTGCTTTCAATACTGAAGACTACTGAAAATCACAGAGAATTGATTGAAATTTTTGCCAGAATCAAGGCAGATTATAGTTTTCATTTATGTAGCATACTCGGTTATGGAAAAAAGAACCTAGGCTTCAGTAGTCAGCAGGAGGGGGCTGAACCTAGGATAATCATAAAAATAATGTCTCATAAGGCCAGCCACCTTCTTAATTTTCTAAAAAATATATATTTTTTTTATCTCTTTAAGTTAAGAAACAAGAAAAATCAACTTCCAATCACATAAAATCACAAAATTCAGATACCTTAAATAGATTAGTATTTGTATCGCTTTTACAAAAACCACTTCTACTAATTTTTTTTTTTAATTACAACTCGTTTTCTGCGCTTATGAAAACTGTACACAAAAACATATTTTTTACGCGCGAAGCAGGAACAGAATTGTTTCAAGTTTTTGGACACAGGTAGAGGAAATTTTAGCCAAGGGAGTAATATTTTTCGCTTGGAAGCAAGACGACAGGATTTACTATTGCGCTGTACTTTCTTTTCCAGAGGCTGAATGGCGGGGGTCGAACTTACACGTTATCACCCTATATCACCATGTACCCAGTGTTACAGACTAATGCTTTTCTTCAACTATGATAAAACGTGGTTTTTAGTGTATTCTTTCATTGATTTCAATCTTACCTTACAGTTCTTTTTTTAATTTTCGTTGTGAATTTAGTGAAGTAGTGAAATTCAATGTGAACCAGATTTCCATTACTGCGTGTCTCCGCAGCTTCTTAATTTATAAGTTGCATGTGCAACAGTATTCAGGTACTTAAGGATCGAGTCCGAAAGTCATTCAGATTCATATTCTCTTGAGGGTACCTCGTACAATAATGACAGCGACATTTGCGTGATACTTTGAAAGTATTATTGTCATTGGATTAGAAAAGAAACGTTCTCGGTGGCGATAGCATTACACCCGGATGTCAAACGATCTTGCTCTAATTTTGTCCTGTCAAATACCTTTTAGTAAATTAATTCCTTAATATAAAGACAAGTGCATTGGCAACAGTGCCTTTTTATCTGTTTTCTCTTGTCTTGAAACAAAAAAAAATAAGAACAAAAATAAAAAAAGAAAATGAAAAAGAGTTGAAAAAGCAGATACGTAAAAAATTAGACTAATTTCGTTTTCTATAATTGTTTTATTTTCATTTTTGCTTTTGTTTGTTTATTTGAGGTAAAGGAATTTCGCCCCCAGCAACTCTAATTACATAAATCTTTAAGAGGAATCCTGTCGACATATTGTTGTTATGCGACACTTCCACTTTAACATCGTACACATGCAATTTGTTTTGTATTTTATTTAAATGGGCAATTCTGACTTTGTGTAAAATTGTTGGCACTGTGACTATTAGCTTTCGCTGTTCTTATGTAATATTCGGCATTGTTTGAACAATCTTCAATAATCGCGGAAAATGAGTGATCAATTGGCGTCAATTTGACGCAAATGGGTTTGATTGGCATTCGGAATCATCTTGCCGGATGTTGGCCATGAAACTCGTCGTCGGGGTAGTAGTAATTATGGCCCAACCGAGAACCGAGGGGTGTCACTCCACGTGGGGGATGTAAGCAAAAACCAATACAGTACCTACCTACACTGTATTAAAACATTTATTTTGTATTGCATACACACCTTGTGTTGCATACACTGCCAATAATTTAAAAAAAAAGAAAAAACTTGGGGTTATTGACATTAGACGACGATACCAATTCATTAGGCATAGTGAATGTGGTAAACTGCACTGTCGGCAAATTACTTGCTAATTAATTTTATTTAAAACAATTAGCTAGATTTACGTTGTGTGGATTACCTATGCGATTCAAATTTTGAAGCAAGAAGAGGATAGTTTCGATTAAGATCAAGAGTTTGGAGATCTTTTTGGTACCTTATCCTACTACTAGAAATTTACGCGATAATATAGGTATGTAGGTACCTACCTATTGGTAATTTAGCGCATCAGAAACATGGCTCAACGTGCTTTTAGGATAAAGCCTAGTAATCATTTTTAGTGTCCAGGCTAACTTTTTCTAACTCGAAACGACAGAATTTTCCATACAAAATTTAATATTGCGACTTACAAAATATATAAGGTGAAGGTCAAAAATGATCAATCTTTTTCAGTCACTTTTCATGTTCCGTTGGGGAAGAAAAATCCATGTTTTTTTTTTTAACTCGGAACACTTATTACAGATCACTGCCACTAATACCAATAGGTATACTTTCGACATTTGTATTACGTCACTTTAAGAAGTTTGTTTTCAAAACAAAGGCGAAAAGCTTTGTGAAAATCAAAATAAATAGATAAATAACAAATAGCCATGGATATAATTTTGGAGGAATTATTATCTCTCCGCCTTCCTCGTCGTCTGAAGATTACGAGCCTTTGTCAATTTTTCCAACCGATATCCATATTTGTGATTTTTCCAAAAAACTAATGCAATTTGAACAGCTGATGTTAGGTTTCTTTGACGGGTGCCCTAGTGGGCACTGGGATAACCCTAATGCATTCGATATTCCCTTTGGGTACGGAACCTTTAAAAGTGTTACCAAAAGATAAATATTTGTCAATTTAAAACTTAAGAATTTAATAACTGGGTTGGGCAGGGTTTTTGACAGGCGTGAACATGAGCTGACACTTCTCAGTGCGCACTAATGGGCACTAGTGCTAGCCCCGTCAGCTGACTTCTATTTATAATGGGGACGTTCAAGTATCTAGTTTAGTAAGTATGACAGCTCTCTCACTAGATGTATCTCGGTTTTGATTGGTCGAAATCCATATAAGGTTTTTTTTCCACTTCGCCAAACAACCGAGAGTTGTTGTGTTGGAAGAGTACAACCGGTTTTTCGACTTTTGTTTCTATGTAGTTTATTATTTAGTGAGAAGATGGGACTATGGTTCTGTTGCACCAATTATTTATTTATTTATTTAAAAGATAGCACCATCCATTTTAAATATAAATATACATAAATAGGTACCCGTACAAATCATGACGCTTGACAACCGCTTTCACTTTCATGTACCACTTCGGTGTTCGTCATTTGTACCTTATATTTAAATATAAGTGACACGCATCATATGTAGGTAATTAGAATTTACTTTCAGAGCCAACAAAAATATGATGCTTAGGTATACGAGTGCGGGCATCAGCATAAGTAGATACTCGTATTTGCGCTGGGCTCGTGGTCCATGTGGAATGTTCAAATCGCTTTTTGGCAACAAATATCTGTGCGTCATTTTTTTTAGCAGATTTTGAAATTATAATACAGGCTGTAACCGTCAAAACACTAATGCAGACACCTACTACCTTATCCCTTTATGTCAAACTATTTAAATCACGTCAGTATTATTATGTCTTACAGCAATGCGCTTATCAATTGATCAAGTTCTATTTTGTATTCTTTTTTTAATCTAGTCTTAAAATAGCATAAACAAAATTCTACTCGCGTGACACCGAGTGCATTTTGGGAATCTATTTTTGTTCTGCTAGATCAAACAGTTTGTTTTAAACTGCAATGTTTATGTGAAAATAAAGATATTCTGCTTGCGTGTAGGTAGGTACATAAAAATGTTACTGTGTCAAAAAAATCGTTTGATCATAGAAGTGAACATGGAAAACAAAATTCATCTGAAAAGCATCAACACTTATTTATTTTACTTGGCATCCATATATGTAGCTGTAGATATAGTTCCTGGGAATACATTTATGAATTTATTTATTGTTAACATACACATTACATTTATATTCTTTATCACAACAGTGTTTCTGTTGACAGCATTGTTTTGTATAGCGACTATTATTTTTTGATAATCTAGGTAACGAATTCGATGTTGGAGATATTAGGGCAGTGGCAGCTCATCCAGGATGTCCAGTTTTCGGAAAGATTTTTTCCTGGAAATCCGGTCAAAAAATTAAATTAAATAAATAGCTTTTCGCATTTCTTTGTGTGTTTTTCTTTTGGGCGGAAGAGACCTAATATCTTATACTAAACTGGAACAGCTTAATTCTCAGTACCGTTCTTCTCTCACATGTTTATCAAACGTTCGCGAGATAGTATGCACAGTGCACAAAACCTTAAGAAAGGTGTTACTGGCGATTTTTGGCTTTTGTAAATCCAGCTTCAGTATTCCGATCGCTTTAGCTGTTTATTGTTCGATTGATTGGATGCAATTGAATGCGGGATAATGTCGGACAAATTGTCAGCAAAGTGATTGCTTTTAAGCAACCAAGCCAAGGGGGGAATTTCTCGTTACTCGTTATTTTGCTATATTGTGTTTGTATATTTTATTTGCTTTGCAATTTTATTCAATTCCAATTCCGTTTCCATTCATTATACCTAAATATTTATAGCTCTAGGTGATGACCACTACGCAATTTAATACCTATGTAGTACAATTCCATATTACAATATTTGAAAAGAGTGACAGTAACAAATTAAACAAACAAACACATCTACTTCAACCGTCGAGCAATTTGTTGTCTCCTTCTGTATTAATTAGGCATGTTTGTTTGTAAAATGTTAGCGCAAACTCTACTATAAAATGTAATCCAATATAAAATGTAATACATTTTATGGTAAACAAAAACTTTATAAAAAAATTTGACTCATTTAGCACATAAATAGCATAATAAAATTAAAATTTTTCTATTTCAGAAAGTAATTCTAAACGCACAAACGATTTAACGACACAAATTTACACATATCAACGCCGTCATGGATCCTGAGGCATTTTTGGATATGGCCAATCAGGTCATAAAGCTTAAAATGTTTCCCTATTTTGACATTGCACACAGTTTGTTAGCAGCGCTAGCGGTGCGCGAGGATCTGGGCACCAATGCGCAAGCTTTCTCGAGGAAACATCCGCTTGCGTGCTGGTTGTCAACTATGTTGGTGATCTTTTCCGGCGGTATGGTAGCCAATGGGCTGTTAGGCGAACCAATTTTAGCGCCGCTCAAAAACACACCACAGTTATTAGTTGGCACTGCTGTGTGGTAAGTTCTATAACGTGGTAGTTATGGCCTCTCCTTCTAAACCGGTTATTTACCTGCAGGTACATGGTCTTCTATACACCGTTCGATGTTGGCTACAAGGTAGCAAAGTTCTTGCCAATAAAATTGGTGGCTAGTGCTATGAAAGAGATTTATCGAGCTAAAAAGATATACGACGGTGTGTCACATGCGGCGAAATTGTATCCAAACGCTTGGGTTATAATGATTATCATTGGTACACTGAAGGGCAACGGAGCTGGATTTACAAAGTTGTTGGAGCGCCTTATTCGTGGCGCCTGGACGCCAACTGCAATGGAGTTTATGCAACCAACATTGTAAGTTTATTATATCCAATTGTCTGGATTCTTGTTTTGATCGATCAACTTCTTATTACCAGCTACACCAAAGCTTCTGTGGTAGCTTCAGTTATATTCGTCTTGGACAAAAAGACCGATTGGATATCGGCGCCACATGCTCTCGTTTACTTTGGTATTGTCATTTTCTTGGTGTATTTCAAGTTGTCGTCGATTCTGCTGGGCATTCATGATCCCTTCCTGCCGTTCGAGAACTTGCTTTGTGCGATTTTCTTCGGCGGCATTTGGGATAGCTTGGCGAAGATCTTGGGTCGTGGCCAAGCTAAGGAGGGAGATTCTAAAGACGTTAAAAAGACCAACTAAATTTGACGATATGATTCAACGTAATCTGACACAAAATGCAATTTTTTCTTTTAGTTGTTTTTTATTTTGTTATTCGTAAACTTTTACCTTTTTTATTTATTTTATTAGTTTCGTTTGTTACGTATCGAGAGTCCTTGCCTGTTTCCTAGGATAAGTTTAGTACCCACAAATTATCTAGTCAAAGTGTCACTCTTATTGCGCGACATGTCTAGTGGGTAAGTGTCTCGTAATGACAGTGACACTTTTCATTGAAACGTTTGAATTTGATTTGTTTTCTACTTTATTTTAACATTTCCATGTTTTCCTATTATTTTGTAAATTTGTACGATAATTGAGGCAGTTTCAATTTAAATTTAAGGGAATGAGCGATATACTGTTTTATTCAATAAGTTCGACGTGTTTTTCTTTCAAATGATAAACAAGAAAAAAATTTTTTATCAGCAAAAAAATATTTTATTAATGAAACATGATTTATGTAGTCGACTTTTTCCAACAAAAAGTATAATTTGAAGACAAATTAAATATAAAATATTATGTTATTTTTCTTCCAAGTAATGAAAATATATTGACAATATTTTTGAGATACAAAGTGATTGCATTATTATTTATTTAGGTGTGTTTCTGTTATTTTCATCCTGTATTTATTATTTCTTGCGAAAACATGTACGTAGTAAGCTTGTGATAATGGCCGATAAACGAATTATTGACCGCAAGCCTTTTGGCACAATATGACAGACGGAGGAATATCCGCTGAAGCTTTAGAGCGAGAAGAGAGAAATAGCGACTTTTTACGATGGCAATAAAAAGAGCCAAGCAATTTAATGCCCATAACACAAATGCTCTATTGACCGAATGACCAGAACCACTCATGTAATTTAGCAAATTGTCTTTAACGCATCAAATTAGTCTAAAAGTGTACACATTGATTTTTCCCTATAGTATTATTTGATCGACGATGATTCTTGTATTGTTTTTTTCATATAAGAACGCCTACGAACGTAAATCATCTTACCGAGAACGCAAAGCAAAGGATATGTGTGAACTTTTTAGTTTGTTAGATGTCAAATCATCATAATGAACTCTATTCTGAGATTCGAATCGAATCGAAAGTTATTCGATTTCTTCCAACTGACATTCGTACTTTCGATTTCGATAGAGATTCATTTTTTGTTCATTTCTCCCAGCATTCTCAGTTTCGATTGCATTAGGTTAAATGTCAAATTTCATTCGAGCGGAAATTTGTGGTCGAAAGCTGTATTAAAAATGTAAGTTGAATTGTTTTTAAATAAATCGAAAGAAATGTTGCTTACTTTTATCACAAACTGTACATAAAACGCACATTTGATCGTTTATTACCAAAAAAAGAAATAATTTAATTGTAATAATAATTGCAAGTCGCTATCCATTTATTTATTTATTTATCCATTTTGGAAAAAGAATTTGTATGATTTCTAAGCGAAACAATACGAGCTTACATGTCGTCCGGCAGATTAAATGAATTCGATTTGTCTCGCAGTATTTTTCGATTCAATTCGACCGATTCCTCCTCCAAAAATGCATATAAAGCCATATTTACTTAATAAAAGCAAGAGGAACAAATTTACCATCTGACAGCTAAAACTTTAAACAGCTGATTTCGAAAATCAAGTTCATCCAGTGAAATCATTCGATAATGAACTCCTTTCCCTCGAAACTCAGAATGTGAGGAGTTCATTCGAGTGAGAGTTTTAAATTCGAGGAATAATCGATTCGATCGAATCTCAGAATAAGCGTGAATATTCATTCTTTTGACATGTTCATACAATAAATTAACTTTACGAAATAACCATAACAACCCTGATGTCTTTCTTTATATTGTGGCGCCATCTGCCGCACATTTCAACCGGATGACAATTTAACCTAGTTGTCACTTGACAAATAATTTTTTTTTATAATCTTTTCGTTTACACAGCATTAGCTTTCTAAAAAGCCGTATTTTTACCAACTATTATCGAACTTTACTATATTTTAAGTGAAAATCATAATAAAAACACTAGGGTTACCAAATAATGGAGGTAGATTACGACGAAGAAGGATGGCGTGGACGCAGCAAACCAGGCGAAGATGAGGTTTACCCAGCATCAAGCGCTCCTTAATTTCACTCTAATGCTAATTTTTCTTAGGAGATGCTAGAGGAGAACCCGCAAGAGACCATCCAGGAGTGTCTTGAAAAGTTCTTCACTCCAGATTACATCATGGAGCCGGGAATTTTCAGTCAGTTAAAGCGATACTTTCAATCGGGTGGCAGTCCCGAAGAGGTTATCACAATGCTGTCGGAGAACTATAAAGCTGTCGCACAAATGGCTAATCTACTTGCTGAATGGTTGATTTTGGCGGGTGTAAAAGTCACAGACGTTCAGGCGATGGTTGAGAATCATCTAAAAGACATGATTCTGAAGACATTTGACCCGAAAAAGGCCGATACCATTTTCACCGAAGAGGGTGAAACTCCTGATTGGTTGACCGAGATGATTGACCATCCGACATGGCGATCACTCATCTACCGTTTGGCCGAGGAATATCCCGACTGTTTAATGTTGAACTTCACAATTAAGTTAATTTCGGATGCGGGATTTCAGAGCGAAATCACGTCAATTTCCACAGCTGCCCAGCAAATTGAAGTTTTCTCTAGAGTGCTCAAGACATCCATTACGAAATTCTTAAATAACCCCGAGGATATACAGGGCGCCATACAAGAATGTGCTCGAATGGTGTGTCACGGTCAGCACACTTATGTTTACAGTCAGGTTTTGGTGCAGGTGCTTTCGCAGGAGTCGAAAGGTGGCTTCAACATGAAGCGTCTGTCGCAGGAAATCACAAAATACGCATTGACAAAGTGAGTATTTTGGTTACGAAGAGGAAGCACATTTTATTGACTTATAATTTTTTAGCAATCAGAACGTCACTCCCATAACAATGGCGTTGAATGGTTCAGCGGCTTATCCTCAAGCGTGCCAAGCTCTGTCGTCTATGCTGTCAAGAAACACACTCAATCCAGCCGATATCACTGTTCTGTATCGGAACTACACAGCCCCAGATCCACCTCCAATAGATTTGATAAGGAATCCACAGTTTCTTGAGCTGCTTGTGGACTCGCTCTTCAAAGCTGGAGTCAAAATTAATCCAGAGCACAAGTCGAAGTACATCTTCCTTTTGGCATATGCTTCGAGTGTGGTGGACACGCCGAGCAAGAAGCGGCCACTAACCGAACGTGTGCTAAGCAAAGACGAACTGAAGTCCACCATTCAGGCGGTGGAGAGGGTCCACGCGATTTGCAACGTGAACAAGGGTTCCACGGAGCTTATTGCTGAGCTGCAGACTCTGTACAACTGTATAAAGTAGGTCTCCTCTATAGTATTTGCTCCACGAATCTGCTCTAACGCCTGAAATTTGCAGATTCCCTGTCGTCGGAGTAGGTGTCATTCGGTGGATCGAGAATACCGTCACAGAACCATCCTACTTCAAGCTCACCACAGACAGTTGCCCCACACATTTGGCGATTTTGGACGAAGTCGCCGCTGTTCACACCACATTGCACTACCAGATCCTCCGTCTACTCATTCGACTGTTTGAGTCCAAGCAAGACGAATTGGAGATTCTCGTTCAATTGGAGATGAAGAAAATGTTGCTTGATCGCATGGTTAATCTGCTCACACGTGGCTGCGTCGTGCCAGTCGTGAAGTATATTAAGCAATGCTGTGCCAAGGGAGACACGGACATATCTCTGATTCGATATTTCGTCACAGAAGTATTGGAGACAATAACCCATCCATATTCGCCTGAATTTGTGCAACTATTTCTGCCCATGGTGGAGAACGAGGAAATCACTGGAACTATGAGGGCCGAGGGCGATAATGATCCTGTATCGGAGTTTATAGGTGAGCTGGACTAAGCACTTTTATTTGGACATGGTTTGAATAATTTTTGTTTGATTTCAGTGCACTGCAAGGCGCATTACACAACGGTGTAGGATACTAAAAAAAGGCTTTAAAAAGATTGTTGCAAATAAAAACTTTTCTAATATAAATTTTGTAGTTTAAACAGTTTGAAACATCTGGTAAAAGGGCACCAACCAAGAGAAACTTTTGAACAGATGTTTACGAAGTCCCGTCTCTAAGCCGTTATTGAAATTTAGTCTGAACGATTGCTATAGGGACGGCGTATCTTTAAAAACGTAAAGAACACCGATAAGTAATTCACTTAAGCTGAGTTAAGCCCAGACGCCATGTGCCTATTTTAGCTGACCCTTAACTATACCACAAGTTTCTACAGAGGAGGCATATTATATCATTTCAAATCCACACAATTTGAATCGAATTAATCCGTGTGAATAGATTAGTTTTATTGTAGGTAGATTTATGGCCTTACTATTATATGATCAAGTGCCATTTAGATTGCGTACTTTGTACCAATTTTCACTTCATTGGATTCCTTTATGAGAATTCTTCGTTCATTATCCATTTTTACTAAACGGCGGTACGAATATACAAATTAAGATCTTACTTTGTTTGCTTGACATTTTTTTTTGCTTTCAGTTAAAATCACTTCGAGCTCAATCCATTTATTACGCTCGTACTACAAGCTATTGAATTGGAGCAATGTCACGACATACAATTTCAATGTTGTCGTAAATTGGCTTTAGGTGGATTATTCCCATGCAGCCTCCCCGGAAAATTTGTAGCAGATGCGTCATCATGCATGAAAGTGTTTTCGATTACCTCTTAATAGTATTCTCCCTGTCTTAAACTAAATGACTTGACAAACATCTTCTTAACGAGGGGTCCTAAAATTAATTGTGCGGCGTTTGCTGTATCAACGATATCCAGTTAAAAGATGTATGTAGGAGTAGAATTATATATTTAAATTACAGGTAACAAAATCGCGGTTATCTTTGGATCAGTAAACACCGTAAAAAGTCCAAAACAAATACTATGATCGTAATTTTACTATCCCAAACTCGACCCGAATATCAATATCCATTCTTTATACACAGTCAGAGCAAAATAATCACTGATGAGATTGCAAAATCTCCAAAATGCTTTAGATAAGTCTCATCAAATGATGGCATTCTTCAATTCCCCGTTCACAATCATAAAGTTAGATTAAACCTGCGAGAAGATATCAAAGATAAGACGCATCCAGCATGAGGAAATCTGGCGATAAGGAGGTTTGAATCTTCTCAATCTAAATCTAACTCCCCCAAGTTGCCGCTCAGTGTGGGTCTTGCTCGAAATGGGTCGCATAAGTAGACATTTTCGCTGCGGTTCCGAATACCGTACCTTTAAAATTGCTCCGCGAGTGCTATAGAACATGCATATAGATACATGTGTTACACCATCAGTGCCGTGTCAATTTTTGCGCTGCCCATGAAGTTTATCAATATCGAAACTTTGATGATAATGACTCGTCGTCATCGTTTTTAGATATAAAAAAAAGAAAAGCTCAACACAGCGAGCACCGGTAAACTTCACAACGCCAGGTTAGAGTGGAAGAGCATACCTTTTGGTGGCATTTGCGAGTTGTTTTGCTTTTTTCAGTTTTGGTGAAGTGATAAGCTTCTTATCAGCCAAAGGAGGGCGATATTATGAATTCACGATCGGAACCAGTAAAGAATGGGAATGGAATCGACAGTTTATCAATAGGTAGATGCAGTAACGGTTCGCGATAGATCGAATTCGAGCACGCAAAAGCTAGGCCAGTCGACACTTGTCGACAGTTCGGAATTTCTAAAGAATAACGATTGCAACTGTACTGGTAGTGATTTCGAATGGTGCTGTTTGAAGACTGGATGTGATTTTTCAGAAGGATTGTATTGCTACCCCACAGAGACTCTAAAAATACAGATTACTTAAATTTAGCAAAGGGGACATCTAAAAGATGGTAAGTTTGACTTGACTCATAGCTCAGTTCAAAAGATATAACTCTTGTGATTGATGGAGCAGTTATCAGTTTATGTAAACCTATTTACTGCTTTGTTTATAATGAAATGATAGCTCTTCCAAATTTATCTGTCCAATTAAACAAAAACAAAAGGAGGCTAATTGTTTTTGCCTACTTGGCTGGCACAGTTTCACAGTTTTGCTAATTGCCATATCAGTTTGTCAGGTGAAGAGATTTATTACTAAGTACTCACCTACACTAATAAATGAACAACACGAATAATTATTGATGTACGCACTTGTACTGTGTACGAAATTGCGATTTATGAGTCAATGTGATATGTAATTCAGTTTATACGCCATGTGTCATCGAATTATAGGTGCGTTTGGAGAGAAGCATGAGGACTTAAGGGAGTCTATTCTAAAAAGTTTTAAATATTTCAAGTTACTTTTCTTATTTAAAAGTTATTGGAGTTTATAAATTTTAATTTTCAAATCAAGTAACCGAACATTATTTAATATGTGCAAGTAACTCTAAAAAAGAAACTGTCAACTTTTTAAATCGGAGTATGATATCTAACGTAGAATACGTGCTGTCTGCAAGAGAAAATCAGAGGTGACACCAGTGTCACTTCGCGCAAATTAAATACACTTACATGCAAGGAAATCTTGTAGCAGCTGACAAGTGAAATTTTTTTTTTAATTTTGCAGCAATTCTTTGGGATCTTCAATGAAAAACGCCAATAGAAAATATAGAGAGAGAGCACTTTTAAGTTCGCGCTTTTGAAAGAAATGACACTTATTTTTTGCAATCGAAAACGCCTTAAGGGTGTACAAATGTAAAAAATTGTGATGTTTGCCAAACTGACAGCCAGATGACAAAAAGATGGTGTTTTATAGTCTTGTACTTTCAATCCTGCTTCATTTTTTATACACTGCCTTCAGTTGCGATTAATACACACCATAAAGCCAAAGTGCAGACAAATTTTGTAGCGAATTAACTGTCAACGTTTGTTTTTTGGGCATTCTGAAAACTGAAAAGGGGTGAAAAATATTGATTATCTAAAATTCGATTAAGATCAAAATATAAATGAAACAAAATTTCCCAGAATGCGAATTGGTTTCAAATAAAATTGCGAAAAGTGTCAGTAAAGTGATAGCCCTTCTGGTTTAAAGTGTACATAAATGTGATGGAGATGAAACAAAATTAAACTGTCACTTGAGATAATGAAAGCATCAGCTGTCTCTTTTGACAGTTAGTAAAACCGCTAATGTCTATAACGAAACTCTGGCCTCGCGAATTTGAATTTAGTATAGTCAATTTTATATTTCAATGCGGTATTGAGCTCCACCAAATATTGTGCTTTACGGCATTTTGTAATTCCTAAATTTGTCAAACCTGATTCTCCAGATCTGTTTCGAGAGCACCTGTCGATTAGATTAAAATACTGTCTTTTGCACTGATTCATTTCTTTTGTCGATAACTTAAAATTCGTACGTAGTTTTCATTTGTCAAGACCAAATGTGGTATTCGATTGCGTACTCCCAGAGCATTTGTTTTGCTCTATGTCACTTGTTATGTTCGATTGGTAAGAACAAAAAAAAATCTTTTTCCGATTTCAGAGCTCTTTTGCGAATCTGGATCATTTTATTCATAGTCTCGCCTCTACAAATTCTAAAGTTGCCCGCATTTCTTTTGGTAAATCTATTGCTGATCCAACTACTCAGGCATATTCCAACTTATTATTACATATATGGGCTTATACCCTTTATCTTAAACACGTGCATATGAATTGAAATAATCTTTTATTTTATTCGATAATAATTTACAATTTTGTTTATAAAATAGTCAACTCAATTCAGATAAGCGCCACTTTGAATGGTTGTTAAGTATCAACCCTGTTAATGCTGATAATTGAATAAAACCAAATTAAGAAGAACTGATGGTGTTTTCAAATTATTGTGAAATCGCTAAATATCAACGAATGCCTCTCGGTGCAATCCTCTATATCGGAACGGTATCCTTTTATTATTGTGACGTATCTACGCAAAGTACTTTCTTGCATATCACTTGTGGCGGGATCGTTAACACAATACGACGTCCTACTCGTATATATGGTTTTTTATTCGAATATACCTCTTGGTACGTATGTCGTAAATGCATAGAGAACTTCCAAAATGTAGTAACTTTATTATTTTGCTCACTCCTGGGATATATCGGCATTTGTTTTGTATACCTGGCTACACATTTTTTGCAAAGGTCATTGGAGAATTTTATTTAAGCGGACACTTGGCCCTGGCAGAACTGTCACGCAGATAGCGGATCTGGATTTCATTCGTCTCTACTTTATTGTTGTTCATCTATTATTGATACAGATCATCGTAAGACAAATAAATTTTAAGTACCCCTATCAGCTAAAAGCTTTACGTTGAATTCAATTAAATAGCGGTCCACAATGTCTACTTATCAAATTAAGGGACACTTACGCCTACACTTAAAAGTCCGATCACCACTGAATAGTATTAACTTCGATATCGGTAAACGTGTTATGCACCATCAATATGCCTGTCTGCTTTGTAAGTTCATATTTGCGGTCAGTAAAACAATTTTGTGGGCATTTCTGTTATTCGTTGAAAAAGAACGGTAGATAATAATAGTTTTTTGTTATCGCTGAATTGGTCAATCAAGATATACGTGTAAATTACAATGGCACAAGAAGCCATATTTATGAAATAATATTTAAAGAAAATCAAAATTGATGCGACAGATATTTGCATACAAATATGTATACCAATTGAGGATGTACTAAATATTTTCGTTGTGTTTTTAAGGTACTTGTTGGTCATATCATACTATGCAGTATGCAAAAAGGTAACATTCTAGAATACCTACATCTTACCTTGACATGACTGAATTTCTTCTGTTTGAGTAGTCTAAAGCTTTATCTTAATAGCGAATTATCCACATTGTTGTGCTTCAAAAGCTCTTCAGGTTGTGGGATATTTACTCATCAGATACGATATTTTGTACCCATTAAAAATTTGAAGCATATTTTAGTCATAGAAATAAAAACAGTGATTCAGTGAGCCCTTAAGTTAATGTGACACTATGGCAACTCAAGCCAGCTTAAGTTTATCTATCAACGATTTGACAGTTTCACTCATTACCGGAAATTCTCATGCAAATATTCGATACCTTTGTTTTCTTCCTTGTATTTACAAATATGTACCGAAAACAGCGCGCCATTACTGTTATCAAATGTTATCTTATCAACCTGCAATGACAGCCAAAATTCACTTAAGAACCTGCTTACGTAGTTGTCTACACTCCCGGCGATAGTAAAGTATTAAATTACTTACTATTATTATTATAATAACATATTATCGTTCGACAATTAAACGAAGAAGATCTTACCTGTACCTATATATATTTATGTCACACCCAGATCCGTCTATGTACGGGCGCATAGTGGGATATGTAATCATTTCAGTCTTATCGCTAGATAGAGGGCTCTTATCTTATACCGATGATAACCGGCTTATTAGCGAATTCAGCTAAGCCTACTTAGATTATGTTGCCGTCAATTCGAGCGAGTGTACGCACTGTCAATGAAGTTACGGTAGTTAATTCAATTTTATGTGTTGCAACATTTGAATTTCACTTTGAATTCGCTTGACAGAATTGCGAACAGTCTGCTAGTTTAATCAAAAACACTTACGATTCCCAATTTCCTCTGAATTGGGAAATTTTTTCCGTCGATAAAACTTTAAACAGGTAAACTTGAGGCGATAACAGCGCGCTAGATTGTCTCATATTGATTTAGATTCTTTTTTGTGAAGTACTTTAGTGTTGAGCCTGTTTGAAGGGTAATAGGACGTTCCATTGCAGCGAGCGGTATAGTGAATTTAAAAAAAAAAACTTTCTTTAAGGACTATTTGTAAATTGTGAGTGTAATTTCGAGTGTAGTGTGTGAGATGTTCTAAACTGTTTTGTTTTGTTTTGTTTTTTTGAAACTTGACGCAACATCGCATTGACAGTTAGTGAGGCGAAAAAAAAGAACGAAAATGACATCAACACTGGAATACCAATGGGATGCATTCGGAGGAAGGGTAATTTATTTTGTTTATTAACAATAGGTACTTTTTTTATTTTTATACACAAATCAAATGTTCATTTATATATACTACTTTCAATAAAATGGGGAACTAAAAATGACACATCGTATATATATTTTTTTTTCTTCAATCTTATCTATTGGAGCAGTGAAGAGACCTCGAATTGGGCTTTACGTATTTGATTAGCGTTCCTCGATATATGCTTACCTGAATAGGTATGCTTTTTTTGGTTTTTAAATAAAAGTGTTAAAAATATTTTGCTTGTGCTAGAGTTGGACTAAAAGATCAATGATCGGGGAACGATTCGCTTTTTGTTGATAAGTTATACTATATCAATAGAAATTTGAAGTGAACGCTATTAGTCATTTGGAAATTTATGTATCAGTTTCAGGAGCACGACGCGGACGAACATGACACCGGGGGCCCTGAATCGCATTCCTCAATCCATTTGATTGTAAGAAAGCAATGATATACCTACGCATTATGGTGGCTTATTCCATTTAAGTTTTGGGTGTCTCATGGCTCATTTAAGTGTAGATTGTGCACGTTTATTAATGCGAGTATTTTACTTACAGCTCTATTACAATATTATTCGAATTTAATCTACTAAGTTGGTATAGGTTTCTGAATCAGAATATTCATGGTTTTGAAAATGGCCATCACTGGAAATCTAAATTCAGGCTTTTGAAGTTCAGGAAAATTGTACCGAAGATTAGGTGGACATGTAAGTCCCTTGGCAGATTTATAGAAACTCAAACGCGGGTATTAAACTCACGGTTCGATACTAATTATCATATTTAGTGTCCATAGGCTAGATTTTACAAACTCACAATTTCGAAATTTTCAATGTAAAATTGCCCATTGTGACCTACAAAATATTAAGTGTGAAGACTAAAAATTATTGTTCGTAAGGTCTTATAGAATCTCCTAAGCTAAACCACATGGAATGATAAATTGTACTAGAAGCAGATTTAAGGTAATCAAAGCTGCTTACGTAGAAAGTGTTTTTAGCAATCTCTCTTCATTTATCCCACGAAGCTTTTCACCTTACTCAAATTCCCTTTTAAGTCCCGCGATACTTTTTTTGCGTCAAAATCAATTTATTTAAAGGAAAATTTATATTACACGGAAAGAAAATCAAGTTAAATTAACCTTCAGTATAAAAACCGCAGTTGTAACACTGTTATGATTATTTTTTGGTACTAGAAAATTTTTGATAAAAGACGATTTACATGAGATGTTTTTTATGGGCATTCAGTGTGTTGAAATTTTACCAAAAATTTATAGTTTGAATGTTTTTTTGTTAGATATCTGAAATTCCCACGACTTGGTGCTTTTTCCCTTTATCACACGGAAGGCTTTGCGGACATCGAAATTCCCACAAAAAGGGATAAATCCCACGACATAACAACACTGCGTAGAATACCAGGAAGAAGAATAAAATGGAAAAAAAAACATGTAGTCCGAAATTGGTAATACAAAAGATATCCGTGCCACATTTGATAAATTCTTTTGGTTGCGGTAATTTTTAAAGCAATGAAGTTAGTGCTAGTTGGTGCTACTACAAGGAGTTAAGAGCACGTAATTATTGGCTTCCGAGTTTGTCCGTCAGTCTCCTTAACTGATGTCGGTTTATGAAAAGCTCTTGTAATTTGTTGCTAGTTATTTAGACACAACAATTTTTTAGCTTTTATCGAGGTAAAAATCTGTACAGAAACATATTCAATTAAATGCGGTAGTATTTCCATGTGGAAATTCGTATTGACAAAGACCTTGCGCAATGTAGTCATCCAATGGTTGCATGCAAAGCTCGAACCATCTGCTCTGATATATGTGCTTGTGTGTACATCTCCATGTAATATTCAATGGCATGTCATAGTTTGAAATAAAAAGAACTAGCTCCGCCTTGAATTCTCGGAATCAAAACAAAAGCATTCCCATAGCTTACGTGATCCGCACATCAGAGCAATTCAATTTGAAAACGCTTTTTGTTCCGGGAAAATTCGAACTTTATTGCAAGTCAAACAATACACCGCTTCGTTGGGAATAGCAGCTGAACCGCAATCAATTCTTTTAATTTCTATCTCTAACAGAATCCCTTCGCACAGGGTAAATTACTTCTCCAGATCAGGTGCTTTCACTAATTATATTACAGACATGTCTGGCGCTTACAGCACGTGTCACATTCGATGCGAACTGTCATACGTCACTCTACTTAAAGTCAATTAAACCGAATAATTGCATTGATTGATCCTATACACTCACCATTTATTCAGTTGTCGCCTCTTCGCCGCATATACCTTTTGTTGCTATAAATAATCTTCGCAAAATGTACTCCGCGTACAAAAAACGATCGTGTACGTTCGCACGAGTGAGTGATTTTTGATGAATATCAGATCAGAGGTCAGAATTTTGAATAGAGAAACATCAGACATGCTTTCGTTTTGTTCTCCCACTGGCGAACTAATATAATAGAAGATCTGACGAAACAGATACATATCATTTGTATATATACAGATTGACGTGCACCGCGGCTATTTAAATTAATAATTGAAAATTATGACCAAAAATTTAAGTCACTTTGACTATTATTCTGACATTAGAAAGCGAATGGAAATTCTTCGACAATCACCTTTTATTAAATCGAAATGGTATCGGACGACTGTCATATCTTATCGGAGGTAAGAGATATTAATACATATCGCTGCCAAACATTTTTTCTAGGAAATATTCAAACAAATCTATATTTAGCGATAATAAATAAAATTTACCAATATTACACCAGTTATTCGAAAGCAGGGGGCGATTTTCACTCAACAGGAGTGACTATCTTGCCTCAAAATGTATGGTACTCTTTTTAACTTGGTTACAGATAAGGCTGTTGTTTATAGAAAACGTTAGCGTTAACAATAAAGTTTCGAGATCTATCCATAAATATTATTAGACTTATGCGAATTATTGGGTTGTGGATATACCATTAATATTTCTGCGATTTGGATTCAAATTGTAACTGCTTTGTTTCAGTACGTATACGTCCCGTAGTCCTTGGGAGTCGTGAAACAATTACATCTGCGCCCCCACAGATCTGGAATACGCTATACCACCTATACCCACAATCTAAGGCAAGACTCTCTAAGTTCTTACATCCAGAATAATTGATTTTTGTCACCGAAGAGTGCTGAATTTGATTTTACATTAGTTTCCATTCCTTCTATTTATAATTGGCTTCTTCGATTTTATTCGCCAATTATTTAGATGTATGTACTTATATTTCCCCACAGTCATGCGACCTTCACAACTCACATCGTTGGATATATTTATTCAACAGTCTAGACAGAATTTTATCAAATAAATTCACCATTGCGGAGTGGGAAAAAGACGTAGAGCTCAAATTTTGTTCTGTATTTTTGGCCTTCTGCTTTAAGTACAATATTTGGGGTCCTTAAGAAAAACTAGCTGGATAAGGGTTATTCTAAGCATATATTTCATAATTTGTCTTTTAAATGAAAATCCACCTTTATTCAGTGTGCACGTATTGGTGTAACTTGCTATGCGATCAAAATTACATTGACCATCAACAACTTTATACAGTCCAAGCCTACATGAATACGAAATAATCAATAAGCCGGACTCTACCAATTTATCAAATAATGCTTCAGAACTCTGTTGTATAAAATTTTACGCAATAAATGACATCACACCCAAAAACATATTCTCCGAACATACCTTCAGAATAAATTGCAAAAGAAAGTACAAATCCGGCAACCGATAGTTACTCAAAATCAAAAGAATAACTGCTCAATGTAACAAATACGCCATCATCCATGGCCAAGTTCTTAGATCGCATTATTTCGCATTGTTACACACGCTTTCTCTGATAAATTCATCTGACAAGATCGGTTCCGGTAAAACAGAAACCAACGAAAGAAAAATGTCTACCTACTGTTATGTATCTGTTTTTATCTCCGTCTTTTGGCGCAAAAGAAGAGAAGAAATAAAAGGAGTATCTATAGCTGAAAGCTTTTTACACAAACTGCCATTGCCTTTCCACAACAAAAGTACGATACAGCAAACGAACAGACCCCTTTCGGAACGCCCCTCCACCAGCAACAATTTGAAACTCCACATGTAAGCTTAATAATTGAATAACATAACATAGCAGCAAAAACAACTGACAGAACAGAGAAGAGTGTAGAAAGAGAAGATGTTGGGTGTTGTTGCTAGATGGGGACGTACCCTATTTTTTTTTTAAACAATTATTTGCACTACCAGTGACAGGTGTTCATTGAGAAACTATTTATCTGTGCTATGAAAAAGCTTTACTCTGAATTTTGATAGTTTTTCTGCGATAAATGCGTAAGTGGTAGGAGACTGTAGAAAAGTCCTTATAGTAAAAAAAAAAAACAAAATTAGATCTTGTGATACCGGAAAACATATCTGGGGAAAAAGCATTAATTACGTTTTGTCCAAAGCTACCTATGTACATTTGAAGGTAGCCTACGCAACCTGCGTTATTAAAAATAAAATATATAGCCGAGTCTGGAAGTTCTAATTTAGTTATGGAGTCATTTTTGATGGTCGTTTTTCATTCCTAACCTATATTGGCTTTTGGTTAGTTCTTTATAAGAAATGCTGCTTTAGTATGGGTTTTCGTTTTATTGCTCAACTCGATGGTTCATCCCCATTTCCTCGCCTCAGCTCGATCTGCTTCCTCAAATTGTAGTGTCTTGCCTGAACAGAAGACCGGATTGGATCGGAGGAATAGTAATGGCCTCGTCTATGGAGTGTAGCGCATCAGGTGCGAGAGAGCGCGTATTCAAATTGTTGAATATGAATATGTTGAGCATGAATAGTGCCCACCTATTCCCTCGGTTATGATTTGATTGGAAAAAATGAAGCGTCCTTTTGAGGAAACACATTTCTATTCTGGGAATGCACCGAAAACGGACTGCCAAACCTTTTAAGTACTTATACGACAAAAGGAAAACAAACTGACATCATCGTCTCCTAGGTGTACAAACTTCCCACCAAATATCGTCGAACGCAACTTCTCTGCGCTTCAGCTACTAAAATCAACTCCAATTTACCCTATCACACGCCGAAAACGAAAACCCGGTACCAAACATTTGAAAACATTTTATTTCCTCGTCCAGTTCAGATTCGTCGATGCATGGCTTCACATCGTCTACTTGCGACCGAGAATAGTGAACGAACAGAAATCAAAGCGCCAAATCTGAGACTTCAGCGGTAGCTGATGCTACTCCCACCACCGCAACGTTCTGACGGCGCAACAGAGATCTATCGTCCGTCGGTCTTCGGCCGCGCCAGTTGTTTTCATTTTCAAAAAAATTATTCATGATCTTCGCGCAGCGACTTCATCCATTCCACCCGTGCCTTCGCCTCGTTACAGTTGAGAGTGGATATGTGTTAATTGAGCTCCAATAACTGGCAATCACAGCCCATTAACAGCCCCGCCAATCGCGCGGTTAGATGTGCGACTTCTGTAATCACAGGTGGAAAACAACCGTGTACATAGTTACTCCACAAAATGTGCAAACTACTTACGCAAATGTTTTCTAAATGCCCAGTTAAGAAGTTGTAAACTGTTTTCATTACCAACCGATCCTCGAAGATGGGTGATCGGGGGATCATGCTGATCGGATCAGGAGGTGTTTGGTAGTGCGTGCAAAATATTTAGATCGTCAAAACAAAAACACCGGGTGACTTTGTTTCGATTTACAGTATTCCAAGTTGTTGCGCATCCAATTGGAATAAATATAAATATAATTTCTATCCAGTACTTCGTCGACTATCAGCGTCTTGACAAATGCCCAGCACCGTTCGGGTTAATAAATTGAAATTCTTTGCGGAAATTAAAATTCTATTTGGCATTCGGAATTTCTGTATAATAGCAGTAGCATTAGTGGATCGTGAATGTGATATATATATAATTTTTCAAATTTTATTTTGTCGGTGCACAAAGCAAAAAGTGAATTTTGATGTGAAGTGAACTGTCAGACGAGTGCAAAAATGAATTTCATCGGACGACATGATCACTTGAGTGGATATCGTCGTGTCGATACCACCGGCTATGGGATACCATTGTGGACGAATCCGCCAAATGATACGACGCTCAATACGTCACTGAAACCTAAGACAACTGCTGACGCGTGGAAAGGGAGAAAGGTTGGTGATTCTCTTTTGATTTATGCTGATGGGGAAATTTTTTGGTATTATATATTATGGTTTTTTCGCGGATCATTTAAATTCTGTTATTATATTCCTTGCGTTTGTCAACGAAGAAATACTGACAGGAGTAGATTTTTTCTTTAAACTTTGTTGACCGATTTACTCCCACTCTTGTGTTGGCATGGACGCCCATGTTTGCCTGTATAGCGAGGGTTCATTGTTCCTTAAAACATTGGTGTACTTTTAGCCGAAAATAATTGCGAATGGAAACCATGCTAATCACTATAATGCTATATGAGACTTTATCAGAAACTGTACGTCATTGAGAGACAGTATTGCGAGCATGACCTGAGACCCAGATGTTCTAAGTTCTACTCTGTTTCGAACATTTTACTAGGTCAACAGAAAATTTAAGCTCTCCCGCTTACAACCCTGTCCATCGGGCCTCATAAAATGATTCAAAAGCAGGTCAAACTGCTCATTCGTGTTGTTACTGCTGAACGATGACTTGACAGTGTTTGTGTGATGCAGAACTTAGAGAAAATGTTTGCGAATCCCCCTACCCCCTGCAGCCTTAACTAACACTCGTTATCAACATTCAAGCGAAAGTTGAAGAGTCTTATTGGGCTTTATAAAAAATCTGCCCTTAGGCTCCTTTAACATTTGTTTCTCGATTTCGTTTAGTTTTGGTTCATCAAATGCTTTCACAAATCGAATAAAATCCCTATACAAATTACCATTGCAACGAAAAACTAAGCTGAGAGAGCTGGGACCGGGACGGCTCACATATTTCATCAGATCAGTTGCGTCGTCAAATGAACGAAATGGACAGTCCCAATAAATCCGATCGACAGAATATTTTTTTCACAAACGGAATGGAATAGAAATGTCCAATAAATGCGCTTCATCCCAATTTTAAAAAGCTGTCAGTGGGATTAATTCTATCACACGTCCATTCATTCGGGCGGCTTACTTTCAAAACGAAAGTGTTGGGATTGTCACCTGTCATTTCTGTAAGCAAAACTTTTGAGGAACAGTCAGTCCGAATTGGACCAAAAGTATTTTATGTATGTCTTTTTTTGGGCTTTTTGGTCGATTCTTCTAAAAATGCGAATATTAAAACTATTCCATTATTTTCCACCCTATTAGTATTTTATTAAAATCGCCTTGGCCCGTTCTTCAGCGCACCCCACATTATCGCCCAAAAACTCTATTTATAGACTAAAGGCCAACACTAAAAAAACATACATTTGAAAGCAAAATCATGAGTCTCAATTTGAAATGCTAGGTTTCGTTGGTGTTTTGTCGGAATATGAAAATAAGGTCAATAATGTCCTTAAATCGAAGTTGCAACTCCCATGAAATTATTGCAATGCAGTTTTTTTTTACATTTTTGTTTGGGTCCGCCAATGAGTAGACTAAAGTTATTAGGCGTTGTTTGTTAACTGTAGGAAGTGAGTTATCTCACTTGGCTCGTAAACAGTTTGAGTTTTCTTATCCTAACTTTGGTATATTCAGCCAACAAGGACTTTCCGCCGTACTAATAAGAAATTTTAGTCTCGACTTTAAATTTGGGGAAGCTCATAACTGCGAAATTTGTATGGAGAATAAAACCAATGTGAACTACTTAAATTAAGAGTCGAAACTAAAAATGCTTTGGCCCTTTGTTTATTTTAAAATGGGGACTGCTTCCCAATTTAAGGGACAAACTTTATTGTCGACTTCGTGCATTATCTGCCAGACTTCAGAGACGATACGACTCCTTAACTTCCACAAATGATTTCATATTTGAAGCGGACTACGGTTCCAACCCCTAGACTCCATTACGAAATCATGCCTGCGTTTGGAAGGTGACCCGTAATCTTTATGGTATCATAATTTCCTCGAGGATGATAAAAAAAATAAGGAGGATAAAACACCTTTCGCTGATGCAAGAAGGCCTCTCCATTTTTAATTGACAAAAGTCCACCCGGTAAAAATCTCCACAGCTATTAAGATCATAAAAATCAACTTCTACGTGCTGTTCGTCTTATTTATTACGCTCCACTAAGACCATTAACACATGCTCAACTCCACATTTAAGTTAATGTGTGAATTTTACTTTTGATACGCTAAACAGTTAAATTGGAAACGTATTTAAGTAAAATACTTTTTAGACATTTAAGATTTAACCATGCTTACCTTGGCAATTATTATAAATCTGACGTATATGTGATTGATGTCGCTTCAGTGACATGCGATAACAAGAAAATTATCGATAGTTTGCAGATGCTGAGTATCTATACTTTCTAGTTGGGTTTTGTAAAAATTTCAGCAGTTTGGGACTCCCCAAAATTGCATTCGATATATAGCTAAACTTTCAGCTCACAGCAATGAAAATATTTTGTTGTCAGTGCGAATTATAGCACCTCGTTTTTGCCCGTATGTGAGTTAAGCTTTTACTTTAGCTACGTAACTACGTAGCTGAATGTGTGATCATGGTTACCGAGCTGAGCATACGTTTGTGTAAAAGTTCCAAGCGGAAGTAGTTTCTCAAGGTTTGTTGATACAATAATAGTTTTCGAAACGTTCTAAATATTACTCAGAAATACTAAAATTAATTAGTTTAATCTTCAATGAGCTGTGCCGACATGAAAGTGTGCTGGTGAACCAAAATTGTAAACCAGTTAATGGCTGAATGCTTTCCTTTAGGCCGAAGTGGTACATCCAAATGTTTATAGGTAGGTAAGGTGCTTAGCGTGCAATTAAGGTAGTCACAAGTATCTTTTTGGGTTACCTACACTGAAATGTTGGGTCTCTTACGTTTGTGATTACTGCAGACCATCGCGTCTTTGTTTCCACATCGTTGGAGGTGATTCGCACCGTCTTTCTGTTGATGGAATTAAATAGTAGCGTTGGTTGTGGATAATCCAACTTCGTATTTAATTTTGAAATTGTATGGAAACGATTTTATTGGACACCGTTTGCACTCGTTTCATATGTAAATCTTTCTGGAAATATGTGTACAGCAATAGTTGAGTGTCGAAACTATGTGTGTGTTCTTTTTTTGCTCCCAAAGTATATGGAGGAAGTTAATGTGAATCTGCAAAGTCAGTTTAAAAATAAATTATTCGTAAGCCCTATGGTAATGGTATGGATTAAGTTATGTTCATTTAATTGAAATAATAATACAAATTGAGCAATTTGGAATATATCTCAGAACTGGCTTGAAAAATTCTGCTTAGATTTGATATTCAAAAATAGTACAGCATTATTATTATTCATCTAGCCTCGAATATACAAATTTTAGAAAGGTCTTTGTAGCCGTTGTTGATATACCTAAAGGTTTTTCGGGTGAAGTTTGTTTGATGAGTCCATTTGTTGTCGGAGGAAATCCGTTTAGGGAATAGCTTGTTTGGCAGCATTTTTGGATGCGCAAATTTGTGTAATTTTTTGTTATTAAACATTTTTTTTCCATGCGGAATTTCAACGAAAACTTCCACATATCAAATGATACACTACCAAAAGAACAGGGTGTCCAGCCGGCCATCCGTCAGCCGCCTAAGGGGAAGTTAGTGCTTATTGGAATATTATTCAAGGACACAAAACCTAAAAGAGCACTAACGCACTTATTGCAAGTATTTCTCCTAATCGCTCAGTCCGGTTCAGAGAGCTTTAAGTGAAAATTTGATTTCACCACTCGAATTGTGGATGAAGAAGGTCACAGAAGCTTTATAGTATGAAAGAGAAAATTGTTTCCTTATTAGCCGTAAAACTTAAGCTGGACTTTAAAAATGACTATAGGGTTAAAAATTCTTGCGTTAAATTCAATATTTTTAACTTTCTCCATTACGTAGTAAGAGAAAGATATTGTATTCGTACAAAATTTCGAACTCGAGATGTTAATCAATTCTCCCATTACGATGATAGGCGAACTCAAAAAAGTGGGTCGCAAAATTCTGTCCGTCTGTCTGTCTGTATGTCCCGAGGCCTACAGCCTAAGCGGCTGAACGGATTTCGTTCAAACTTCGGATTTAAAGTTTTGGGGCTTACAGTTCGGGGCCGTTTTTATTTGCATAAAAAAAAATAAATAGTTGGCGCAACAGGTCTGTAGAGACCCAGGGCCTAGCTTCTCACAACCATTCGTTTGTGTGCGTTTTTCATTTTTGGGACGAATGGAAGGGATCTACAATTTTATGCCGGGTCCAAACGGCTAATTGAGAAGCTCCTTCATGACAGTTATACTCTCGGATGTTTGTCAGACGTTCGCAGCGGAAAAAACCATTAGTTGGAATTTGGGTTTTTTCGGGATTCGAACCTGGGACCCCTCGCTTAGTAGTCCAACACACTAACCACTAAGCCACTGCGCCTACAACAAGTTTTTTTTTGCATGGTAACCTCAATATTAATGGTACTTCCCATACAAAATTTTCATACCAGTTTGATTTGTTCGAAAACGGCACTAACGATTTCAACAAAAATTGATATTTAAGCTTAGGTAAACATAATTGCATACTCAGTTTTCCGCTAAAAAATCGAGTAACGGTACTTTTGAAATTTGGAAATATCTCGAAAACGGTCCATACGATTGTAACAAAAATCAATTTCTAAGGTAATATGGTCATTTCTAACTTAATGGAAAACTCAGTTTTTCTATGTATTGTCGTAAAATGGATTTTTGAAAAAAGTAATTTTTGAAAAATATAGTTTTCCCTAGTTTACCTCAAAACGGCATGATTTGATCAAATTGCAAACTTAGAGTAAAATTGATGTTTTCAAAATGATTGCGTCGTTAATTTTCAATTCGAATCACTGGAAACGCTCACTTTGAAAACTGCTCATATCTCGAAAACCCCATTTTCGATTTCGTTAAAACCCTAAAAACCAAGTAATGCTTACAACCCGAAGAATAACTCGTTTATATTTATGTATAGCCTATCAGGTGAATAACCCAAAAAAATTCAAACTATTTCTTTAATCTAGCATCGGCTTTCAGATTTTTACCCACCTACTTAATAAAGTAAGAAAACAACCAATCAAACTTTTGATGAACAAGAAAGTTTCGTTCGACCCAGTCGTGCACTTTATTTGGGTTGTATGACAACGCCGAGCAAATATAAAATTTTATATTTTGCTTATATGTACATACCATTCAAATTAAGAAAGCAACAAAATGTTATTTGAATTTGAATAATATTTGCTATTACCTACAAAATATGTCCAAGATATTAAATTGTAATTTTTTAATGTCAAAAATATTTGAATCCAACCCTTACCTGCCTATAAATTATTATAACGAAAATTTATAGTGTGTCAATACATTTGTGTCCGAAATAAATAAACTGAATATTATAATGTAATACTTATACCATATACTTATACAATATTTACTTGTTTTTTTTTTTTGTTTAAATCCATTAAATATTAGAATATAATACAATTTAATATAGTTAAATAATTATTAAATTTGAAATGATTATCCATAACAGTCCCAACGCGTATCCGACATTTCTAAAAATACGAAATGTCGATGCCATGCCATAGCAAAAGCCAAGCCCAGCCAAGCGTCACCTTGAAGATAGTCGTTCGCCGAATTGACATTACGTAATCTGTTTGAGTACGCCCGCACCCAGCGCCAGCACACTTACACCGACCGATACCGACGTCCACAAACACCCAGCAAACAATGACATAAGTTCAAAAAGTTGAATTTCCACAACAATTTGGTGACCATATACCGACTTGTGCATCTTTATCCAAACAACAAATGCATTCTTATCGTAAATACACCCAATAGGTAGGTTGGTGTCGAATTCAAGTGGATCCGCTTATTAGTTTTTTATTATATTTCTGGAACATGCTTGATTTACACAGTGTTGCTGTTTATAGGCGGGGAGAATTTACATTTTAAGCAGCGCGACCGCCCGCCATCCGCATATTGAAAATTAAATCAATTTTGATTTGTTTGCCGCTTCACGGATACAAATATTCGAATGGTATGACTCAAAGTACACGTGCGTATACGTTTGTATGTGAACTCTACGCTGCTAAATGGATCCCCCATTATTGGGGTCAATTTTTATGAAAATTTGATTCTTAAGTAGCTTGTGTCCCACTCAAGAGCTGGTAATTAGTCGTGCGTTCTGCAACGAGTTTTTTTGTGCCTTTAGAAGAAACATGGTTTGTTACTTGCTATAGTTGTTACAAAAACAAGCGAAGTGTGTAAGTTCTTTTGCGCAGCGAACCTGAATTTGGAAGTCTTAATCAGTGAGCGAATTTTGAAGCAATGATCTGATGGTTTTCTGAAGCGATTTAATAGGCTTTTCGGAATTTCTGATGTTGGTACAGATGGGAAGAGAACTCTTTTGTGAGCAGCGTTGTGTTTATGGTTTTTCTTTTATGTTATTATACCCTCCTTACATCACCGTATTTACATATGACCTTTGTGCTTTATTTACTTCCTTTGCAAAAGCAAATTGCACCACGAATACAGGAGTTGAAATCAAAATGGAAATGGAGGTAATAAAATAGCTGGGAATTCAAATTTAAATAAAATAAATGTGGAAACTCCTTTGTATAGTATATTGCCAGCCAATTAAACATTTTTTTTTTGTCCGAAAGACGCAACGAAGCTTTATCAAATGTTTCCCATATTTGGTTGTAAAGTAGTAGCTGTGCCGAAAAGGTATACGGTATACCGTATACCTCTTTAAATGTTAAGCTCCATTCTCCCAACAATTGTGAAGACTCTTTCAAGAAACACTAGAAAAAGTGTGTTGTTGATGCGGTTTTGGAGACTTTGTGTCAGTTTGGTTTTGAATAGAGTTGTTTAACAAAATCAAGACAATATTAAATGGCCTCAACATATGGTACAACTATCCGTTTCAAGAGAAAGGAGCATGCCAATCCTGATATTGAACTAGAGGATAAGATAAACTTAATTGTCTGCAAAAGCACGTACCAGGTAGCTGGTATTCCTGTTCATTAAAATGGAAAATAAAAATTGCATACGTCATTTGCCTACCTACGATTTCTATAATTTTGTGACAAGTCTGAGAATGTTGTAAAAAAAAACCTGATCTTAACTCTTAATAATTCAATTTTACACCACAGTAACTCAACCGATTATCAAAAACCTAGGACACGTCATATGCAGCAGGATGTCCGTTAGATAATTCACAGTAACTTCGCCATTCCACTTATCATTAAAACAATTTGTTTCACTTCTTTTAAATTAAAAAAAAAATCGTTTCACTTATCTTATCTACTAACAACACAAGTTTATAGAGCACTCTCGTCGGCACACTGTACCTACAGCTACAGTGATAGTCAAAAAATGATAAACACATTCATGCGAATTTTTGTATCTGAAAAATAAAATCATTCTTATCTAAAATATTCGATAATGGATGTCTACCATGCCTCTACTTGTAGCTACTTACAGAATTCAAATTTTAATTCACCAATGCAATTTTTGTTGTAGAAGTGAGGTATAACTATCAACTTGTTAATTTATTTTAACACCCTTAGGTCTAGGTATATGCGTGTGTGTATGATATTCACGTTTGTATATAGATTCAGAGGCGTTACATGTATTTATTTATACCTGATGTGGAAAAACTCAGTCTTTACACTGACAGTGCAGTCTATTGGTAACTATCAATCTGAATTACGCGAAGAAGTTTTCATCCTTCCTTCCTTCCTTATTGTTGGAAGGGTTAGAATTTTCTTAATTTTCAGTGAAAAACCGTAGCATTTTAAACATGTAAAGAACGCGACAAATTAAAACAAATTTTCCTTCTCCAGCTTGATCGGCTAAAATGTGCTAAACAGTCTAGCACTAGATTTTATCCATTTCCCTTAGGAGTGGAAAAGATTTCTAATAAAGCCCTTTAAGCCAGTAACCTACTGCTTCGGTTGGATTTAAGAAATAATTCAAAATTTAGTGTATTTTGTCCTATTTCATTTTGGCCTGTTTCAGAATAAGAGTGACTTTTTTTTTAAACCTCATGGTTTTCTACAAAATCTACCTACGTTCTAAGTCACAGATATGCCTAATAGGCTACGAACGTTTTTTAAATTAACAAATAAAATCAATCCCTGAACCAGGTGCATTTTCTCTAGGTAACTTGAGCATTTGGTTTAGCATATGATAGAACCAGTAATTTTAATTCATTGCATTACATATTTAGTAGCTGAAAAATCGCTCTGGGTATATATTTGTTGTAAGACTTTTTTAAACGTTTTTTTCCACACAATCAAAAGTAGTGATTGGAATCACAATATTTTGTATTAGTGTACCAAGTTTCTGAACCCCACTGTAGGTGCGTAAAAACACAATTGCTACCTTCAATAAGTTTTTTAACCCATTTCTGTAAGTATACACACGGGCACTATGTTAATGGGAATTCCCATGCTCACCGCAGCTCCATCTACGTGAGGCAAGGGCAAGCAAATAGTGTTGCGTAAACCTACTTCGCACATTACTTCCAGTTTATGCCAGTGGAATTTAATTACTCGCGGTTTGTTGATCTACATTATTGCAAAAAATATTGGACTACATGTAGCGAAACTCGTTTCAAACGGATGACATAAACGTTACTTCCCGTCGACACATCATGCGAAGAATTCAAAATCTGTCAACCTCTGTTTCCAAACATTACCTTCTACACCTGGTGTGTGAAACTTTCACTTTCTCAATTTGCAAACTCTCGGCTGGAAATTTTTAAGAAAAAACAAAAAAAAATTATCCTAATGATGTAAGTACTACCGCAGTTAGCGGATGTCTACAAAGATATCGTGGTTTTCGATTCCACACTTAAGTCATACGCAGTTTAAGACTAATTCCACATGCGTGCTTTGACAAATAATTGTCAAAAATGATCCAAGATTACCCTTTGACATGACAAGTCGCATCAGCATTTTCTCCACTAATTTGTCAATTTTCTAGGCCAAATTGGCAGATCTATCAACTGTCATTATTTGCCCTCCACCCGGAATCGACAACAATCATTTATCGCGTTCCTCTTGAGCGATCTTGGCGTAGATTTGACACGGCCAGATGACTTTGTTAATTGTTAAATAAAATTTGTTATGAATGGGCATAGGAATCATCAAAAATGTGATTATCTGCCAATGGACTATATTTCCAAAAGGGGAAACCGTTTGTGTCAAACAATCCGTCTAACAATACAAGTATATCAGTGAATTGTTCGATCGGGTCTTAACGTACTGTAATTTAAAAATGTTTGTGTTGGCTTTTGGGATGAATGGAATTTCGGGTTTTGTATTTTTTTTTTGTGTTTCTTCTTTCTGGTTAATATTTTCTTGAGTGGTTGTTGTGCTGTCAGTGCTGTTGAATTTCTCTGACCGCAATTTAGTCAGTGCCACGAATTGGCGTGAGTAAGTTTGCTTTTTATTTTAATTTGTTTACATCCCGCGGCGGTTGTAATTTGTAATTATATATAGGGTCTTTCAAGTGCATGTGAATTTAATTTTAAAAAAAAAATATCAACGCAGTTTGTAGTGTTCGTCTAGGGAAGTGTCACCTGTCAAGTTCACAAGTGCAGTTGCCTTCGTTGGTGGTGCAAGCGCGGCAACCGGTTCGGTTAACAAACTCTTAATATTTTTGTATTTTTTTAATTATGCTTAACGAGTTAGCAACCAAAACCGGCGAGTGATAGTGTGAAAGCAAAAAAACATTATTTGGAATGCATCTTTTTATCGAGACCACATGAAACAACCGGTTGCATTTAAATGTCAAATTTATCACAAAAGAGATGTGAGTCATACGAGTATTTGTGTACATTTTTGAAAATTATAGTGTGTTTTGATATTTAAAAAAAAAAGGTTATTGAACTGCTTTTTGACAGTCATTTGAAAAGGAAGATTGTGTTCAGAATTCAGATAGGTAGTTGCTCAAGCTGACATAGTGCAATCTGTCAACGGCACCGCAACTAGCTTGATTTACAATTCAAATCGCTGCTAGTATTGCGCAACCATTGTTTATGCATGAGTATGAGTATAATGTCATGTCGCATGCGAAGTCGTACAGCGCTTTAGACCTGCCTCAACCAAATTGTTTTAAATTCTGTGATCAAAGATTTATTGGCATGTGAACGTGCCGAACACTGGTAATGTGTTTATGTCGGCTTTAGCTGGATGAACTTGGGTGACTTTTGTGTTAGAGGTGTCTGGTGAAGAATGATGAATTTGGATATTCAGTGACTCATTGAAGTTCCGTAAATGATTAGGGATTGTGTTATGTGTTTTCCGCTGCTAGCTTCATGTGGTAGTTCATTATTTGTCTGCTTGTTCTTCATCTACTATTTGCACGCCCAATAAGATTACCCGAGGGTTATTTTGCACTATCGGACCTTGAAAATTTGACTTTGTTTGAGCTAATATTTTGCTATTGTTGAATTGGGTTGGATTGAATAGTGTAATAGGTTTGTGGGTACCAGTTTTAGATGCTTAAAAGAAACAGCTCTGACTGGATTGCAGGTTACCTCTCCGTTTCAATGGACATTTATCATCTAAGAAGCATTAGCGGATAAAGGCTGTGCTCAATGGTAGTAGCAAGAACGGTTTTGATTATAAGTAGATACCTAAATCTCCTATAGCACCTATCTTTATTATGAGGAACTGCCCACAAACGCCTCTACAGGCTTCACGCTTCATAAGACTTTTTTTTTCCAGAAAATAACAAACATTAAATATTTTGCCCCAGAAGTCTATAGCCCATTTTTCATTCACACTCACTCCCTGCCATCTACCGGCAAAGACAATGTTTCCTTCTCCAGATGCGAATTCATCTGACAACTGAATTGAGAAACGTTCTTAGGCAGTTAGCCCTACTGAAGTTTGTCTGAAGTTTGCAAGAGGTCGGTCAGTGAAAATAACCTCAAAGTGTGAATTGTGTTATCTGGAGGTTGAACCTAGATCATCTTTCCACAGCACTAATAATTATGTATATCCACTACCTGACCAAATATGTAACTCGCAAACCTCCACATGGCGTATATTTATACTAAAAATTGCGTATCTTGGCTTTTACTTTTCAAACATCCAGCCCAGAAATTAATATCAATAACAATGTTTTGTGCAAAAATTTAAAATCCACAAAAACCATTAAAATTTCATAAAAAAATTAAAGTGAAGTCACATAACTACGTCACAACTTCATATAACCTTCATTCATCATTGTTTAATCGCGCCACCATCATCTTTGTCTACTCAAACTTTAATTTCAACTCAAACATTTTTTTCGTGTTTCTTTTCACCTTGCAGGGATCTCGTGTGAGCACAATCAACGATTGGCTGCGAATCAAAATCGGTGGCGATGACACACTTAAAAAGAAGAAAAACCAAAAACTGGAAACAAATCGCATCAAATCGACCAAATACACGCTGATAACATTCCTGCCACAAAATCTTCTAGAGCAATTTCGACGCATAGCGAATTTTTACTTTTTAATCATGACAATAATTTCCCTACTTATCGGTGAGTACCCTAACGTCAGTTATGCTTCATGCATGATCACATCTCAGATTTATGTCGCATCATCACAGAGTCAGCCAATAAATGCAATTACTTCAGTTATAGCCGATTGAAATTGACACTTGGCGCATTCACCCGCATACGGCATAGAAAACTCCGTAGCAAACAACAACTACGCTGTCACCGGTGGTCACTGGCTCAATGTCAAAGCTATTATCGAACGCCGAGCGAAATTGTAATTTCATTGCAAATGGCTATTAGTTGAATATTTTTGTTTTTTTCTTTATTGTTATTAGACGAGTTCAATTGTAGCGTCTTGGTCACGTTCGGGCTGGAAACAAAAACAATAAAAAAAGTCATTAATTGATGCGAAGAGTGGGTCTTTCTCTTCTCGAGTGACGAGTGAGCTCGCTACTCGCTCGATCTATTGATATAAATTGCCTGTGGATTGGAGCGTGTTGATTTATTGATTCGGTTGACTTGATGGCAATTTAAATTGTATTTTTCTTACTGTACAAACTGTCATTAAAAGGAGTACTTATTACGCCCTCAGAAGTGTCAACTTTAAAGTTTTGGTTACAATGTCATTTTGTTTGTCATAACAGAAAACAAACCCAACATTGAGGCCATAAAATGACAGAGAGCTCTTAAACTTAATGTTGTCATTGTTTATTTTTTGCTGTCTATATGGTTTATAAACAAAAGTCTACACTGTTTGGCAATTAATTTCTGAGAACCGAGCGGTGCAACATTGAATGCACTCAAATTGACGGCAAGAATGTTGTAACAATGTGAGTGGGGTAATAGAGCAGTTGCGTCATAAGGAAGCAACAGCTAGTGTTTTTTAGTTAGTGCTGAAGTCGCTTGTGGTTATGGCGAAAGGAAAGAGACGAGAAAATGTCGCACATAAATTTGTAATTTATTCAGATTGTGAATCAATGTGGCGGGCAAGTTCAAGGGCGGCCCACAATAACTCTGATCTACCACTTGAGCGATAGTGCGGTTCTTTTAATTAGGGTGGCAGTTATTCAGTTGGTCTGAGTTAAGCAGTATTTCTAGGGTGCATTCTTAAGTGCTTATCGATAGTAGTAAGCAAGATTTATTTAAATGTTTATGGCATTTTGACACAAAGTATTTATTCTGTTGCGTAGATGATTGAAACAATGATTGCATTGTATATCTTTGAAGTAGATTGTACATAGGTTTCTTGGTTTAAACGGTGTTTTTCAATAAATTACAAGGAAGTCGTTACGTTCTGTTCATAGGAGAGCGAGGAGTTCGGTTCCAGCTCGGACCTGGGGCCAAGTTAATACTCGCATAATTTGACACTTCATTTTTGTTAGGAATGTGTTTTTGTGTTCGATTTTATGTTCGGGTGATTATGTCACTCGCTGGTTTGTGGAACGACTTGCAAATATGTGTATGGTGAATAAATTCTGACAGTTTTGTGCAAGAATATTTATTTTTATTTTATTAATTTTTAATTCTTGGGACGTGTGTAATGTCACATTTACAACATCACGCATTCCCAACATGGGAGATTAAAGGTATGCGCAATACTAAATAGACCGAAGGACAGCATTACCTAACATGCAAAAATACATGGCACGTTTTTTGATCGGCTATCTTGTTTACGTCAGAGATGAATGAATAAAAGAGATGAATATCTTTCGTACCACTATACCCGCAAAACCCATTTGTTTACATTGTTGTTTTTGTAATTTCAATCCCTGTCTGTGAATACGTGTGACTTAAAAAAAAAGAATGTTCAATGTTGCTAATGGCCGGGCACCATTCCTTTTGCCTTTATGGGCATCGCGCCGTTTAATTGTTTTGTGTTTCGCATTGAACTTGTTAGGTTTTTTTTAAGGAGTACACATTTCGGAATAAGGAATTCTTGCACTAAAGAAAAGAATTGAGTATAAGTGCGTGACTCCATGAATTTTTCGGGAAAACTGGAATAACTGGAAAGTTATATATTTCTGTATTCCATTATCTTTGGTTTACGTGGTAGGAATTATTGGAAAGTTTAACATGTTGATAGGTATTTTCATAGCGATGGCTTACTAAAGTTCGCCTTCCTATGAAACAAAATGGCTTTCGGAAGTGATAAACGGACAATTATTTATTTATTTCGTATAACTGATTGATAAATTGTTGGTTTAATTTCCCCACACTAATTACCATTTTCGTTTGACATGAAATAGAAATGTTTTTAAGTCATTGAGAACATCCCTGAAACTTTAGACGTCTGATTTGTGATCTCATTCTTTCGCTTTTACTATCATTGACTGTGGACAAACGGATCGCTCTGTTTCGTCTCTTGCTTTTAAGTGAGTTAAGCTCATGCACATTTGTATGCCATATATAGGGGCTAAATTTGGAAGCTTGCTTCGAACAGGTATACCTACTTCTGAATGTTTGACAGAAGTTCACGCGAGAAGAATTGCTGTAAAAGGAAACTTCAAGTTGTAGGTGGGATCGTACCAAAGCCTCTCGCTCAGTAGCACAGCAGACTAACTCCCTAGAAACTGTGCTCACGTTCTTGGTGGGTCGGTTTTAAAATCACAAAGCACGTGTCTAACATTACCAGACGAGAAAAGCGCATGTTCAGATCGGCAAATTACACAAATTGGCACAAAACTCTCCAATAGGTAGGCACAATCATTTTAATGTGACAGGTTCACTTTAGTATGACGGTAATGACAATAATCGGTGCGATAGCTATATCGTGTGA
Organism: Cheilosia variabilis; assembly: GCA_951230905.1. Taxonomy (NCBI): domain Eukaryota; kingdom Metazoa; phylum Arthropoda; class Insecta; order Diptera; family Syrphidae; genus Cheilosia; species Cheilosia variabilis. Next base: position 49,948,277 of record OX579677.1, read on the forward strand.
AGATAGCCATGCGTTTAGCGTTATAGCTTTACGCATGGAACACGAACAAACACGAGATATAAGTTGGACTCCTCATAAATGGCTAACAGAAAGAGTTTTGACAGACTATTGAATATTTCTAAAAACGCCTTTTAATATTATTTAGGAAGATTTTAGGGGCCTCTTAGCTTACATCAAAAAATGCCCCGGTATTTGTTTATTTTGGTGAAGCAGAAGCTGCCATTTTTAGGTGTAAGAGTCTTTTAATGGTTTATTTTAAGAGCTGCCTCATTACCATCCCTGACTTATAAATTTAAAGACCAAGCAGCAAGCATTGTATGATTCAGTTGGCTTAAGAAAGTTCCCAAGATGAACCTTCTCCTATAATGGTCGATGGGGGCGTGACAGGTTCCCACATCGAATGCCATCACCTAAGCAAATGTTTGAAATGTTTTCAAATTCGTGTCACTAATTCGACGTTCTTTCCAGATAGCCCTGTCTCGCCGATGACATCCCTCCTGCCATTAGTTTTTGTAATCGCTGTGACCGCCACCAAGCAGGCCTATGAAGACATCCTCCGCTACAAGACAGACAATATCGTCAACTGCTCGCCTGGTAAGATCGTCAATTAAAGCGCCATCCCACCTGCCTAACATGTTACTATTTTTATTCTATTTAAGTGACTGTCATTCGTGATGGCAGTGAAAAAAACATCGAATGCCAACATGTCGAACCAGGCGATCTGGTTGTGGTGAGCCGGGACTGTGATGTACCCTGTGATCTGGTGTTGGTAAGGTCCTCAGATCCACACGGCAAGTGCTTCGTAACTACGGCAAATTTGGACGGTGAATCCAACTTGAAGACCCTTGTCATTCCGCGGGAGCTGCCGCATGTGGAAATAAATCAAATGCACAAACTTGGCATCATTGAGTGCGAGCACCCCAAGACTGATCTCTACAGTTTCAATGGAAAGATTGAACTGGCCAATATGGACCCAATGCGTATGTCCCAGCTGGCGGACACTCAGCAGAGGGTGATACCCTTGACAGCAGAAAATGTCCTTCTGCGTGGTTCGAGAGTGAAGAACACGGAATGTGTGATCGGTTGTGCGGTCTACACGGGTATGACAACAAAGCTGGCCCTAAACAGTCGACTGACGAGAAACAAGTCCTCGTCAAGCGAGTTGTACATCAATCGGTTCTTGATATTCATCCTGGTTGCCATGATCTTTATTGTCACGTTCTTGTACTTCCTGAAGAGGTACTTCGAACTGTTCGTTGTGCCGAAGGCCACCTATCTGGGACCGGCTGCCGATACGTACAGTGTTCGAGCGTTCCTGCAAGACTACCTGTCGTTCTTGATCCTCTTCAATTATCTAATTCCGATCTCGCTGTACGTGACTATTGAAATGCACCGTGTGATGGGAGGGCTCTTCATGGAATGGGACACAGAGTTGTATGACGAGCCAACCGACTCTCACTGCATTGTGAACACGTCGAACTTGAATGAGGAGCTGGGACAGGTGAGTAAGCTCTGGTGTAGATCAGTGAACTTCCGCAGTTTATCGAGATCACACATCTGATCACTGATCGCTGATCTTGAGAAACTTACTGACCTCCCTCCTTTCTGCAGATCAACATACTCTTCTCGGACAAAACCGGGACACTGACAAAGAACGAAATGATCTTCCAGCAGTGCTCGATCAATGGCAAAAAGTTCCTTTACAAGAAGACCAAGTTGCAGGAGGAGTCCAGCGGTATTCTACTGGACATCAATAAGTTCAATGTAAGTCGGGCAATCCGATCATGGCGGCCTCCAATCATCTTGATTTTCCTTTGCAGAACGAGCTCAAGAACTTCTTCCAAGGGTTGGCGATTTGTCACACAGTGCAGGTAGCAGGCACTATGTCTGAAAACGAACCAAAGAAAGAATCAAAGGCCAAACAGTATTCCATCTCGGATATCACCGAGGAGAGCCACAACTCGAGCCAGCAGAGTGACATTGACATTTCCCTGTCCGCCAACCCGAATGGCAAGGCAAACGGAAACGTGTCCGATGTCAACCCTCTGCTGGATGAATCGGAGAAGGTGGAAAGGCGCAAGAGACCCGAGGTTGTGAAGCGAAGTCCACGTTTTGCTCGTCAGGCTTCCAGGGTGCATCCGTCAAACAACATGGAAATGGAGGCAAGCGGGGATTTCACGGGTCGTCCAGTTACCTTTCCCACCTCTGGCCAGGGTATCGCTCCAGGGCGACCCATGTCGGTGCCATTTAAGCGGTCGACGTCGGAAGTCGACCTTCCGGCAAATGGCGCAGCAGCTGCAGTTCTGACACATAGACGAACCCAGTCGTATGGCGCACCGGGGGCTTACTTAACCCAACCAGGTGAGTTCAAATAGCGCCCTCGATGCGATCAATAAGCCAGACAGACCATTTCAGAGACCCTTACTGACCTAAAGCGAACACCGAGCACTAACTCCAGAGAGTCGTATGCTATGCCGACCTTTGTGTCGCGACAGCCTTCGACGCTGCTGAGAGCCGAGTCTGTGCGACGCAAGAATGAGATCCAAAACGTTGTAGAGTGAGTTCCAAAACCCTTAAACCCCTATCTCTTAGTAGTGACTTGTTTGCTTGTTTTTTTTTTGCACAGAACCCTCGACTATCAAGCTTCAAGTCCCGATGAGAAGGCTCTCGTTGAAGCCTGTGCCCACCTCGGCCTCGTCTATATCGGTGATGATGACGAGATACTTAAGGTGCGAGTCTGTCCACCGCATATGGACTACTCGAGACCGTTTAGCGTAGCCAAGACCAACAACATATTCTTCGACCGGCTGCATGTCCTGGAGTTCACCTCAGACCGCAAGCGCATGAGTGTGATCGTGAAGGATGAGAACAGCACGATGTGGATCTACACAAAGGGCGCCGAGAGCTACGTGTTCCCCCTGTGTGCACCCTCATCAGCGCGGCTTATAGAGGCTACAGACGGACATATAAACGACTTCGCGAGACAAGGTCTTCGCACCTTGGCAGTGGCGAGAAAGCGAATTACCGACGACGAGTACAAGGAGTTCCTTGGCGACTTGAATCAGGCCAATAGCTCCCTGGAAAACCGGAAGCAGCTCACCGAGGAGTGCTATGCCAAGATCGAGCGAAGTAGGTTCCATCTGCGAGAACCCTCAAACATCTTGTCACAACAACTTTCTCGTTTCAGATCTTGATCTCCTGGGCGCCACGGCTGTGGAGGACGCGCTGCAGGATGACGTCGCCGACACACTGGTGTCCCTGCAAAAGGCCGGTATCAAAATATGGGTTCTAACCGGCGACAAAGTCGAAACCGCCCTCAACATAGCTCTCTCGTGCGGCCATATACCCGCCGAAGCGATGAAGTACTTCATCATCGAGTGCGGCCGAAAGGAGGACCTCGAAGTGCACCTGCAAACTCTCGAGCGCGAGCTAGTCTTCGGCCTCGGCCGTGCATGTGCCCTACTCATCGACGGGAAAAGCTTAACCGTCGCCTTGAAGGAGCTGCCTGAGAAGTTCCGCGACGTCAGCATTCGCTGTCAAGCGGTGCTCTGCTGCCGGCTGAGCCCTCTGCAGAAGAGTGAAGTGGTGTCTCTTATCAAGACGTCCAAGGAAAACTACAACACAGCCGCCATTGGCGATGGCGCTAACGACGTGTCAATGATTCAGGAAGCCCACGTTGGCATCGGAATCATTGGCAAAGAGGGCCGGCAGGCGGCTCGATGTGCGGATTTCGCATTCGCCCGATTCAATATGCTCAAAAGACTGCTGCTCATGCACGGCCACTATCACACGACGCGGCTGTCGCTGCTGGTGCTCTATTTCTTCTATAAGAATATCTTCTTCATGGGTATTATGTTCCTGTTCCAATTCCATTGCATGTTCTCGTCGCAACCGGTCTACGATTCGTGGTTTCTGACTCTGTTCAACGTCGTCTATACCTCTTTGCCAATCTTCTTCATTTCGCTCACCGAGAAACCGTTCAACGAGGAGGACCTCTTGAGGTAGGTAAATGACACATGACTCCAACTACTGACTCATTCTGTTTCTCTTTGCAGCAAACCAGAGCTGTACGTCAAGAATACGAACAACAAACAACTTCACTGGCCGTACTTCCTGAAGTGGGTGTTGTTTGGCATCTATCACTCGCTGGTGACTTTCTACTTTGCTTACTTTATATTCTCAATGAACGACGTCCTTCTGAATGTGGGACAGCCGGCCGAGTATGCCGTCTTCGGAACGCTGCTCATACAAATCGTGGTAATTGTGGCCAGCCTGAAGCTGTGGTTGGAGTCAAAGTACCACAGCTACTGGTACATCGTCACGATATGGGGTTCCATTGCGTTCTTCATGGTCAGCACGGTCGTCTACAATGTGATAGATCTGTAGGTTTCTCATCTTCTATCCACTTACTGTTCATTTATATTTCCTTCATCTGTCCATAGGCGGTATGATGGCGATGTCTATTTTTCGTACAACAAACTTTTCTGTTCCATCCCACTGTGGTTGCTGACCTTGCTAAGCATAGTCACTTGTTTAGTGCCCGATTACACGATCCGCGTGTGCAAGGATGCTTTGAGAATGCCAAAGAGAAGTTTCTATCCCGGAACGCGAAGGATGCAAAAGCTGCGGGCAGCAAAAGCTGCTGAGAACACCTACTTGTAGACGGATGTACTCCGCCAGCGCTGCTGAGCGCAATTTAGTCATTTAAGAACAAAAAGGTGCCAAAAATACAGTCGGAATAAGTCAATGTGAAAGGATTGTCACAAAACACAATAATTTTAATCGTAAGCTTTGACCAAACACACGAAATATTTTAACTATTTATGTCATAGGTATTTAAGTAATATAACATATTTTTTTTGCTCTTAAGTTTTAAACAAATCAAATGGAAACTATATTGTGATATAGTTGGTGAAGTGATCGTCCTCTTGTACCTCATTGTAAATATCATTATTTAATGAACCAAAACGCTACGAAATAAAGTGTAAATTTTAATTTTGTAAATACCTTTTCTTTTTACTGTCATTTTATTTCTATGGAGAAATTTGGTTTCTGTCGCTTGACAGTAGCCGGTATTCGGTTAAGCACAGTATGCTGTTCCAGGAAAGCTAAAATTAAGCGCAACTCGAATGTTTGTCTCCACCACTTCGCTTAATTTTGACAGTGTAGTTCTTTAACTAGGTCCGCCATTTTCTTTTCTTTTTTTTTTTTTCTTCGGAGGTAAAAATGGTTTTCTTGGTATTTTTTTTTTGTATTTCCTAAAAAACTCGTTAAAATATTCTATTTCTAAGAAATTAAATTAACAACGACGAATTTTTTTGTGTTGAACTTACCATTCTCCATACTGTTTTTTTGCTTTCGTTTGAAATACCGATATTTTCCCTGATCTGTCAAAATTTAGCTGTAGAAAAATGTATTTTGCATTAATACGCCTACTTAAATTCTGTAGAGATTTTTCGTACAGCGGCTAACAAATTAAGCTTGAACTGCGTACTGCTTGGCTTAACTGCTTTGCTTAAATTTATCTTTGGAGACATTTTTGTATTGGGGCTGAATTTCAGCGCGAGCAGCATATTAGGCTTTAGGCTTGGTGATCGATTCGACAGGTGAAATGTTGGGGGAGCAATGTGTGTTGCAACCCTTTTTCATTGAACACATCCCAATCTATATTCCACGACTAAAGTAACTACAGTCGAACCCGGATAATGTCACATCGCTTAATAGAACAACTCGCTTAAAATCACACAAAAAATATGCTTACAAAGAAAAGCTGCATGCAATTTTGCCCGCTTATAGTCACATTTCACAGTCCATACGTAATATGTATGGAAGTCGTCTTCAATGCAAAAATGGGGTGTGTATGTACATTTTCTTTTGTCGATTGTCTTAATATATGTGACTTTTGCTGTTTGTGACTTTCTCACAGTGAGATTGATACATACATATGCATATGCTGGACTTCCGTGTTTATTATAAATGCCTGAATGCACAAAAGTCACAACCCGCTTAAAGTCACAGCCCGCTTAAAGTCACATTATTTTGTTGCCCGTTTGATGTGATATTATGCTGGTTCGACTGTACATAGATGACTGGATATTTCCATTAGTTCCATTTTCTTCTGATGTACTTGTTTCGTTTTCTATTGGGCAAAAAGAGACGTCTGGATTTCCGGAATCGAAAAAAAAAGCTGAGAAGAGAATTTCGCTTCTCGATTTGAAGTCAGAATCCACTCAAGAAGTGTAATTTTTCTTTTATACAAGCCCGCAGGCAGCAGCCAAAGGCTATGTTGTGACATTTCACCAATACATTTGGGTTTCAACGAGAAGCAGTTTTCTTGTTCATTGATTTCAGAATGAGTGGAGCCTCGCGTGAAACCAATGGAAAACGACATTACGATACAGTTCAAGTAGTTGACATGTGACATTTAGTACAATTGAACAAAAGAATGTACTTAACTTTCGAAAAAATAAAGTTTCGCTCGCCGTTATTCTGAGGCTAAACGTACAACACACAATTGACGTCGCGGCGAATGTGGGTGGATGAATTGCCAAAACCCACGCCGGAAAACAAACCTAAATCTAGAGGAAGTTTATGCGAAAACTCTAAAAGAAAGGCGATATAATTTATTTATGAAACAGACAGAATTTGTTGTACTTTGTCAGATTTCTAAGCCTTTTTATAATCTACTTTGGGTGAAAATGTGCAGCGTTCAGTAGTTCCTCTCTTGGCTCGAAACAGCTCATAGAATTTAAGCCGGCAATTACTGGTAAATATGCCAAATGCACAAAGTTGACATGAAACAAATTCAAAAACCGTCTTTAAAATCAATTTTACAAAAAAATGAAGTCTTCCCGAACGTTTTATATGTTGCAAAATGTACTTTGGAGTATATTTTCAGCTTTGTGAGAGAGTCTCGCTCAATTTTTTGAGTTGAACGATTTTTAGTGCTTAACTCGGGAAAGTACTCGAATAGACCCAATGAACTAAAAATGAATGTGATGAAATGGTTAATAGAAGCGGGGGGAAATCCTAGATGAGCAGAAATCTTAGGCGACAGACGCAAGCGAGAAAAGAAACGCAACGCTTGAGTTTAAACCACGAACTGACTTTTTATTGTATAAAGACTACGTTTTATATATGCGAATGAGTTTATGTACATGAGTGACAATTTATACGTAAATGTGCAAAGTTTCTTATACTTTGAGCTTTATTTTAACAGAATGAAATGAAAATGCTATTTAGAACTTGCTGTTGACAGATGCCAAGTTGACGGATGTCAGAACTGCTTCACAATGACAGACCGAGATGATTGATTTTAAAGAGATGCATGTCTTTCGCATGTCTATCCCCGCAAAACCCATTTGTTTACCATGTGGGCTTTTGTAATTTCAATCCCTGTCTGTGAATAAATGTGAACTACAAAAAAGCTTGTTGTTATGACCGGCCACCGATCCGCTTGCTTTTGTGGCCATATCGCTGTTCAATTGTTTTGTGTTTCGTATTTAGTTTGTTTGGTTTTATATAAGGGTTTGATTAAACTGAAAAAGAAATAGTAAATTATACATCACGCAATCCAGAATTTTTCTATTAAAGTCCAATTCACGAACTCACATATCCAAGAAAAGAAATGAGCATGTGTGCGTGACTTCATGAATTTTTCGGGAAAACATCTTTTAGGCAGCCGCCTTCCCACTGGAAAGTTATATATCTCTGTTATTCCATTTTCTTTGATGATATATGTCAACATTAATCCTCATAAACTTAGAAACACGCAATGGGCAGATTCAGAAACCTTGTTATATTAATTCGACTAGATTGGCCTGGACCGTGAACGCAAAAACTAGAAGACTAGAAACTAGAAAACTAGGTAACGTCACTTTTCTTACGTCAGCCACATATGCGAACTGTCAACTTAGTACTGAGTCACCAATTTCTTGGTTATTTACGCCTCCATAAACGTCAACTGATATAGCAGTTCATATGACCGATCTAGACCAATCAAAATTTAGACTCATCAAGTTAGCCAACTGTCAAACTTACTAAACTGAACATCATGAACGTCTTCAATCAGTTTTCGTTAATAATAAGTTAGTTCGGGTACTTTTTTGCAAACGTAAAATTATTAAAAATTTTGTAGATGCTGCATTTTACGATAATGTCAAAATTGCATTTCTTGAACTTTTTGTAAGAAAACTCTCTCGATTTTTGATATTTGACATTTTTCATTTTTCTATGCTAAAAGTACACGAACAAACCTAATGACAAGCAAGCTATATTGCGATCACTGTAGAGATGAAACGAAGAGTTACGTGAAAGAACTTATTATAACTTAACCGTCAATCGTTTAGGTACTTACCTTCCGATCTCCGTTAAGCTCAGTTAAACACTGTTCCTTTCATCTGCACTTCACTGCATTGCTTTTAATTTATTTTAAAACTTGTTTATTGAGCAAGAAAATTCCTTCAAGACAAAAATATGATATTCGGCTATTTGTTGTTGTATAATAAAAAGTTTTCTGATGCATGCATGTACAGCTACATAAAATGTTTGCATGTTGACATTTTTTCTACAAATCTAAAAAGGAAACAAAAATGGAACCAAAGCAAATGAAAATCTAAATTCATTCGCTTGTACATGTAGGTCAAATGTGTGTGTGTGTATTAACTATTTATATAGATTTCGAAATCGAAAAATAACAGATATCCAACCCTCAGAGGTGAGTGTCAAACGAATTCTCTTTGTCATATGCATATGTACATGATATTCAAATATATAATAGTTTAACATGTAAAAGTTTATATAATTATTCAACAACAAGATTTGATTGTATAGTGGTAATAGGTTTCTCTTTGTCTAGAGCATTTTAGGCGCCAAGCATCCGTTTCACCGTATATCCAGGTACTGAGTAGAAGAACAAAAGTAACATTAATGCCAGACCGGCAATGATAAGGGCCTTCAAGATGGCCCACTTGTAGTTGTGCCAAACGATGTAGCGGATTGATTTGAGCGGATTCACGAACCACATGAATGAGGCGTCTGGTCGGCTAAGAAGACGAGAGAAATGTCAGTTGAATCAAGAGTCTTGTGGAACTTTTAGGGCTTACTTGGGCTTCTCAAGCGGATCCGGTTCGTTTCGTCCGAAACCGGCTGGATTCTGTTCAGCTTCCTCCTTGGTTAGGAGATGAAGTTCGGCCTCAACTTTACCCGTCAATTCCATTTCGTCGTTCTGCTTCTTGATGTAGAACGGCCACCAACCGCGGACTCGCTTTTGCTTGAATATGTTCACCGTGGGAACATTGTCTGTCTTGAGCATATCGAGGGTGCAGAGCTTCGATGACTTGGCTCCACGAGGGAAGCGGTTCAAATTGAAGGAGATGGCACCTGAAATAGGGCGGCGTACAACTTTAGCCAGTAAATCTACAACGAAACTCACCTAAGAAATCATCGGCGGAAAAGTGATCGGCATCCCAGACTTGCAGCTCTAACCGAGCGGGAATCTTAACCTCTGTCTCGTCCCAGCTGAAGAGCGACTCTTTCCGTGAGAGAACTATTCTCTCCTCAGCTGCCAGGTACTCGAAGGGGTATATGAAGCGCCAGTTGAAGTTGCCCTCCCCAGTTAGGGAACGATAGTGGATGTCTGTGGCTTGAATATCCTGCGGTCCTTTAAGCCAACTAAAGGACAGAAAAATAGTGTGACCCTTATAAAGAAGTAACCATTCCACTCACCCCTTAACATAAATGTCTGACATCTTCTCTCCGGTAAAGAACGCGTCGTCCTCCAGAACCACGTCGTCTGTGTTCCAAATCACCACTCTCAGCTCATAGGCCTTCGGCTTCCTCGGCGATATGTCCACAGAAGGTCCCGGCAAAGGCATATCCATGGGAAACATATCGACCCACATCTCCAGCTTTCCCTGCTCAATACCGGGCTTATCGACATTATACAACGGTCGCGATTCGATGTGCTCCGGAACGATCTTTAAAGGAGAAACTTGTCTCTACCTCCGCCGCGATCAGTACTCCAAATAAACACTCACCCTGCATCCAACTTTCGGGATCTCAGACCACCGATGCAGCACTGCCAGTGCGAGATGCTCATCCCTGTTCTTGCAAGTGGTGGGTCCGTTCCAAGCTATCACCTCCTCCTCGGAGAACGTCATGCAATACTTACCGATCGCCACACGATCCTGGAAATAATGCGGAACGTCTAGTTTGTTCTCCTTGCAGAGCTTCGATAGGATTTGCGTGGGCTTCATAGGATCGCGCCATCTATTGTAACCGATGCTGTTGACAACGAAACACGATCAGAAGCGATCTCCACTTCAGGAGTGAAACAACTTACTCTTCATACTTCATGCCCAAGCCGCAAGTCGCTCGATGTTTACTGTAGAAACGGTTCTCCAGATCGATTCGTGTCTCCCCAATCAGATCGTCCGACCCAACCAAGTCCCAATCGAAGATCTGGACAGTCAGCATCGAGTCTTGGGGAAAAGTAGCCTCTACTTCGAAGCACTTACCGAAAATCGGATTAAGCTGCTTGCTGACGTAGTTGTCCTTGTCCGAGATTCGTTTGCCCCCGAGGTGTAGGACAACATACGGATCGGCCTTGCCATTCAGATCCATTGGGTGTAGATCAGTTGCTTTGATGACGTAGACTCGAACCAAGACATGAATGGGATCGTTGGCCGGTAAAGAAGGTATCATTTGCAGCTCCATGCCTTTCGGCAAGGGCAGTTTGTACACCTTAATGGCGCCCTTAAAGAAGCCCACAGTTCGGTTGTCATCCTCCATCGAGTCGCCGGTCTTTTTGCCACGCAACAATGGGAACGAATGCAGCCATTCTCGGAAATAGTTGTACTCTGGCTGGGTTTCCAGTTCATTGGGGTAGATCTGAAAGGAAACATTTTAGAATACCCAGCAACAGCGACAGTTTGCGGAGAGTCCTTAAGAGTGGTAAAAATTATCAAAAGCGAAGTGCCCTCTCAGAAAGGAGCTGGGGAAAAAGTCAACGCTAGGTGCAGAAAGGTGCCCATGTGCATGGATTTAAAAAGAAACCAGTACAGGGAGTTTGGATAAATTTCTAAGATGATTCGTGTAGCGATAGGTGTTTGGGAAACCCTCTTTTGGGTGTTGAGGATGTGTAAAAGCAAAATTACAGCTTGCCCAGATTTTTTTTACCATATTCCAGTTCGGGTCACCATTTTAACCTTTTTTTATACTATTCCTGGTTAAACTCTATGAAATGGGCACGCATTTTGATGATCATTCGTTAGGCCATATAATACAATTTAACTTGCGAAGGACCTTGAAAAAGCTGTGTTTGTTTTTAGGGTTTGTAACTTTACTAGGTTCTTTTGTAACTCTGACTGACTGGTGTACGGAACGCATACAACCTGGTGTGGGAAACAACATCGTTTAAAAGCCTCTCTTTTTCTGGTCTTCGAAAGATGCCACACTGTTAAACTGTCAGTCAAAGTTGGAACACACAGATATACTGCATAAGGCGACGAAGACATCCAGGTTAAAGCTACGAATAATTCCTAAGAAAGGTTTTAATGTTGCTACGATACTGGTCGGGCCTGAGTCTTCTAACAACATGACCCTTCAGTAAGTTCTATCGATATATACCTACCTTATGGAAGCTGAGTGTCTACTTTCCACTGAGCTTAGGTAAGGTGCTCTTCTACAGCGCTTTTATTTTGAAGTGTTTTGTGCACGAAACCTTTAAGATCTGTAGGCATTGCTCATAACTTTTAGAGCCATTCGTCATCAAACTTTTTCAATACAAACAGAGTGCAACTTAGAGATCGGAACTACAAAGTGCATTTCAAATATTTTGTCCGGTTCCTTTTTTATTTGACAGGCTCGACATAGTTTTGTTAGGGCCTTATCCAACTTCTGGTTAGATGATCGTGATTGTGCTCCAAGCAATATAGGATCAATAACAGACAATAGTAGTATTTTGACAGATTTCGGAACTGATGCCATTGGTGTAGCTTACAGCAGAACTAAGGTAGAAAAGCCTTTTTCTGCATCAAAACTACATTTGGTCACTTCTGCAACTTGTCGAAAACAAAGTGTTTCCCAAGATCTGTTTAAGTATCATTTTATCAATTTAAAGCCGCATGGATTATAACCGATAAGGTTCCTAAGATCGGCCTTAGGCGTTCACAGTCTATTGCGCACAAAATCTAGGTAGATCGCCATTTTGCAGGACGGGACAGACGTTACCTGAAGCCTCGGTTCCACCCCGAACAGCAGAGTCGCCTAGACATTACAAATTTAGCTTCAACGTTGCATACTATTTACCAAGTGATTCCTAAACAGACATCCCTCTATTGACTCACCAGGTCCGATTGCGACTTAAAATATCCCCACAATGTTCACCGAAGCTTGTGCTTTCCTCTACCTGTCAGCAGTCTTTCTCTCGGACTATGAACGCAAATCGAATTTCTAACTGACAAGTTATTGTTCAACACAACTTTGACAAAAATGAAACACGACTACACAGATTGAAATAAAAGCGAGGTAGCATTCCTGATTTAAGTTTGGTATCCCGCTCGCGCTAGATTCTAGCGTCCCTAGTTCCCACTTCGTTTCTCCACAGAAAGATTGTTAAACTTGCTGTAGATGGGACAAAAATCTTATTTTCATGGCAGATATCGGTAAACGTAATTTGAATTAGATATTCGCATAGTTAGTATTTTCAAATTTCAGACTTCAAAATTTGAAATGGGATTTCTCCTACAGGTTCCATATTCCTGGTGTTCCTCCACAAGCCCCGCAAGTTTTTATTTTATTCATCGCATGAAAATGGTTTTTGCGTTTTATTTTATTTATCTGCGGTTTTCAACAAAAAATCCAAAGTAAACAATAACACTTTTTTCTCCGTTTTTGTATGTCTAAATTTATCTCCTATTTGGGCCTAGTATGCAGCGGTTTCAGAACAAAAAAATCCCATACAAAAGTGACATGACGAACTAACAATTTATCTCTCCTTTTCGTTTTGCAGTACGCAGCTGCTGCGTAAATGATGGCGAAAAGTGGGTACCTGTAGTAGATTGCTTGGTACAATTCATACAATCCACTATTTTTTCGCACATATTTATTGTCTGGGACATTAATTGCTTGCGAAAATTTGACACTTGTTCTCATTGTTTGTTGCCAGCCTTAAGAAGAGGTATGGAGCCAAGTTTGTAAAATGTTGTAGCCAAAAGTAGACAAATATGAAAATCAAAAATGCGTTTTTCTTTGGAATTCCTTAGGCACACATTTTCTGATTAAATTGCTTTTAATGACGACAATAATAATTACAAAAGAAAAACAACACAGACTCGTAATTGAGAGACTTTTAGCTTTCATTTTCCAATATTAAGAACAAAAAAAAAACATTTTGCTGAAAGGGGCATATCTGCATACTTGGGCACTGTTTTCATATTATGCAAATCTTGTGAGATGATTTTACTGCTGAGCTGTTAGTCTGTTAAAAACAGTTTCAAAATGGAGTTGGCCCATTCACAATTAGTTATTTAGAAAGTTTTAATTATACGAAAAGACTTTTTTTAGATTTCAATCTGAGATTTCAGATCTCTGCTGCCAAATCGATCATTAAATCCGAATTTTATTGGTACTTGTTTCTATTGAGTTGGCCGCAAACAACATTTTTTTTCAGTTGAAGTGGAAGTCCATTTTAATTGATTTTTACACATTAAATAACGCACTTCGAAAGAATTTAATATAAGAACTCGTTCCCATGGGCGTTCCTTTTTCTTTAACATTTTTGACATTAGGTATGTTTTTTTGAGCATCGATCTTAGCAAATTAAAGTAAAGTAGGATGTTCAGTTCAAAACAACTATTGTGGGTCCTCGAAGTGTCAAGTAGAGCGTATTTAATGTAATTGCGTGCTGAAAATTCTACTTTACTTTGCTTTGCTGAGATCGAAGCTCAAAAAACATGCCTATTGAAAAATGTAAACTAGAAAAGTCTCTCAATTATGAGTATTTGTGTTGTTTTTATTTTAACATTGTCGTCCTTAAAAACAATGTAATCAGAATAAGTAACCCTAACAATTGCAAGAAAACTAGCATTTTTGAGCTTTATATTTGAGTTTGTCTTTTTTTGTCTCTAAGATTTTTGAAATTTGGCTCCATAAAAGCTGGCAACACTGCAGTACAAATGTCAAATTTTCGCAAGCAAATAATAGGTCTGTTCTTTTACTTTTAAATCTTACGAATTTTTACTAATTCTTACGAATCTTTACGAATTTTTACTCAATGCCGTTCCTTAACTCGAAAAATTCGTAAAAGAGAGCAAGAAATTACAAGAAATTTTTAATTAAAAATCTTTCGTTCATGATTTCGTTGTGTCATTTTTGGATTCCGCTTTGCTAAACTGCCTTGCTAAATTTTATCTTTGTAGAATTTTTGGGGATATAACATTTTGGCGAGCAGGATACAAGGCTTTACGTTAAAAACAATAATACTTGCAGTATTCAGTATTCAGTGATCTTCCCGTTCACAAAACTAGCGCTAGGAAAAAATTAGCTGAACCATTTACAAAAAGAACTTAAAATCGACGGATACACTTGAAAGTCCAACCCACTTTGACTGTTTTAGCAAAGTCGACAACCCACTTAAAAACAAAATGGAACCCTCTACCAAAATGAACGCTTAATGTCAGTGAAGTGTTTTAGCGAACAATTTACTTAAACGCATCTTTGGTGCACACTATTGATGAGAGATTTAGAGGTGTAATGGCTAGAGTAATGTTTTTTTTTTTTTTTAATATAAGGCTTGAAGAATGTATGTCAAAAATGTACAATGTATATAATTACCGCAAACTTGTAATCAGACGACGACTGAGTGCTTAATGCCGGCTAAAAAAATGTATTTACAACTCATTAGCGCGGTAAAATGGCGATGGGCCTACACAATACAAGTGTATTTAGAGACTCCATTCCTCAACAACGAAAACATCGAGCTGATATTTACATGTCAGTGTATTTATCAAAAACGGCCTTACCTTGCACATTGCGGGATCATTGTCCTCGACGGGTGTTATCTTGTGGTCCTTGCGGCCGTGCTTGGGGCTCAGCTTGCTAACCAGCTTCGAGCCCTTGACGCCCAGCTTGGGTGGCCTGTCCTCCTTTGGGGCCATTAGGAACGGCTTGACAACTCCCTTATTGGCGTCGATGAGCTTCTCGTAGGACCAAAAGTACTTTGTCCACCAGTCCTTGTTGTTTTCGTCATCGGTGTCGTGCTCCTGAATTGGGTCGATTGGTGGGGGCTTTCGCTTGGGAGCCTGCTTCTTTACCCTGAAACGAAATGGAGATTGATACCATCTCTGCACCTACAAGGACTAATACATTTTCGTAACACACGCAGCTCCATAGAGGGTGAGGTTCTCACAGGACGAGTTCCTCGGTAGGTACAGCTCCTTTGGTCCGTTTGCTGTATTTATGGGCATATCGTCATTCCTCTCCTGAGTGGGGGCCGGGAGGATGATGTGACCGCCGATGGTCTTGTATTTGGTAAAGTCTTCCTTAGGTGGGGCCTTCCACATGTACCTGTGGATCGATGTGATTTGGTGGGTTCCAACGAGTGTGTAGCGACCGAAGGAGCGACAGTCTACACAGCGGATCGTGATTGGTGGGGCGTAGGTTTCTTCCAGAGGCAGTTCAAGCTCGATGCACTTCAGCATGCTGGGGAAGTTGGGATTCTTCTTGGCGTTCTGGATGATATTCGAGCTGAGAATTTTGCCCGAGCATTCCACATCTATGCGGGGCTTGTCGACAGACATGAAGTGGATCCGCTTCAGGTCGCGCAGACCCCAAAAGAGTACCTCCAATTTGAACTTGGCCAAGTGGGGTCGGACCTCCTTGGGCACGGGGAATATGGTGCCGGGCGGTGGTGCAGAGGTTTTTTCTTTCTTTGTTTCCACGGGAAGGAATTTAGGTTCTGTCATGCGTGGCATGTCATTGGAGCCGATTTCGAGCATCTCGAAGGCAGCTAGTAGCTCACCCGCGTTATCGGGTCCTCGTACAATGTCGAACCATTCCAGCGTTGGTGTGGTGTAGCCGTTTTCTTTCAGTTTCACCCTCGGCTTGGCTATAGCCCGCCCAATGAACTCGGACTTTCCGACCTTGTCTTGGTCATAGATCTCGATGATGATTGTAGGCGGATCCTTTTTGATTTCGTCTTTTGCTCCGTAGACGAGAATTTCCTCGAATACGAGTAGCTCATCCCATGTCGGGCTGAGTGTTTCTTCGATGACTTGGGTGGTTTTGGCGAACTCTGTGATGTAAACCGTGGCATACGGGTCGCTCAGACCGGACGCATCGGATCCAATTAGGGAACGGGCTTGATAGATGTGAGCTCGCAGTTGAAAAGTCTGAGAAAAATGGGAATAGTTGCATTGATTTGTAAGGCTGGGAAGTTTAGGACACTTACGTGCTTCTCTAGGTAGTGAATGTTATTCGGCGCCATTGCTCTGGGTCGGTCCGCGTTCCTCAGCTCCTGGGACAGGTCATATCCGTGCGGGAGGCCATCGAAGAAGTGCTCTTTGTGGTTGACTACGCCCAGCCACAAAAAGATCGAGAGCTTTGCTTGCATGTACCAACTGCCTGGACCCGTCGCCTGCTTGCCAGGAAGCTGTTAAGAGGGGAGGGACATTTTTACATTCATGCTCAATGCACTCATTTTGTTCAGTGACTGGCTTACCCTCAGAAAGAGCGTCTGGACTTTGCCGCAATGCACGCCCGACTCCTCCTCCGTCTGCGAGTAGATCAAGTCTCTGGCCGATATCCGGTGATAGGCATTACGTTTCCCATTCGCAATCATCCACAGAAAGATGTCCGGCAAGGAATGTTGTGGCTGCAAAAAGAGAAATTGAGGAATATTCAAAACAAAACCTCTTCTGCCTTACATCATGAATTAAGAACTTGAGCTTCTGCAGGTAGGTCTGTGCGGTCTTGTACCGTTCCTTCAGCGAGCTGCGTGTGACTAGTGCACGCAAGTTCCGAGCCATATTTCCAAGGGATTCCTAGGAAGTCACAACTTTAGCGGTGATTTGGTTAGCGCCGCCGCCCGTAACTTACGATTTCCCTTTGGCACAACTTCATTCGTTCCTTATCAAGTTTCGTCTTACCGCTGCCAGCTCCTAGAATGTTGCTCTTGGTTATTGCCAGATATTTGACGCACGACGCAGCAAGCTCTTCGAGCGTTGATCGAAGGCGTACCTCAGATTTGGGGTCCTCTTCCTCGATCAGTCGATGGGTCTCGGTAAGACCATCCTCCTATATGAAGAAAAGCAAAAGCGGGACTGGATTTATAACCAAGCTCACATGTGCCATGACTTACCATCTTCTCAGCCATCTTTGACAGCATGTTGCTGTTGTACATCCGTCTCCTCAGGTCCGGCAGGGTACATCTCACATCCATGCAAGGCTTGTAGTCCCAATAGGGAAGGTAATAGTGACTCTTGTCATGACTTATGGGCTTACACGCGTTAGTCGTACTACTGTACGAAGTACTGTCCACCGTCTCCAAGGCGCCATCCTCATCGTCTGTGGTGGTGAAACTTTCGTTGTGGCCGTCCAAGGAGTTGCCAGCATTTCCCATGCTCAGCTCGAAGAACACCGTACGATCACTGACCTTCTTATCAATCATTGAAGCCTCCAAGATGGAGCCGAAAAGAAAGAACTCCTCGTTCTTTGAATACGACGACTCCGATATGGGATAGGCAGGTTCCAGTTCGACGTTCTTTTCAGTGTTGGCCTCGATGTTGTCGGTGATTTCGGTGCGAATGGCAATCAGAAGTCGCGCCCGGTAACTGACGCCTTCACCAAGGCCGGTATTCAAATTGGAGTGCTGATCCAGCAGGGTGTAGTCTCTCGTCGAGCCATAGAGGTGAATGAACGAAGGTCCAAATGTGGGCAGGAAACCCTTTTCGCCGTCATTGGAGATCTGCTTAAGATCGATATAATGGGTGCCAATGATTGATGGTTTCATTGGATCTGCGTCGCGCAATTGGATCTGCAAGTCGTGAGAAACCAGTTAGACAAGTCGGAGGGTATATCAGGGGCACAAACCTTGATTCGTTGACACAATGGTGGGAACATCTCCGTAAAGACCAGCTGCTCGTTCCAAATGGGGGCGTAGGCATTCTTCTTCACCGTCGTCTTACCCTGGGGAGGATCATTGAAAATTCGAAAGCTCCACACAGTCTTGTCAACAACTTACCATCAACCCGGCGAAGGAGACCTGCACATAGGGACTGACCAAGTCTTTGGATTCACCTGTCAGTGCTTTCTTGACATTCGCCATGATCGAGGAGTTCATTCGAGGTAGACCATCGGCGCGGTAGATTTTCACGATAAACTTAGCCCGTTGTCTTTCGATTGGCACTCCATCTGGCAGAAGGAGGTTGCTGCAGCGAACGAATGGAGACCAACTTTGTCAGAATTTGGCCACAGAGCCATCTAGTGAATGTTTGGCTGCATGCCTCTTTTTCAAACTTACGCTTCAATATCGTCAGGATCCTTTTCGGATTTTTGAGGCACCTTCACTGTATCACCTTTTCCAATTATTCCAATATCACATTTCAAATAGCCCTTTGGTCCGCTGTAAAAGTCCTCCGGATCTGACAGCAACGCCCATTTGTGGTAAAACTGATGATCTAAAGAGAACAGTCTTATGTAAGCTGGTGTGAAATTTATTTTTATCCCACTAAGAATTTTTTAATAGATCATGCAGAAGTTTCAAAGAGAGAAAGTTGAAAATGTGCTGCATAACAGTATAGTACATAGAAATGTGTCGCCAATAATGTGTTTACCTACTTGAATGTTGCTATGCTGGATGACGGTATTTGCTCTTGTTCTAACGATGCAATGTTACATTTTATAAAGCGAAAAATAAATGAGAGTCTAATGCAATAAATTCAATCAAGGAGTAGAGAAAGCGGACAGTTATATAAATAAAGTATCTAGGGCTTTATTAGTAGTGCAAAGGAAGAAAAACGAAACACCAAAGGAAAGGTGGTAAAGCCTGGAATAGAAAATCCTTTAATGAAGTTACATGGTCCCCGGTGCCGTTACCATGAACAAGTTTTGACGACAACTCACGGAAGAATCCCGAAATATTTTATTTTTTAAATTGTACCTATGCAGTCACATAATCTCATATCCAAAACAAATGATATACGATAAGGAGAAGGAGATATCCAGGTACGTATTTACTATTAAGTGAATTTTAAAAATGAATATACGAGTAACTTTGAAACAAAACAGGTGTTAACAAAATATGTTTTTCTTTTTTAGACGAGATCATTGAATTTTTCTTAATAAAATATGCACGGAGTGATCCAAGACCCGATTTTCTTTTCCGACTGTAGTGACACAGTTACGCGGTTTTTAGGGCGCAGTGAACATTTTTAACGTCTGAAGATGTCATCGTCCGTTTTTATCCGATATTCGGCAATATGAAACTTTTATCAAGAAAAAAGTGGACCTTCGTCCGGATGTTTCTAAGACAGCACAAGTTACTAAACATTCTACGGATGTCCTTGCGATTGATTTTGGTCCAAAATATATTTAAGGCGACAACTTCTGGTGAGAGACTTTACAAGTCCCGCGCGCTGTTTAAAAAATGTGAAAATATATCAAGATGTCGCGATTATGTCAGACGAAGCCCATTTCCAATTTAAAACCTTTGGGCCGTACCAACAAACATTTTAAGTTTCAACTCTAGATTTTAGTAGTTTTCACAGTATTTTCATACCAATTTCGCGATTCTGAACTCCCGTAAATTTAAAGTCTATACTAAAATTTGTTATTAGTGCGCCGCTTTGTGAATAATCAAGATTATGACCTTTTGGGGTATAACAAACCTGCGAATGATTCAGGAACGATAGGTGTATGTATATATTTCGAGCCACGGTTTGCAGCGGGATCTTGACTGAAATTATTTAACATGCAGAGCACCCTATTTCTTTGAGGAAGCGAGATCCATTATTACGAGCAACGCCTGAACATTTTTTACATCCGCTACTAATTCGCCTATTCCCTATTTGCATGCCGTTTTAACAAGATGGCGCTATTGCCTACACAGCCGGGAACACGATGACGGTTATTCAAGTAATGGTTTCAGCAGTCAATCACGCAGAAAAATCACTTATTTAATATCAATCAACATTTAGTTATAAACATTGGTAGGCTAAAACTAACCGAGTCAACTTGTTCAAAGAAACTCGGTTAAAAATAACTGATTTATCAATTTCCTCTACAATTTTCTCGGTTGTAAATAAAAAATGCGCCATAGAATTTAGCCAGCTTACCAAACAAAGGTTGATATTAATCTATAAACTTGGTTGATCACAACTGATAAAATGTTTGTTTTAACAGTATGCATTTAAGTAGCATTTTGTAGTTTTGAACAACTCGTTTTTTTCAACAGAGACTAAGTGAACTTTAATCCATTATTTTTAACCGAGCACTCGGTTGGAGTCAATTTTTGATCGCGTTGGTTTGACGGTTCCAATCCTCCCAATTAATTTTTCCTATAAAGTTACATGAAAGCAAAGGTGTACGAAAGTAGTCCTAATTCTCTAAAGGACCTCAGAGGGAAACCTATATTCCGATATTTTGGCATTGAACAGTCAAAATTAATAAGAACGTTGGGAGAAATGAATTTAAAAAAAAACTAGTGTGTTACGGAAATTAAATGCTGGTCGCCTATAGAAAACTAAAGCTGCAATATATTACGTCATTCAAAAAGTCCATAGGATGACGCATAGATGGCGTTACTAGAATTTTTTCCATATGATTTTTATTTAGTACTAGCCTTCAAACGATAAGTGTATAAATTTGACAGCAATGACTATTGATTCGCGAGTTAAGCATTTTGTGTGATACAACTTTTGTTATTGAAAACAAAAATGGAAAAAAGTGAATTTCGAGTTTTGATAAAGCATTGCTTTTTGATGAAAATAAATTCAATGGAAACCAAACAACGGCTTGATAAACATTATCCGGACTCTGCTCCATCGAGACAAATGGTAGAGAAGTGGATTGCTGAATTTAAACGTGGTCGTACCAGCACAAATGATGCAGAGCGCAGTGGACGCCCAAATGAGGCTGTGATTCCAGAAAACATAAAAAAAATCCACAAATTGGTTATGAACGATCGCAAATTGAAGGTGCACGAGCTAGCTGGTATTGTAAAGATATCAGATGGAAGTGTTTTTACCATTTTACACGAACATTTGGGTATGCGAAAGCTCTGTGCAAAGTGGGTGTCGCGTGAGCTCACAGTTGACTATAAACAACAACAACAAATCGATGAAAACGATGGCAAAATTGAATGAATTGGGCTTCGACTTGCTTACCCACCCACCGTATTCTCCAGATCTAGCTTCCAGCGACTTTTACCTGTTTTCAGATTTTAAGAGAATGCTTGCTCGAACTAAATTTAAGTGCAATGATGAAGTAATTGCTGAAACTGAGGCCTATTTTGACGAGAAAGAGGAATCGTACTATAAAAGTGGTATCGAAAAGTTAGAAAATCGCTACGTTGTATCGCCCTCGAAGGCAATTATATTGAATAATAAAATCTAGTTTTGTCAAAATTTTGTTCTTTTTCTTACTTATCCTACGGACTTATTGAATAACCTGTTATTTATAATTTTTTTTCAAAGTTCAAAAAACAATTATTGAACTGTAGAAGTTTAAAGTCCAACTATTTTTAGGCCTACAGAGAGCGCAATGAATGCCTTTTAAAACTAGAGTTGAGTTGAGTTTAGTTCTTTTTCACCAGCATTCATCGATAAAAACTGTACCGATGATCTCACAGTGAAACTAAGATAGCTGGTGTTGATAAATCTTGTACAACGTCGGAAAGATCCTGAAGTAGAACTGCCCTCACAAGCTGGTTCTTACTGTTTACGAGAGATGGCGGTGTAAAAAAAGTTCAGAAAGTACAGTTTTAGGCTTTCAGTGGCTACAGTCTGAGACCTCTCGCTTATAAGTCCAGCACACTATACCCACTGAATATCAGCGCCCACAGTTCGACGTTTTATTACGTTCTGAAAAATTAACTATTTCCGTTTTTAAGATGAAATTATCACTATAGTTCTCGCTTAAAAAAAAAAGATACGTCACAGAACCATTGTAGATTGTAGAGATCGACCTAAGAGGCTTTTAATTTTAGTTTAAAGAGCGATGCAATGCGACGCAAGCAATTACAACAAATTAACCACATTCTAAGCAAAAGTTAAATATATTTTCATGCTTTCGCATGTTTGTGGGACAACATACAATCGCGAAATTAATTTGTCCGCCTAAGATCCACTTCTATTCAAATCGAAATAGGGCAACAGTTTTCTTTTTGGTTAATTGTCAACTGCCGCTTTTCCAGATATTTCTATGAAATACAAATTTTAATCGAGTGAAATTGAAGTTATTTTTTTTGCATGGTAACCTCAATATTAATGGTACTTCCCATACACAATGTTCATACCAGTTTGATTTGTTCAAAAGCGGCTGTAACGATTTCAAAAAAAAATTGATACTTAAGCTTAAGTAGGTGAGGTAAACATAACTGCATACTCAGTTTTCTGCTAAATAATCGAGTAACGGTACTTTTGAAATTTGGACATACATATCTCGAAAACGGTCCATACGATTGTAACAAAAATGAATTTCTAAGGTAATATGGTCATTTCTCACTTAATGGAAAACTTAGTTTTTCTCTGTATTATCGTAAAATGGATTTTTGAAAAAGCCATTTTTGAAAAATATAGTCTTCCATAGTTTACCTCAAAACGGCATGATTTTGACCAAAATGCAAACTTAGATGTTTGATGTTTTCAAAATTATTGCGTCCTTAATTTTCAATTCGAATCACTCGGAAACCCCATTTTCGATTTCGATAAAACCCTAAAAACCAAGTAATGTTTACATCCCGAAAAAAAGATTTGCTTAAATGACTTTGAATTTCAGTCAGACTCGTACTAAACGAGAAAGTTTCGTGCGACCCAGTCGTGCACTTTATTTTCTTTTGTATCGGTAGGTGGGACAAAAAAGGATTGAATTGCAAAGCAATTTTACTTTTGTGTTTTTACTTGTATGTCTTGTAACAATATTTATAAAAATAAGTTGTCATTCATCCCTTTTACGAAGCTTTGCCTTTCACCACGTCCGTATTTCATAAAATTCTTCTACGGCTTAATCGGTACAACAAAATAAAAAAACATGTAGGGAAAATTTCAGAACAAGATCATTTCAAGAGAAGACCAAGTGAATTGGAATTATTTGTGGACTTGTTTGCATTTTTTGATTCAAATCGTTTGATTGACGTTTTTCAAAGTAAACGTCATGAACCAAAACACAAAATACAAATGGGGATGCAAAAAATGCTTACCGAAATAACTGCATTCTTTTACAACTTAGGCCAAATTAAATCATTTAGAAACCGTATCCCATTGAAATAATCCAACTAATGCGTTTAGAGGATTTGTTTATTACTTAAAAGCAAGTTCTACTCAGATTTAAATTGCGGCGTTTTACGGATTATTGGACTGTTTTGTAGCAGCAACAAAGCTACCAAGTTCTTAGTTGCTCCCCTTGGCCACTCAATGGTGCAGTAAAGAATATAAATACCAACCAACCAACCAGGATATCCACAAACAATAAGCAAATGTCTACAAACAATTGAAAAGAAAAAGCATTCACCCGCAAATTATGTGAGGAAAAGTTTAAATTCATCAATAAAAGTTTACAAAAAACATTAGAACGGAAGAAAATCTACAGATAGAGAAGTAATTTTAAAAAAAAAAAAAAAAAAACTTGTTTACCTTTATGATTCCATACAGTAGCAACATCCAATTTAAATGTACCAATCAATTTATTGGGACGAAGGACACTTCGACTTTGCAGCACCTTTTGGTTACATTTTCATTTCATTTCATGTTTTTGTTTAATTTTGTTATCGAGGTGTTTTTTTTTTTTTGTAATGGAAGTAGACGAACAAGAACAATAAGATAGCCAAAAAAGAAAAATGTGTAAAAGAAAAGAACAACAAGAACACAATTTAAACATCAAAAATCCAGAGAACATGTTTTTTGTTTTACCTCAGGGAAATAAATGCTGTGCTAAATTGACAGAAGGGTAGTACCTACTTACATACAAAACTCATAGCTATACATCTTTCATCTCCTAGGAAATTATTATAAGATATTTTTATTAATTCTGTTCTTCAAGGAGAAGTTGATTGGCGAAACTTAAAGCCACCTGTTGCTCCTCAAAATATTTTGCACTTCAGAGGTTGGAGTGTATTTTCGGTTAAACTCTAAAGAATGTAGCGCGAAATTATTGTTTTTCTAAACAAAGCAAAATATTCTGTAGACTGTAGAGGGAATATTCGATTGTTGTATATATCTACATGTTATTTAATCTAGCTCTGGGAAATTATTAGGAATCGACATTACCTCTTGAGAGGAAAAGAACAGAAATCAATAAAATTGAAAATTTATATTGGGATTCATGGAAACATAACGGAAATTAATCGGCGTTGAAAGAGGCAAGACCTTCACATGTTCATATATTTCAACGTGTTTTATGTTCATACTACTGATTGAGTCAAATTTACTTCGCCCTTAAGACAACATGACCTAAATGCATGTGGGTTACATAAAGTTTGAAGTCAGAGCAACTCTGAATGTGATTAACGAAGAACGCCAACCCGTGGATCCAAAACTGTGTTAAATGAACTCACCGCAAAACTAAATTCTATTAAATTTTTTACGAATCGATCCAAAATATGTATAACGTCTTTTCTCTTCCTTGATCATAATATTCCTTGGGCCTTTAACCTTCGCACCAAATATTTTGAAGGTCACAATATACAATTTTGTATTGAAAATTTCCCCATTGTGAGTTCGAAAAATTTTGCCTGGACTAATTAGACTAAATGGACACTCGATTCTGGTCAGTTTAAATTCAATCGTACAAACCTCTTGCACTGGAATAACGTCTTCTTGAATTACAAAGGTTCTTTTTTCATTCACACAATTAAGTGTAATAAAACTTAGGAAATATATTTAGAAAAATAATCATAGTTTTCGACCTGACACTTTCTCTTCTTTTTTTCCACTGCTTACCTACATACAACTCAGTGTTTTGTTGTATTGTATAATTTTTTGTGGAAATGAGCTTACACCAGGCATGCATGCAACAGCAGGACTATAGCCTTCTTCAAACTCTAAGGGAAAATCAGATGCGTAGTGAGTGACAGTTCTTGGGAAATAAGAAATTCAGGAATTCTTGTGCGCAGTGTTCCCAGATGAAAAATCTGAAAATCTGGTTTTTCGAAATAAAAATCTTTTTTTCAAGATTTTTTCAAAATAGAAAAAGAACGAAATATAAAATAAAATTTTGAAGTACTTTAAATAAAACTTATACCTATTTTTCCGACAAAATTGTAGTAGGTAGATACATATGTGTACTAAATAATGAATAAATCACATAAATATTGATAAAAAAATTTGGTCATAATTCAATGATATTGTTTTTTTTTAATTTTGGAACATATTTCAATTAAGATGACTTAGAATTATTTAATTGCTAAGGTATATTAAGATCATAGAAATTGGCTTCATTAAAGAGCCACAAATCCTTTAATCTTTAAACTTTAAAAATACTGAAAATTAAATCTTTGAAGATTGGATATGCGAAGTTTCCATCGGCTGTTTGTACAAAAAAAAAATGTTCCAAAAACATATTACAGCAGTTATTTTATCAAATTCGTTAGTAAAACAGAAATTGTACATGGGCTCACAAAAAAAAAATAAATAGTCGGCGCAACAGGTCCGTGGGACCCTAGCCTAGCTTCTCACAACCATTCGTTTGTGTGAGTTTTTCATTTTTGGGACGAATGGAAGGGATCTACAATTGTATGCCGGGTCCAAACGGCTAATTGAGAAGCTCCTTCATGACAGTTATACTCTCGTATGCTTGTCAGACGTTCGCGAGAGGTGGCGCAGCGGTTTTTTTTTTCGGATTCAAACCTGGGACCCCACGCTTGGTAGTCCAACACACTAACCACTAAGCCCCCGGCCTACATGGGCTCACATTACACGTAATAATGGAGTTAATAGAAAATGGTTTTCTTCAATAGAAAAGGTTGTCTTAATTTGTTAGATTTAGAAAATTCTTGGTATTAAAAATCTTGAAATTCGATTAACTTGAGGTAAAGAGTCTTGTTCATATTTTGGAGCTCAAAAATCTTAAAAAAAAAATATATCTTGTAATTTGGCATCACTTCATGTTTCTGCCGGTGATGCCAACCCGGATCGAATTTTTATGCCTAAATCCGTAAAAATCTTACCTTTTTCAAAAAAAAAAAAATTATGCCCATTTGGTAAAAAAGATACAAATTGGATATTTTACAAATGAATTAAAGTTTGCTTGCAGAATGTTGGTCGATCGATAGGTAATTCTACCATTTTTGATCTCTATAACCCAAGGTTTGGGTTTGTTGAGTAAGTCAAGTAGGGAATTGGAAAAGCGTGACGCACAGTTGCAAATGAAAATTAGTCATGAGACTTTAATCAAAGAATGTACAAGATTTAGCAAATTCAAAATGTATTTGTATAAATAAATTGATTGTAAGAAACAATTCACAAAAAATTATGCCTTTTTTCTAAAAGTTATTCCTCAATGCCTCAAGCACCGGAATTATGCTTAAAAGGCATAACTATGCCTCAGTTGACATCACTGGTTTCTGCCCACGAATTAATTCCTCTGTACTCAAAAATCTCACAAACTTAGAAATATCTCTAGAGCGTCACAATTCTTCCAATTGTTTTTATCCTGAAAGTGTCGAAATCTGTAAACCTTTTTATTCTCACTGTTACCGTAGGTATGTGGTTCAAAATTCTTCAACATTTCTACAGATATTTACTGAACTCAATTTTAATCGATGATATGGGTTTGAACTAAAGGGTGATTTTTTGAGAGGTTTAGAACTTTTTTTAAAAAAAAAACACAAAAAATTCGAAAAAATGAATGAAATATTTATTTGAATCGATAGTTTGAACCTTGCAATTTAATGTTTGAAGATAATTTCATGCAAATGTTGACCGCGGCTGCGTCTCAGGTAGCCCATCCGCTGAGTCCAATTTTGGCATACTCTTTCACACATATCGGCCGGTATCTCACGAATGAATGCATGGATGTTGGCTTCCAGTGCGTCAATCGAAGCGGGTTTGTCCCTATACACATTAGCCTTGGCATACCCCCACAAAAAATAATCTAATGGTGTCAAATCGCACGATCTAGGCGGCCAATTGACCGGCCCGAAACGTGAAATTAACTGTTCACCAAACTCGCCTCGCAATTGCGCCATTGTTTCGCGTGCTGTGTGGCATGTGGCACCGTCTTGTTGAAACCACATATCATGCAAGTCAAGAACTTCCATTTCGGGCGAAAAAAAGTTTGTTATCATCGCTCGGTAGCGTTCACCATTGACAGTAACGCTGCGATTCGCATCATCTTTGAAGAAATATGGCCCAATAATGCCGCCGGCCCATAAACCGCACCAAACAGTGGCTTTTTCGGGATGCATTGGTAGCTGTTGCAATGCTTCTGGCTGATCTTCACTCCAAATGCGGCAATTTTGCTTATTTACGTACCCATTCAACCAAAAATGAGCCTCATCGCTGAACACAATTTTTCGATAAAAAAGCGGATCCTCGGCCAGCTTTCCAAGAGCCCATTCACCAAAAATTCGGCGTTGTGGTAGGTCGGCTGGCTTTAGTTCTTGCACCAGCTGTATCTTAAAAGGCTTTACGCCCAAATCCTTCCGCAAAATTTTCCACGTAGTGCTGTAACAAAGGCCTAACTGCTGGGAACGGCGGCGAATCGACATTTCGCGGTCTTCTGTCACACTAGCTGATACGGCCGCAATATTTTCTTCACTACGCACAGTACGTAAACGTGTTAGTGGTTTAATGTCCAACAAAGTAAATTTGGTGCGAAATTTGGTCACAATCTTCCGAATAGACTGCTCAGAAGGTCGAGAATGCCGATCATAAAATGGAAGCAGCGCGCGATGAACATTTCGAACCGAGCACGAATTTTGATAGTAAAATTCAATAATTTGCAAGCGTTGTTCATTTGTAAGACGATCCATGGTTAAATTGCAAACCAAACTGAAGCTGTTTGACAGTGACACAAGGTACTAAACACACGTCAGCTGTCAAAACCAGTGTTGCCAAAACCAAACCAGCTAAAAAATCACCCTTTATTTCCAGACGCTTACTTTGCATTCTCTAAAGACTCACCTCCATCGTTCTTATAATCACCGTTGCCAGACGCTTGAAATATTTCCCCCTAGGTTAATCTGAGAAACCCCCAGATCTAGTTATTTAAAAAAAAAAAACCCCAATTTGTTTTAAATGTATTTAAAAACAAAAAAGTAAATTCAAGACAAAAAACATTTTTTTTTTAATTTGTATGGGAATTGAAAAGGCACGACTTTAAAGATTTAAAAAGTTGTTTGCTTAATGTATGTATTTAAAAGAAAAGGTAAGTGAATTCTGATTTCAAGATTTAATAAGAAAAATTTAGCCAATAAGTAAAAATAATCAACTTTCAGGACAAATTTCTTAAATATAGTTGTCGTCGTCTTCATTTTTGTTTTTGTACATCTGCTCGGATTTGAAACTTTTTCATTTGATCAGAAGGTTTAAAATTGAAACATCCCTAACCAGCCTGGATCTTACGTGCAAAATACTATCAGCCGATGCTCATTCTGTTTATCTTTAACTATATTGAAGATCGAAAATGCTCTCTCTACACTCGCATTGGAAAAGCTAGATAGGGGTTTATTAATCCACTGGCACCAATGAATATTAGTTGGATGCGTTGGAATGAAATTGGCATAAATGGAACATACATTTATAATTTACTATATTTTTAAGTCAGAAAAAAAAATAATTGGACGCAATTACAAAAAAAAAACCCCCAAACTGGCAACACTGCTTATAATACACGCAGTTACTCCCACTTTCATCAGTTGAATTCAGAAAATTCCCTGTGTCAGTTAAATCGCTCATTAATATTTCATTAAATGGCTCAAACTTTATGACTACCACTTGAGTAAACTTTTAAACTGTCTTCCCCTGCTGGAGCTCGTTGATAGGTCAAATGCTTCAAATGAGTCCATAAGTATGCGTATTTAAAATTAAAAATTCAAACTGAATACCTACCAGAAATTTAACTTAAAAATATACCAAGGCATGTTCCGCCCAAAGGATTTACTTTATCCTTATGTTATGTACTTCAGTTCCTCGTGTACCTCTATGTGTACTCAATATAGGTTTACTTTGAGAAGCGAACCCTTATCCACCTGAGGTTTCTCCCATAACTCATCCTGTTGTTGTGATGTCTGAAGGAATGTTTTTATTTAAAGGAAAGTTTAGCAAAAAAATAACAAGGTGTCTTATTCGGCTTGTTGTGTAAAAGAACCTCCTCAACTTAATCTTTGACAGTATTTGTGCTGTCATAGAGCGTGATTACCTCATCAATAAGTAAGCAAGTAAAAATATTTACACTTTTAAAACTAGTAATATGTAAAGCACAACAATAAGAGACATCGACAAAAATAGACAAAAGGAAAGGACACAGCAAATATCTAAAAGAGAGTACATTGAAAAAGTAAGCAAACTAGAAAAATTGGGTCAAGTACCGTTGGCATCGTAGACGGTCTTGAGGTCGATCTTAAAATTACCAACCACCGTGCCTGAACGCAGAAATTTCCTCGAATGGATTACCTATACATACATACACACAAACGAGAATTTAATAAGAATGTTTATGCACAAGTTAAAATAATTCAATTGGTACCATACCCAACACCCATGTAAGGAAAGACCTCTCGTAGATGTTGAATTATACTATGCACAAGAGTGTATCGATAGAGAGAGAGAGAGAGAGAGGGAGAGTGAGATTGAGTGGAAGTGAAAAAGGATATCTGTCTGGCCTTAGGTGACACAACATTGGCCCCTAGAAGACTTGTTGCCTATGTCCCGCTCACCCCTATCCATATTATACTGTCTACCATAAGTAGACAAAATGGCTAAGCTGACATTTTTATTATCCTTGTCTGGAACGATGAAAAGCTCACTTTTCACCTTTCTGCTGATGGCTTCGGAAGCGGCATTAATATAGTAACAAGGAGGACGGCACAGCCAACGAAGGATATAAAAAAGAATCGCACGATGTTTGCCCAGGGGAGACGCTGTGTTTTTTTAACATTGCTGCCATCCTTTATTTTTTTGTCTATTCTTTAATGTATACATCAGGAGGTTATTGAAAAATAACTCGAAAGTAGATACCAATAGCTCTCTGAGCGAGTACCGCTGACGTATATATTTTTTGCTGGTATAGCTGGGAGCTAAATGCAAAAGAGTTTCGCACTAAAAGTTTTCTATTTGGCAATGGGAAATTGTTTGGAAATGCACGTGCCTGGGCAAATTTGAAGCACGCGTATACCTACATAGGTCATGGACCTTTTGTAAGATACAAAGTTATGTTTCACATAACCGAAGGAGGCTTAGAATGACTCTTCACTAGGGGTGGTTTCACCGGGTTGCTTTCTTCTTGTGGTGCCTTTGGCAAGTCAAAAATCTAAATAATTCTCCCCTAAAGCTGAATAAGGTTCATTAACCACAGCTATATCGAATAACGAGAGTTACTGTAAAACAGTCTTAAGAACGTCTTTTTATACCTAGTACTGCCATAAATTCTGTTACACAATTATCAGCACTCATCTCTTAAAATGTCCACTTGGAATAGACCCGTTAACTTTTTTTTCTAAACATGTGCATTGTTAACTAAAGCCAGTTTGGTTTCAGATTGCAGTCAATTAACATGGAGTGGGGTGCTAAAGATAACAGAATCGCGGTTATAGCGTTGCATTAGTGCGGAAAGAGTGATGGCCAAATTATTAATTTGCTAAAACTTCTCGGAATATCGAGAATGTTCATTTATCGGACTATTGGTCGATTCAGCGAATTGTCTGAAGTGGAGGACAGGCCAAGAAGTGGTCGCACCGCACGTACGAGTGCGGTAGTAAAAGCTGGGCGTGAACGAATTCGGAGAAATCCCCTTCGGAAGCAGAAGATCATGTCCAGGGAATTGAACCGCCAGATCGATGTCTAGGCTAGTTCAGGATGATCTTCACATGAAAGCCTATCGTCGATCAACAGGCCATCTTTTAACTCCTCAACTAAAAAAAATTAAGGCGAATAGATGCAAGAGTGTCTTGCTGTGGCACGTGAACAATGGACAGGAGAACATTCTTTTGACGGATGAAAAAATGTTTACCTTGGGAGAAGTTTATAACAAACAAAATGATACAGTTTATGCTTTGTCATATAAGGAAGCGAAAAAAATTATTCCAAGGATTCAGCGTGGCCATCATCCCGCTTCCGTAATGGTTTGCTAGAGGTCCCTCACCAAGGTGTCACATCTCTTCAATTCTGTGAAAAAGTTGTCAAAACAGGTGCAAAAGTTTATCAGGAAGATGTACTAGAGGATGTTGTAAAGACGCTAACAAATACTCTATTTAATGGAGAACGTTGGGTCTTTCAACAAGACTCTGCTCCGGCCCTAAAAGCCTAAACCACGCAGGAGCGGCTCAGGGTCAATATTCCTGCTTTTATAGCCGCAGAGGATTGGCCGTCGGAAAATCCAGATTTGAACCAATTGGATTACAGTTTGGGGTTAGAATTGGAGAGAAAGGCTTGCAAAACACACCACAGAAATTTGGAGAGCCTACAAAAATCGTTGAACGTGGCAGCATCAAGAAGTCCATTGAAGCAGTACGTGCCGAAATAGCTCAATCGGCCAACACGTTTGAGAGCTTGTGTTAAGGCAAAAGGTGGTCATTTCGAGCGATGTATTTTTTTTTAATTTCCAGTAACAT
This sequence comes from Cheilosia variabilis, assembly GCA_951230905.1. Taxonomy (NCBI): domain Eukaryota; kingdom Metazoa; phylum Arthropoda; class Insecta; order Diptera; family Syrphidae; genus Cheilosia; species Cheilosia variabilis. The sequence goes on from OX579677.1 coordinate 49,980,261, forward strand.
TGTCTAAAAAATGAAGAAAAAAACAATTCGAAATGTTTACTCGTTTTTTTTCTATGCCACTTTATATTTGTAACAGAATTTATGGCCGGACTAGGTAGTAACTCTTTTATTCCACACAGAAAGCACAGTTTTCAAAATGCAGATTGGTTTAAAATAGATACGAATAGTACCTATAGTTTCATGCTTTATCTGTACGGCTGAATCGGGGAACTATTATCAGAACCTATAAGTTCTGTGCGAAGTAGTTCTGCGAGAGGTCTTTTTCAAACAAATATTTTATAAGCCCCCAAGTGCTTGAACTAGCCATTGAAGTACACCTTCATTGAAGACTCTCTTTCTAATTGCATCATCAGCTTGGTGAGTGTTTTTTTCTCAAAAATTATTTGCAATTTATATTCCTTTCACTGGTGTACTAAAAAGTTGCTTAATTTCGGAACTAAAAAGATCCCGACCACTTCCGGGAGTTCGTCATCAATATTTCACTGCGACGCTGTCAGAAGTAATAACTCCAGTCTTACTTTTTATTACGGGCAGTTCTCTAAAAACCACATGCTCAGGAAACCAAATATACACAGGACATAACGATGAAAAGTGTGCAAGTACCATTGTGCCAAGAGAATATGAGTTATTCTCCTGTGGTCAATTACTCATTGCGCCAAAAAGTTCCACCAAAACTCACTCCCACCCCCTCTGTCTCGATAAAATGTCCTGTTATATAAAAAGCAATGCTCCGAGACTAATTACACCGTAACCCGCCTTAATGATATTTTATGCGAGGACAAAAACAAAAGTCAAAGGCATCCTCCAAATAGGAATAGAGTGACAAATGAAACCCTTTCCAACGACATGCATACTGGTAACTATACCCACTCAAACCACTCGCACACAGGCACACATATCTCAAACATAAAGGCGGGATTAATCGATAGCTAATGACTATTTAAAGAGTACTTACCGACAGAGTTATAATCTTATCGAATAACATTACGGGCGGCATGTGGAAATCGAATACAAAATACTGAAACAAGAGGTACAATTAGTTGAGGGGGGAATTTAATTGCTATCGCAACGCGACGTGACCTTTTCGAACACGTACAGGCAGCCTTATCCTATAACTAACCTCATTGAAGTAGGGACAATTGGTGCTCTCCTTGACGCTGGTGTACTTCTTTTGATCGCCCACCTGTATGCACACTACAGGGTCCATGTTAAGGCCGGGCAGTTGGCGCGCTTCGATGATAGTGATGCAAACTTGAAAGTCCTGAGATTTTAAGTGGTCGGCTGTGCGGGTCATAGCCTTAATCCTGTCAACGAGAGTTAGAGGGATTTTAACGTAAAAAAATAGCGAATCATGCTTTTGCCTTACATCTTTCCCTGGTCGAAGTTGGCCACATCTTCGCTTTCACTGGATTGATTTGAGCCTCCGCTCTCGGTCACACCGATTTGGTAATCTTCTTCACCTTCGGTCGCTGATGTGGTCAGCGCTGTGTGATCAGTGTCAATAATGAGTGGAGATCTACTTAAAACAAGGGGAAAGGTTAACGCAAATACTTAGTAGTGAAATAATAATAGTAGTGAAATGGTGTTCGATTTGGTCAGACAAGTAGATATCAAAAATCTGCTAATCCAGGGGGCAATGTTATCGTTTAGGACAGGCTGCTAAGCCAAGCTCAGTTTTATGTCAGGATTGTCAAACTCAAACTTCTTAAGTGCAATTTTAAAAATAAAATGCAAATTTTACACAATTTGTAAAAAACTTATTTTATTTAAGAAAAAAGTTATACATTATTTTAAGTAGAGATGTAATAAGCCGAAATATTATTTTTAGGATTCAGAAACTTAACTCATTTCGCGCTTCATAATCTCCTCGAGGTTTGGTGTCAATGTTGTTGTATTGACTGAAGATGTTCATCCCGTAAGTCTTAACGGTATTTCGATGTTTGAATCTTCACACACACATATGAACTTCCAAACATGCATAAAATGTAGGCAGCATTGTTCCTTAAGTTAGGGTAGCTTTTTGATTTTTTAAGTGATTTGTATAAAATGTCAAAGCGTCAACTTCAATGAACTTGCTTTTTTAGGCAGTATCGCACCGCGAGTATATTAATTCCATTTGCAAGTAAGTCGGTTTTTTACCCTAATAAACTAAGTATTAAATAGACCGTCAGCTCCCGCGCACCTACCCGATTCCCCCGCAAATTTTTAAAATAAAATTCTCTCTTAAATTTCCTATCTGTGAATACGTGTGAAGCAGCAAACAAATAATTTTTAAAAGGTGGGAGGAGTAATAAAATACTGACACTCAGCAGTGTTCCTGCATTGTGGTATCTCTACCTTTTTGTGGGAATTAAAATTTTTAAAAAACTTTCCTGCGTAAGAGGAAAAAATGTCTTAATTGTTGGACTATCAATAATCTGGCAGAAAAACAGTCAAACTACATTTCACTATGAATATCAAAGCACTAAATGTACATAAAAAAGAGATTTGCCTTAAGCAAAAATTTCTATTATCAAAAAATTATCATTATAATGTTAGCAAACTGCGATTTTTATACTGAAGATTAATTTAATATGATTTTCTCTCCGAACAATACAAATTTTACTTTTAAAAGTATGTTTTTTCCATAAACAAAACTAAGGGAATTTGAGTTTAGTGAAAAGGGAAAAATTAACACGCTTCGTGTGAAAAATAAAGAGAGAGTGCTGAGAGCACTGACTGAGAGTTAGTGTATTTGGTGAGTTTCTGTCAGCTGATGGATGCGTTCTGAGAGTTTAAGCTCGTTGTTTTATTTCACCACGAAAACATGTAGATATTCTCCAAAATGTAAAATAGCAAATGTAATCAACATAAATAAACAATGGAATAATGTGTGAAATAAAATAAGATATTTTTGTTCCTATAATTATTGTGTCTGTTTTCGTTTGCTGTTTTTGGGGAAAAATGATTTCACCGTTAATGTCCACAGAAAAACGGCAAAGAATTTAAAGAGAAGAATTGATTACGAATCTTAAGATTTGAAATAATATGAGTTTTTAGTTATAATCTTTTCATGAAGATTCCGTTTATTAAAAAAAAAAAAAATTTTGTTTATTAGAAAATTTGGAACAATTGACATAATTAATGAAATTACATTTGAAATCAATTGCGTCAGCCGAGAATATGAATAATGTTCATTTATAACGAAAAAGTCTAATAAACACAATCAACGAAAATTTATTTTCTTTAAAATGTACCGGAAAAAGCGAAACTCAAAATGTATACAAGCAAAATTGGAAATAAACATGTTTACTGATTTGTACCTTGATATGTCTCACGCATTTAAGTTTTGCTGCTTACAATTTATTTGCTTTTAATATATACGATTCATAATCATTAGTAATCAAATCAATTTTTTTATATTAATAAGCGTTTTTTTTTTTATTTTTGTCAATGATTCATATAGTTTATCGATTTCGATTTTTTACAACAAAGATGAAAACATCCCGCACTATATAGATTATCTAGGTAAAATGAAAGAAATCTTAATACGTATACCTACCTAACCTATGCGTTTTAATAGAATTTTGTACTAAATTCACCACACCATACCCACCGTTTTCTTAACACGTCCCGATAACGGGCAGTTATTTGAATTATTTGAATTTATTTCAATGTTACCACAAAATGAACTGTCAGGCAACTGTCAGGTTCCTATGTGCGAGAGTATGTGTGCGGCTAATCTACTTTAACATGGCACACATACTTTGCCACATAGAAACACGGAAAACAGCTTGTAGGCAAATTCTCTTAAGTTGCAAGAGCTGACGGTCTATTTAATACTTAGTTTATGCCCACATCGAAAGTGAAGATCATTAAGAGGAGAGTCGAGGTCGATTAAAACTGCAAAGCAACTGTCAAATTCCGCAACAATTTAAAGCAAAATATTTGAAAAATCTGGTAGTTTATTTGCATTATAAATGCTGATTTCACAAATACTAGGGAAATGGCTGACATGCCTGCTCATACAGACACACTTCTTATTCGATGTTATTAGGTCTGTTCCTTTACTTTTGTAGTACGAATGGAAAAGACTGTCAAAATGGCAGTGGTGGGGATAAATTCTCTCACAGAGAGAGACACTTGCGAAAAAGTTAGGGAACGCTTTTATAGTAATCGATGGAAATGACAGAAGCACAATTCAAAAATTCAAAAAATTTGTACGAAAAGTCGTTAAAATATCGTAGAAACTCGAAGAATTTGCTAATTTACAACCAAAATCAGTTGATTCATCTACTAATTTCTAGCGATGAAAGTGATTCGCAATTAATCCAATTTCTTCTTCATGAATCCAAGTATATGGAAGAGTTTGTACTGATTGGAGTTTGTACGTAGGAGATTATCCTTTCTTAGTCCTTACAGGGAGGAATAATTTCGTCGCCACTTTCTAAAAGAATCTAAAGAGAACATTCATTTTATTTTTCCTTCTGTCGATACCATGGTAATACGCATGAAATCAAAACAAATGCACTCATATGTCAAATAAGACAACAAATTTCAAATCAGCTGTTACTTGTAAGGTGACTGACAGCCTTTTCAATTCTTACACCAAGAAATTTGTTGAGTAAAAATTCGTAAGATTCTCAGTGGAGGGGTAAATTTTAATTTTAATTTAATCGTCAGACTTGAGAAATGCTAAAACTTAAGAGAGCAGAAAGAAAACTTTGAATAAAATTCGTTTTTAAAATATCTTATATTTTATTCTAATGCTTTCTTATAAAAACTATCATTGACCATGAGAAAACACCGGATATTCTAAACCCATACCGCAAATTTTGAAAGACCGACCTTGCTCTTTATTTATAGTGATGGCTAATGCAAAGCGAATAGGAAATTGAAGGCGTTTAAAATCAAGTGGCAAATCAGATGGAATTAATTTGAATTCTGGAGATTAAAGCATCTTCCTATTTATATTTGCTACTAAAAATCGAATCGTTGCTTCAATCAGATTGTTCATTAACCATTAAGCAGCAACAAATTAAGTCATTTGGAAACATGAATTATACTGCTGAATCTTCGATAACAAATGTTTGATTCCGATGATTCTCCAGAACTTAAAGACTTCAAAGGTTCGGGGGGGGGGCGGATTTAATTTAAGCAATTTCACATTCCCATTTGCACGACGCACGGCACATTCCCTGTGTTTCTGCCGAGAATTTCAATGAATGCGGCAATATTCACAGACTTTGTTCATTTTACTAATCGAAACTGATCGAGGCGAACTATAATCGATTGAACTGTTATTATTAAACGCGGCAAGCTCAAGATTTCCAATTAAACGCATTTGCCGGGGTCGATTTTGCCTATTTTCACTCTCACGTTCATCGTTTGAACGCCTCAAACGGGATCTTGCTATACGTTCACGTTCACTATTGCAGCCGCTTTGTGTATTACTACCAATATTTCTACTTCGTGGTCGAGTCATGATTTCTTTCAAATGAAACAAAATTCGAAACCACTGAGACAAATTATAAAGTCCACAACAAAAACATGGTATTTAACACAAATAGAAACCAAAGTGTAAGTAAAAAATTCAGAAACAGCGTGGCCGTAGACTCCAAAACAAATATGGAATGCTCAAGACTTTCATTCATTGTTGGTTCCAATTCCAACATAAGCGCTAGCTCTCGTGGTTCGGAGCGGAATAAATTGGAAACAACTCACATCTGACGTTTCCATTTCGTTGCAGATAGTCTTGCATAAGACTGTGTTATTGCGATTAATTGAAAAAAGATTTCAAAATAAAAAATGAAGTGTTGTATAATTGGTTGCAATTTGCAATATGATTCAAGTTTCTCTGAAAAGGGACAAATCTGTTTCCATAGGTAAGATTTTCAATCAAACTGCATGAGGCAGTAAACTCATTTGGTTTTATTTATGTCGTTTTCGATTTGGCTTTTCAGATTTCTGCTGCATCGAAATAAAATCCGAAAATAAAATCCGAATTTTATTGGTTCTTGTGTGTATTCAGTTGGCCGCAAAAAATATCTTTTTTCACTTGCACTGGAAGCCCATTTCAATTGATTTTTACTCATTTATAACAACGAATTTCGAAATAATTTAATAGAAAGAATCATTTCCATACTACAAAAATTAATAATTCAGTTAAAAAAGCAATCCTTCCAAAGATAAACAATTCGTAACCGCCAGCTGTGTGTCATACACATTGGTATTAGTGAAAGTATGTGTGAAATGTGAGAAAAAATCTAGATTTCTCTAAATAGAGTCAGATCAAAAAAAAGATTGATCATTTTGGAAATTGGAACATGAAAAGCAATTTCAATCAAAAATAAAAATTGATTTTTTCTCAAAAAAATTTATCTTTTTGCCAAACATTAGATTGCGTAAAAAAATGGATTTAACAAGGATTGGCTTGAGGCGATATGTTTTCTTAATGACCAGTACATTGACACGGAATCAGCTGATAATAAAATTGCTACAAAAAAATTGGCTGTGTCTTTGTATGAATTACAAAATAAATAAGGGTGCAATAAGATTTAAAGCCTGATAATAATAAGTACTTTAAGAAATATAGATGTTAGCAATTTATATGATGAATTAAATTCTCATGTACTTGAATGTGATATTCTTGACAATCATAAGTATTTATTGATCAGAAATGTGATTGAAATATACGCTAAAGTGTTATTACATCATATTTCTAAAACTGAAAAACAACATAAAAAACTAATTCGCAATAAATATACGAAAATTGTGCAATTCATGGGACAATGAAAAACGATTTTTTATTCCAATTTTGTTGGTTCCATTCATTTTAATTATTTAAACTAGCACAATTTCGAGATGATATCTATTGTAAACAATGCCGCAACAATTTGAATTTCAACCGTTTCACTTGGCAAATCCACTCACGCACAATAGGTGGCTCTAGTATTCTATGGAGAACATTTGCCGACATTTTTGGGTATTTTTGTTAATCGTCGTGGGCAATTCAGTCCGAAAAGTCGGCAAAACTAACCGTGAACCAGTTTTGCAATTCCGATTTCGATGATTTTTTCGTTGGAAAGGTATTGTTTTTTCTTACATACAAATCTGCAACAAAAGAATACCGTTCTAGAAAAAAAAAATCATTAAATTCGGTGTTGCCATGCTCGAGATATAAAAGGACAAAAAAAAGGACAACTCAATTCAAACTCATTTTTATAATATATAGGTATAGAAAAATAGAAGGAGAAGATAAAATCATAAAAAAAGAATATAAAAACAGTTTCCAAATCAAACAAAATTATAAATACAACAGATATGTTATACGCAGAGACCTTCGTCCATATTTGTGCCATATTATTGTAGCAAGTTCGTAGAAAAATAAACAAAACCCCTTTGAAACCTAAAGGTCTAAAAAATAGGAGTCAAGTATATTTTCATTGCCCTGATTGGATGTCATTGCGTGCGGCTGACAGCTTTGTACTAGTCGCACTACAGTTCAAATCCTGCTTTTATTTAATAGACCAGCAAAAAGTAGAAACCATTTCCATACTAAAAACCCCTTTCCCAGGCATTTTGTATGCTACAAGGACCACCCACAAAATTGGTTGGCTTGAAGCAAATTAAGGCCACAATTACGGGTACTTGTTTTAAAATAAAATTTAAGGACAGAGGTAGAAGCGAGATGTTTAATTTGCCTGAGGTTTCAATTAACTCCACAAAAAAGGGAAAACAACAAATGCATTTTAATGTTTGCGAAAACTGCAAAAGGTTTGAAAATATATTTTACAAAAAAAAATAAAAAAATGATGGCAAAGAAAAATAACAAATTTCCAAGAATTTAATCCCCTTTTTAATGTGCTGGTTCATCTCACTGATATGTAAAGCACTTAATTTGTCGAGTAAAACATTTTCTAGGAGTACGTTTCCACATTAATTAATTAACGCAAACATGAACCAAATTGCACAAGGATATCCTGTAGGTAGGTACTATTCTTCAATAACTAAATAAGCAGTAGATGTAGGCATCCCTTGAGTGCAAACTCTCTACTTGCTTTTGATGTTGGCAACCAGCTCTGTGATATATCTCTTCCTTGTTAAGATTGCGCCAACGGCTAAACATATTGCACAAGCTTATAAATCACCCTCATTTCAGATACATCAGATACAGACAAAGGTTCCTCTAAATAAAATGCCAGCTCATCACATGAATTAAATGTATACCAACCTCCATCGAAAAAGTGTATTGGCGCTCTTTTCTTGAAAAGTCAAACATCCCCCTCCCCCATGCCACATGTGACATGGGCAGGAATCAGACAGGACTCAAACCACTAGTGCTATTTTATCTCGAAAAGAGTTTTATCAACCTTGCCGAGTGATTTTTAACAATTATTACCCTCGGCCGGGAGGTGGTCTCCCGCGAGGCAGATCATCGCGCTGTTCTTTCAGTGACATTCTAATTGGACTTCATGTGAAGCAATTTCATCCCTGTTCTTTGTAGGATAAAATCTGTGTTCCGCAGTGGAGTGTGCTGTGTATGGAGCACCTAAATTTATTACTGTGGAAATAGGCGCACTTTCGAATTGAATATTCATGTCTGCCTGTATACCTCCGTATCCTTGGCGTGTATTTTGTGTATTTTGCGCTCTCCATTGAGTCCCAGCTGACTAGCGTTACTGAACTAATTAAATCGCCGATGCACTTTCCCATTTCACTATCCGCAACGCACGCTCCACTAAAAATTCATCAAATGCACAACCGATGCAAGCCAGACCATGAATATTTATTGACACTTGGTCACGACAGAAAATCCTTCGGACGTGCCCCGAAGTGTGCCACCCACCGAAAGAGTAAATTGGGTTCACTTGCTTAGCACCATTGCGGAGAACCTACACCAGAGAACCAAAATACTAAACGGAACTGGGTCAATGTCATAACCTTGATTCCATCAGCCATCACACCTGACATTTAGCTCATGCATGGACTTACCTGCCTTCATCTTCGGTGCTGCTATCCCGTGACTGCGGTGTAGGACGATGTTTACCAAACCGTAATGCATTCCGAACCGTCCGCAGTGACATTTTCTTCTCCTTCGTCACCGGAGTTGGTGGCGCTGTCACTGAACCCGATGTGGTGGCTCCGTTTCGTTTTGGCGGAGTCGGAGATTTACCGAATTTATCGAACTTTAGCTCGGACTTATGGTGACCGCTGGACAACGCCGACGAGTGTGTGGCGCGACCTTGACTGGAAGACATGACGCGTCGCAACAAGTGGCGCTTACGACTTGCGAATGTATCAGCCGAACTGTTTTCTACAACGGAAATGATAAGTAATTTTTTTTGTTTTTTTTTGTTACACTACACTACACACCAGTTAGATACAAAAGTATCTTTTCAATTTGAAAAAAAAAAACAGTATCTATCTATATATGAATTTTAAATTTAAATGTTTCTACTTTGTGTACACACCTCGACTGAGACTACGCTCCAAGTTGGCTATGTTCTGTTCAATGTCGAGGAGCATCTGTTGATCATCGTCGAGACTTTTACTGCTGCAGCTAATGTTGTGCTGGTCCTGTATCGGTCGAACCAGGTTCGTTGGTTCAAAATTCCCAGCGGCATCATCTGGTGATATGTACTTTGCTTCGAATACAGCAACCACCTGTGTATAATGGATGTACGCATGAAAAGAGAGAAATGCCAGAGAGACAGAGAGTCAGTGGAGAGTTTTGTACTCAGGGGCGGAAAAGTTGGGTGGCTTTGGAGAAAGTGTACACGGTTACAGTAGAGGCACGAAATAATTAAAAAAATCAAAAAAATTCAGTTACTGATAAGTTAAAAAATTTGAACGATGAATTTCGAAGCTAAAGCTGATTTAACACAGTTTTATAATTAGTTCCTTAAATTTGCTTCGAATTGTCCACCATTTTAAATTTTTAAAAATATAAATAAAAACATTTTACTGAGTTTGTTAAACATTCTGAATTTGAAATGAAGATACCTTAAAGCTCTTTATAATAATCATTTTTAACCTTTACAATAAATATTTTGTAGGCGACAATGAGTTCGTAAAATTTAGCCACGCGGTTACTTTCAGACTGCCAGAGAACAAACAGTCCGTCTACATAGACCGATGGGAAACATTTTTTTGGGGATGTAATTTTTTTAAAGTTTCGAAAACTACTTTATTATTATAACCGAGAAATGAAAATAAAGATAATGGGTGGGAGCAGGGTTGCCAGAATTTTGTTTGCTTTAAACGCCCAAACCTTGAAAAAATGTATCCCAAAGTCGTTGCCCAGGAAGAAGCTCAAAAATCGGTGAAAATTTTTCCAATTCCTTAAGTAATTTTTTTTTGTATTTTTCCCACTACCTTTTGCAACTAGACTTTGTGGCTTGTGTGCTTGTGTCAAATCAAAAGGTCTGCAAAATAAATTGATGTTCCTGCGAGTTGAACGACTGTTCGATGTCACTTGACTGCAAGAGTGCTGCCGAGTTTTAAAAGTGCGGGTTTGTTCGAAAATATTTCTTTTTTGTAGTTTTGTGAAGAAATAAAACAAAATTTACACAAAAATTGTTAAACGATATGTAGCCCAAATTTGTGTTGGGCTCTCATGGAAGAAACTTCCATCGTTTTTAAAAATAAAAGATATGCCCAAATACGACAAAGCGCCCAATCTGGCAAAACTGAGTGGGAGTTCGACTTGCCATTTCAGTTCTAATCTTAGTGAAGCAGTCTTGTAGATTTTTAAGTGCAAACGAGTTTAGAAACTTCTGGATTGAATTTAAAGGAAATTGTGATTTAGCTCAGATCAGAACCATGTACAGAGTTTCGTTTAAAATATTTGTTTCACTTTTGAGTACCCTGCTTAAGCTCAAGATCTTAGGCCATTAAGTTGTGTGGTTACTTATGGCCATTGGAATAAAGGTGTTTGAATTTGCTTTGAATATTTCTTCCGATGTTCTTACAAGCTTCAAGTTCGACAACTGTTCGCTAATATTTTGAATTTCTTTTTAACAATAAAAGGAACTTGGCTATCTCTAGGGCAGTTAAGTCCTGTTTAATTAAAAACCTATCTTAGCAAAGTAAAACAAGGCAAAAGAAAGTAAAATAAGCGAATGAATAAAACAGCTCAGAGTGACTTTTGTGATAAAGTGGTATAAACTGGTGTATTTTGTTGTGCGTATAAGTTCGATTCAACGCTCCCCTAGTTCCCGCTCGCTGAAAGTGAATGGCGTTTGAAGCAGATTATTTGCATTGTAATGATCACGCATCTCCAGAAAGGTGTTTAATTGAAAACGTACCTATTGAATATATATTTTTGCGTCTTCCAAAGTAAAAAAAATCAACGGAGGGAATGAGAAATGCTGCCTAAATAAAAAGTCGTATGAGTGTTAACCCAAGTGATCTGTTACCTGCCCTGAAAATTCAAAATTCCGTTAAATTTTTACTCAAGGGAATGGTATTTTCATATCAAATTTTGAGCTTTTGGAAGGATTCGCTTTGAAAATTCTCCCACGCTTGTTTTTACATTTAACTGAAAAGTTATGAATGTTAAAAATTGGCTTTCCAGTTTCCGTTGTCCTAACAGAAATGATTGCGCCAAAATCACAACTTAACACAAGTACAACCAGTGCTTCTAGACTTTGAAGACTGTTTTCCTCTTTTTTTTATCAGCAAAATTATTAGTTTTCCCCAAAATTCGAAAAAAAATCCTCGTTTTTCCTCTTAGTGAAATTTGTTTTCATATGAAAAAAAAAATGTAACCATTTTTATTATCAAACTCAAATAAGCACAAATAACACAAAAATATACATACTATACAAAAGCCTTCTTTTTTATTAGATACTAGCTGTCCCGGCGAACTTCGTACCGCCTAAAATTGATTAAATTATTAACATCCCTTTTGATAGTTGAACCTCTCTATTGAACGAATGAAACTCCCTTGGAATTAAATTGAGTTCAATGCATAGAAACGACTTTTTTTCCACGCTAATGATTGAATAGAGTTGGTCCGGTCAGATTTTCTCAATCAACGAAATCAACCAAAGAAGAATGTGGGCAATCGGTAATCCCCGCTTCTGCCATTCGACCGAGTACATCCAGAAACGCGATTGTCTAAAAACATTGTGCTTAACGATGAAGGCCATGATCGCTTTTAGCTTTCTTTGAAAAATCGTGTGCTGATGTCATGTTGGTCGCTCATAGAAGCCCGGGAAGTAAGTATCACCGTTCGGATAATTTCTGTTCAGTTCACTTTCAATATAGGTGCTTAAAACAATAAATATCAGTAGTTGCGACTTGTGAACACGGTGTTTCATTGGTTAGTATCCTGGACTACCTGGCCCACGTATGCCACATGCCACATCAAATATTCTTAAAGGCTTGCGATTTGCGCCCACCACCCCAAAGAAAGAAGATCAAGAACGGAGCTATCGCGTTAACCATACACATCCACAAAATTTCCTTGAAATCAGTTTAGTGGCTTCAGAGATGGACAACAGCGCCACGTATCTGGTCCAAAACTAACCTATCTTTTAAGCTGCAACCAAACATACATATCCAAAAAAAAAATTATTTAAAGTGGTTGAGGCCTTTCTGAGGTCGACAACACATGTATTCACTAAAATGCCTATAACTCGTATAACCAATACACATACAAAGACCGTATGTACATACAAATCTTTGTATTGATGTCACCTTTCATTTGAAGTTTCCAGAAACAAAATCGGTTCACGCATTAAGAGAACATCCATTTAAACACAATCCGACATATTTTGATATATATATAGAGGGAGGTAGATGAAACACGAAATGTGCCTATAGCGCCACCTGTTGAGAATTTTCCGAATTTTCATTTTCGAACCGTCATTATTCGTTCGCTGTTTTCGTTTCAATTCAAATCAGCATGAACTATCACGGCAATATATGAATTCCATCTGTCGAAAATTGGTCGAACCAACTCAGAAGCCTTCGTGGGTTCATGCACAACAATTTTGCTAAAGATCATCACATGATCAAATGCATAGTTTATGATTCTGTAAAGGACATACAGACAAACATCCATTTTTATATATATAGTATACTATGTGACGAATAGTCGATGTCCGACTTATATTCAAACGCAAGGCGAAGAAGTGATGCACGTGTCAATGTGCGATACACTTGCAAACGCTGTTGTTCGCGTGTTCTGAATGTGTCGGTGTCTCGTTGACGGGCCAGTCTTTGTGTCAATGCATTAGCTCGAAGGCGTTCATTGCGGTGCTCTTGACTTTCATTAGCACGTGTGATTGCAGTCGGATTTATTACATTTCCATTGTCCGTCAATTGATCTTGTGCCGATGTATTTAACCGATGGTTGTGCTGTAATTGTGAATGGATAGTCCGTCGACCAATATTTCCTCCTCGTCCACGAAGACGTGACATTGTTTCAGTTACGTAACTTATATGTGAATGTAATACACTTAATATTCACTGAAAATGCGAAAGGGTGCAATTGAAATTTTGAATACAACTGGAAAAACAGAACAAAACACTTAACGATCTAACAAAACAATAATAATTATAGTAAATTTAAAAATTTTATTTAAAATTAATTTGACTTTCTTTCAAATGTTGTTTTATTTTTCTTTCTTGATTTACAAAAGGGTACAACTTCTTTATCAGTACATTAGTTAATTCATTGCCCCCCCCCCCCCCCCCCCCCCCCCCCCCCCCCCCCCCCTCCTCCGTGACCACACAGCCCAAATTATCAAATCACAAAGAACATATACTGTGCTATCAAATGGAATGACCGCCTACAGCGCCACCTGTTGAGAATTTTTCAATTTTTCTTTTTTCCTAAACCTTTGCGGAGCAATTACGAACAAATCCGCAGAAGGAAGTATCCAATTTGGTCCAGTCGTTTTCGAGTTTTAAGCATCCGAACAAACCAAGATCCATTTTTATATATATAAGATAATATTAAAACGAGTGAATGCATTCAGACACACAAAAATGCTTACGTAGGCGTTCGATGGGCTATTTTCTTCATGTTTAATATGAACAATTCATTCGTTAAATTTTTTTCGTATCGAAAATATGTATTAATTTAATTTTTAAACAAATTTTTCCCCTTTTTAAGGCTTGTTTTCCCCTTTTTCATTCATAAACCGCCAAAACTGGCGCTTTTCCACTCAATTTTCGATCAGATCACTGAGTATAACAAATTGTTCATGTTGGTTTCGCAATTTTTTCCCTTGAGCAGTTGAGCCTTTAGCAACAAAATTTAGTAGAATATTATTGTGCATTTTTACTTTAAATGAAAGGCTTGTGAAATTAATTAATTATTTATCTAAAAATCTAGTTCATGCTATGTTCATTATTGGAAGTGCAATAAAAGAGACTATAAATTTGTTTACCAAACAATAATTATTGAAGCTTTACTATTCACAGCTCCCACTGTATCTGGATTACAAATTCTGAAAGATACACAATTAGTTGCTCGAGAGCAAAACTCTCCACAAATCTCGACCTCGCCTGTGCACAATGTAAAACAGAAGAACAGCCAGGCTCATTCCAAAATTTCGGATGTCTCCTCAGGACAAGCAGCAGACAACCTTCATACCAAGCAACATGAACCTACCACCACCAGTTGCTACAGCTACAGCCTCGTGCGAGAAGTCTCACGGTCTACACAGAAAAAATCTTCGCATGAGTATTTTATTCGAAAACCCTTCACCCCTGCGGGATTTCCGGAAACATACCAATCTCAAACCAACCGCCATAAACACGATTGTCCTGGGAACATTGAATCCAAATGATTGACATGAGACAACAAAACAAGTCGTTGCCTACGAGTTACTACAAGTGAATAACGGACCTTAAGAGGGGATATTTGGATATTTGATGGAGACGTTGACATTAGCCCTGTCCCTGCTCTAAGTTCTTGTGTATTATTTTCCTTCGAATAAGGTAAAGGTGGGTGTTTTGATTGTCTCGCGCCATATTACAATAGAAAAATAAATGTGCCTCCTCCGTGTCTTACCAAGGTCCTTATTTATGTTTCATAAATTTCGGTATGGTATCGCCATCTTACAGACAAGGAACAGTACAAAAGGCGTACGTTTCCAGGCAAATCAGTACAAGTACATAATTAACTAAATCCGTTCGTATTAGTTGCGGAGGATGAGGTTCTATTTGTTCCTGGCAATGCTATTTGAATACCAAACGCTCTGGTTTTCAAAGACAGTGGGTGGAGGAGTAATGACACAGGAAAGGGAACCATTATTCCGATCAAAACACGCTACATCCGAACTGCTCTCCAAGCAATATCGTGCGGCTGTCAAGGATCATGTCAACTTTGTGAAATAGGTTATTTACATTATGCGTGGTGGTTGTGATCTCCTGCAAGGGTCAGCTGTTTCTTGAAAATGAAAATTTACAACAGGTCAGGATTTGATGCACAGGTGAGTAAATTGCCGGCAGTCGTGGTGTACACTTCCAATGAATTGCTTGCGCATTATTTATAAGCAAGTGGCGAAGTTTCAACTGAGTTGATATTCCCCGGCATTTTGAAAGCTGAATTGGCAATTCGGACCAATGACGAATGCTCTCCTTCGAATATTTCAACGCAAATATTTTTATTGAAAGCGTAGCGAGTCGAAGTGGATTGGACGGATATTTTTGTTTGCTGAGGAATGAGTCAGAGAAAAGTACTACTCATAGATTGCATCAATTTACAATTATAATGAAAGAGCTAAGGACAAAAAAAAAAAACTAAAACCTTCGCACGGAGTATAGTACATGCTGCTCCCCTGGAATTTGGTTTAAAGTGACTTGAAAAAGACTGCACTTCACTTTGAAATACTTGACGGCCATTTGTAACCCCACCACGAAATAGAACCTCTTCAAAAAGTTTTGCCTACATAATTTGAGCTCGTTTATTAAGCACTTTTGGATCCACATTCCCATTCCCCAAAGCCGACGAATGTATATTCTTTAGCGACTAATAAACTTGGTAAATAAATTAAATTTAATCTTCAAAACAAATTTCAGAAAAAGGAGTAAGAGTTTATTGCCAAACGTTGCCGGTGAAGAAATGCAATCCTAGAGAATTTTCGAGGAAAAAGGAAAAAATCCAATTGCTGTCTCTAGGGAATTTCTAATGATTTTTTTTTCTGTTCTCCTTGCACTTGGTCCTTGAAAGTCGTTGCTTTCATTTGTTTAGTAGAATTCGATTTGAAAGTTAGACAGACGCACAGAACTTTTGTTTCGAATGAAAGTTCTTTTGTGTACGTTCCACTTCCAGGACTATCAATTATATAGGTTTGTCTAAAATTGGCTTTCAGACGAGTGCAAATAAAAGGACTCTACGGGTTTTACCTAACGAAAGTGATATCCACCCGAACTATAAAATGATGACAATTAGTTTAACAGAATGTTAAACTCAAATACAAATCTGGATAAGTGAGTAAGGTGAGTGAATACAGAAAATAGAAGTGTCGCTGTCCATTCTCGAACACGAGGTGAAATCGTTGGCAAAATTCAAAAAGATTGCATTCCTTAAGCTTATAGAATAGAAATACTATTTTGGATACGAATTATAGCATATCACTAGTCCTTGAACAATTTGCGGTCGGAATTCGGTCTCCTTGTACGTTAACTTAAGGTTTTTGTAATTTTCACGGCATTGGGGTTAGTAATCTTTAATTTTGGTAGAAAAATATTGCAAGTCAAGACTGAATATGAGTGAAAAAGGAGGGCCCACCACTTTGTTCAATCTGTTTAAGCTTTTTCCAACATGTTTTCGTTTTATTTTTATCAATGGTGGCAAATATATATTTTTTTTTAATAACTTCATCCGGGGATAAAATGTATGAAACCAGCGTTTAAACTCTTGTTCAATTCATGTATCGTTTGCATTTTCCATTCACTTAACTGAGAGTACTTATACCTTTATAAATATAAATGAGGTTCCCACATCGCGTTAAATGGATTTCAGATGACTTCACGAAAACCATTTCTTTTGACTGCCAAGCATCAATAAAAAGTGTCACTGGGACTACCAAGGGAGCACATTTTCTCGCAGACATCTATTCACTAAATATTCATCATATAAACAAATACACATCACACAGTTTACCCAACCCTAAGTGGGAGTCACTTTCCTTTATCACCATCTCTATTAACATACACTGCAACCAGTCATCAATCCACATATTAAAGGAGACCTTGCATTCAGTACTTGTCATAAAAGTCTTGATAGTACCCTACGATTGATGCGTGCGTATAGTGTGTCTGCGCAAAGAGGTGACAAAGTCACCCAACTCCTATAGCTGGGAAGAAAATTCCATCCAACCACAATTTCAATATTTCGCAGAAAGACTCAATTGGAGATATTCACGAGGACAGCATAACTGCTCCCCAATTAATGGGAGTGGAAAAAAAGTGTCAAAGACTTTACCCCAGATGGGACTCGAACCCACAATCCCCGGCTTAGGAGGCCGATGCCTTATCCATTGGGCCACTGGGGCGGTTGAACTTGCATGAACAGTTAAAAAAAACTCTAACAAATCCAACACATTTCAGTGGCAATTCTATCTAAACACTTAAAAGCATGTGTGGGGTACACCTCAAGTTGGCAGGCAGAACCACTTGACAAACGATGAACCAGTTGTTTACACTTTGCTGTGTATTCGTTTCACAATCACCCGTTCACTTGGCTGACGCACATTCTATCGCCCATTTGAATCGGGAATGAATTTCTAAATATAAATTCATCCGCAGTTCATTGGGGTGTCTCCACTTTATAGGAGACTGTGAGTTGCATGCGCTTGTACACATTTAGTAGACAGAGTGGAAACTGCCCCAGTGGCCCAATGGATACGGCATCGGCCTCCTAAGCCGGGGATTGTGGGTTCGAGTCCCATCTGGGGTAAAGGAATAATGATTTTTTTTTTCTATTTTTCTTTTACATTATTGCAGATTTCATTCGAATCGAAATAGTGTAGGTTTATTTTTAGTTTTATCTACTATAGGTAAACCATTTGCTCCAATTGCGTGTTTTTATTTTTATTTAAATGGTTGGTGACGCTGGCATTTATAGATTTTATTTTTAAATGATATAGTTAAAGGTGCAAAACACATTCGGATTTGGTGGATTGCCGCACATTTAATTCAAAAGGAAGTCTGTATAGCGGGTGAAAGAGCGACTTCTCTGCAGGTAATGAAATACGCAATATACATCCCATTTGAATAAATAAATGTTCACTGAAGTTATTTATTAAGTGAATTACGCGAATATTGTGTATAGTTTTGTTTTAAGACCTCAGATTGTGTTTTAATTTGCGGTTTAATCAATTTATTCGTTATTGGGCATAGCTATTGAATGGGTTTTCATATTGAAGATAACTCAATTAACTAATTGTTGGTGATTTAAAATTGCGCTGATGATTAATTTATTTATTATTTACACCATTATATGTATGTGATATTGAATAATACAAATTGTATGTGATAGTTAACTCAAATGTTCTTGCAAGGGATGCCCAAGATGGGAGCGTATCGGAATCCCGCTTTTTGAAATCCCGCTTTTCAAAAATCCCGAAAAAAAAGTTTTAAAATCCCGTCTGCTAAAATACTGCTTTTTTAAAATCCCGCCTTCTAAAATCCCGCTTGTTCAAAATCCCGATCTATTACAATCCCGCTTTTTTAAATCCCGCCAAATCCCGCCAATCCCGTTTTTTTACAAAACATTGCTATCAAAAAAATAGATGTTGGTTATATGCGCTTTTTTATTATATTATTATTATATATTTAAAAATATTAAAAATACTAGACCAAAAAGAAAGTGCATCCGAATGTTTTTAGTTTTTACTGTAAGCACACATTTGTTTTTGCTTACATATTCTACATTGTTTTTACGCATTTTTATTTTATTTTGATATTTTTTGCGTCGCATTGCTTACAATATACAGCTCTAATAAAAAAAAATGTTGTTAATGGTTTGAAGTTTTTTCTGTTCCCTTTTGCAGAATATCATATAACATTACTTTCTTTTTTTTTAAATTATTGAAGATTGTCATATTTATTACTTAAAAATTTGTTTTGATATTACTTATTTCTTATTTTGTTACTTCCTCTAAAAATGATAAATGTTAAAATAAACTGCATTTCAAAAAAACACTCATTGCTTGATTTATTTAAATTTTCTCATCAAAATTTTAGAATCAAAAGTAGTTGTTTTATTTTAAAAAATCGCGCGATTTTTTAAAATAAAACAACTACTTTTGATTCTAAAAGCGGGATAATAACAAACGGGATTATAAAAAACGGGATTATAAGAGGCGGGATTTTAAAAAGCGGGATTTTAAAAAAGCGGGATTATAAAAAGCGAGATTATAAAAAGCGGGATTTTAATAACGGGATTTTAAGAATCGGTATTATAAAAAGCGGGATATCGAACCCAACCCGCCCAAGATACTTAATATTCAGTCTATAAGTTTTACTTCAAGCTCTTTCAGTCAACTAGGAACCCAACGTGGCTTTTTGTACATTAAATAAGAATGTATTTCTTAATAAAAATAAAAATTCTCTCAGAATTCTTTTTGACAGTCTCATCAAATTACTGAATACCAAACAAGTGAAAAATGAAAAACTTGTCAATAATATTTGGATAGGACTTCCTCCTCAGCTTGTTTAATTAATTTTATGTATTGGCGTTATTTAAAACTGATACAAAAAAAGTAACTGAATTAAATGTTTGTCGAATGCTATAAGAACAGTAAACATGTTTTCGAATTTATAGAGAACATTTTTTGAAAATATTCATCGAAAAAGAAGAATTCTAAAATACTTCTGAGTCGTTCATTTTAATAAAATAAATATTCGTCTTTATAATTCCATAAGGATATTAGTATTTTAGTTTTATTCAAAGGCTGTTTTTAAGATTTCTTTTAAATACTGACTCAAGCCATCGTATTGTCAAAGTCACTGCTCAAGAAGTACGCAGTTTTTTTTTTTTTTAATTTGGCTAAAAAATTAAATCTGTTATCGAGATATCTATTTTTTTTTTTGTTTTGGAAAAAAAAATCCACCAAAGCGATTTTTCGTGTTTCTGGAAGATAAATTATATACCTATTGTTAATTTGATTTTCGGGCAAAAAGCTGAACGATTGAGTCGCACGTTATTTGTTTTTTTTTTTGTACTAAGCAAACGGGGTGCCTTTTATTCTACGGGTTGATGGTTTTTTTATTAGTTTTCGGATGAAGTCCAGTTTTCAATTCAATATATTTTTGATCGCATATGCAGGACATATTTGGCATTATGTACAAATATGGAGTACGATCTTGATGGCGATGCGCAAAGACAGTTCTTTAAAGTACATTTGTCATAACAATATCGTAGACAACTGGTGTCATTTAAGCAAATTGGTTTCGAATGTTATCCTTAAAGCATCAAGTTTGTGGATTGTGGTCGGTTTTTTTGTCGTATCTATATTTTTTTTTTTTTCAAGTACTCCAATGGGACGATCAAGTCAAATCTGAGGATCGTGTGGTTCAGTCGATATCACCAATTTTTGAAATAATTCGGCCGTTAAAAAAATTGTCAGATACAATTTTCATCATAAAACAAAAGGTGTGTGACGTGAAATCCTCTTGTTGGCAACGTCAAAAGTATTTTCTGGTTTCCTCTATCATTAGTGTGTTATTTTTAATTTAAACTACGGGGTTGAATCTTATAGCGAAAACTAGAAGCAAGTAAGAAAAATTAGAAGCTCTTTTAGAAGCAAGTAAGAAAATGAGTATGCGGTCCTTATGAACCGGACTTTATATTGCAACTATTAGACTTAATCGTTAAGAACATTTGCTACATTTTTATATAACATTTTTCTTCTATAAGAGTTGCCTTCAGTTTAAAAAAAGGAGATATATATCGTATTTAGTTTTTCAAAACTGGGTCACTGAAGCTTGATCAGACTTAAATTACTCGAAATAATTATATTATACATAAAAATTAAATTCTGCAGCTTTAGGGAAAATTATACAAAATTGTACTTCCTATACCAACTTTATTTCACTATTTATAGTTCGTGAAACATCTCTAATGAACCCTAGGATAGGGACGATTGGAAAAACACAAATTACACCTGTTTCCACAAATTTTTTGTTCGAAATAAATTTTGATTTACAGCAATCATCGTCAAAATCCTCTTAATGAACAATAAAATTGTGTTATTTAATTTTCCATACAAATCTGTTTTCAAAGATCTTTCAGTTGTTTCTCAGTCAGGATAGCCATTACTCAAAAAACAAAAACATTGTGATGCCAACAAATTTCTTTTGTTAAAATGAACCCAAATATTAAAATGTTTGTTTCAAGGATAGAATTGTTGGCAATGATGTTCAAAAAAAAACCATGGAGAGTATATTATTTGATTCTTGAGAACTTAAATACGAGTTCTTGTTATCAAAAATAATAGTTGAAGCAAGAACTTTTAGTTTACAATTTTTTAAAAATCTCAAAATTCCTCGCTTAACAATCTTTTATTTTCTGAGTGATTCAGCAACAATATTTTGGAACCTAATATTCCAATAGATCATAGAGAATTATAAGTTCAACGCATTTTTTTAATTGCTTGGCAAAGTTTTACCGGCTATATAGGTTCTTCTCTTTCCTTTTATCGAAATGAGTTAGGTCGTATTGCAATTATAGGCATTAGAGATGAGCTTAGGTAAAACTGTGACTGTGATTTACAAATCACACGGAAAGAATCAATTAAGATCAAATCAAGAAAAATAAGCGCAGAATCACGAAAAGTTTGTCTAGTTTTAGAGCTTAGCTAAGGATTTACTAATTCACGACTTTTTATTCGCAATTCTAGAAATTGTACGAAGTGAAGTCGTGAATCAACACTTTTCATTATCAATAATGCGATCAAACGAGAAATACATATTGCCATAACCGATCGCAATTTGACACAAATAGTTATCAATTTGATATTACATGGATTGTAAATTGCAAAAACAATTCGTAAATTACCACTTTTCTGTTGTAAATTACGATTTCCTCCCTTAGAAAATTACAACCATATAGTCTTGAATTGCAACTCAATGGATCAGATTTGCGAACTAACAGGAGTAGATTTACTACTTCAGTAGTTGCAATTTACAAATTCTTAGTCGTAAATTGTAACTTCTTTTTATCAATTTGCAATTCGTATTTTGCAATTTACGTTTCTTGAGTAGTGATTTGAGGCATCACCGTATTAAATTGTAAATGTTTTATCGTGAAATTAGAATAATTTATTATCAATTAACATCTTATATCTTGTAATTTACAAATCAGAATTCATAGTTGTATTATTTAGGTTATTTTCGTATTCCTCCTGATATCCAAGAAAATCATACGGCGCCATATCGTCCAGAGATAACGGGATTTGTCTGGGGTGGTTTTTCGGTCTATGACGAAATTTAAAATACAAAAAAATATTTAGATGAACTTGACATTAATACGAACCTTTACAATTCTTTTCGATTACGATTAGAATACATTCCAATTGATACTTCTTTTCTAATAGCAAGATGCAACTTCTGAAAAAAATACAGATTTATATGCATAGGTACTTCAGGGTTTTTGGAATTCAATAAGTACTTACAAAATGTATTCCAGAATGCTTTATAATTAGTAGGACACTCACTATCCATACGAATTAGTTATATTTAAATTTAAACTTAAACAACTTTAACCCGACTGCTTTAAGCAAAGATTGAATACCGACTGCCTGTCTCTGCACCGCATCGCAATGTGCACAATGAAGATTTGGCTTCATGATTGCAGCTGTCTAGCAATACTACATACATACATTCAACGTTCATAAAAAAAATCCACACATCAGGTAGTTGATTCCACGGAAATTACAGAAAATATTTTGCAATTTACGACTTCTCTACGTCAATATACGTTTTCAGTTTCATGTGTTAAATTATTACAAGATTTTATTGATTCATCATTCAGTTTTGGTAAATCACGAAATATTTTTCGCAATTTGAGATTGTGAAGTGGTGTTTGAGAAATTGACCTATTAGAGTGGTAAATTGCGCCAAACAATCTCGCAAATCACTACAAATAAAAGAAACTCGAATTGATACTTCTAATCGTAAATTACAATAAACAGAATTTGGTATTCTCCGCCGTTTTCAAATTACCAATTTTTGTATCAATCCATGAAAACTTTGTTGTGATTTGCGAGAAATATATAAATCGTAAATTGCAACTCAAAATTTTGCAATTGGTGATTTTCAATTCTTTCCGTGCACTGTGAATTTAACCTGTGATTGTGATTTTGACTCGCGAACTCACTGTAGCTACTGCCATGCTATGTTTTATGCATTTTCCAGGCAAATACAGTGTGATCCTACCAATTTTTTATTAAATATATAATAATATAATAATTTAAATAAATAGTAATCAACAACATAAATGCACTCGAAAATTCGCGAATAATACTCATTTATTCCTTCAACCTCGCATTCAAATTACCAAATTCAAGAAGCAACAACAATCCAGCCCAGCATACGCAAAAAGAAGATTAAAAAAATCAAAACTACCCCAATTAGGTACCTACCTTAGCAATAACAAAGATATATGGAACCAATGTATATAAATATATATTTACACAAAACACAATCACTCCAACTCCGACTCTCCAGTTCATCATAATTTTTTTTCAGTTTTCTTTTGCAAAATGATCCTACCACCTATGACCTACACCAGAGTTGCCAGATTGGGCGCTTTATCGTATTTTGGGCTATCTTTTTTCTTAAAAAACGATAGAAATTTCTTCCATGAGTGCCCAACACAATTTTGGGCTACATATCGTTTAACAAATTTGGTTTGTTTTATTCCTTCACAAAACTACAAAAAAAGAAATATTTTCGAACCATCCATCCCGCACTTTTAAAACTTGGCAGCACTCTTACACTCAAGTGACATCAAAGACCAATTGCAATTTGCAGAAGATAGAAATCAATAAAATGCAGGTCAGTGGAAAGAATACCAAATAATTGGAAAAATTTTAAACGATTTTTGGGCTTCTTTTTGGGCAACGATTTTGGGCTACATATTTTTAAGGTTTGAGCGCTTAAAGCAAACAAAATTTTGGCAACCCTGACCTACACTACCACTGCTCCCTTACCTACTGCGCGAGTGGCTACTTTCCTATTGCTACTTTGAGTCGCAGTCTCGCTATTTCCCCATTTGCCTTGCGATTGTGATTCTTCTGTGTATGCCTTATTTCACTCTTCCGCTGTTTGCCCTGTGATTGCGATTTATGTCGCGACTGTGCTACTGTGGGTGCTTTTCGTTTGTCGTGATTTTCAAACTGTGACTGCGATTGTGAACGAGGAAAGAGTGAAAAATCGCAGTCGCTTTATTTGAAAGTCGCTAACAGGTAGTGATTGCGATTTTGCAATCACTATGATTAAATCACAGGAAGTGATTTTGTGCTCATCTCTAATAGGCATGTGTGCTAATTTAACACATATTTTCCTCATAAGTTGACAGTGGTTTGACAAACGGAAGTGAATGTTAAAGATTGGAATTTGGGGTCTTATTCGCACCCATTTCCAAAATGTACTTCCAACTTAATATAAGTGTTTTAGGAAGATCAACTCATTAATCAAAGAAAGAATTTAGCTTACAGTTTATAACGAAGCTCCTTGAATAAAAATTAAACCCTTTATTAAAACAAAAGCAAGGCATGCATGTATATAACAAAAATATGTTTTCAAATTTATAAACTATTCACAAAAATGTCGAACAAATGTTCCACTCTAATTTTGGAGCAAATAACCTTCCAGCACACCAACCTCAAAATCCTCCTACTAGACGACAAGTTTATCATGCTTATTTTGAGATTCGAACGAATAGTCAATTCTAACGAATGTCTCTATGCGTTGAACTTTGTGCATTTTGAGATTCGAAGGAGTAATATTCACTATCGAAAATGTCATAAAATTAATTCAAATGAATTTAGCTTTCGAAATCAGCTGCTTCGCATTTTTATTTTATATAGAGTGAACATATTTTTGTTTTTTTATGGAGACTCTTTTTTCATTGTTTTATTTAAACTATATATATATTTAAAATATTAACTACTTATGCTAAGATCTACAAAAATGTTAAGTAGCAGTCTTATCTCAAATGGGACCAGGTGTAAGAATATTAAAATGTGTTATTAGTAATATTTTGACACTCTAATGTCTGAAATTTAAATATGAGCTTATCTAAAATAGGTTATAAAATTTCGTTATTGCAAACCCATGTTGTTCAAGTAAAGAATGCAAAAAAGAAGGTACAATGTTATAATAAACCTCAAGTTTTTGCTGTTATTTATTTAACTCAATTCTGTTCACACTACCTTTCAAATATGGCTTGATACTGTTGTTTTTCTGTATACAATCGGTCACAAATAACAACAGACATGGTGATTGTGTTGTTTATGGACGAAAAAAGAGAAAAATCCATACAGGAAGATAATAATGGATGCCTCAAATCCATTTCCGAAAGAAAATTCTCTAGGAAAATGTGGAAAAACAACAATTCTCACAGACGAATAAAAAATGACATTTGTTACGAACGATTAGAAAGTCAAAAACGAAAAATGAACTTTTGATTGATAGAATGAACTTTCTATCTGTACGAATGTCAAAATACAGATTCTTCAAATTCGACACACCTTCGAATGAAAACGAATGCTAATGACACTCTGTGAACACAATTATAATCTTTATAGAGTCTCCGTGCTGCAGACTTATATCTTATAGAAAATTATTCATTGAGAGAGTCCTCCCCTATTTCATTGAAACTAAATATAAATAAAATAAAATAAGCATGTATAGCTTTAAAGTTTGAGCCTTCCCCTGACGTTTAGGACATGGCAAACTTTTTTAAGCACAAACAAACCGAAAGAGACAAACGACTTCCTATGGATGTCATTAACCTTATCACACCCGTCATGATGATGATGACTGATGATAGTAGTTTGAAACTACTCGTATATTCCCATGCGAGTCCTGTGACGGTCTAACCCGAAGTTTGTGAATTTCATGGAAATTTCTTTCAAATCCCATACCCAAGTAAGAATATTAAATACTACACAAACGTTTCGGTTGCAAAAATAAGCACTTCTGTTATGTCAATGTCAACTGATATACAAATAAGAGTACTCGACTCCACATATCCTTCAGCGGAGAGTTATTAATCAATAAAGAACACACACATCGTGTGAACTTTATTTACATAAAAATGTCTCAACTGACTTGCACAAGTTTCAAAGCACCCACCGCTACCAACGAGTAATTCAAAAACAGCTCTAAAAAAATAATTCACCCCACTTTACTCTGATATAAAGTTCGCCGCCAAATTGAACTTATGTAAAGGTAAGATAAAGAGAAATTCCCGCAACTGCGAGGAGGAAAATTGCATTTTCATATCCATCCGCAACGAGCTAAATATATACTGATACTCCCACCAAATTGAAATCCAATCATAAAACAAATCAACAAGCAAAAGTCAATAAAGCAAACAATCAAAATGAAGGAGACCACACTGGCCGGTGGCGCTGCCATGCATTCCAACAACCACCCACGGATATACTTACCTCAATCGGTTTGCTTGTGCTCAAATCGACCAGCTGGTCCTCCACACTAACGTATCCGGTTTCAATGAGTCCTGAAATTAAAAGAAGCAAACAAAAAGTGAACACATTGCTTTAATGCGTGGTGAAGCATCAAATGATTAAATCTATAAGGAGACGTCCTTGGGCGCGTGCTAATGACACTCTGTGAACACAATTATAATCTTTATAGAGTCTCCGTGCTGCAGACTTATATCTTATAGAAAATTATTCATTGAGAGAGTCCTCCCCTATTTCATTGAAATTAAATAAGATAATAATGTTAATACAATTTAAGGACTTGAAAAATAAATGGAAATCTGTGAAATGAAAATAAATAATACAATAAAGTCTCTTAAGGCATGACCGCCCAAATTCCGCTTGTTATCCTGCCATTCATAATTTTTCCAAAGGAAACATGAGGAACGGACATCTAATATAGACTGAAAAAAAAAACAAATTCCTGCAACTTTTCTCATAAAACTCTCTCTCAACTCGATTACTGTGCGCTTCTTATGGGTCGCTGCGGAACTTTCTCAACTCAATCTAGATTTATAACTGGACTCCTTAAGGATGTGACAACAAGAGATGAAAACTTGAAGGTAAATGGCAATAGTAGAAGAAAAGTAAAATATTTGTCTCTCTAAGTCCGCAACTGCTCTTGCAGCTGTAATACAGTAGAACCCGTGACATTATGTCACATCGCTTAATAGCACAACTCGTTTAATATCACACTAATGCGAAGCCAGTTGTCTTTTTTGTAATATGTATGGAAGTCGTCTTCAATGCAAAAATAAGGTGTGTATGTACATTTTCTTTTGTCGATTGTCTTAATATATTTGACTTTTACTGTTTGTGACTTTCTCACAGTGAGATTGATACATACATATGCATATGCTGGACTTCCGAGTTTATTATAAATGCCTGAATGTATAAAAGTCACAACCCGCTTAAAGTCACAGCCCGCTTAAAGTCACATTATTTTGTTGCCCGTTTGATGTGATATTATGCGGGTTCGACTGTACTCGCACAGATGATTTCGAACAAGTCCCTGCGTGGTTTTATTTGAAAATTAGATATTGAGGGTATAAGCTATTGGTCACAGCAAGGAGGCGGATGTTATATTATTTGTGGTTTCGATTATGTTTGCCGTTTGGGAAGAAAAACATATTTCATAGTCAGCTGCAGGCTGCCTGAATCATAACAAATTTTCCGAAGGGGTAAAGTTAACTACAACTTGTGTCAATATGAGTGCAATTGCAAACAACTGATGTAGGGTAGGAAACTTTATTTGAAAAGTTGAGTTATTGATGTTATTTTCCACATTTGCATGTAGGGTCTCCCATTGGGAGTGGTGGAAATTTGTTTGCTTTATTTTGAACCTTGAAAAATGCAACTATGTTCGGAAAAAGATCTCCTTCAAATTTTCACAACGTGTTAGGTTATACTGAAATCACCCGTTCTTCTATGCTTCTTTATAACATCCCAATATCAGTTGTTTCGGTACAACACGTCTATAACAGCTCTTGTATACTTGTGCTTCAGGTTGCTCTTTCTCAAACAACATGCGACAACTGAGTCGTTTCTGTATTGCAAATAACAAATGACGTGCGGCTACGACGCCTCTGTGTTTTATACTAAGCAATCCTCTTTCCTTCTTTCTTTTGCCATTAGTTTCCAAGAAATCGTGCCGTTCATACGTGTTATTAATTCAGTTAGGTGAGAGTTTTTCGATTTTTTTTTTAAATTGTTCTAAAATTTTGTATGCACATTCTAAAAAGGGAGCAATTTTTCGATTTTTTTTTGCAGTTTTGAGCAGTGTTTCTCGGAGATTAATGTGGACTTCCCCAGATAGCTAAAGATGCTATAAAAGTTAAGTGGTGTATTTACAGCGCTTTAAGAAACTATTGCAGCTGTTACCTTCCTAGATCTCTAAAGTGATTAGGTATACAGGCCAAGTACAAGAGTCTTAAAAAGTACCTAAAGAGGCAAAAATGTCCACAAAATTCTGCAAACAATAAGAAACGGTTTGGAAAATGGTTAGAAGCGCGCACTTTTGAACATTTTCCAAACAGTTTTCAAAAGTGCGCGCTTTTTACCATTTTCCATACCTTTTCTTATTATTTTGCAGAATATTGTAAAACAGAGCTAAATAGAATATTTGCTTTTCTTAATTTGTATTTTTCTCAGTTTGTCTTTGTTTTTTTTTTTTTCTTAATTTTAGCTCCCCTTTTCTTAATATTATTTTTTTTTAATTTAACATTTTCTTTGGTTATGATAGCTTTTATGTTTTTTTTTATTTTAATTTTAATTTATCAAACTTAATTTTTTTCATTTTCATTTAAGTTTTATTTATATTTTTTTTAACTTTTAAACTTTATTTTTATGTAGATTTAAATTTATTTGCCATTTTCGTTTTGTAGCTTATATTTGTTAGTTGTAAAAAAGCATAATAAACTGAATTTTATTGCTTTAAATTTGAAAAGTAGAATTTTTGTGTGAAAAGACAGAATTTTGCAGAGCAGAATTTTGAAAGCAGAATTTCAACCCGATCCCGGTGGATCTTAAGACCAAAAACCAAAGTGAGGAATATTTTGGTAGATCTATTAAAAACTGTCACGTTCAGGGTTATCACCTGAGTGACTTAACCTCATCTGAAAATTCACATGACAACTTATACGGTATACGCGCAGTCGATCAATGGTTAGGGGACCATATTCGATTCCCAGTTAGAAGATTTTGTTCACCTCGTCCAAACGCCTTCTAAATATCGAAAAGTATAATTGTCTTGAAAATACTCTCAACTGAGTCGTTTTAACTCGGCATAAAAATTGTCAGTCCCTTCCAACCGTCAAAATTCATATAAGCTGAAGGCCTTTGGGTCCATAGGAACCTATTGGTCCAACTATTGACTTTTTATTCACTTTTATTCACTCAAATGATGAGAAAGTATTCTTCCTGAACAGAGTCGAAGATCTATTGATTTGCACGATAAAAGGTGTAAGGTGTATCTAAAAAGCTTAGCTAAAAAATGAATGATGTGTAAACATAAATGAAATACAATTACCAGAAGTAAATTGTTTTATTCATAGCCAAGCATTACACACCGGAGTACCTATATATAGAACGAAGTCATATTCTTCCCTCCTTTACAGCTGCACATTTTTCACTCATCAAAACAACAAATTCACTCAATATAAATGAATCATAAAAAGAACATCTTGTGCATCTACTCGTAGCAATTTGCAAATGCATGTATTAGGCAATTCCATTACCAAAATGTTTGTATGTACGAAACTTACACCTGCTGTAAAATAACCTAACTTATAAAGTCGCAGCAATTCAGTTATAATCCAGTTACATGATGCCACCCTCACTACTGTCCCTTTAAAGAATGACACTGAACTTTATAATCGACCCAGTGAAAGACGTTCGCATGTACGCTTCAGACATCCACGCGCGACAGTGGCTAACCCATTTTTATACAACTATCCTAAAGTGTTATCACCCCACCAAGCCGATTGTCCTTTTTCTAAGGTTCACCTTCACGCTGCCTGGGTTATTGTCTCATATTGCCGCCCGGACACAACCCAGTAATGGAATGGAGCCATTGCGCAACTTTACTACCGTGCATCCTTCTATTCCAAACGAGCAAAGCAGCACCATCATCACTTTGATGCTCCGCCAGGCGTCTAATTGCACGCGTGTATGTTGTTGACCAGTTTGCTGGTGGAGGTAATCACTTGGCGAGGGTATAATTATATGCTTCCGCAAGGACATTATTTTTTTGCTTATGACTGACATTATTGCCACACACTGATTTAACTGAATTGTCCCCTACTGTGTGAACACGATTTTTATACAAAATAGTTTGTGCGACAAGAAAGGGTTGTGTTGCTTGGCTGGGTAAACAAATTTTTTAAATGCAAAATATATTTTGAAAATCTTTTTTAACTGAAGAAGACTGGTTATATCAAGCAGACATTGTTAAGGATTCATTTTTCCAACCTCCCTGACGAAAAATTGATAATTTTAGAAGAAAGCCTACAGCTTTCAATTATTGATTTGAGAGAATAGGTGATTTAGGATTGAAGAGACTGATACCACGTGAAACAATCACTCCAACCGCTTCACCATGTTTTCCAGATCATACTGACTATTTCCGAAACAGCTTTTGGCATCAGATGTTTCTGCGAATCTAGGCCTAGGGTCCGAACAGACCTGTTGCGCCAACTATTTATTTTAAGCTGCTTAATGGTGCCAATAATTTTTTTCATAATAACCAGTTTTAGCTGAACATATTTAGTGTACGTTTTAGGCCCGCGTATTGACTTAACTACAGCCTAAACGGTTGGGAGGGTTTCAATGAAGCTCCGTCCAATATTAGCAGGTGCCTAGAGCTCATTTCTACTTCGGGATATGGACCTAATGACTAAGTACGTTAGAAAGTAACTCTAGGCACTTTCCAATAATGACTAAAGCATTGAGAAGCAATTAAAAGGCCACCGGTCTTTCCAATTATTTTACTTCCACTTCTAATATTTCAATCACCTATAATAAGGACTTGCTTTTCTCAAGAATCCAAATCTCCTGTTTGAAGAAACCGTTCCTCTATGTGGTTAGTAGTTTGTCGCACAGACTGTACCACCATCATATCGTGTCCCACAAAACGTGCTCTGACATCAAATCTTTAAACTTTATTTGCCTCTGCCTTCTTTTTGGGCAGAATTTTTAGAATTAAGTTTGGCTTATTTCCACCCTCCTTCAAATTTTGATGCACTTGACCTACATTACCTTTGCGCTCCCGGAAAGTGCTCGAGGCACTAGAAAGACATCCGCCTGTGAACATAATGTAATATGTATGCGTCCTCGAGCGAGTGCTGAACATGTTTCGTACGACTGATCCAGTAATTTGTTGTATACCCTGGGGATGTAATCATATATTTTCTCCAGGCTTACACAAAACAGGAGTCGTCGGTATAGCCTTGCGAACGGGATGTGTATCGTGTATATATTCGTTTTCCCAACACAGGACCTGTTGGCATATTTAATTTCCTCTAATGGATGTGGCTTTTGGCCGTAGGACGAGAACGCGGTGGTAAGTGCAGCGCCTTTGTTTTAACTATGGGAAAGAGCTCAGCCGCCTCTTTATTTGGTTCATTTGTTACTTTCTCTCCATTGGCTTAATTATTTTCTTGTCTCTCTCATTTGAGTTGGGTTCATTTAAGTTGGCATAATGCTAAGGGGGCTTGACGACTTTCTTTATTCATTATAATTTGTTGCGGGGGTATGCTTTTTGCTTCGACTTTAATTTAAGAGGAGCTTGTTTCAAGTTCAACGTAGAATTGCTTTGGAAACGAGAGACGCTCTATAACGAAATAAAAACGAGTCTTTTAGTGCTTACCTTGCATTAGGATAACATATCGTCCGATGCATTTGCTGCTGCTGTTAATTGTTCCGCTACTCCCTTGGCGGCTGGAACTCGTTGACCCCAGGCCGGTTTTGAGGAGGATTTTTGTTGTCTGCGAACGCAGCTCAACGGTGAGGGTTTCTTCAGCGTTGGCTGGTCTGGCCAGCGGCCAAATGAAAGACTGGAAAGTAAACAGAGACTAGCATTATATGGGGTTCGATTATAAGCGACTAAGAGATTTTCAAATCTCTAACATTCAAACGAATTTGTTTTGCGAAAAATGAGAGACCACCCTATTCAAGCTGACAAAAGAAGGACCAGTGAAGGTATCCTACACTCTCCATGACATTTAAAGCGAATTTGACAGTACCTGTCGGACGGTTTATTGTAATAAATAGCAACAGTGAACAACTGAGCGTCTAGGTGGTTATGTGGACTTCAAAGACCAAAAGCTATTCGACTATCAGGTACCTGAAAATTATCTCCCCTACAATTTGATTTCGTGAATAGATAGATGTTTACGAAAAATAAATATTCCGCAGACGACTTTCAATGGTTTTATGGTGTTTGCTCGCAGATTTGTTAGCGAAATGGTTCATGCAGAGATTGGTATTTTGCAAAAGATTTATGGGCTGCTGTCAGAAACTAATTGACAAAGGTAACAACTTGTTGTTTGCTGTAATAATATGTACCTACTGCACATCTCTTGACATTTGAAGAAAGAGATTGACATTTTATGGAAAACAATAGGTCTGTTCCTTTACTTCTGTAGTAAGAATGGAAAAGACTGTCAAAATGGCAGTGGTGGGGATAATTCTCTCACAGAGAGAGACACTTGCGAAAAAGTTAGGGAACGCTTTTATAGTAATCTATGAAAATGACAGATACACTATTCAAAAATTCAAAAAAGTTGTACGAAATTTCTAGCGATGAAAGTGATTCGTAATTAATCCAATTTCTTCTTCATGAATCCGAGTATATTGACGAGTTTGTGCTGATTGAACTACAAGC
This sequence comes from Cheilosia variabilis, assembly GCA_951230905.1. Classification (NCBI taxonomy): domain Eukaryota; kingdom Metazoa; phylum Arthropoda; class Insecta; order Diptera; family Syrphidae; genus Cheilosia; species Cheilosia variabilis. The sequence goes on from OX579677.1 coordinate 50,013,324, forward strand.
ATTTGGAGAAGAGGAAAAAACGACACGGCATTAAAATTTACGTGGAGGAGATTGTCCTTTCTTACTCCTTACACCGAGGAAGAATTTCATCGAAACTTTCTAAAAGAATCTAAAGAGAACATTCATTTTATTTTTCCTACTGTCGATACCATTTTAATACGCTAGAATTCAAAACAAATGCACTCATATGTCAAATAGGACAACAAATTTCAAATCAGCTGTTAATTGTAAGGTGACTGACAGCTTTTTCAATTCATATACATACAATTCATATATATCATTCATCATACACCAAGAAATTTGTTGAGTTAAAATTCGTAATGGCGTTTTTCATTGAAGATCCGAGAGAATTGCCCCGAACTGCTCTTTTCAATGAAATTCGTTGCAGCACTTTTGTAATAGTGGTAGACACCATATGTGCGATTTGGTTTTCTGTTCCTACATTTTTTTTTGTTTTCTACAGTTAATATGAATGTTTTAATAGAATCCAAGTCAATACTCAATATACATTTATATCAATTTCAGTTTACATTTTGCACGCATAATTTTGTATATTTTCGGATCACAAGCGAAAAATTAGTTTCTAATAACACAACAAACACTTCAATCTGACATTTTGTTAGTATGTGTTGGTGAGTTCAGGGCGTGGAGGGGTAATTTCTTGCTCTCTCGATGACGCTCTCTTTTACGAATTTTTCGAGTTAAGGAACAGCATTGAGTAAAAATACGTAAATATTCGTAAGATTTAAAAGATAGATAGATAGATATTTATTTCGTTTAGAATTTCCAGTTTGTTATAGCACAATTTACATAATTTAAGTACAGAGATATGACAAATTTATGTCTTTCTACTGGAAAAAGTTTACAAGTGACGAAAAGAGAAAAAAAAAATATAAATAGAAATTTTTGTTTTTGAGAACAACAACGAACATTAGGTTCGTCTTTGCCCCGAAACTTTAGAATTCCTCAACCACTCGCATGACACACTTTGTTATGAGATCCAGTTGTTTCACGTTGGTGTCGAAGTTAATTGCATATGTTTGGCAAATTTCATTCAATTCCTTGTAAAATATTTAAACTTGTAGAATATTTCCGGAATCCCATCGCTAACTTCATTTTGTACACAGATGCAGTATTATAATTCGAGTCAAATGTGACACCAAATCTAACTCCGCTTCGAAACTAATTAGAATTTGTATATACATTTCAATGACTTCCATCAACGGATTAGAAGTTGCAAAATTCCAACAGTAGCGACACAAAAAAAAAAAACTTGTAAAAGTGTTATCATCGGCCTGGCCGATGCTTTGATACCCTCCACTGCATACAAGTCATGCAAAATTTTAGACATGTGAGGTAGTACGTAATTACATTGAACAATAGACAGAGAGACACATGAGCCTAATATTTATTTTATATGGAACTACTTGACCGACATAGCCCATTTTTAATAACAACCTAACGACGATAAAAATAAATCCTTTCACCAAACTTCATTCGCCTAGGTTGATTCCTTTGGACGCTATCGTGTTTTCAACAGACAGAGAGACACATTGGCCTAATAATGATTTTGTATGGGAGGTACTAAATAGAACTACTTGACAGACATAGCCTATTTATGATACCAACCTAACGACAATAAAAATAAGTCCTCTCACCAAACTTGATTCGCCTAGGTTGATTCCTTTGGGTGCTATCGTGTTTTCAAAAGACAGACAGAGGAACAGACAGACAGACAGACAGACAGACATACAGACAGACAGACAGACAGACAGATAGACAGACAGAGAGACAGACATACAGACAGACAGACAGACAGACAGACAGACAGACAGACAGACAGACAGACAGACAAACATGGCTAAATCGATTCAGAATGTGATCCTGATTCTGAATATATACACTTTATGAGGTCTCCGGTGACTCCTTCTTGGCGTTACAAATGTAATGACAAAGTGAATATACCTTCCTGTGGAGGGTATAAAAAGAATTATCCTCTTCCATCATAAGTCTAACGCTCACATTGTTTTCCCTTAATTCCAGTAAATTCCTCAGAGAATCCCTTTGTATACACAAAAGTATTTCTCACGAATACTCCCCCAGCTTTCTTGCTAGGCAATTTTGCCTTGTTAAGTAAGCGTACGAAACCTCACCCTCGAAAACTATTCTATTACCCCATAAGGATCTTGCCTGTGGTGGTACTACCTTTAAACTGGGATGCATCCATTAAAAGGATGGTCTAGCTTTGCTTGCGTGCAACATCTTTCGTTATTTGTAATTGCAAATGGGATAACAAAATGGCGGATCCTTTTGCCGAGGATTTCGAAACGTAGTGTTTTCTTTTGTTCTTCTGCTTGCTTAAGATGCACTTGAATTTGCTTTAATAGGAAAGCTTTTTGTAGGCGAGTCTACTGTGTGCGTTCAATTGTGGTAAGGACAAAGCGGCGTGGAAATTACTAAAAAATAGAAAAAGAAAAGCCGATTTGATTCTGTGAGGAAGTGACGTTAAGAAGATTTTCAGAAGATATACACTCATCTTTATGCGAAGGTCGTGTAATTGTTTGGACCTTGAAGGGAAATCAAAGCGAAAAGCAAACAAAATTTATTTACGCATTTTGCAATAAGACAACTCGAGTGTAGTAGTCAAGGTATGGGATTGACTGTGTGTATTTCTGACACCGAAACACCTTTCCGTTTGCAACGTCTCGTAAATAGTTAATTGCACATCCAAGGAGCTCTAGAGGAAAATGTTTGTAATTCATTAATTGCCCAAGGAAATATATATTTTCGAGGTAAGGGTAAAGAGTTTACTTTAATAGCAGGCGAATTTGTCAAACGCAAGTTGGTTTTTTGTCAGAAATGCATTTAAATTATAAGTTCGTTAGAACATTGTATAGGTATAGAAATTTAAGATATCCAAAAATGTCATATATGGAATCATAAATCCAATATTGCTGAGTGACAGTGTTGCTATTTGAATGGGATAGCTTCCCTCGGAATTATTTTAAAAAATCCCTCAATTTTCACACTGATATTTTTGCACTGCCACTGGATAGGGCCACTAAATAATAAAGTGCACGACTGGGTCGCACGAAACTATCTCGTTTACTGCGAGTCTGACTGAAATTCAAAGTCATTTAAGCAAATCCTTTTTTCGAGATGTAAGCATTACTTGGTTTTTAGGGTTTTATCGAAATCGAAAATGGGGTTTTCGAGATATGAGCAGTTTTTAAAGTGAGCGTTTCCAGTGATTCGAATTGAATATTAAGGACGCAATAATTTTGAAAACATCAATTTTACTCTAAGTTTGCATTTTGTTCAAAATCATGCCGTTTTGAGGTAAACTAGGGAAAACTAAATTTGTCAAAAATTACTTTTTTCAAAAATCCATTTTACGATAATACAGAGAAAAACTTACCTTTCCATTAAGTTAGAAATTACCATATTACCTTAGAAATAAATTTTTGTTACAATCGTATGGACCGTTTTCGAGATATGTGCAAATTTCAAAAGTACCGTTACTCGATTTTTAGCGGAAAACTGAGTATGCAGTTATGTTTACCTCACCTACTTAAGCTTAAATATAAATTTTTGTTGAAATCGTTAGAGCCGTTTTCGAACAAATCAAACTGGTATGAAAATGTTGTATGGGAAGTACCATTAATATTGAGGTTACCATGCAAACGAAAAAAACGGCCCCTGTAAGCCCCTAAACTTTAAAACCGAAGTTTGAACGAAATCCGTTCAGCCGCTTAGGCTGTAGGCCTCGGGACAGACAGACGGACAGACGGACAGACGGACAGAATTTTGCGACCCACTTTTTTGAGTTCGCCTATCATCGTAATGTCGGAATTGATTAACATCTCGAGTTCGAAATTTAATATAATATAATATCTTTCTCTTACTACGTAATGGAGAAAGTTAAAAATATATCGCGAAATACCACAGTCGGTTGGCCACAGAAGATCGCACCTAAATTAAAAATTTCTCTCTCAAAAAAAAAAAAAACACATTTTTATAAACAATATTCCATGGGGGACATTGTGTTACATAACGTTGAAATAAACGTTCATATTTGTTTTTCCTTTTCCAAATTTTGGTTTAGCTTACACTGACTCACTATTTTTTCCACTTTATAATTGTTTGCCATCAAAATTCCCACGAAAGGTAAATTTACCACGACTTAGAACACTGCCGAAGACAAATCATCACAAGCATATTCGAAGCAATTAGGCACCCAGTATGTCCGGTCTAGATGTTACTCTGGCCATCTCCCCCTTCCTCTCACATGTGGTATCACAAGGGACCTATAATATGGTCTAAATGTGTCTTTCTAAACAGCCACCTTACCTACCCTAGACTTCCAACATAGCATAGGAGCTGATGGCGTTCAGGCGGGCGATATAGTTTGACAGAGAGCAGGCAACAACTGATCTGAAACATTTTGTTGAATTAAAGAATTGATAAATGGAGTCTCAGTGTCGTTTGCGCAGTCCTGAAGAATTGTGATTCTCAGAAAGAAGGACCAAATACAGAAATATATCTGCACTCAAACTTGCATACAATATTCTCTATATTCAAAAATCTCTGAGCTCACCAGAAAACTCATTGGGACAGGCTTACAAGTTTGTTGCCTTCAAAAAATGTCTTTTTGTTGTTCCCAAAAATACGAATTTACTGGCACAGTATGTAAGCAACTCCTACTCGCATTATGGCTAGATTATGGCTAGAATAAAATTCTACAAGACGTACTACAAGAATTTCTTCTTCAGGACTAAAATCACTTTCAAAATATTTACAAAGCCCCAACTTACCTGATTGACATCAATGCTTGTTGAATTGGAACTGAGCTCGGATGTTATGTGGGCGACACCTGCAAGCAAACGGATATTATATTTTTATTTTTAAGCCCCATTATCGACATCATTTCTAAAATTAGTTCTATCAGTAATGACATCCATTTGGCTGTCATACGTCTACAAAGTATACATCCGCAGCTGTCATCAAAACTTGTCCCCCTTTAATATTTAATTTTTCATTTTCAAAATTGTATCCGCAAATGTGGACAATGTCGGAAATGACCACCTAATGACCCGCCCGTCAAATCAAACATCTCTGATAATAAAAATATACGAATTGTGTCCAAAAACTCCCATACACAGCAAAATCAAAAGGTTCATTAATGACTAACCAAATTGAATTATCCATGTTAGGGGACATGAAGAGGCGCTGTAGATGGGCCGCGACAATGCCTACACCATGTGAGAAGAACATCAATGTCTGAAGGATATTTCAACTTAATTTGTTTTCCAAGTCCGAGCGGAACCTTCTCTAAGCACCCCTAAGTCTTCACATAGCAGCAGTGCGTCCTGTAATCCATAAAAGATGTTTTATAGAAAATGTGTTTTCCTTCTGGTTATTGTCTTCAAAGGACTTTATGTTGGCAAGTAAATTGATTTTTCTCCCCTCAGACGGTAAAACGGGGGTGGATGCAGAAGAAGGAGCAGACAGTGAATGACGATGTATCTGTGCGGCATACCAACTGGGAATAAACCCCAGAGTGATAATGGAAAAGCAGCCTGCAATGGATTGTGAGTTATTGGGAATAGGGATCAATTAAAGGACTCAATTGTGTTACATGTAGTTGGTTTTGTGCAGCAGTGGCTGACTGTAGGGCTTGCTTTCAGATTTATTTGCAGGCAAACATCCCAGGGATATAGGGATATGCTATTTGCTGAGCTATTGAGTCTTCATTTTTCCAATTGATATATAGTCTTTCTGTGTCTATTTAAATAAAACCTTTATGGCAAAGCCATTTGCATTTAAAGCTATTATTTGCCTGACAGTGTTGATTCATTGCCGTTTCATATATTATTAAAAGAAGAAAAAGTTTCTTAAGACTTCTGGGTCGATATTTCACAGTAGCAGTAGTTTTGTAAGGATCAACATTTCAGCATATTTATGGTTACTCCAATACACTTTGACGCATCATGCAAAGTTGAAACGGAAAGTGTTCGGATAGTAAAAATCATGATGTGGAAAAAAGTTTTCAACTTTTCGGACAAAAACTTAGTTCGTGCAAGACTTTGCGCAATTTTCATGGAACAAGTCAACAGGGAAAGCAGTTACTTGATTCGATAGAACGCACTAACTGCCATATCGACTGACTGAATGGTTACAAATTCTTTAGTGATTTATGCCAAGACCATAACCTTCATCATTATGTTCATTAAAAATTCGTCGAAGCGAAGAGACGGTGATAAAGCGTACCATGCATTTGGAGGCAACCTTTTAGCCCCTCGATGGTCAAGCAATTGTGCCGCAAGGCGGAGTTTAGGGTCCACTCTTGTAGCTGTTATTTACACTGGATGCATCGCAAAAAAAACTACTTCCGTGGCCGTGTTTTCCGATAAAGCGGTAGGTACAATGACCGAAAAAACAAATACTATATTAGGAATCAATTATAAGGACAAGGTCAAACACACGTTTTTTTTTAATTCTCGACAAACAAATTTCTGCCGCGATTTTGACGAGCTGAAATCTCCAACTTGGCTTGATAATAACCAGTGTTGCCAGTTTGGGGTTTTTTTTTGGTCGACGGGGAGAAATCTGGAGAAATTGTTTAAGCTAAATTTTGTCCTCATTTTTATAATAGCCGTGTTTTTTTGAGCTTCGATCTCAGCAAAGCAAAGTAAAGTAGGATTTTCATCATGCAATTACAACAACTACGCTCTACTTGACACTTCGAGACTCGGTTGTAGTTGTTGTAATCTCGAGCTGAAAATCCTACTTTACTTTGCTTTGCTGAGAACGAAACTCAAAAAAACTGGCCTAATGTTGAAAAGTCAGCGGTGTGTGAAAGAAACTAAAAGTGTATTACGAAAGGGGTAACAATTGTTTGCAAAGCAACCGCAAATTTTCAATAGAATTTATTTTCAAATAATCTCGAAGTGTCAAAAAAATGATGCCAGCAGCTGAAAAATGTGATTTGAATACATTTTTAATGCATTTTTTTGACGTGTCTACATTAATAAAGTTGGCGTGTACGCACTCACTCCTATCGGGAATTTTCGTTCTAATTTTTCGTACTGCTCTAGTTTCATTTTAAAAGCAGAAAAAATGCAAAAAAATTTAGTGTCTTACGGGCTTTAGGGGGAATCGGGAGTTTTTTCAAACTTATTTTTTTTGTATTTTGTTATAATATTTTAGGTAACCTTCTCAAAATGTGTTTGTTATTTTAAAATCTAGTCAAATAATCGATCGGTCCTCCAAAGCAATATTTGACAATGAAAATTATTTGTGCTAATATCTTTGAACTATTTTTGTTTACAAAACAAGTCTTTCAAAAAAAGCTAATGCCAGTTTCATTAGGAAAGAGTTATAATTTTTTATATAATAGCTCCGGATTTTAGCACCAAACTCATCTGTAATTTCTATAAACAACAATTTCATCAAAATTGCGTAAAGGTTTTTCAAAATGCAACATGCGTTGATATTTCTGTGGCCACAAGCCATAACCGCCTAAGTTTATTTTTCGTACTTTTCAGGAGAGCAGATTAAAGGTTATAAAAAATTAAGAGGAAGTAGATTTAAGTGCTGAACACGACTTAATTTTGTCCTAACTCGAGTTATGTTTTGTGGCCACTGATTTTGCGTTGCTTGTATTCGGAAAACCAAGCTTACATTTTCTCGTTTCAAATTTTAAATTCCTTCTTTTAAGCCGTACAAAAACATGCTAGAAATTTAATAAGTGCATTCACTTAAAAGCGTAAAACCCTCATAAGATAAAGAAATTTACCACCTCAACCTCGTAAATGAACTGTCAGATTTTGTATAAGAAATCATAATTTTCCGCCATCAATTATGTTGCATTTACACGCATTTTTGCACGAGACGGGAAAGAGAGATCCGTTTGTCCGCAGTCAATGCTAATAAAGGCGTAAGAATGGGATCACAAATCACTTGAAAATATTTCTATTTCTGATTTAAAACATGTGAAATAAGAGTGGTTATCAGTTTCAGTAAATTAATCCAACAATACATCAATCAGTTATACGAAATAAATAAATAATTGTCTGTTCATCACTTCCGGAAGCCATTTTGTTTTATAGGAAAGCGAAATTTCGTAAGCCATCGCTATAAAAATATCAACATGCATAGCTTTCCCATAATTCCTAACACGTTAACAAGATGGCCGACCAAAACACGTGTCACGTTTTTTTGCGTGTTAGATAATGCCGTCCCTTCTTCTTCTGGACGTGATGAACGGAAAATTATTTATTTATTTCGTATAAATGATTGATGTGTTGTTGGTTTAATTTACTGAAATTAATAACCACTCCTATTTCACATATTTTAAATCAGAAATAGAAATGCTTTCAAGTGATTGTAGAGATGCTGTTCGCCTTAACTTGTGTTGGTTTCCGTTTTACGTATCTATAATTATGGGTAGAACATCCATGACACTTTAGGTGTCTGATTTGTGATCTCATTCTTACGCCTGCGGCCAAACGGATCTCTCTGTCCCGTCTCGTGCAAAAATGCGCGTACATGATAGTGTAAATGCAACATTAGGCATCTCGGAAATCGACTACGGAAAGTTACGCAAATTTACAAATGTCAAACTGTGATAAGCGGTCGTGTGAATTGCTTTTCATGTTTTTAAAGTTGCAGCAATGACGGTAAGAATTTTATTAAATATATAGTTATTCTATTGTTTTATCGTTATCTGCAGCGAATTACGCTATGACATTTCCGAGGGTTGTTCACTTAAAGGACCGCAGAAATTTATGAGATTAAATGAATACCCCTAATGACAAAAATATGTGTTTTTTTTTTGGAAAAAATAGCCAAATCTGGGGATTTTTCAGGTTTATCTGGGGGAAAATACTTTGACCGTCTGGCAACGCTGATTATAACTATTAACCTCGATAAAATAACGGAGCTAGCAGGAACGTAGAGAGGTAGGTGTGGCGGTTTAAAAATCCCAAGTACCAAATCTCAAAGTACTAGCAGCGACTACAGGCGGAAAGTTGCCCGTGAAACGTTTATAGCTTCGTCATAAAAAAATAAATGATCGAAAATTCATAAGAGTTGCAGTAAGAAAGAAATTTCTAGTGAGTATAAATCTGACACCAATATGAGACCGCGCCGACGGTTATCCCTTTCAGAGTGTTTCAAAAGATGTCCACCAGCCCTGGAAAGAGAAATCCGAATGCCCCATTTTAGACTTTTCGAAATACTGTACATTTCCGTACAACGCAAAGTCGTGGTATTATTTATTACACAGCTCAAATTTTCAAGGACCAATGACAAGTGACATAACGTACTTAAATGGGCAGCCCTAAAGGATCGGGGTGAGTTGCAGGTGTACACAAAATCACTTTCAACAAAAAATGATAAATACGTATGTTTTTCCAGTTGGAAATCGATTTCTGTAGGAGAAGTCCAAAAATCACTTATAAACATACTACACAGGCGATTCGAAAGCACTCTATGTTTTCTGTCAACTTATGAAAGTAAATACATGACACAAAGTACATATGTCTGTGGAACTTAACTTCAACTAATGGGAAGAGATGAACACGACGCCCACAGAATACTACCTCGAATACTATCTCGTCTCCTCTAATCACAATTCCATTTCTCAAACATTTTCCTTAGGTAGCACTCATTTAACTCCCATTAATAATACATAAAGTTGATATCAGCAAATTTGTTTCACCTTAAACTACGAGTTATGACAACATAGCCCTCAACTGGAATTAATTCCACAATTCCTCCTACTCGCAGTGGTCCTTCTTTCGCACCACTACTACTTACTTCTGACCTTGTTTACTTGCATTCATTATTAACTTTTTACCCATGCCAACTCGTGTTGCAAAGCAAAGTTTCTAGAGAAACCAAACAGTTATTATTATTATTAATGAAAATTGAAGCGCAACAAACTATTTGCTTATAGTCGTGTCTACTAAGGAGCTGTGCAAACTTTAAATGTTTGCATTATGGAGCCAAGTGGAAACGAGAGAAAAATTAATTAAAAGTTGTGGGACACATCTCCAATCAGAAGCTTAACCACTGCATAAATGGCATGCAATGCCACCTGGGCAGGGATGACGTTTATTGATTTTGCAGACCGCACCAACCACCGGTGGATAGTGACACTTATCCGGAATTAAATTTATAGGTTTATTATAGTGGATAAAGCGTGGTAGTGAATTGCTTATAATCTGGCTTAGGACAGCTTAAAGAGTTGCGGAAAATTGGGTAAACTTCATACCAAGTCGGGAGAATGCCTGCGGTAGAGGGTGGGAGGATGCATAAATTGACTGCAGAGACAGTACTGTATCTGTATATGCACAGGACATGAAGTGGAAGTTTAGTCCAAGGATAGTTAGAGAATTGAGAAAAAAATCGTATATCCTCAAGCGAAGAGTACCCTAATGAGGGGGACTGTTTTTCGTTCTTTGTAAGAGTGCTGACTTTTCTCTAGAAGAAGAGTAGTTCTTCTACGGTACGAGTAGCTACTGTTGACGCCGGTGATTGTAGGAGTTTATTTATATACTAATGACGAGCGTCCTTGACAGATGATGTTCCATGGACGACTGGCAGGGTTAAGGAAATTAAGTCGAAATTGGTTTTGCTATGATTTAGCTACTGAATTGCGAAAGGTTTTGTCGCCGGGAGTAGTAAATACGTCAGAAGTAGACAACAGCGAGGAGAATTCTGCCCCAAATTGAATGGCTTCGTGATAAGATGTTGCAGAAGTAGTTTTATAGTAAACATATAGTTATAAGCAGTTGTAGACGGTTCGCTGTTTATCTCAGGGGTTCGACGGAAAATCAATATACATTTATCAATATTGTTTGACATCTCGAATAGTTTCGAAAGGTTTTATTTTTATGTTTTTTCTGGACTTTTTTTGGTGAGTTTTTCAGCCGTTTTTGGAACACTTTTTGGGAAACTTTTCGGTGCGTTTTCAAAGCGAAATTTAATGTGTTTTTTAAGGGGTTTTTGATCCCTTTTTCTGGACCTTTCTTAAATGTCTTATGGCACGCTTTTGAAAGGACGTTTTTTGCAAACTTTTTAGAGCGATTTCGGTGTGTATTTTTGACTTTTGCAGGGTTTTTTTTTTAATAGTTTTACAATGCTTTTTACAGCCCTTTGGTATTTGTGAGTATTTTTAAAATATTTTTTTAAGCATTTGGTGAAGAGTTCCTCGAAGCGAGTTGTGGGGCATTTTTTAAAGCACTTTTTGGATGATTGATTGATTTTTGATGACTGTTCTCGGGAATTTGAGAACTGTGTTTCGTAGTTTATTTTGTAGTTCAAAAAGATTGTTTTTCCGGGACATTTTTTGCAACCATTTTAAGGTAGTTTTTCGAGACGTCGTTTGGGATGTTTCTTGGTACGCTTTTGAGGAATTTTTTGAGGCAATTTATATTTTTCTTTTTGTCCATTGTAAAGCTTTTTTTGTAGCGTTTCTGATGTGTTTTTTGGGTCCTTTTTTTTGGGAAATTCTATGGGATCTGTTTAAGTGTCTAATACTTTAAGTTTAATTTTTCGAGGGGTTTTTTGTATAGGTACCTTTTTCTGCCGTTTTTATGCGGTTTATATAGCGTTATATGGGTCACTTTTCGAAGTGACCAAATAGAGTATTGATCCTCTCTTGGGATAAATAAACCTTTGTTAAATGTGCATTGAGAAAAATAAATCCCTTAATTTAGGTAAAGTTATTTCTATAGCGCGACAAACCAACAGTCTTAACACAATTACCTGACTACAAACAAATCCGCTTGAAAGGCAAACAATAGAAAGTTGTCCGATAACAATGAGTCTCTTATTCCCAAATGAAGTCAAAGCAAACAGCAGGAGCTCACGTTTTATTTGTAAGGAATAGTTTGAACTTAATTGTACGAGTATATCGTTCGTTAAACATGATTGTGAAAAAGTATTAAATGTGTGTGACTGAAAAAATAAATAAATAACTCTTTACAATTTTATTGAAAAAAATACCTTAAAGCTTCGCCATAATGCAAACATATGTCTATCTCATGTCACAAGTTAATTAACCTCCTTTTGTTGTCATTAAATGAGCTAGTCCCAGATTTTACCACAGGTAAAATTAGATTATCTCAAGGCATAACTTTGTTTGGAAATCGTCCCTTAAATCAAGACCCAACAAATACGTGAAACCCTTATTCAGATTTCGTTTTCCCAGGCATTTTTATGTCTCTTTCCTGTGTATCTCAATAATACAACAATAAGGACATTCCTGCCTTGCACAAATATGAGAAAATTCCATTTGGTGGGTGTGCTTTCTATTATTATTATCATATTATTTGGCTGGCGTCCTGTTTTTGTTATTCTTATCACATTCACACGTAATGGCCCCCAACGATACAACCCACCAAACAAGGCAGACAGGGGATAATCATTGACGTTTGTTGTCGAACAGTGTTGCCTTACCACGATTTAAAAACATTTGGAATGGGAAGGTACTTTTAATTTTGGAGGAGATACCTACACCCTATAACTGTATTTAAGGCGTTGCTCATTCATTCATTTTGAAATTAAAATTTCACTATCTGCGTACTGGAGTGTACTGGCAACACTGGAAGCGACCAGAAATACCCTCAGATGCGATAATCTTAAAGAAATTACCCCCCCCCCCCATTACTTAATGCGTGGTATTTTCATATTGAAAATTCTAAGGATGCACACCGAGAGCAGATAACCACGTAAAATAATTGAAGCTAGATATTGTTGAGTGTATATATAGTCGTGCCGCATGAGATTCCTTTAGATATTTCTCGAATCCCCATCATATTATAAATTCGATTATAATCGATACCTCCACCATTTAAGCATGAGTAGAAAACCAATGGATGCCAGTGCGTCCTTAGATAAAAAGGAATTTCTAAAAAAAACAACAAAGACTTACCTCGGAATTCGACGCGTGCGATTAAGTTTGATTTGCTTTTGGGCAAATGGAACTGGACTATCTTCACCGTAAGTGACATTCTTCGTAGTAGTAGTAGTTGATCCTTGATGACTTAAAAACTAAATTTTGGTCTCTCCGTTCATGGACATATCCCATACAAAGGAATACGACAATATTGCTTCAATTGGTGTTTTTGTTGTGCTTCAGATCATCCTCTGTCAGATGTGCGATGAATGCATTCTGCTCTGAAAGGAAAGATGTAAATTTGTCGTTTGTAGGCGTTTCTCTTTTGCATACATAAATATTTCTATTTGTAATTCAATTGGAAGTGAGATTAAAAGTCAAGCCAATATGGATATGCATATCAAAGGGAGTTTGCATGTATGTGTTACATTCTATCCCCTGATACAACATAAAAATAGATAAAAATGTCGAGGGTAAAAGTAATCACATCGTCCCTATACTTAAATATTCAATATTGTTTTTAAATATCACGGTCACACGGTTTGCAAATTAGAAAGCCTTGGGTCCGACATGTGCCCATGCGTTTTCAGTCTATATATTTTCCAACTGACCCACTTAATCAATGACGTTTACATTTTTTTCTGCTGCCACTCGTTCATATTTCTTAATTATTAATAAGCCTCCCACACGGACAAAATACACACGCATGGAAGTGCTAACAAAATACCATAAACACTCTGTTCTGCCTTTTCTAGACAGTTTGAGGTTATATTTTTGAATGGGTGCAATATCAATACATGGGTGAAGGTATTTCGTTGTTCAGGTTAACTTGGGCTTGTGTTTGGAATAGGAAAAGGTCAGGGCATGACATGTGCCACTTTGTTATTTAAGTTACACCATACGTACCCTATTCACCCATAGTGCGGTTTACTTGCTCTTTCGGTGGGTAATGCTTTTGTCACGAAGCAACAAGCGTTAAGCCGGAAAAGGGGCGTGTTCCACTGGTATTTTAAAAATGTGTGTCCCTACAAAGTTTCATATAACGAATTTTATTTTATTTTTAGCTGTAGGAATGTTATTGAGGTGGGTATATTGTGCTCCCAAAATGTGTGCTCTAATCACACCATTCCACAGCAGTTGTTCGAGTGAAGGTATTCTTTAAATCTGTTGCCGACTTCGTAGCCTTGTGCTTTGTAGTCTTAGGTCTTTTTTTAAAATCAACGAATGAGAAGAAAATTCAAAGTAAGTGCTGCTTCATTGTTGTCGTATCACAATTACAGTTAACAGTTAACATGTCACTGAATTTGGTAATTTAAGGTATTAGACAAATAAATCAGAGTGTAGGACAATTTTTTCACCGACCATAATAATTAATGTTGTTTGACCAAGCTGAAACTGACGTGAGAATTGGACACTTGGGTGTAGTAATATGTGGCCATTTTTAATTACTGTGGAAGTTTTCACTATGGTGTACAACTGTGGTCAGATTTTGTTATCGCAAGGGTATACCGTGAAGAAACGGGAAACGTATGCCTACTATTGGTAAAAAATAGTGTTGGGGACTATCGAATAAAAACTATAGAGTAATTCGATAGTTGCTCAAAATTCATTCATTCGATAGTAGTTGAAAAAATATTAATGAACGAAAAGTTATTCAACTATACTTTTTTCACTCGATAGCAGGTTTGAACGATTCCATTCGTTCATTCAACTTTTCGTTCAACTACTATTTTCATTCGATAGTAGGTTTGAATGAATGATTTTCTCGTTCAATTACTATTTTCTTTCGATAGTGGGTGCGCTTGCTTTAACGATTTACTTTTTCCTGTCGATATGTAGCTTTTTACATATATTAGAAGTGCGTATTATTATAATATACCTATTACAATTACTGCACGTTAATTCTTCAGATGTTGTTTTATTATTCGATAGTTGTGTGATTCTTTTTGTGTGCTTAATGGTTATATTCTAGAACTTCTAACGCGATTGTTCTTGATTTGATTTTTAATTGGAGTGTTTATTCTTGGGTTATAAATTGATTGATGAATTACGTTCGAATTTGACTTTAAGTGGATGTCTGATTTTAAGGCAAACTTTTCTATTTGAACTTTACTCGCTTTATTTTATTTATTTGAAATATACTCGTTCCAAGGAGATCCTTAAAAAAAAACGTAAGTTGGCTTTACTCATTTTAACTGAATGAATGAATGAAAAAAGTCATTCTAGTCGAAATCATTCAGTTACTAACTATCGATAGTCGCATTCATTCGATAGTCCCCATCACTAGTAAAACAGCAAAGAGAAGTGAGGACAAATGAGCTGTCAGCTGCCAAATTTATTACCACTGGAAAAAGTGTTGCCAATCCGAAATTAAAAAATACCTTAATATATAAAAACTGTAAACAGAAGAATATCAAGGCAAGTATGTAATGAATGACGCAGTAGGCTTTCGACCTATTCAAAAGTATACATTGAGGCACATATCAGTACCATACTATGCTTTTATTGGCTTTAAGCAGAAAAACGATATGACAGCTTTGCCATCTGACATTACAATAGAAAACAAATGCTTATCGAGAGAGAAGATCATCGTAGCGATCTAGTTTGTCCACTTGAAAGAAAACGAAGTGTTTAAAGCAATATCAGCAACACAGAGGGCGGGGCCATTCAAAAATTTCCCTCTGAAGGGAACAAAAAATTACTATCTGCGACGCGTAAAAATGTAAGCCGGCGATCGGTTTACAAAAACTCTACGAAGTCTATTTATCGCAATAGGCAACGTCAGTCAAATGTCAGCAAGTCGAAATTAAATTCACAGCTCTGTTTAACTTAAATTTTGCACAACTTTTTGTGAATATTTATAAACACCAGCGGCGTTACTGCATGGACAGCGCCTGCAAATACTCCTCGACTTTTTTCTAAGCAATGATATCACTTACTGGGCGGAATGCGTCACAATATATCGATATAGCATTTTACCGCCACCACCTCAAAACTACTCCGATGAAACTTCTTCTCAATTTATCCTGTTGGTTACGGACTGACTGGACAAAATATTTTGCTTATTTTAAGAGCTTTTGTCATGCTTTGAGGTAGTAAAAGACTGTGCCAAACGAAGAATAACTCTTTTCATTTGCTATTTGTTTTCCAGTTAAGGAGTAAAGTCCTATCTTGCACAACTATTTATAAGGATACTCTGTATAAGATCTGGACCATCGCAGTCTTAATTTGCGGCTCAAAAGCTTGGACTCGATCTCAAGAAGACGAAGATATAGTCTTTTTACAACCACGAAAAGCTCTGCATTGCTATGTTTTTGAAGAGGAGAAGATTCAACGCTGAGCTTTATAAACTGTACCGTGACATAGACCTCTGTAATAAAGGAGTTGCGCATCAGTTGGCTGGAACGTATAGAATGGATAAGATGCCTCTCAGTAGAGGAGGACCTTGCTTAAGGCGCACACATATTGAAGGGGATCTGAGCCGACTCGGAAACTGGAGGACCGGCCTACGGACCGGCCGTAGAGTCTTGTTAGTTGAGGCTCAGGCGAGAACAATTTCCATTCAAGGTCCTTGGTCGAAATGATAAATACTTTGTTCTAACGATAAAAGGAACCCCTGTCAATGATTATGAATGAAACGTTGGACTTGATCCAACCATCTTCTTATGGAACCTTTCAAGGGGGCACCTTCTTTTTGGAATGGATTCCATATATAACTTTAAAGTTGGGTACATGAGTCTGAAGTGTTTTCAATAAGCGAAGAAAACGTCTGTATAAACAAAACTGCATCATTTTCGACCTATACGAATTCTTGTATAAAACGAGTACGCTTAGATCTAGCCACATTAATACCGTTGAATACCCCCTTCAAGAACTAAAAGCGGTTTTAAAAAAATTCTTCAACCAGCAAAAAGAATTAATGAAGATAACCCGCAATTAACTAAATAATCAAGAGTTTTTCAAGTTTCTTCAAAGTCGGGAACCACCCCACTAATTCCGCCCCAAGTGGTATAAGAGAGTTTTCAAAAATGTTCCACTTTTGCGGTTAAATAAGACGCTTTGAACTTACGTCATAGGATACCTTTTACAAATTCTAAAAAAACCAACGCACTTAAAAAATCAATTATTTCTGAACAACTTTATACGAACTCATCCTTAAAATAAAGGACACAATTTAACACTTTTTCATGTATTGTTCTTAAATACAGGGAGGCTTATTACTTTCTATGTACCCACAACTTCTGTTTAACCAATAAAAAAAAACCAAAACCAATAAAAGCAAAACAAAGTGGTAACCGGTAACCCCAAAGTTTACCTTGAAACCACATGTGTGAAGAGCCGACAATCGGCTCCGCATCCTACTGAGGGTCATTCAATATTGAAAGGTAACTCTAGGAGTACTTATTTAATATTTATACTTGCACCAATAAGAACTGTGGCATTGGGAGATTTATGTCGATATCATCCTTGAAAACAACTACACCGGAATCATTTGAAATACAACTCAGGATCAGGCTATCCTGAATGTTTAATATAGCATCCACACACAAGAGAGTCCTATAGAGGAGCGTTAAGAGCAAAAACGATTTATAAATAGAACCTAGCAACGAAAGAATCGATAGTGCTGGATACTGATCCTGCAGGCTGTGTACCCTGTACACTCTTATATTGACTGGGTATATTGTAAGGTAGCGAAGCGATTACAACGAATAGTGCGAAACAGAGCAGAAGTTTAACCAAGAGATGTCAGAGGACACACGCTTTGATGGTTAATCGATATCAAAGTCAGAGGAGAAAAATAAAATTAAGGAGGCAGTTCTGGTTCACCCAAGGACGACGCGTTGCCTTGAGTACCCACTTACTTCCGTCGTTCACATCCAGTGTCTAATTATAAAGAGAGCTCTGGAAGTGCGAGCGGGGTCGATTGATTGAAAATAATTATTCATGGGGAAATTCCACTGTTCCACGCAGTGTTGACGGAGAGAAATATTATAAGGTAGTACTGCAGCCAAAAATGGGGATTATTTTGAAAAAAATTTTAGTACGCACATTTTTTAGTCTTCAAAAACAAAAGTGGGTACAAACCTTTTTTTTAGCTTTATTTAAAAAAAATAAATTCGGTAGAAAAAAAAAAACAAAACATAAATAAAAAAATTATTAATTCTTATAGGTAACAAAAGAAAGTAAATCTCTTCAATTATAAAAAATCAGTCTCATGGAAGATAGCTTTTTGATTTTTAATTTCTTTCTATATGTTCTTTGTTGTTTGGAAGTTTCATATTACAAGACGAACAGAATGGCTTTTCGTCGATTCCTTTAAGAAACACAAAGTCATTCAATCATTTTTGACGGAACATTTGCGTGCGATTTTTGTTTTTTTTTGATGATGTGGTAGGTGTATCAACTTCATCAGCATCAGAAATCTCAACATCGTCGGTTCTTTCCCAACTCGCAATCCTTTTGGCGATGGCACCCTCAATTGTACACTTATTACTAAATTTGCATTAAATTCAAAGGGAATTAGATTGAGAATACACTTTGCCGCGAGTGTAAGATATTTTAGGTGTTTAACAAAAATAGGAGTACGAATGTAAAAGGAGGGAGTACGGAGGTGTTTCAAGTAGTACAATACTCCTATGGGAGTACTTTCGGCAGCACTGGTTCCACGCAATGGGGAGAGGTTTTAGTTTTATATCGAGTGTTTGAAGTGGGGGGTTGTCAAACAGGATCCAGCTGTAACCGGTGATTACATTGATTTTGTGTAATTTTCAAATTTGTTTGCCAGTGATGTTTTGGCCTGCTAATTTGTGTTAAAATATGTTAACATCAAATTTGATTAGCTCCTGTTCAGGGGATATCGGGTGGGGGTGTCATCACTGAAATTTGATAAGCAAGGTGCTGCGAATTTAATAAACACCTTCGACAGACATGAGTGTCAGTGTAATTGATTGTCCTGTCTTTCATTAAGTTGGATATTTCCGTTGCGTAGAAGTCATTTTTTCTGCAAAATTGGTGAGACATTATTTTTCAGTTTTATATTTGTTGAGTGCCCTATTGGGGGGTTGATATTCTGTAACTATTTGGAACATTATTGGATTTCGATTGATTCGTTTAGAGTTGATCGACCGAGTTAATTAAAGCGAAATAGAGGTCGAAAAAGGAAGGGATACATAGTTTTTTAAATGCTTGCAATGAAAAGTGAAAATATTTTCCCGAATTGTGCTATAAGAAAAGAATCAGCAGATATACCTTTACAGGATATCCCAGTTCAGCATGTCAACCCGCCTGGTGGATACTTCTGAAGTTTCGTCTAACATAAGAAATTAATTTCAGAGCCCATTTGAAGTTATAGGCCTCTGAAGAGGAAGACCTCCAAGTTCAGGGTATAAATGCATAAACTTGTAGAGCTTACATAGCCAAAAAAAGGAAAATGGTAGTGGAATGAAGTTTGACCAGTTTTTTCGTTCTTTTGCGGTTTAAAGCTTCCACTGGATGATGCGATCAGTTATAGACTTATTTCACGATCAACTACCACTTGTGATATTTACTATCTCCTTGTTTTTTTATTTAAGTAGAACTAATAGTTAAATATTTGCTCTGTAGTCTTCTCTGGAGCCACACGACAGTGTAGAACTCAAAAAATTTCCAGAATCAAAGCGGTTCACATGGAGAAAGAAGTTCAAAGCTTTTCATTCATTATATCGGATACTCTTCGAATTTATTAACTGCCAGCCCCGCAAATAGTTTTAAATCTTGGGAATTTGCAAACTATGCGTTTGTTCAAGGCTTTAAACTTTCTCTAGCTCGAACACGTTTCCGTTTAAAAAGTGCTAATTTTTTGTCTTTGCAATAATAGTCCAATCTTCCAGTTATTTGCAAAATTGAGTCACTGGAGCCTTTTATACACTGCGCGATATTTGGGCGCATTGATTCCAGTCATTCAGTCTATAGAATCAAGCTCTGGGACCCGCATTAGTCGAACTTTTTTAACGGAAATCCAGTCTACGCTTTTAACATTGCGGGGTTACAACCTGGGCCCTGGGACTTCACACAAACATCTTAAATGGACTATTACGAGTATAGGATCCAGATCCTTAATAGTTGACACATTTTCATATTTTGAAAAAAAGCTTGCATAACAGGTTCGTATCACTGAACAGAACCCTATGCCAAGCTCATTGCAACCACTTGTTTGTGAGAAGAAATCGTATGTTGAAGCTTGCATTTTAAGGGGCTCGAACCTCGGACCTTAGACAGGCCCTCGTTCAACAGTCCACCACATTTAGCGTCACCACCGTCCAAAACTACATTAGACTTCTACCTTGTAGCAGAGCAGAAGGACACACGACTTTGGCAGCGCCGATGAGCATTGTTGTCAATGTCATTGTTTTACCGTACCAACTCGCTTGCAGCCAACGATAAGAGTGGGGACAAACAAAAATTATTTAAACAAAAGCCCGCCAACGAACTATAAGCTCGCTCAGCACTGTCTTCAACCACCAACAGCCACTTTTTCTATAGCTGTTTGTCACTTCTCACTCTTCAGGATAATTTACTGAAATTGTCTTTGTCGCAAAAATTAATTTCCATTTTTCCGTTCAAATTAATATTCTTGGCATCATTCCAATTTCCAACCGCAAAAGCCTGCTTTCGGAAATTCAAATTTTCAAGGCAACAAAAATCGGATCAAAATGGTTTTATTCTCTTCTTAGGTTAAATGAAATTCTTTTCACTTCATATCCTGCGGCGACGACGATGACATTAGAAAGCCTACTCCTTCGGGAGTAAAAAATTCGCGACAAGTAGGTACTTGCGATTGGGATACCGCCTAAGTCCATTTCTTGAATGACTTTAAATTTGGTGATTGTAACCGAAAGGATATCGTTTGCTAATCCTGATCGCCTGCAAACGCTTACCACAAGTGCATTTGGAATTGTAGTGTTTGAAATGGAATCCCAGAACAATCGGAGCAGAAAATTAAAATACATGTCGCCAGACCAAATCGCAATTAATTTCAATTTCAAGGTTTACAACGTTAAGCTGCAATTGTGATGAATGACATGCGAGCATGACCCAGTTTTTGGTGAGTTCCTCGGTTGGATGTCATTGGCCAATTGTCAAGTGGTTAGAGCAGAGCCAGGTTGTGTGGATGATTTTAATTTGCATTATTGAATGTGAACTGCCATTGGATCTTGGATAGTGGAAAATAAGCGTGAAAGAGGAAAATTAATGGGAAATGTCGTGTCACTGATGGGATGGCATTTGAAATATGACATGTTGCTGCAACCACATGTGCACACTTGTATATAGAAGAGTGCACTCAGCGACGTGACATCACAGTGGTTACTGTTGAATTGGAAATTCACAGAAGGATATCGAGCGAAATCTCCTCCGTGGATGAATGCATTTCGTTTGTTGTTATACAAAACCAGGAGCATACGTCATGAATGGAACGACGAACGAGGTTTCTAACATGGGCAGTCTGCGTGTGAAATTTAGTGCCAATAAATGTCGAACTGATGGTTGAATGTAAGCAGAGGCGATTTTTCATCCACCAGCACAGCGCTTTGATTTTATTGTTTGTAATGGAAGTGGAAGGCAATTTTAAAGCGAGAAGCACGTTAGGAAACATAAACTTTGACATAAGAAAAATGTTTGTCTTATTGCGAACATCGGAAGCAAGAGCTCAGCCATAGTTGTGTCAGTTGAGTGCAACACATCGATGCCAAGTCTTTTTTGTGTACATCTTTACCAAAGCAAACAACTGCAGAAAACTGGTAAAGGAAAATTCTTGTATATTAAATGATCTTGGCAACACGTCCATTTATAGGAGAACCTGTCTAAAATGTAAGAACAAAGAATGGCGTGACATACAGTATTGTAAATAAAAATTTTCTTAAAAATTATACCTTTATCCAATATTTTAGAAACAAAAACACTGATTCCATAAAGACCTTAGCGTTCGACTGCTTTTCACCTGTCAGAAAGGGAAAATGCACCAACGATGAACATGAGGCCACCAATGCGCCAATTGCTGAATACAAAAGTGGGGTTGACAGCCGCTGTGCTTTTTGTTGTTGTTTGAGCCTATTATGCAGCAGTTTCGGAACGAAAAATTACATACATAAGTGACACAACGAATCATGAACTAACAGTTTATCTCTCCTTTTCGTTTTGAAGTACGCTGCTAATTGTAGTAGATTACTTGGAACAATTCTCCACTCTCTTTTCGCACACATTTATTGTCCGGGACATTCATCGCTTTTACTGGTACTTGTGTAGCAGCTGATGGAACTCTCCAAAAATTGTTTTTCACTGCCATTTCGCAGACGCTTCGCTGTCCATTTGGAGACCACAGAGAAATTCCGTTCCGAAACAACTGCGTACTAGGCTTTACACAAAAACAATTGCTGCAACTTACCTCGATAAACTCAGCATTTATTTAGACTATAATACATTCAAATTTATTTTAAAATAATCCGTAATCGGTTCGGCAAGAAACGTAAAGCCTCCCAAAATAGTAGCTTTGTTCCTTTACTTTTGTACTAAGAATGGAAAGACTGTCAAAATGGCAGAGGTGGGGAGAAATTCACTCTCAGAGAGTGACACTTACGGCCATATTATTCACTGCCTTTACACCAGGTTAAAGGTTACACCCGAGTTTAAATGAGTTTAAACCAAAAATTAAACTTATGTACATAATATTCAGTCATTTAACCCGAGCATACACCCAGTTTTTTTAAACTTGACAGCGTTTAATCCGATTTGATATAAACTACACTCCGGAGACCAGTTTAAGTACTTTAACTCGGGTTAAAACTCAATTTCATAATATTGACGAGAAATCTCTTATTTGAAAAGTAAAAAAGAAAATAAAAACGAGCAACGAGCTAAAAAAATGGATTTCATTCATGAAATGGAGAGCTGATGGTAAATCAACGCCGTCCTCTACTACGATGTGGTGGAGTTTCGGAAACATTTCCGACTGAAGAAAGAGTCATTTTGGAGGCTACATACATTCCGTGATTCGACTAATGTAATAAAAACTAAAATTGGCACACTACAAATCAAATCAATTTCCAAGTGACAAACAACAAAAAAATGCCATTATTTGTGAAATTTGACATTACGTATAGGTTTAAAACGGATTAAAAACGGCTTAAAGTGTTTTAAATCCACATTTTAATTCAGCGGGCTTAATGCATGTTTTTTAGTGAATAATATGGACACGCAGGTTAAAATTGTCGGGTTTAAGAAATGCGGATTAAGGATCCGGTGTAAAATGAACTTTAATCTGAGTTATACCCGGAGTGAATAATATGCCCGTTACGAAAAAGTTTGTGAACGCTTTTGTAGTAATCTTTATGAAAAATGACAGATACGTAGTTAACAAATTCAATAAAGTGTTACGAAAAGTTGTTAAGATGTCTGATGAACTCGAAGAGTTTGCTAATTTATTAAAAGTATTAGTTGATTCATCTAGCGATGAAATCGGCATCAATCGAACTTCTTTTTGATGAATCCGAATGTGGAAGAGTTTGTACTGATTGAACCGCAAGCATTAAAAACGACGTGGAGGAAAAAGTAGATTGTCTACTTTCGAAAAGAATATTGAGGAGAACATTCAATTTTACTTCGCTGCCTGTTGCTGATTTCACATGGAGCATCGGAAGACTTAGTCAGTTTTAGGTTCGTATATCTCAATCAGTTGGCCGATTCCGATTGTGATGTGTTTTTATATTCCTCTACAATTTTTTTTATATACTTCTTACACCTGGTTTCTATTACACCACCTCTTGAAACGTCCGTCAAATATCCGAGAGT
This sequence comes from Cheilosia variabilis, assembly GCA_951230905.1. Taxonomy (NCBI): domain Eukaryota; kingdom Metazoa; phylum Arthropoda; class Insecta; order Diptera; family Syrphidae; genus Cheilosia; species Cheilosia variabilis. The sequence continues at coordinate 50,037,055 of OX579677.1, forward strand.
GAAACAGTAAAAAAGAGCTTCTCAATTCAGCGACATAAAATTCCATGTCGTCCCATTTCATTCGTCCCAAAAACAAAAAGTCCCACAAAACGAATGGTTTTAAAAAGGTAGCCCTACGGTTCGTAGGCGAACCTGTTGCGGAGAGCTATTGATTTTTTTACAAGCAATTTGTGTCAGGCACTTGAGAAACATCATCATTTCTCGGATTTGTTATATCAAGTCTTTAATGCGCCACTGATTGACTGACATTCAATATTCCCGTAAAGTGTTGAAAATAATACCCTAATTTGTAAATGAAACCACTATTCCAACCACCCAAGTGAAACCCTTTCCAATTGTGGATAGACCCAACCATAGGGGTTGATCAGCTTATGTAATGAACCAACTCACAAAAGAGTAACACCCACTTGTGTAATAGTGCACCGCAGGAGGTGGATACCTCGTCGTCCATCACTCTATATAATTATACTGTTTCCTTGTTAGCTCACCTCTGTCTACTCGAGTGGATCGTGATGACCTGTATACAGTCAATGCATTAAATCCTTAAATATCCTTTTGTTGTGACTGATGTCCATTCATTAGTTACATCGTAGAACAAAAGTATACACTGTACATACTTGTAACTCAGTAGATAAAGAGATAATTATCTAAATTGATTCCATCGAGGTGTGGCAGCGGAATGGGGCTCGCTTGACTAACTCCTGTATGCACAATGAAGGATAACGAGAGGGCTTTCATTCCAGTCGTACTCTTGACAAATTGCTGTGTGATAAACTTGGGAGTATTTTTCGCAGCACGGCATAAAATGGTCGTTTGGGGAAATCATTTAAGGGGAAAATGATTTATAAACAATTGAAGTTGTGAATTGTCTTTTTTTTCTTGCGAAGGAAAATCGAAAATAAATATCATCTTGTCCTCATAAATATTTTTCTAAGCGGCTGTATTAGGTACGCGGTGTGGATGTGTCGTAATAGTCTAAAAAGTTACTGCTGTTAGGCTAGGGGGAACAATGATTCACGAATGGGGTAGGGGTTGGTCTGGCGCAAATTTGTTCTCTCTGTGTATTCTTGGGGGACAATGTGTTCTTAAACAGGGGCTAACATCGCTTCTTTTGTTTATTTTATGGAATCGCTCTCTTGATTGATGTTGTTCTTTGACATCCATTAGTTTAGGTACACAACAAATTTAAAACTTACGTTGTAATTTAAAAAAAGGAGAAAGTAAAATAATTGGACTTCGTATTGGCCTCCTCAATTAAATTATAACACTTGAAACAGTTTGTGAAGTTGCAATAATTATCCACTGTTTGAGGACTTGGATGCCAGGGCTAGGACATAATTAAAGAGCAGGAAACTTGTTCTTTTTTTTGCATGAAATTATATTCTCTCCTATGAACTCTGTTGGATTTCAATTTTAATTTTAATTACCTTGCCCTTATTTATGATACGAGTAGTATGTATCCTTACGAACAGACGGTATGCGGATGGTAAACCATAGTGCAGTGGCAAGGGTATAAAATACAGAAACTGGGCGATGGGTTAAGCTTACATTTTAAGGCAAAGTAAACAGATATTTCTTTGTGAGGAATATATTTTTCTTTTTTATTTTCAGGGAATTTTTACGCCCTTTAGGTTCTCCTTTGAACATTAAATACAAAAGCGAGTTTCTGCTGGCATTGACTTTATCTCTTTTGAAAGCGACTTCAAATCGTTTTAACTTTTCGTTTGCATTTAAAGGCGCCGGGCTTATTTTTTCATCAACCGGCTTCTGAGATGTGTTGGACTTTCGAATGTTTAAATTTAATTTAATATTGTGTAGGTGCTAAAGAATGGCGTTCCTTAAACTTTTTTTCTCCATGTGATATTTTAAAAGGGTTGGGGTCAAAATTCTGGATGGGTCAACATTCTTTTTACAAAATTCTGCTTTTTGCGCGTGCTTTTTATCATTTTCCAAACCTTTTTTTATTGTTTGCGGAATTTTGTAAAGCAGAGATGGAAAGAACATTTTTTTTTATATTTTAACTCTTTTTTTCTTTTATTTGTAGACTGTTATTTCCTCCTGGGAGGAAAAAAAATGTCGTGGGTATTTTTTACAAATACGATTTTATTTTATTTTCATTATAGAAATACGAAAGTAAATAAAGGAAGCGACGCTGCTATGGATATTTTTAAGGACGACTGAGGAAAAGTCTTTGTCTGTCCCCTAAACCATCAATCGCAGCGTAACAGTAATAACAACGAAGGTGTTGCCAGAAAATTTCCAACGGAATATGCTAAATTAAGAAATAAGTAATTATCCTAAATTATATGGACGAATGAAACCAAATATGTTAAAGTTTAAAACAACGCTTTTAACAAGAAAACAAAATTTAAAAAAAAACAATAAGCCATAAATGTACGGATATATTTGCCTGTCCATTTAGGAAGAAACTTAAATTTAATTGAGCAGTAATTCAGGATTTAACACTTTGACAGCGATTCTTAAAATGGACAAATTGTCATACAAATCTTCAGTAATGCCAAATACAGAAAAAATTGATAGATGCTTTCGTTATTTGTAAAACAAAATTTACAACGTAAATGTTTCTTATGATGTGTATAAAGTCTTTGCGTTTAAAAATTTAAAATATGCTAGATTGCATATAGCATATTTTATTTAATGCTGTAATTAATGCAATTTAAAGTTAAAATATGCCAGATTTAGCATACAAAATTCCAAAATGGCACCACTGCAAAGAACCTCCTAGATAAATGGTCGATTGTCGAAGGAATTTTAATTAAACATAATTTCGGCTGTCCTTTTATAAGTACTGTCGAAATCAAGTATAAAAAGAAAACAAATAAATTTATAATAAATAAAAGTTGGAATTTCTGACTGCTTATATCTTTTTTTAATTAAATTTCGCATTATTTTTTATTTTATTTTTCAATAGATATTTTTTTTTTCTTACATTTTTTTTCATTATTTAATCAATTTTTTTTTTGTTTCTTTTTAATTTCAATGTTATTTTTATTTAAAAATTAAAAGTAAATAATTTTTAATGTTTTATAAATTTAAAATTGTTTTTTTTTTTATATCTGCTTTTTTTTCTCGTCGCTTACATTTTTGTTAGTTTGAAAAAAGCAGAATAAGATGAATTTTCTTCCTTTAAATTTGAAAATCTGAATTTTGTAAAGCAGAATTTCGACCGGATCCCATTTTAAAAATATTAAAAAATAAAATTGTTATTTCTTTTTTGGGAGAACTGCATGAACTTGGCAATGACAGTGTGCCAAATAATCTAACGAGAGTAACGTTTTATCTAGTACACAAAGAACTGTCATTCTTCTTAAAGTTGCAGGATTTCTCTCGCTCTACTTTGCCCGGGAAGAATATATTTTCCAGAGAATTGCCAAACAACAGAATTGGAAGTGGAGCTGACATATTTCTCAAAAAAGTGGAAGTTCCCTAGCCTAGCTCAAACCGAAACGGATCACCTTAACTCACATGATGGACAAAAATCAGATTGACTGAGAAGTGCACCGCGTGTAAAAGTTTAAACGCAGTCCCAGTAGTCCTGGAAAGCTTTCTAAATAAGAGGCAAACAAGAAGCGACTCGGGTCATTTGTTGCAATTATTAAACATTGATGAGCGAAAGATGCATGTCGCATGCTACCCCGCAGCATACCAATTCGTAGTACAGTTTTAACCGAATTATTTATGGGAAGTTGTTGTAGGAATCCTTGAGAACTAGCTTGGCTCGAGTAGACAAATATTTTATATAACCAAAATTGATTATACACTTCACCAATAATAGGCAAATGTGTAAGCCCCAAGCACATTTCTCCCACTCGTGTATCCTGCCGCTAGGGAATGAACAAAAAGTATCTCCAAGCTATTCCAACTCACCGGATATGTATATGTACACGCTTTTAAAGTGTATACTGATGTTGCTCTTGAAGTTCGTCCATGTGCAGCAGCGTTAAACAACATATGTACGTACCTCACCATTTGTACACCTACACTTCGCACGACTTCCTTTGTGCGGGGCTATTTTGCATACCTACGCTAAAGTGCACATTCAAGTAACGTGTTTCCTTTGTTAAATGATACGTGAAAGCTCTTAAGTGCTCCCCAATGAATAGACTCTAGCATACAGACTGCGTCAATTATTCTCAATATGCTGCAATTGATCTTTTGTGGGTATATGCGCCGCGTATAACAACCCTATTCCTGCACATATTCAATGAATTTGAGACGTTCCTCGGAGCCTTTTACGTGTGCAACTTTAAAGCACGTAATGTTTACGTGCTGCTGCTTATTCTTTAGCAATTGTTGAGTAAAACAAACACTTGCAGGAAATCCTAGAGATTGACATTTCAATTCGCATACCGATAGAGACCTACGATTAGGGAGGACAATGAAAACTTGACAGCGTGGCACCGGCATGTTATACGTCACCGCCTACTCCTCAACATGTCAGACGATAATCCAACAACATCATCCTTGAAGGGATTTAAAAGCTCACACACAATTTCACCCGACAGAAAAAGAACAATCACCGCCCATCGACATGCAATTAAAAACATTTTCCTCACTGACAATGGAAATCCTGCGTCATCGTATATCGTAGTAGTTGTTACAGTTCTTGGTGATTCGATTGATTAAAACTACCTCGAAACGCAAACAAAAAAATACGTAATACGCTTGCCATGCATAAACTAATCTCAGTCATAAGATTGCACGACTTTGACGCTGTTGAGCACAAGGATGCGATTCGAATGAGAATATCTGGGTCAGAGTTCCGTTTGAATTATTAAGATCTTCGACTACCAGTATGCCGTATCCACGTTCTTCACGGAAAGAATTAAATCTCTGAGAAAACTGTATATTTTTCGAGACACATTCTGGTTAATAATTCACTTCGAGAGCATTATAGCAAATGTATTCTGAGATTCTTGCTGCAAGGACTACAAGTACTACATATACCGATGATGAGCTGCAATCTTCCGTATATAGCAGAAAATGAATCAGATTATATGGGATAATCCATGGCAAATGGTGAAACGAGAAATTCACATTGCTGGTGTTGTTCACTGTAAGACGGATTAATTCCCTGATAAGGAGGAGAGAAATATTTTTGGGAAATGTTTGTATCATCATCTGGGAAATGCCTCAAGGGTTACTATAGGCATTTGTTTTACGGCAAATGAAAAAGATTACACTCCTACGGCGGGTTCTGTGTTGTAGTTGGTGAGAGCTTAGTCTAACGGCATTGGTCGGAAAATTTCCGAGCAGTGGTATTCTTTTTGTCTATATTTGTTGCGGACATTGCTTAACCGTAACCCTTACAAAAATTGAGGGGAATATGATTTTGCAACTGAATTCATTTGTATTTAGATGTTTTCTGTTAATTGCTACAGTAATTGGTTTTATCGAGAGACTTTCCGTTTATTCGGATATTCAGGAACTCGAAAGTTTGTAATCCTATTGACAAGCTCATGAAAATCGATGACTTTCAGTGTTATATGAACATATGGTCCATCAATCGTCTGAAATATAAGTTATCCATGACAAGTGTAATATGAAATAAATTTCAAAAATTCATTAAACGATAGCGTGTACCCACTTTCGATTGTGAGTCGTAAACGCCTTGATTCGAACTCTTTTCCCATATTTTTTTGCGATTCCTACTCGTCATTCAAAAATTCGTCGAAAACCGTGTTCAGAAATGTATCCAAAGAGAGTCCAGAAAAAAAGAGTAGGTACATAAAAGCACCAAAAATGACTCTTAAAAACCGTGCCCAAAAACTGAACAGAAAACACCAACAATATGTTCAAAACCAAGACCGTTTTACACCCTAAATATAATGCTCTAAAAACAAGTCCATAAAAGTTTAAAAAAGTATTAGAAAATGATTCCGAAACAATTGAAAAAAAAACATGTCAAACGCATCAACATTTTTGGCCGAAAACGATCCCGATTGAGTCCAAAATTTCGTCAAATAACGAGTCAAAATTTTGTCAAAAAATGCGTCGAAAAAACGGCTCACAAAAAGCGTTTAAAAAACATCAAAACACGGTTAAGAAACGCGTAAAAATTACTTTAAAGAAAGTATTCTAGCACATAAAATATAAATATGTTCAAAACATACCTAAAAAAACGTCAAAAAAAAACAGTCAGAAAATTCGTCCCAAAGAAACACGCCGTGAAAAACGCGTGCAAACGTTCTTTGAAAAACTTCTCCAAAAAGCGTGAAGTCCAAATATGTTGCACAATATTTCGAAAAACGGTTCAAGAAACCAGCCGGAATGAGTTCAAAATCGGGTCAGAAATGCCCTCAAAAAAAAGACGAGAAAGCGTCCAAAAAGGAGGCCAAACCATCTTAAAAACGAGCAAAGAACGCACCTAAAACTGCTATAAGTAACTTAAAATAAAAGCGTCAAAATTCTAAATATGACCCAAAAATCGCGTTTAAAATCTCTTCGAAAATGCATCGAAAAGGCGCCCAAAAACTGTCGGAAACTGCGCCGGGAACTGTGCAACAGACCTCAAAACGACGTGTCTACAACTTGTAAAAAAATTCTTCAGAAATTGTCTCGAAAATTGTGTCAAAAAATGTGTCTTAAAGTGCTTCGAAAAGCATCATGAAACGTCAGAACGAAATATGTTCGGCGAATGTAGGTCTGGGTGTTTATAGGGGAATGATATTTTCCTTAAATGTCAAAGGAAACCTTTGAGACTATAAATTTGCTACACATTAGCAGTAGGAATGATGGTTCCCATTGATTTCACACTGATTTGTATGGCGAATCTCAGTCTTGCTGTTTACAACTGAGACTTTGTGATGATTTTTTCATCAGACGATATGTTCAAAGACTTCAAATTCCAAAACATTCAAACAACAAAAGAAATAAATTGCCCTAAAATTACAGACTCAATTTATTTTTATTCATTTCACAAAGAAAAGTCGACAAAATTGTTTATTTTTATTCACTTGGGCCACTGATACATGAAAAAATGTGCTATTCCCTTTTCCATCTCTTATGGCAGAAGGCGGAAGTCTGTCTAGAAGCGTATAAAAAATGCTGTCAAATTTGATATTACATAAAAATAGAACATATACACCATAAAGTCCTTATTACTAAAATTCCGTCGGATGGGTTGCAACATATATTTATATTTATTTCCCTTTTGTGACAAAGTGTACATTTTACACGGATAACGTGCACGCCATATATTCGAAAGTGTTTCAAGGGCCAAGAAAATCTTTCAGAAACATGCAATAAGTAAAAGGACTTTGCTTAGGTGGCCAATATGTTGCCAACACATTACTTGCAATTAGTAGTTCGCACTTACCATACCACTTAAGGTCACAGTTACTGGAATAAATTCACATTATCGGCATAGTTGATGTCCTCAAATGGCTCACAGCACGACTAACAGTGTAAGAGCTCTCTCAATGGGACGTCGACAATGCCACTTGTGTAGGCTTAGTTAGTTTTGTCCCTGCGGGACTAAGTGACACTCGAATGAATGGCAGAACGAATGCGATTGCGACAGATTACATAAATAATACTTAGGATCGCTTACGCCAAACAATAAATCACATCCAAATGTGAGTAATAAGGTAGTCCGAAGAACTTGTTCATTCAATCACACTTATGGACCTGGAATATGATTTCTCTGCACCTGTGCCCAATAAGATTAGGACGTCTAAAGCTGCAATTAAAATGCTCGTGATTTATGTATTATCCCAGAGGGTTAAGCCAATACTGGCTTGCTGCTGAGTTAATTTTGGACGCCCCTGTAGCTAAAGGCTTCTGATTGAATTCCTCCAAGATAAACCGCGGGTAATCTCCTCACCGATATCACTCAAAGAATTTAATGGTTTAATTAGAATTTGTTTAATGTGTACTTGTACCGCGCCCATTGGTTTGCTGTGTGATTGAGTTTTCCCGCAGGTACTTAGCATTTTCTTCTTCTGGGTTAACTGAAAGTCTCAATTAATTAAAATCAATGTACCAAGTAAAGTTTCCTGAATAATTAAAGGGGTGCTGCTTCAGGGACATTCAGGAGGAACTTTCATCCTTAACTCGCACGAAACCTATTATTACGATGAAGATTCGCGACGATGTTGATGATAGGGAAAACTTATTATCATTTGCAGGCAAGCATCCATTTTGCTCTTAGACATTTTCTCCACCTGTTTGCATTATTTTGTCAAGCTTTAACTTTATTCTGAGTGAATAAGGGCAGAGAAAGAAAGGGACTTGGTAAAATGATCCCGCGAATGATAAAGTGGCGCAAATGTCATCATCCTACTGAAAGATGAATTTATTTTCTTGCATAATGACTTATGGCGTTGGAACTTTGGCATTTGGGAAGCAATCTTCCAAAGGCAGTTGTATTACTTTAGGTTCTAGCATATTTCGCGATTTAGACTACTTTCATCGAGTAATATTTTATTACCCATCCAGAGCCTATTCTGTGAAAATCTTCTCTTTTCTTTTTTTTTGTATATCTACCGAAGAAGTTCCACTTCAAATTTTGCGAATTGAAAAATATGTGCCTACTGTTTTTGACGATTGATGATCGGTAATGGAAACTTCCTTTAAGAATTTGGTTACTTCTTGTTTGCTAAAAATGTGTTTATTTATTTTTAAGTCTGCGAGCAGGCTTCATGCTAATAATAGGCATCCTAAGAGTGGTCGACGTCAGTGCTGTAGGCGTTGGCCTCAAGCCCAATCGGGTAAAGTAATACACAGCTCAACAACTATACAAAAACAAAATGAGCGTCTGTTGAGTAGTCCTCAGGGCTTTCCGAGTCAAATTGACAGTATCCTTCATAGCGATTTCTTCTGCATTCTAAAAAAAGTACAAGTACAAGCCTTTAAGTCAACAATTTCGACGCTTGTCTCGGTGATTAGGGACCCTCTATAGAAATTTATTTTTTTGCCAATAATGTTTGCTCTCGACCAATAAAGAACTCATATGTCCGGAGTGCTCAACTATGGACTGAAGTTAAAGACCGCACCAGCTGCAGAGGCGTCCGTTGAACTCCGGAATGACCCTGAACTATAGCCCTTTTATTGGTTTGTGGAATACAATTCTGTTATGGCTTAAAAATTCAAATGCTTGTAGCACTGATTTAAGGATGTTATCGCATTCCCACAAGTCTTCGGTCATGAATGCATGCTCGAGATATGCCAAGTTTTGTAGAATGCTCCCTTCTACTTTCATTCCCTAAAGTAAAAGCATCTAACCTTGGTTACCGGCTGTGAAGTTCCACAAATTCAGTTTCCAATCCCCGTCTAACTATTTAAACACAACAAAGTACAAAAATTCCATGCTCAGTGGGCATAATTCAAAATGTATGTTCTTTCCACCGGCACGAGTCCACCAAGCTGGAATTTCCAACTGCACGTTATAGAACTTTGGCTATGTACATTCCTGAAGCAGGTGGAAATCAGAAAAATAAAGCAATTCAAATGCAATCCCTTGGTTGGCCTGCTAACTTAACTGCAATTTATTATGGTCCTTGCGTGCTCCTACACCCGCCAAACATACAGACATCGTTGCACCCCTTATGTGGACTAATGTAATAAATATTGAAGTTGCTTTAGCAAGGCCATGAACGCTTGCAACTGTAACCTAACCGAAACTTGTTGAATCCACATTTTCAGGGAATACTCGCAGGACAGGTTTCTGCATGCCTTCACTTATTGCATTCAGATTCAATTTGAATTTATTACGATATGCAACACTCAAGAAAGCGTCCTTGTAAAATCACTATACTGACATGAGAAATTCTCCTTCTGCAATATTCTTAATCAGGTTGTGGTTACCGGTGAATACAATGATTTATATTGTTTCCATCTTTGTTTGCCTTCTCTTTGTTGTCGTTCTACAATTATAAGATGGCTCACTATTCATCTGGCATATCCTTGGAATAAACATTCTTGAATGTAAACAAACTTAGACATGAACATTGACGCTCAAGAAAACAGCTAATTAGCTGTAGAAGAGTCATTATCCTTCCCAGTGAACACTCAACATTTTCTATAGTAAGTACAAAGGCTTACTGCGAAAACTAATTAACCCTTTTCCAGCGTTTTCTTTCGGGGCATATCACTGCTATGTCGTCACAGTCGGTGTCCTTGCCATGTCGGCTATTTGGCATGCATAATTCAAGAGCCATCGAAAGTGGGCTTCTTAAAATTTGCCTCCATTTTCAAGGTGAAAGCTTTTACTATAGCACACCTCTCTCTGTAGCGGTCACAGCGATTTAGTAACTTTCCGGGTTAGATGTTTCGGGGGGGAAATGAATTTTCAAGTGCAATTTGTTACATCGTTGTGAATTTTTGATGCGATAAGTTATAAGATTGAACTTTTCAATCTTGTTTTTCGTTACTTGTAAAGTTTTTTTTTTTTTTTCTGAGGCGATTCTTAAAGGTCAGCGATTACTTTAGTTTTGAGAAAGAAAGGTGGTTACAACTTTCTGTTGGACATTGGCTCATATTTTATTCGTAGAAGAAAGCTACTTTGAAATTGTAAATATTGTTTTTGGAGTAAAGTTCTCCTAAAAGTGGAAAATGTTGTATGGACCAAATATGGAGAGGGCAATTTTTATTGTGTTTTTCGTTTCCCAGATTAGCTTTTCGAGAAAGTCATCGTTTTTTATGTTGCCAATTTGTTTTTAACCTCTTAATAGTCAACATAAATCACTGGATTTGTGATCACCTTGGAAGTAACGAGTCTTCGTTTACATTTTGGCTATTTATTAAAATAACTATTTATATAAACGCGAATAATTCATTTATTTTATTTTAGATTTAATTATAAATTTAACAGCTGCTCCGCCATACTAAAAATCATTTTTAGCGGCCAGGCTACATTTTCCGAACTCACAATGGCGAAAAATTTTCCATACGAAATTGCGTATTGTGACCTGCAAAAGTATTTAGTGTGAAGGCAACAAATGATTATTGGTAAGGCCCGCTGTCTGTTGCGAGCTTAACAAAGGAATTACAGTTTTTTTTTACCCTACTGCGCGATGACATTGTCGTGTCTTTAAATATATATAGGGGTGGGTCGCTTTCGAACACTTGACAGAGTAGACAGTGCTACCAAATCGCCACAAAATCATTCAATCTTGGTCCCGTGATTCATAATGTTGTTTAATTATTTTCATCGTAGCTATACAGTAACAGTAATTGATCCGCACATCATATAAGTTTTGTTATTAGTTTTATGGGCCGCTTCATTTGTATTAATTTGTATTATTGGGGACTAATATCAGTCCATAAGCATTATACATCCCTATATGCGGTAAAATGTAATTCACATTAGCACACCAGGGGACCTAATTGACTTAATTTGTATTGGCACCTACATCATGTTCATGACAGTCATGCATTAGGGCAGGCGTTTAACCTCATTACCGTCTTAAGTCGTAGATATTCGTGTATCGCACACATCAGAACAACATATTTTTTATCTCCCAATTTGATTTTATTTCAATAAACGCATTGAAGCTGGAAATTTCTGTAATTGCAATTAAAGTGCGTAGGATACGGATAAAGGTTTCGCTGCTCCCGTGTTTAATGATACAAACAGATTGGAAGAGCTAAACCGCAGACGACTTTTAAGAATCATTATTCAATATTTGCATAGCAACATCGGTGTTAAACCTTAATTCGTATTTTTAATCCGTTGCTACTTTGGAAATGCTACATAAACCTTAATTCAGTGCATCCAAATTCTAAATTCTGCGAAATGAGCAGCACTCGGCATTCGAAAATATTTTATTATTTTAACTTGTTTCATAAATAACTTAAGTAAATAAAGAAAATAATATGCCGAACATTTTATTTTGCATTTTATTTTTTATGTCAATAGTTTCAAAATCATTAAGGTCACAAAATGTTAAGCATTTTTTTTCTGATAATAGCCTTTTAACTCCGGTCGATTTCGAAAAGAATTTGAAAAATGTTCAAAAGTGTTTTATTGATACTTAAAGTTAAATCTAAAAGAAAATAATGTAATCAAAAATTCTATTTTGCTGACAAAGGTAAGTTTTATGCAAAAAGTCTTAAAAGACGAAAACGCTTGCATTTATTTCTATTTTTAATAATAATTTGTTTCCAGCTGATGATTGTCGGCGTGCCAAAATATGCTCCGAATATCCGTGCTAACACGATTCTATTCCAAAACCAGTATAACAACCAAAATAACTCGTAAGGCTTTATGCACAGAATTTTAGAAATTAAAAGTAAACTGCTTCCAGCAATAAATACTTCCAATATCGATTTGGCATTGTCAGAAATAAATAGAAACATTCTGTGATTCTAGCAAGACCTATGAAAACTTTTAAAAAAACACGATCGAATTTTTCACTTTATTTTATTTAAATTCTCTGAAGATAAATTTAAAGTTATCTTATAAACTGAGTTAAAATTCTGACTGCAAGACTATTTAAACGATTGTAAAGGTTTCATTTTACTTGCAGCAACAAAAACAAAACTTACTTAAACAAATGTAAGGCAACCAAACCGAGTATCACTTAACTCTCTCCTGTCCACTCAATTGTGTACCTCTTATACCCATCCTATCCCCTCCTACACATTTGTATCCTTGAACGATTGCACTTATTGTTTTTGTCACACAGTCATTTATTTGAGGAAACCAATACGAAGTTTACTGGAATTAATTTAATTATTATAAATTAATTAATTTCATTTAGAGTAAACCAATTTACAAACAAAAAATTGCACGTTGTAAAAGAAAAATTAATCGATATGTAATAACAAATTAAATTGAAAATTTAACAAACTAAATTTGAAACATCCAACTTTTTACGAGCTGTCGTACACCTGGAGGGCCACTTTGAAAAGTTTCAGACCATGAAGTGTTTCTTAAACCCCTCATAAAAACAAAACTAATTTAAGCACTATTCCTTTAAACATTTTTGTAGCTTACGAAGTGAAATGTTGTTCCCTGATTTATTTACACTTCCTCTCTACTGAACACGCCGCGCCGGAGTAGAGCATTCTTAGGCAACTGTTTGAAACAAAAAGCTTTTAAGACTTTTGTGCAGTATATGCAAAGCCTTTCCAGAGGGCTTTGTGGCTTACTGCCGATAATATTTCGATTGGGCATTTGGAATTTGGAGGCGGATGTGCAACAAGTCATTTATTAAAATGAGCCTTTAGTTACAGCCATTTACAGTGACTTAGAATCTATTTAGAACTTATTATACGAAGCAATATGAAAGTAGTAATGTGCACTCAACTAGAGAGCCAACTGTCCACAATTGCCTGATGTAAACTTTAAACAAATTTATGAAATGGGAAAGGAAAGAAAAGAACAAATACGGTTTAGTAAACGAGAAATTCTTTTAATTTGGGCTTGACAACAGTTTTAGTAAGACCTTAAGTTGTATCAATCTCAAGGCCTGTTTAAAATATAACAAGCAAAAAACAAAAAACGAATGTTTACTTCGGATGGAGAGGTACTTTTTGCAGGCGAAATAGTGAATAGCAGTTAGTTTCAAATAATTACGCATTTACACGAGTAATATTACAAGCCTGTGCACTTATACTGGTCCTTAAAAGAATTTACTTTCAGAAATATTAAGTGCTACTTAAACTGCTTTTCATTCTCTTTCCAACTATACTCAATCTGGTAACGATGTGCTTCAACCGACTGATAAAGCTGCATACCAGACACTCATACATAAGTATTCCAAATAAAATATCGCGACTTGATCATAAAAGAAGAAGTTTACATAATTCTATACTACTCTCTGGGCGATTCGATTAAACATTTCACTAACATAAGGCTGTATTTTTCCGGATGCATATAGGCATCTTGCCGTGTTGCCAGCCCAGCAGACAGAGTGTTCAATATTCCTTTGAATATGAACAACTCCTGTGCGTCTATGTAAGCGCAACGAAACAGATGTCAAAGCGAGACAATGGCTGCGCCTACATTTACAAACACTTATGGGTGTATGAGCAACCGATCGTGCGCTACCCTTCGGACCTCTAATCGATGGGATTCGACAAGCCACAGATGAAGACTACAGACGTGTCATTTCAATCAATCGTCGACTTGTAAAACAGTTTCATTTTTATTTCCACAAGCTTACATTCCACTAGCTAACTATAAACAGCATACAACTAAATTAATCACAGAGCATCAAAATTTATAGATCTTTCCTGAAGGTTCTTTTGGTATTCCCAAACACTTTTGAAATCAGACCATCGAAAAGTGTCTGAAAACAAAAATCCAGCCCTCCCGCAATGAACCTCATCCGTATTATTACGTGCACACACCTAGGGGAGTTCGCCCCAAAAATACTTACGCACAACGCCAACTCCTTGCTCAGCAGGCCTTAATAGTTTTGTATAAGATGTACTGGAATGGGTCACGGTCACCACAGGGAAGTAGTAATGGTTATGTACCCACCTATTCGGTTTATGTGTGCAATTTCCTAAATCATAAACCTTGCGGCAGAATCTAAGGCATAAAACAGCTTTCCTCAATTAAACGTTTTATTTTACGACAGAGTCGGAGAGAAAGTGCCGCATAAAATGACATGTTAGACGCATATGTGCAGACGAAAGGACTACTTCAGTTTCTATACCTACTAAGACGTAATGAAATGCCCAGAAGTGGTGAAAATGAATTGGGGGTGCTAGAAGATCATTATTTTCAGCTCCTGTCAACCTGTTTCTATTACAGGTTCACATCCCCGTTCTAAATTTGCCATAATCCTTGTGCTCCGACCTATACGTCTATTCAACATTGTATCTCAAAGTGTTGCCTCTGGCACCATGTCCTCTTTGATCAGGACGACAGCTTCGAAATTTAAATTCACAAAGCGAGTACGCACACCAAGCCGGTGTCGTGGGGGATGAGTTCGCTTCAAACGCCGAGAATACATTAAGCAGTTCACATCCTGTCCGAAATGTGCAAACTATCCCGAGTAAAAGTAATGTCCTACAACGTTGGCTGCTTAAATATGCAGTAGCGTTGCTGGCGATGCTGGACCTACGATTTGATGGTTAAAACAACATGAAATTTTTTATATTCCCCATCATTCTCAAATTTTGAATTATTTACACAAAAGTTTCGCTTTGTTTTGTATTGTTTAGTTTTCTACAACTTTTCAGTTTCCCCCACACTTCGAAGCCCTTTGTCGATGCATCCTCGTAATGGACTGCCATTAGATGTTTCATGAACACAACGAGACCTGGTGGGGGAATTTCCTGATTACTATTTCGTGTTAAATAAAAAAAGCACATATTTGGGAAGGATACACACGAATAAAACTTATTTCACTTAACGTTCCTACAAATTGCCTAATATAATTTGCAGGACAGAGAGATGAGTATTTTTGTACCTCGTGCCGGACGCGCTTGGTGGAAGGATAATAAATCGACTTTGTCACTGTTTTATTAATGGCTGTCTTGAAAGCACTTGGAAAAGTAGTCGAGGTAGTTTAGGGCATCGTATTTCTTATACAGAGGGGTAGTAGCAAGTAGAATTCGTTTTTAGAGAGGGTGAATTTTGTTCTGGTACTGAAGGATCAATTCCACTTTTTTCGAAAATATAAACTCGGTCTGGATGGATAATCTGAAACTTAAGCTTCATTGGTTGGCAGCTCGTTAAGTATACGAAAGTCAGTAAATTGATATCCAACAAAGCTGATGAGGCCATATAGCACACATAGCGGGGAATGACTTTCATAAGTTCGAAAGAAAGTCACGTTGGTACTGTTTTCCTGATCCCGAAGAATTAGGTTCCAGTAAACTGCACTAACTGTAGACTGCTTACAGGATCGTATCCATACCTTGAGCGGAAGTCTGTGGTTTTTTGTCAATAACCTGATTGGCCCCAACCATTCCGGACCGGTTTGTGTGTATAGATAACGATTTTGCACCACAGGTACTGGAATCTAATAATATCGACCCTGAAATAGTCAGCATCTGTAGCTTTGGCACAGTGTTGTTAGCACTCTCTCTTCATTTATCCCACGAAGCGTAGTCGATTATCCCTTTTTTCCCTTTTCACCGTACTCAAACTCCCTTATAAAATCCCACGATACTTTTTTTCGTCGAAATCCAGTTTTTTAATGTAAAATTTGTATTACACGGAAAGAAAATCACGTTAAATTAACCTTTAGTATAAAAACCGCAGTTTGTAACACTGCTATGATTATTTTTAAGTACTAAACAATTTTGATAAAAGACGATTTACATGAGCTGTGTTTTATGGACATTCAGTGTGTTGATAATCGTGGTGAAATACAGGTGTTTTGATAGAATTTCACCAAAAATTTATAGTTTGAATGATTTTTTGCTAGATTTCTGAAAATCCCACGATTTGGTGCTTTTTCCCTTTATCCCACGGAAGGCTTTTCGGACATCGAAATTCCCACAAGAAGGGATAAATCCCACGATATAACAACACTGCTTTGGCACAAAAATGCTCTGTGCAGTCTTAAGCGGAAATCAAGTAACTGGGGTATTGGTTAGTGGGGAGAGTGGAAAGAGGAGGAACTACGTGGATGTGGTGGCTTGGTTAGTAGTAGATATCAAACAACCCCTGTCAACATTCAAGGGCACTATATAAAATGAAATCATAGAGCCTGCCTATATCAAAGATCAAAGGTGCATTCTAAAACAAAGCACATGGCAATTCAAGACATTTGTTGGACAGGCGCAGGCAGACTGATTAGGGTTCTGTCTTCTGAGGAAATATGTCAAAACACTTTGTCTGGCATGTGCGGAGACAGGCAGACTCAGCGTTGAAATAATGCACACTTCAAAGTACATGGCGAATGTACTGTGCCAATGCAAAGGAACATAGCAAAAATTCAGTAAATTCCTTTGTGCGAAGTAAAGGCTTCAATGATGTGGAATCCTTTTCCAGAGAGAGCTGTTAAGTTTGATATTTTTTCCGACTTTGCTTTAAGTTTTGACACCAAAATCATCCTCACAACAATAAAACTGGAACTTTTTTCCGACTCTAAGGTGCTTGACGTGAATAAATTTTGAAACAACTTCACGAAATTGACTCCAGACCCACAGTTGAATATTGAAAAATGCCACGATTAGAATATAGGATCACTGTCCTCTATCCATATATAAAAACCTAAGCTGATTTAAAAGCAGAGAATATTTCACGAATGCCCTTTAGCACCTTTAAATTTGTGAAGATCGCTAAGGAACTCCTCGATGTTAATCCTCTTTTCCACCTTTTGGATGACAATCCTCGGGCCTAGACTCTTGTTGGCGGCTACCCTACCTAATAAATATTCTAACGCATATAGCCTAAAGTCCTGGTAGCTAGTGCTATAATTTTTTTTTTTTTTTGTATAATTTATTTATGAAACAATAAAGATATAATAATAATAGCTATTAAGGAAGGAAGGAAGACACAAACTTTGGTTTGTAATCGGAGAAAAAACATCATAGTTGCTTATAGGTTTTTGAATTTGAAAAGCGGCGGATGGGCGAAGCCAGGTTAAGTGAGGTAATTTTCCACGTTGCTAAAGGAAAACTTAACAATAAAACATTGGCACTAAGTGCTTTGTGTGGTAAGTATCTCTCATCTTTCGTCTCATATCACCTCTTGTTGCTGACCTCAATCGTACTTCGTTGGGGCTCATAAAAGAGTCGTCCAAAGACAAGTTGCTCATTATTTTCTGTTTCGAAGTAGATTAAGGCATTCATCA
The DNA here is from genome assembly GCA_951230905.1 of Cheilosia variabilis. Lineage (NCBI taxonomy): Eukaryota > Metazoa > Arthropoda > Insecta > Diptera > Syrphidae > Cheilosia > Cheilosia variabilis. Next base: position 50,054,781 of record OX579677.1, read on the forward strand.
TTCGAATCCTTGAAGAAGAAAATCCAATTATAGTAAACCACTGACCATAAAACAAATAACAAGACCATAAATAGCGTCGTATAATTTGTGAGTAAAACAAATTTGCTCATTAAGCAACCCAATAAAATAACTTCAGACTGTACATCACTAATTATTAGGATTCGTATCATGTCACCTGCTTAATAGCATCCTGATTTAGTCAAGTAAAGGGACTACTCACATAATTGGTCTCTCAATGTGTATAAGTAGTCCGCACAGATAAATCTAAATAAATAACCAGTCCTTCCTGGAATCAAACTCCGTTTGGTATTCAATTTCATTACAAGTTGATCAAAAGATTTAAAAATGTTGTTGTGGTCGCATTTATCCAGCCCAACCAGACCGAGAAAATGGTTATCACGACCGAATTCATCGTCCCAACAAAGCGCGTTCGTTGACGTAACGTTATGGTAATTGGAAAACAAATCCGAATGAGTGAAGGAAAAATCAAAATAAGTCCTATTTAAGGGGCAGCAGTGTTGTTCCCTTTGATCTTACTTATAAGCCCCTTCCATCGTTCATTTTTTTTTATTTCCCAGCAAACGAAACTGATGTAAGTAGGTACCTTGCCAACATCCGTTTACATGCGCATTGCTTATGAAAACACCGCTTTTGAATTTAGTTACCTTCTACCCGTATAATTGGCATTTCCGGCCAATTATATGCTCATGGAACGGGCACTTGTTCCATGAGCATATAGGATTGAATCTGAGGCAGGTATTTCATTACGCAAGCCTTTCATGGTCTTTTGAAAGCATCAAATGGATTTTACGAAGCATGTTTCGGGTGGGATTTGTGCTGTCAGACTGAACATGAACATGACCACATCAGGCTGCATTTAATCGTGCGAAATGGAAACCACTTCTCATTTTTGAAGAGCGAATATCTGAGTTGTTATTTATTTGTGCGAGGATTACGCTGTCGCCAACACACACATTAATATTGATGGAGATGCACAAAACTACATAATTGCAAAATGGAGTGCGGTCGTGATTTTGTGTACTCGGCTCGTAGTGCAAATGAGAATTGATTAGTGGAACGGAATCACTTAGGTATTCCAGAGATAAATGGAAGGCACAAGGGAATACAAATGTATCCAATTCTCTACGTGTAATTTTTTCAGTATCTCCTTTTGAAATCTTTGTTGAGCTTCTTTATGCGTCGCTTTCAATCTGTGATTACTTTCCGTCATCGAAGCCACTGATTTTCGACTGGGAGTTCCTGATAATTTTATTCCTTTCACAATCCGAATCCGAAGATTAACTTGGTTGTTCTGTCTTTATTTTTATTTTATTCACCCAGGATTTTTGCGGACGTGACAGATTATCCCCACCGTGAGTATAGAGAAGTTGCTTGAACATTCATTTGCTGATTTGATTAAAAACAAGGAGCTGTAGTAATAATTTTCTCTTTTTGTTTGATTAATTCTATTTGATCTTAGAGATCAGATTTGAATGTTACAACACGAGAGAAATATCGCCCTTGCTCATTAATTCCAATTTGCAACTCCACAAAGCCACAAACGCTATCTGTCATAGATAGATTATTATTTAAAGCCCAGCCAAAAACTTCTCTGTTATCAGCACCTACAGTGTTGACGTGTTATTTCAATATTTACCATGGTCATGCCATAAATTCCGATTCAGAAAGCGATACCATGTGACAGCACTTCCAATGGCCGTCATTAATAAAACATCAAATAAACCTGAGCTGGCGGTACAGAACTCCATTCAAAAAACAAACATTTATATTTTTGCATTTCTCGGCTGCCTTTGTCCATTTGTTCATCATGCTCGGTCTGTTTTTCGCAGTCAACAAAACGAAAAATCAATGGAAATGAATAATACTGCATGTTTTTGGCGTCAGTAGCTACAGTTCGGAATGAAATGGAATATAAATGTGAAGTGAGGATAAAAAAGGTTACGTATACGCCTCCGAAATTAAGCAAAATGAATTCTCGCGTCAGTCCAGTTGATTTAATAGAATATTTTAAATGCATTTGTGTTCTTTCAGTTGTTTTGTGTATATTTTTATTTACATATATATATATACATATCTGCATACAGTTGTAGTACATCCATCTGCTGTTGGCGCCAGAGGAGTGTGTTCTTTTCTGCAAATGATTTGTAGTAAGGAAAATTGTCGCCCCAGGTGCATTATATTTTTAAAATAAATTCAATCTGTTTTTTGAGACTGACGTTTCGCTTTGTATTTTTGAAAGCAAATATAAGACTTTTTTGGCAAGTGTTTTAATTATTTAAGAGCTCGTTGAATACCAAATTTAAACGATCAGGAGTATCTGGTGAGGAAGATTCCAACTCCTGGATGCAATCGACTTGGACAGGTTTTAGCAAACTGTCATGTGTAAAAGGAATAGGAGAAAAGTCATGTCCAGCAGGTTAAACAAATTGAAGTGACCATCAAATGATAAACTCATTTTCATCGACAGTAAAAGTGTCGAGTTTATCATACAGCAGTCGACTTGAAAGACATTAACTAAAGGCTTAAAAAAAAATGTTACCACACCGAAAGAGTGGGAAATGGAAGTCCTAAAAACATTGGTGGGCTTGGTGGTTAGTATTCTGCACTAAAAGGCAAGGATTTTCTGTTTCAATCCTCGATAGTCACAACTCAATTGTTAACACTTTTTTTTTCAATTCTGCAGGATCTTTTGTGGAGTTCTGATAAAAATGCGGGTGTATATCTGTTCTGAGAAAGCTACTCAATTAAAATAAAAATAAATAGTTGGTGCAACAGGTTTGTGGGTACTCTAGGCCTAGTTTTTCGCAAACAATCTTTTTGTGTAAGGTTTTTTTTCTAATCTTTTTGACGAATGGAATTGATCAACAATTTTATACAGAGAAGACTTACACTCGATCGCTGCAAATGCACGGAAACTAAGGCTTTTACGGCAGCGAAATCTCCAATCAAATGGAGCTTGTTCCATTTTCTTCATTGCTGCCATTCATTTTTCTGTTGATTTGCAGCAACAGTTTTTAAGTTATAGGGGATATACACATATCGCAATCGTATGAATACATTTGCCAATCCATGCCCAGCATTAAATTCAACTTCTTCCAAACCCGACTCGGATAAATTTGTGCGTACTGGTGGTTTTAACACATGAACTAAGGAACGAGTACGGATGCAAAGGTGAAACCATTCGAAGTAATAACCCAAATCAATTTTCAGTGATAACCAAAAAAATATGATATAAATTAAGCACTCAACTATATTTCTGATTCTGGCACACTTGACCTTCTCGTTTGACGTGCATTCGACCGCGTTGGCAAATCAAAAGTAAAGAAAAATTTGCTACAGAATGAGCGAGTATACTAATGTTGCGTAATCGCTCGAAGCGAAGTGCCTTGAGGACAGAAGGGATCTCCTGAGCCTTGGCAACAACAAATTCTAATACTAAAAACTAATGCCAATGGCTATTATTTAAAAATTAGTAGATAATATAAGACGAATTTGGGTCAATGTTTAAGTCTTTGCCTTTGGGATTGTGATGTAAAACATTTTTACATTTTATAAAATCGCGCACTACGTCCATTTTACGGTCAACATAATCGTCCATCAGACCAATTAATTCGATTAACTATGGAAAGTTTTCGCACCACGTTTACCCTAAATGATAATACGCATCCACAGAGCCGTCGTACAGTGCGCACAGAAAAAGTCATTGCTACTGTAGAGCGTAGCGTTGAGGGAGACCCGAATCAGTCTATCTGCCATCGTGCACAGGAAGTGGATATGTTTGCTTTCTGGAAGATTTTGCGGAAAGATCTTGGTTTGCGTGCTTTGTAACCAACTCGTGCAAGAATTGAAGCCACAGGATTACCTAGCAAGGCGTAGATTCGATGAATGGGCCCAAACGTTTGGTAACCGCATAGTTTCAGGTGAATTGGCCTCCAAGATCGTGCGGTTTAACGCCGCTTGACTATTTTCTGTGGGGATATGTGAAGTCGCTAGTCTACGCCGATAAGCCCGAGACGATTGAGCAGTTGGAGGATAACATTCGCCGCGTTATTGCCGATATACGGCCACAAATTTGTATTGGCCAGGACAAAGCAATACAGCTTATAAGGTACCTACCTATCACCGAAAATTAAATTTTCTAACTTTAATTAATACCAATTCGCACTTACAATAAATGCAGCTGTGTGTTTTTGTCCTGCTCGCAAATCTTGTCTACCACACTTCTGGTAGACAGTCAATTTATTTTTTAAATTCTTTCACTTTGCCACTGACAGCTGCACACTTAACTCATTTATTATTTGCTGTTGTTAGCCTGGAGACTGGAGTCAAACAACTCGAAGCATGATTGATTTTATAGGTCGTGGTCGTACCCTTTTATTTGTCTCAAATTCACATTTTGTTTAATTTCTCCACTTATTTGTAGTCTTAGCCGTGTTTTCGAGTGGCATGCTCTATTGGCAGTCTTTGGTTGAAGGTCCATAAATTTCTTTTGAAATACTTAATATTTATCAAACACTTGAACAGGTTGATTGATTTTATTCATAAAATAAGGGAGAGACAAGTGAGGTGAATGAAACAAAACTTAGTTCGGTCTACCCTTGCTCGTTAGTTATCCAAGTTTTCACTATCAGAGCACAATAGTAAAATCAAAATCTTGCTGAGGCAAAACAGGGTCATAAATACATTTAATACAAATAAATCATTTGTATTGTACTTTAAAAAGAACTGTGCTGTTTAATACATCATTCCTGTCATAAATGTAAACAGCTCCTTCGCGCAAGCAATTTAATCACACACCGAACTTACGGCCTAGTCAAAAATGCACATGAACCAAGAGCCAACCCTAAGCGGCGACATAAACAAAAAATATTGCTCCCCCGACTGTATAGGTGGATATGCAAAGATGGGCCTATAAAAACCCCACATGCAAATGTAACTCCCGTTAAAGACGAAAGGATGTGAAACATGAAAAACACATTTACTTGTGCCACCACCGTGCTCGCGAAAAATGTTTTTCCTTTCCATCCGACAAAATTACTAAAAAATATCCACCTTTGAGCGAAAGGAGAAAAATCCTCAAAACTCCTTCCATTAACCAAATCGCATTTACCTGACCCTGAAAGGAAAGCACACGAAATAAACATAAGGTCCACTTAGCACATCTGCACACTCACAGTCTCACTCTCGGAAACTCTTCAATATTAATTGCAATTTAAGTTTCGACCCAATTTTTTGCAGGACTTTGTGCTCAGCTCTTACAACTAGTGGACATCATGTAGCAGCAGCTTCACAAGGTAAAGGTCAAGTACTTGTGCCCAACTAAAGCACTTATCCTTGACTAGAGAGAACAAATGAAAGTAAATAAATAAACAAACTTTCTATTTGCTTTCCAGTGGGGGGATAAATTGTAGCAACAAAACGACCCATTACAGGACAAAAAGGGTACCCAAAACCATTGTGTTTTTGCCATTATTTCGCACACGAAATTCTCCTTTTTATATGTACCAACTCACAATTCCGTGTTTGCCACTCTGAAGCCGTTTAGAGTGTCCTTGAACCTGACCCATAAAATGCGAGCTTATCTATTACACAACCGTGGCATAGAGTTTAAAGCTTAGAAACTACAACTCACCTAATGCATTCCGATGTGATAATCCCTTGCTTGGCGCAAATCCTTTTTCATTCACTAAAAATGTTGGTATTCACCAATCTTAAAAACGTAACCACTGAAAATATTTCTTTTAAAAATCACTGCAAGGGTTATTCACTGGGAATTCAATAAATAAACCGAAAATGAAAAGGATTTCTATTTCTGCGCCATTAGAGCCCGAAAAAGGAAAGAAAAACAACCCCAATCCTCACATCCCATTCATGGGGATGGCAAACTACACCGCACGACTAGTGAACTAAAGATGCCCCACAAAGGATATGGCCTGGTTGGAGTACAAATATCCTCTTTTCGTTTACTCGAACTTAACACATAACAGTTTGGACTCGAATTCGAAACTGAGATGAAATTCAGGACGACAAGCGTATTTAAAGTTTCCAGCAAAGCTCATTCAGACTTGTTGAATGGAGAGGGCGAGCATGGGGCTAGGGGCACAGACGTGTAAAAGCGAAAGCTTTGCAAAGTCGCATTTTAGTACTCTTTACGGTAAACGGTAGTAGCGTCGTACTAAAATGTGAGCAAAGACCGGTTGCTTTTGAAACCCGACACCCGAAGAAGCATGTGGAGGTGGTGGTGGGTTATTTGTTTTGTCTCCTTTGCTGTGTAAACAAATACGCACGTGGCTGTTGTGTCTGTGGGAAATGTGGTTAGTATTTCTCATTTGTTTGGTTTGTTATTGATACTTGACGAACATTAGTTGAGTGCTGAATGCTGATTGAAATCTTAATTTCACTTTAAATTCAACTGAGGAGGGGACTTCTTTGTGGTAGCTGTTAGGGGTTTGAGTTTTTGTCAAGGACGCAAATTATATTGGAAAATGGTTGGCTAGGCATTGTTGTTTAATTTTTTTTTTTTTGCGTAAAGTTTAGAAATAGAACAGTTGCTTCTCTATCAACTGTACAGGACGTTATTGACATCAGAAGGATGCTCAAGTACGACCTCCGTAGCTTTCGATTTTCCATCACTGGCTCTGAATCATCAGGAGCAATCCACAAAGGGTTACAAAAGAGATGTTACACTTTGTCTAACCATCTCATTGTAAGCTTTTAAAAGGACGCCCGCATGATAGACCATAGGCTATAGAACGTTTCGGACATGCAATAAATCGACCTCAACCACCGAAGCGGTTTCACTTCGGTTTCGCTTCATTTAAAGAAGTATAGCTCCTCAGTGCTGGGTACCCAATGTAGTCTTGTATTCCCTCTATCCTCTAAACAATCGCTGTGAGTTACCCTTCCTTCTTCGGTCAGTAGGTACCAAAATGTGTTGACTATAGGTAGGGATTGGAAAAAAAAAACACCAAACACCTTATCTCTGACCACAAGTTCGGTTCTCTTGATAGCAAAACGATCTCGCGGACTCCATACTGACTCGCCCTACCAATTCTGTCGGCTCCTTCCATCGCCAGGGAATAATAAAATATTGCACTGAATGCTCTCCTGAGAAAGTCCATCTTCCTCTGGTAAAAGGTATTGACATAGCGCCGTTTTCCCGAAAGCAGCTCAAACAGTTTTTGGGGTCAACACTGAACAGTTGCTTCGATGCTAGAACATTTTATTGACACGAGTTGATCCATTGAAGTCCGTCTTCACCTACGTTCTTGGTCATTCCTGGCCGGACTTTAGTCACTCTGACAGATTTGTGATCAAAAAGCTCGCTGCATCCTCTCGTCGGAAAGATGACGGCTGTTCTGCCGAACAAGTTGCTACAAGCTTTCACTTAACTCTTTCTAAGAGTTGCTAGAGCAACGAATTTGCAAGTTCGTCGCTCCACGTACAGGTGGTCTTAAAAAGCCGGGTCCACCGAGAAGCACCACTTTTCAGGGGCCTTCTTAAAATTTCTAAATGAAATAAACTTACAATTCCGAAAGTTCTTTTGCAGAGAGCTTAAAGCTGTCTATCAACTCGATTCTAAAGTGAAACTGTTCGAATTCGCAAGATCGCAACTCTGTAATTCTATAAGTAAGTTATGAAACCGAAATTCGAACAGCTCTAGTACTGCCAACTACTTTTTGTTTTCTTGGTACAAAATTGGTACTACCTTTTACCTTACCGAAAGTTGATGTCAAATTCGTTCGAATTCGCAAATAATAATTCTACAAATGTGCTTGCGGAGAAGGTGGATTTAAGAAGTTCTTTTTCTCGGAATGTAAGTAAATAAATTGTATAAATTAATAATTCATGAATATTTCATAAACATAGTAATATGTATGTTTGTTTTTTTTTTTTTTTGTCCCAGGGAATCATCTAAAAGTCCAAAAACAAAAGTGTCACAGTTTGAAAAGGTGCAATATATGACCCGGCATCCAGATTTGTCCAAGGGGTATTTAAAAACAGTTTATAATGAACAAAAGTTTTTTTTTTCGAACACTTAGTTCTGTTGAAATATTAGGTCCATTCGCGTACGAGCCAAGCACTAAAAATCTGTCAAACTCGAAAAATTGAGCGAAACTCTCTCAGAAAGCTGAAAATATATACTCCAAAGTACGTGGATACACTTCGAGCTACTAACATCTTTGAAATCTAATCCATATCACGAATAAATTTATAACTTTACTTTCTGCAACATATGAAACGTTCTAGGAGAACATTCGACCACCACCGAATTTTCTTTATTTTCAGATATTTTATTTTTGTGTACAATTGATTTTTAAAACGGATTTTGAATTTGTTTCCTGTCAATTTTGCGCATTTTACATTTTTATCAGTTCTTGCCGGTTGAAATTCTCTGAGCTGTTTCGAGCCAAGAGAGGAACTGCTCGTTACTCGTTATTTTGCTAATTTTCTCTTTTTCTGTCATTTTTGATGAGTACGTGTACGCGAACGAGCCTATTGTTCAACAAGTACATAAAGGCATCTTTCGAAAGGCGGTAGTTTTTAACAAAGCTGAATAATGTTATTTTGGTTTTTTTTTTGATTAAAAATGTCTCTAAATAAATACTGAATAGATAAACTTTTTCTTGCCAAGCTCCATTATGTTATTCATTTATCTCTAAAATCCGCCTTCGTTAAACTTGTTGAATTTGTTCCGGATTTCCTTCAGACTCCAACCTAATTGCGACGCACTCCATGTTTATTTATTATTATTTAATTGTTTCATTGTTTTTGGGAAATGCCAAACATAATTCGAGACTCGTTTTGGTTATGTCAAACATATTGCGAGAATCGTTCGAAAATCGCAAATTTTTTGGCAAATAGTTTGGCATTACCGGCATTTGATTCTACTTTCATAGAGAGTGCCATTTGAAAGAAGAATCGCAAATATCTTTCGAATAGAATCAATAGTGGAATCGAGTTTCATAGTAGGGCCCCTGATCGATAAGTCAAAGTCTTTGCGGTTCTAAAGCAACTGCTCATAACAGACCTAGGCAGCTCCAAATCCTCAGTTCAGTGAACAACCAGCCAACTCTATACTACATGTATTTATTTTTATGAACACATATGTCAAAGAAGAGAGTATCGTCCTTAACAAACTCCCTACTGCCGAGTACCTTGTGCGGTATGTAAAAAAACTGATTACTCTGGAACTCGTCACTTTTCCGCCGCACTGCCACTGTCTTCACGTAGTCTTGTGCGATAGACAAATCATTATTTTGATCGCGGATAATGACATCTGCCTGCAGCTTACAGGGCCACTGCAAGAGTGGGTCGTACTCGCCAGGAATCACATTCAGACACGCGATAATATTGCGACCCCTCCAGGTTCCTTTGCCGTTGAGATAGATATCCACCTGAAAGAAAAAAGTAACTTTGCCATTGGGTTTGTCGAAAGTGTGTCCCATGTACTCACCCTCAAAGTGTACCCGTAGGGCTTGTTGCAAAAAATTGGACTTTGCAGTACGGTGTCATGCTGCTTTGCTTCTTCGAATTTCCTCACAAAGTCGCTTATCCGCCATATTAGGTGGCCTAAAGACAGCATGAAATTTGGACTAGAAAACACTTGAAACTTTACCCACCTCTTGTATTCTGGATAGCGGATATTTTGTACTGCGCCATCAGGTTCACCTCCAAGTCCGACAGGCTCTGCATGGTGTGATGCAAAGCACGGTCTATGTCTTGGACAAGCTTACCCAGCTTTTCGCACTTGTCCTCGGTCTCGCAGACAATATTTTTCATGCTCTTGATCTCGTAGTCCATTTTTAGCTGCTTCGTACTTAGATCTGTGTTCGCCACAAACCGCGTCTTCAGATCGGTACTCAGTTCGTTGATCAGCATCTCTAGGCTTTTGGCTTTGGCCCTGTGGATCAACAACTAAAAATGTTAAACGGGACCTTAAATTTTGAGTTTGTCCTAAGTTACTTGAACATTTTCTCCTGTTGGAAAATGTTTTCGTCCAACTTGATGACAGTCTCTGTTACTTTGTTCTGGGACTTCTTTGTGTCGAATGACAGTTCGGTGACTTGCTTCTGAAAGTCGTCAATAGAATGCTCCAGCTGACTTTTTAAGGACTGCAGGTGACGGTGGTTCAATTTTTAGCTATGGCGATTGTTTTTGACTGTAAATTTCAAACTTACTTGTGCCAAATCGTAGCAGAAACGAAAGTCATTCTGACACTCCTCGACGGCGGTCACTCGAAGATTGGATTCTTCACCTATGAGTTTTTGCAACTGTATCATTATTTGATCGGCTTCTTGGTTCCATTCGTCAGATACCTTGGAAAAGAAAGGCGAAGTTAAAAATGCACTATCACTTGAAAAGCCACTAGGTTTATCTACAAGTGGTCGGCAGAGCCTACAACCCTCTAGTGTCAACCAATGCAATCATTAAATCCTGCATTTGTCATTTATTCAGCTTGATCTGACTACAGAAACACCATTCGACATGTTTAAAGGTCGTCTAGAATCTGTTTGGAAGTGCGACTGACTAGATTGACATAAGGCTCTCATTTTGGACAACCCTAGAGGACATCGTTTTCAAATAAATTCGAAAGATATTCACACTAAAATATTTATCATATGTTTTGAAAGCTTGAAAACGTATTTCAAATTAGATTATTTCTTACTTGATTTATCTCGTTTGACACATTTGAATGTCAAAAACCAGAAATTCTTACCTAGAATTCTGTTTTCTTACTCCTCCGAACTACAAAAACTGATGACGATATAAAATAAATGATGAAATCATGGTTGAAATGACAATATAAAACATATCTTGCCAAAAAGAAAAAAACCCTTTCATCAAGGCTTCAAATAGAACATCACAATTAACAGGTTCAATTTTGATTTAATAGAGCTCAACGAGCTTTCACTGTCAGCAGATTTAGTGGTAAATGAGGGAAAACCCAAGTACCTACCTAACTGTCATTTAGAAGTGACGCAGAACATCAACAAATCGGATGGAACATCGAAATAGGCAGCTATATCTTTGAGATAGTTGGAGTTTGCATAAAAATCGGCTTCATTTTATAAACTCTGAAAACGACATCACATCAGAAATCCGGCAAGAAACTAGGTTTCCAATCGCCAAACGGTGTTCCTTGGACAAAGAAGGCAATTGAGTAGCAAGACCTTGCCAAGAAATTAACTTAGTGATTTCCAGTCGTTGACGGTACTTGAAGAAGGAGATTCAAAGTGGGTATCCGTCGTCTAAGATAGCTTAGACACGTAGAGCGAATGGAATATGACGATCTCAAGTGCCTTCGATATCAACATAGAGCGACAACACAGAAGGGGAAGACCAATTGGAGTATACAACTGGAAGCAGTTAGCCAACGACCAAGATCAGAAAGTTTCATGCAATCCAGTCCTTTACTTTCTTCAATGAATCCCATTAACCAAAATGGAGATGCAAGGTAAGGTTTCTATTTTTGTCTCTGGAAGTAAGATGAAGACGCAGGTACAGCTAAATTATTAAATGTTATTCTGTCCATTTTGCAAAATTTTATACACTGCTTCACAACTATTAAAACAGTGTTTTTATTTTAAACTAGCTTAAACCGATCGGCTTTGTCCGTGCCCTGGAATTTTATTACCTAAAAATGTTAGCAGTGGCTCAGTGGACTACTGAGTGAGGGGTGAGGGGAAAGCACAAATTACTTCTTAATGTTTTTTCCACTACGAAACCTCTCGAAAACGTCTGACAAATACCCGAGAGCACAATTACTGTCATGAAAGAGCTTCTCAATTCAGCGTTCGGACTCGGCATAAAATTGAAGGTGCCCTCCATTTGTAACAAAAATGAAAAACCCCATACAAATCGAATGGTTATAAGAAGCTAGGCCTAGGGTCCCTGCGGAACTGTTGCGCCAACTATTTATTTATTTTTTAAAAACTCTCTCTGGCCAAAGATTCAACTTAGGTTCATGGTTCCGCCCTTTGATTATGATTTCACAAGTCTTGGAAAGTAAACAGTGCGTCATTGCAGATGTGGTAGTTCATCAACTGATGATATAGTCAAGAAATGGGACTTAAAAATCTGTACTAGATCACCCTCTCAATAGAATAAGTTATTATAAACAGAAACATACAATTATTCAGGGAGTTTCCAGTAAGTCAACTCACCTATGACTGATACTGATAGTATAATTTTATCAGAATGAACTTGATTATACGAGCACCCACTTGTGTGCGTAAATCGATTCTACATTACTAGGGCACTTATCGAAAGAACGATATTGACAGATTACGAAGAGTAGTACACACAAATTGGAAGGCGAATTGAAGAGCTCGACGCGAAAAATTGTGTACACCCAGACTTGAAATGGAGCACCATTCACTTGAACCAGAGAATCACTTCTTGCACAAAGAAACAGTGCCCTTGGCATTCAATAAGTATTTACTAGATTATTTGTCATTCAATGGAATATTCTTAAGGCAAATTTTCGGGTAACGCAAAAACGGGCCTCCAACAAGTAATTAACAAACGTAGTTTCTTAAGTAAACCCAATACACAATACGCCTGTCGCAATTAGCAACTGTTTGCACATAATATATTTGCGTTGAAATTAACCACCAATTTTTAGTTTTACAGATAAGAGCGAGCCGTTGATTAAATTTGATTTGACAGCAGTTCATGGAGTGCACCACAACTGATCGACGCGACTACATCGAACTGACTTTACTGACAGTGACATTGAACTCACCTGATTCTGCTTCCGCAGACTGCCAACATCTGTGATCAAGTGCAATCGCTGGCGTATCTCCTCGTTCAACACCGATCTCAATGCTGCAATCTCCTGCTCCAGCATCATTATCCTACTCTCGGCTGAGCCATCTAGTCCATTCGATGCCGACAATCTGCGGTCCATCTTTGGACAGTCCCTCAAGTGTGATCGCATTTTCTTCCTCTGTATGTACGATGAACATGAATTCGGACACGGCTCCAGTACTTGGCCGCAATGTATCAAGTGTTCCTATATATGAATTGAATGCGCAAAATTAGAGGGCGTACGCTGCACACGAAACTTGTGTATCTTATCGAGTTAAATTCCACAGATACGAGTATCGGAATGGGTACCTTGAATGTCTGTGACTCCAGCCACTCGTTGCAGAAGTAACACGACGTCTTTTCGTACTTGATGACCGTCTTAATCGGCAGTCCTTCCTCAGAGTTTGAGTTCATTTTGAAAGAGGATCCTTTTCACATTACCTGCTGTGGCAGAGTATTGCTCTATGCGACTTATTTCGAGCGAATTTTCAGAAATACTAAATTTATTAATTGTTGATAGCAGCCGAGCTGTAAGCGAACACTCACACTTGCCGTTGTGATAACAGATACTCGCGCTCTTTGATTTGTTATCTCATCGTCTGTTCTAGATTTGTTTCATTTTTTAAACGAAAGTGTGTATTGTTTACTTGTAGTGTTGTTATCGCCGAATTATTCGAGAGAGGGTGAGAGTGCTCGAAGTCGCTTTCAATACTCAATTGTTTTAGATATTCCACGTAGAGGATAGCAGTAGCAGGGAGGGTTGTTTGTCATACTCTTGATTGGAAGGTATGCCGTAAGCGTATGAATTTTCATTCTGTTGTGAGTAATACGGGTGAACCTGCTACAGAAAGTAAACAAACACGGGATATCGGTGGTGAGTTGAAAAAGTCGCACAATAGGGTAACGTGTGCGGTTTTCGCAAAGTGTTGAAAATGTGCTTGGAATGTTTGTACTAAACAAGGAATAAAGGAGCTGGTATCAGGCAGGTGTTCTTAATGCTTGTAAAAACCACCGGGGGCTCGTTTTTTATTTAGGACTTAGGGTTACAGGCCTACAGATCTTTGTCATTCGAAAAAACATGAGCCGATGCTCAAATAAAACTACCTATAGATTGAACCATGTTTAATTTAATAAACTATCTGGTAACCTTCAAACTAATACAAATATTGGCGGTTAAATGGCATAAATATAAACCCAAACGATTTTTAAATATAACTGTTTGGTAGATTATACAGAACATGCTTAAAGATCGAACATGGCAAGGTCTGTATTCTGTGCAGTGCATCAGAAACGCATATCAGTTTTAGTGTTATAAGAATCAAATTTGTTTGTTTGTTTTGGGCTTAGGCTGTCCTTCTTCGCCTTGAAAGGAGATGCTCAAGCCCAGCAGAACTTCCGCAATTGTTTAAGGCATCGAAGATGAAAGAATATTTCTTCAAATTAATGACAAAAATTCCACGAATGCTTAAGGAGTCATATGAAAGTTGTAGCCTTGAATTTTTTCCTTGTCGGAATTTTTAACGATTTTTAACGATTTTAATTTTTATTTGAAAAGAAACTAGGTATATGGTAGTACAAAGGGATAAAAAACATAATAAAGAGCGTCGCTGTTATTAATACTTTGGAGGACACCGCAAGCTGGAATTCTGCATTGAATCAGTAGAGGTGAGGCTTAGGTATGTTGTGATCCACACAACCATAACATAAAAACACCCTCATCAGATTGTCCCACTTAACGGCGTACCAACCTAAAAATACAAATATACTACCAGAGTGCGGCTATTAATAGTTCATTCGCTTCTTCCTTTCATCCAAACGCCGACCCAAGCACAATAAGTCAAGTGTCTACCTACCCAATACGATACACGCGTAATCCAACTCCTATTGCTCAGCGGCACGCCAACATTATGGCAGAACTGCAATGGACGCATATCAGTGGAATATTACGATGTGTCATCGGGGAAGCAATTAATAATTTATGAATGGGTGACACTTGACACACAAGATGTCATTTGGAAACTTTTAATGGGAATGGAAAATCAAAATGGTAAATAATGGTACGTGGAGAGGGAAGATAGAAGACAGGTCATAAGTAACAATAGAATAAAACGCGAAGGTTGTGCCCAGGAATGGCAGAAGAAATAAAGTTGAGCGAAATTCTTGTAAACGTCAAACGAGCTAATAACGACAAAAATGTCTAGCAACCGTTGTTTATTCATTTTAATGGTTAATGCCAAAGCGGTGTGTGCAAACGATTCTTGTGTTTTATTTATATAAGGGTTAAAGTTGAGAGATTTCTTTTCCGGGCACGCTAGTATCATCTTAATAAGTTTGAACACGCCGATTCTATAGAGTGACGAATGGGACTGTGCCTGCGCAGCAAATTTCACAAATGATTTTAGAGCCTTGCGCAAACATTTTCTTCTTCTGGAAGGGGTGATAAGACCAGACATTTGGTGTAAAACATTGTATAGGGACAACCTCATTCGGATTAGATTTATTCAGCCAATGAGCAACCACAAATCTAAACCATGTTTATATTTATGCATTACCAACTTTTTTGTAACATATTCTTAATAACGGCAGCGAGGTTAGTCAAATATCACAATAACTTTGCCAAATAAAGGGTGATACACTCTACATACACTTTTATCGCAGTTCTGATTAGACCTTTTTACTATGACGCCTTATCTCGTGCATACCTTTTTCATATCTCTTGTTTGTACTGTATAAGAACAACCTGCCAGTCTGATGACCACTAAAGGCACACACACCATTTTGCAATACGACAGGCTTAATTTTGACTGCTTTTATAATTATGTTTATATGATTGTTTGTTGAAGATATCTAGGGTAGATTTGATAAGGATTGCAATTGCGGCTAAGAAACGGCTAAAAGGGGCGGAATGATGAGTGTTTCCCGGAGATCGTTTGGACTTTCAAACCATTTTTTACTTAAAAAAATGTTCGAGTAATGATTGGAATACTTGGTAGTTAAAATTTAGAGAGCTGTGAATTATTGAGGTCGGGGTAACCGCTACAGAATTCTGAAAAAGGGCAAAAAAAAAACTGTCATTTCTGAAGCTATTCTGAAAATTTAGAATTTTCGAACTATATTTAAGAAGCACTGGCTTGCTGAACACTATAATAGTGCTGTGAAAGGCAACTGCCTTACATTTTAAAGGTTTTTATTTGGAAATAAAATTGTGGCTCTCGAAAAAAGTATCAATTGTAACTTTAGTCGCACAACGGTCACGCTGATTGAAGTGTCTAAACACACCACTACCTATCATGGTGATCAATGTTTTTGCACGAGAAAAGAAAAATACTTTTGTTAATGTGCTGAATTCGCTGTCGGCTTCCGGTTTTGCAGACTTGGGACTCTGAAATCCGGTGACCTATTGATCTGTGTCCAGTTCATAGACGACCCAGTAGCCGCGCTTTGTCGACGTTGATCCACACGGAAGCGGAACTATGAAGAAAGCAAGAATACACACCCAATAATAAACAAACGATTCCTTAAATTAAATATCAATCGAGCAGCCATGTTTTATGATTTAAGTTTGTAAAAAGTTTGTAATATACATATGAAAGGAAAAGAATAAATCAAAATCATCAACCTATCTATTTGTAAAAACCCATGCATAAAGCTGTCACATTTTAAAGGAAAAACAGCCATCATAAGAATGTATGGTAATCTTCTATTAGGCAACTTAATTCATGTTTTGCAACTACGCCAGGTAGTCACTGGGCCACTTTTTGACCGTTATAAGAATCGATATAGTAATAATAGTTAAGGCAATCTCAAGTCGTAAATAAACAGCGTACCTCTTAGCGAAAATCGATTATATTGGCCTTAGTGTCTTCGAGAAAAAATCAACAATCTGTTACGTTTGTTTAATGTTTAACGTTTCGGAAGTTTCCGATTCAATTAACTAGGCGATACCAATTGTTCCGTTAAGGCACTCGCTCATATTTTCATTGCATTTACTAATTGGTATTTATGACACTTCCTTAGTTTCCTTTTTTGAAACTTGGTACTGATACCGTCCAGAAGTACCGATACAATCAAAAAAGCGAATTCCACTCACAGCATCGCTGCCGCTCTATAAATATTTCCGTATTTTAAATTCTCTTTATTATTATAAAACGTATTTCTTAAACGCTACTGCTCCCAGTCGTGTCTGATATTACGTAAATTTGTCGACACTCAATTAGTCCCTTCCATTGAGAACCCCAAAGCATTTTGCTCATCAAGATGATTCATGCAGTCGGAAACTGAAGCATTGGTTGCATGAATATTCTCGAAAATCTTCTTCTCAACCTCGAATGAGCACATCGATGCTGTCCTTGAAATGTTAGCTGACATATATATAACACTGTCCAGAGCATTATCTAGAATATCGTTCAATCTATCACGAACAACCCTTATCGACATCGACACCTTAAACAATTTAAAAATCAAATCTGTCAAGTTGTCAGAGAGCTTTAATCGCAAACTAACCTGCTCAATGTAACACTTTTCCATATCGGTTTGATTAGTGTACTTATTGCAAATATCTGTTAGTCTCCATGGCAGCTCATCAGTGAGAAACATCCTCTGCCAATCAGCGTTGAAATAACGGAACGAACTTTTTTTTACTGTACTCGGCTTCGCGGAGACATTTATCAAAATCCATTTTGGCATCACTGTAAGAAATCATCTGCGACTCATATTTCTGGATGCAGTATTTTCAAGACGAACTCAAAGTCTGCATCAGGACGAGAGACAGATTTGCCAATTGAATCTCGTTTAAAACTTGCTCTTGTTGATACCGTATGATATCCAAACAATCATTAAAATGTTCGTCAACGTTATATTTGAGATCAGTTTCTTCGATTAGATGCAAAAGTTCACGCTGCGCAAATTTGTAGTAGTCCTGCATGCTGTTGGTCAGATGAGAGGTTTCCTAATGAGATATAATAACGACTCAATGAAGCCTAATCCACAATTGTATACTTACACCGTTGGCAGTAGTCAAAAGAGCCAACACAATGGGGAGCAATTTTAAGATTGGATCCATATTGGAAAGCTCCGTGGGATGCAATGTGGCTGCCTATTTGAATGGTCATAATATTTATACCATGAATAGTGGCATTTGAAACGAACCATCCAAAAGGCTATTGAGAAAAATCAGATAGCGAGAGTACCCACTTACAATCTGTTTGTTGGTTCTTTACAAAAAGACTTAATTTATTTTGCAATTATTGGAGTTCTTCACATCGACATTGAAAGATATGAGAAGTTAGTTATACCACCACTGATCGGATTCGGGGTGGCAGCATTTTCACATTTCTATTTTGGTTACCTCATTTAGTTTCCCCCTGCCGGTCAATTTTCAACTTTTTTTTCTACTTACTTATGAATAAACCACTAGATGAGAGATAATGCCTACTATCCTAATACAAGTATTATCCAGAGCTAATATTGAACCATTTTCAATTTGCTCTCTTAAGGAATGACTTACTGGCAAAAAGCCTTAGACCCCAAAAAACTTCACAGGCAAAAGTCCAAATGCGGCAAATTGCAATCACACGACCAGAAAGTAACTCGAGCAGGCCCAAATCATGAGTGAATTTCGGGACACCCTTTGTTGTTCTCTTTCTCGCTCTAATCTCGTACAAGAATTGGTGAAAAATGTCGAATAGCGTTGCAACTTTTCTGAAATATTTACTTTTCAAATCGACAGACAACCATCAACAATCAAGTCAAATATCTATAGGAGCGAAGATTCCACATCTAGTCGTTTTTCTTAAACAATTATCACAGCTTTAGTTTAGAGTTTGAAAATCGAAAACACAAAATAGTTGTAGTTGTATTTTTAACACATATATATGTATTTCTTATTAATAACTACCGATGGTAGGTATGTAGGTAGGTATAGTTTAAAAAAGTGAAAAATAAAATTATGTTTTTATTTTAATAATGGTATGAATAATATAATTATTAAAATTAACAATTTTTTGGACTCAAACTCTTAGGAAAAGTTTTGGCATACACATTGCGACAAATATTTGTGGTACAAAATAGATGGAGAGGCATGAAGTCGAAAGCGATACCCAAGTTAAATGCCGTATACTCTGTTACAACATACATATGAGATTTCTAGTTCATCTTTCTTACTCTAAAAACTATGTAGTATATAGTAGTAGATAGCATTTATGTAAAAAAAAAAGTATATAAGGAAAATGTAGTAATTTGTATTCGAAGTTATTTGTTTTTATGAATGTATGGTTGATGGACGTTCAGTTTTACGATGACCTCTGTTCACCAGTTAGAGCGTACAAAGCATGTTTGTAGTGTCCAGATGTATCGCCCTTGATCCAACTCTTCAGACTCTTTCCGTACAAGCGCTCGAAAGCCGCCTTAATGTCCTGCAGGTCAATCTGAAAGTGAATGAGTGTTTAGCTAAAGGGTGTGTAAAAGTCAGAGCTCGAAGCCTACCTCACACCGTGTGATGATGACGCGAATCAACTGCTTGTCATTGGTACCAATGCCAGCCATACTCTTGTGCAAGCGTGATGCAAAATATTCCGCCTTGTTGGTCACGCACTTGTAAATTGCCAAAAGACCATCCTGAATGTCTCCGGAGAACTCGCGTTTGATGGCTTTTTCTAGAGTGTGTCCCGTCATGGTCTCGTATTCTTGGAATATCTAAACAAATTCAAGACTTTATCATTAAACTCAGTGGGTCAGGTAGTTATTTTTACCATTCGCAACTGCTGGTAGTTCCGTTGGCACAGAATCATATTGAACATACTCTCGTCTGTGCCGACTCGCAGCTCGCCAGCCTTCAGCAGTTCCCTGGCGTCGTGTTGAGCACCAACTGGATCAGCGTGGCCACTTTCATCCCTAGCAGCGGTACAGAGTGAGACCAAAAGCCTCTTGAAATTACCAGACGTTTCCGATTTCAATTCGGACTCCAAATGAGCGCCGTACACTGTTAAATAAATGGAAATATTTTTAATATTATGCTCTTGAAGTATATATAGGTCAATCTCCTCGACACTTACTTCTCAAGTATTGGTTCTTGATTGTATGAATCTCCATGTTCGACAAAGTACATAGAATCTCCACAAGGACATCCTCATCAGTGCCAATTCCCTTCATTGCATCGCACAACTCGTGGCAGTAATAATCGACAATTGGACGAAGTAGACCAACTAAGAGCTTCTCGAAATTGCCACTGGTCTCAGACTTGATATCCTCGATTAGATCCTTTCCAAAATGAGTCTTATATTGCCGTTGGATTTCCTGTTAAAAAAAAAACACAAAATCAAACTATGGTAACTTCGAAAGGTAGATAAGCTCTATCCGTGGAGAAAGCTCCGTTTAGTTTGGGTACACAGCAGAAAGCTTAGCGAATACTATCACCCGAAAAATAGATTCCACAATAGTAATTTGTTTACTCTGAAAGTGAGTTTTGTTTGTGTTCTTTGTTTCCTTACAATAAAATAAAAACAACAACTGTTTAAATTGCTGAGTAAATATTTGCGTAAAATATTCAAATTGTGAAAGAATAGTCGCCCTGAGTGTGTGTCATTCTTACCTGTCTTTGTTCATTTGTGCGACGACATACAATATTGATTATACTATCCTCATCAGTACCGAAGCCCTTCATGGCTTTCTTCAGGGCGTGAGCATCTTTAACGGGGTCAAAGTCTTGTGCTGGAAAAACGGTAGGAGTTCCCTGGAGAAAAATAAAGAAAACGTTAAAACATGCGCGCTTTATGGAATTTAACAAGAAATTCATACTGATAGGTGTGTTAGGGAAATTAAAAAATAAATGGAATTTCTCAATCACTAAATAATACACTACTACTCATACTCAAAAACTTCGTATCTGCCTAAATAAATGTATAAATAAATAAATAAATAAAATCTACCACACAAAACTGATAAAGGAATGGTAATCTTATGGCACAAATTTCTTTACATGCTCCTTGAAACACTAACGACGATTGGTTAAGAACACATAAACGTCTAACAAAACACCCTTTACCATAAGCTGAAGCATTCCACTCCAGTATCACTGAGGATACTATTTTCTTTGCGAACTCTATGGAGCTTTATATCTGTTTCGGGTTGTGGACAGATTTTGTTGAAACTTTCGACTTCGAGTAGGCTTTAGGTTATGTTGTTCATTGTCACGCCCATTTTTTGGAAACGGTTTTGACAAGAGGCAAAGTGCGTATGTTTTCCTCTACCGCGAGTAATTTTCAACCAATTTAGTTGATTTATTTCTAATGAAGATAATCACGGTACAAAGTTGATATACAAAGAAAGTTACGAAAACATAAAAAAAAAACACCAAACCGATTGCGCTCCGATTTGCAAGCATTCTTCGGTAACTGGAGAGTGTTCCTATAAAGTTTGGTCAAAATTAGACAAAGGGGTTTGGTACTTTACGTGCAAAAAATGTTCAAAACCCAATTTGTTGACACTTATGTGAACTAATGTTGTAAAATTCAGAACTTTGATAAACAATGCAAATTTTTCGAACTCACAATGGCGAAATTTTCCATACAAAATTGCATATTCTGACCTACAAAATATATAAGGTTAAGGTTAGAAATAATTATTAGTAAGGCCCACTGTGAACTTCTAAAATTTAGAGTCGAAACTAAAAATGCCCATTGTTGACAGAGTTAGCATTGATAAATGGACGTATATTGACAGCTGGAAGGAAGCATTTAACAAAAAAGGGGAGATGCACCTCCCATAAAAAAAAAGAACATTTCCAATGTTACCTATATCTCTAAACTAAAGTTGTAAAATGAGGATTATTATTCTTGGACTAAATACGAAAGAAAAATACTCAAGCTGAATTCGGTAAATATTTAGTTATCTATCAGCTTTTTTGTTTAATCAGAATCTAACTTACAGACTAAAATCTAGCATTAAATTTACTTCAACAAGCCGAAAAATATTAGCTTGTTTTTGACCATAAGTCTTGCTTTGTGTCGATTTCTCTGTTGGATCGGAACGGAAAAGAGTTATGCGATTCGCATTTAAAAGTAATCAATGTTTTTCTGATGGGCAGATGGCGGTCGTGTGGCTGTGTCAATACACATTTAAGGGCAAGTTTTCCCGCAGAGGTTTTACTCTTATGTGGTATTCGATTGGGCGCTCTCAGAACACTTTTTTTTGCTCTCACATCACTTTTTATTCTCGTTTGGTACAAAAAAAGCAAAAAAAGATTTACCAATACAAGAACGTTTGAGTTTGAAAACTAGTGGAGTTTGTTTACATTTTCGTGAAATATTTCAACTGAAAAGAAACGAATCGGGTTGATCTATTTTTTGTTAGTTATTTATGTACAAATGCATTTTGCATTTTGAATGTTTTCATATAAAATTTAACCAGTAAATGGAAAACGCTTTGAAAAGTGTCGAAGGCTACACATATTCCAATCGCACAAATCTCAACACAAAAAAAAGCAAGTGACGTTTTTATGTTCGATTAGACACACAAAACCTGAAATCTGAGAGCGAATCTAAAGAAGCCCAATCGAATACCACATTACTCTTTGCCTTTCGTTTAGTTTAACGAAAACCCACTCAGTCTTAACGGAGCTGCAGTCCCTACAAGTCAAGTGAGTTTGTGATGAAATTTTTTTCAATTTTATAAAGGGTGATTTTTTAGCTGGTTTGGTTTTGGCAACACTGGTTTTGACAGCTGACGTGTGTTTAGTACCTTGTGTCACTGTCAAACAGCTTCAGTTTGGTTTGCAATTTAACCATGGATCGTCTTACAAATGAACAACGCTTGCAAATTATTGAATTTTACTATCAAAATTCGTGCTCGGTTCGAAATGTTCATCGCGCGCTGCTTCCATTTTATGATCGGCATTCTCGACCTTCTGAGCAGTCTATTCGGAAGATTGTGACCAAATTTCGCACCAAATTTACTTTGTTGGACATTAAACCACCAACACGGTTACGTACTGTGCGTAGTGAAGAAAATATTGCGGCCGTATCAGCTAGTGTGACAGAAGACCGCGAAATGTCGATTCGGCGCCGTTCCCAGCAGTTAGGCCTTTGTTACAGCACTACGTGGAAAATTTTGCGGAAGGATTTGGGCGTAAAGCCTTTTAAGATACAGCTGGTGCAAGAACTAAAGCCAGCCGACCTACCACAACGCCGAATTTTTGGTGAATGGGCTCTTGGAAAGCTGGCCGAGGATCCGCTTTTTTATCGAAAAATTGTGTTCAGCGATGAGGCTCATTTTTGGTTGAATGGGTACGTAAATAAGCAAAATTGCCGCATTTGGAGTGAAGATCAGCCAGAAGCATTGCAACAGCTACCAATGCATCCCGAAAAAGCCACTGTTTGGTGCGGTTTATGGGCCGGCGGCATTATTGGGCCATATTTCTTCAAAGATGATGCGAATCGCAGCGTTACTGTCAATGGTGAACGCTACCGAGCGATGATAACAAACTTTTTTTTGCCCGAAATGGAAGTTCTTGACTTGCATGATATGTGGTTTCAACAAGACGGTGCCACATGCCACACAGCACGCGAAACAATGGCGCAATTGCGAGGCGAGTTTGGTGAACAGTTAATTTCACGTTTCGGGCCGGTCAATTGGCCGCCTAGATCGTGCGATTTGACACCATTAGATTATTTTTTGTGGGGGTATGCCAAGGCTAATGTGTATAGGGACAAGCCCGCTTCGATTGACGCACTGGAAGCCAACATCCATGCATTCATTCGTGAGATACCGGCCGATATGTGTGAAAGAGTATGCCAAAATTGGACTCAGCGGATGGGCTACCTGAGACGCAGCCGCGGTCAACATTTGCATGAAATTATCTTTAAACATTAAATTGCAAGGTTCAAACTATCGATTCAAATAAATATTTCATTCATTTTTTCGAATTTTTTGTGTTTTTTTTTTTAAAAAAGTTCTAAACCTCTTAAAAAAATCACCCTTTAGCTATTAAAGCAAATTATTTAATAATTCTACTGATCTGTAATGCGTTTATTAATCAATTTAGTATGGAGCTCATGGGAAATATTGAGGCTTATCTGATGTCATTATTAGGTTTAGCACTTTATTTTTATTCACCAGGTCGAGTCGTTTTTGCAACGAGCAACAATTACACAAACCAAACAACTGACGACTTTAGTTATCGACAGCAGTATTTTGTTGCGAAAGAAATTAATTAAGTTGTGGAACTAAGAACATAATTTAATCAAACGAAATAAGAGTCGAAGCTTAATATAAAAAACTAGTCAAATAAATTTAAGCTTTATGAGAAGCAATTATTTAATTCCGGTTAACTACCTCACCGACAAGTGCATTAAAAATAAATAGGTATATAATCAGCAACGAACTAAAAGATGCCACTTCTAACGCAGCTAGTGAATGCAAATCGAAAAGAGTTTTGGACAAGATTACCAAACCTATCTACTTGAATAGAAGATTAGACCTACAATTATTTGGATTTTGTTCTTTGGTGACAAGAAATAAATAAATAAAATAAATAAATGAAAAATATTTTCCAGTCTTCGATTGATCAAATAATGGTAACCTAATTGAGCTGCCCTTCCTAAAAACCACTGGAGGAAAACCTCTCCTGCAATCGTCACGACTTTTAAATTTTCATAATTTCCAAATAAAATAAAACTTTTAACCAACCACCACAAACCCAGCGGCTTTTTTTTTATCTTAAACAAGAAAAAAAATGTTTATTTATACTCGTACCCCGCCACCCAGTCACTAGTAACGAATTACTGCAATTATTTCAATTACAAGATAAAGGCCTTCTTTCTGCACAGATGACGTTATTATGCCTCTCGACGGCGAGTAGGTATATCATGTCCGTGTATGGCATGCATATACGATAAATCTATTGTCCACCAATAAAGGCAGACCACAGTACAAGCTAAATAAACAAAAAAATGATAGATAGCCCAACTACATCTAGATAGATATCGCTACTTGAACACACATACTCTTTCATTGCATACGAAGCCGATTTCCTGTTTCCGGTTGGGCATGTGCGTTCGCAATAAAGTGTCTTTTTATTAGTTGACATGCAAATTCCATAAATAAATGACATATACGATAAAAAATTAAAAAGAAAGTAGTAGAGAGATAGAAAACAATCCAAGACACAAACCTCTTTTCTGACAATACTCTGATTCCGATTGTTCAATTCGCCGAAGCACTTGGCCATACCTGTTGCCGCGTAATAAGAGCCTTGCGGTGCTGTTTGTGCTGATGCTGACGATGGATATGGTGTGTGATGGGGTGACGTTGGAGAAGGATATCCCTGGTGGTGTTGGTGATGGCTCGGAGTGGGATACGGAGCGACAGAAGCGGGGGGATAAGGTGCCTGAGAGGCATGCGATGGAGGATATGGACTGGATGTATTTGTAGAGCTCGGAGGGTATGGCACATGACCTTGATGTTGTGGATTATGTGGGAAAGATGAACCAGGATATGAGGGATGATTAGCAGCGGGAGCTGGTTGCCCATAGCTGGGATACGGAGCTGAATGAGATTGTTGACTGGGATAGGGATAGGAGGAACCAGTCGGATAGGGAGCACTGGATTGTTGGGAGGGATAGCCACCGTGAGAGGGCGCCTGGCTTGGTTGCACCCAACCAGCACCAAACGGTGCACTGCTGGTTGGTGGTGACTGGTATTGGTTCTGGGGTGGAGTCGGTTGAGGCATACCCGAGCCCTACAAATTCAATACAAAATTTGATGGTGAGTTTTTTTTTTGTTTTCCTTTTGTTTTGTAATTTATTTCGGAGACATTGTGTTATTTGAATGGGACAGCAGGGTATACATTTCTGTCGCATTACGAGCGTGTGTGGTGTATTTCAGTTTGCTGTGTGGAGAACCTCTTTGAGGTATATCACGGTGTTACTTGTGTGGATCCCCTGCTATGACTATGAAGTGAATCCGATTGTGATGTTTCATTGTAAGTCCATTGGAAATGAAAGCTGTTGGTTAGTTTGGCGGGGGGCACACGAGCACTCGGAATATACATCGGTTGCAAATATTTGATGGGATGGTTATTGCTTTTCTTTACTTCAAGGAGAAGAGCTTCTTTGTTCAGCACTCAGATGTGAAATTGGAAAACTTTAAGTGCATACTGCGATAAAGAGACTTTCGACTGATACTACAGATGAGAAGCAAACAAAAGTAGTGCTCTTTCGAAAAATGCATTAATATTCACGAAATTGTTGCATGGTTATAAGCTTTTGATTGCGAGGAAACTTTTTCCTTGGAGTGGCATTGAGTGTCGAAACGCTGGAAGATGTATTTCATATCTGACTACTTGGCTAAAAATTGTATTTCTAAAGCAAACGGGGCACTGCTTTCCTATCAGTTTCATTTCTTTAATAAAAACTTTCAACTCATCTTTTAACGACCCAAACAAATAATGTTGTCTATGGCCGCAATATCAAAAAAAAAGATTGCTTACTCCCTTGCAAAGTATTTTTTTTCTTCAACTGACATCAGCGAACACTTTTTTATTACGAGGTGGAGTTGTTGTTCATGAATACTGCAAATTCTAAAGCTACGATTACACGTGATATTTTTCGTGGCAAATTTTGACATGCGGACGTCACAAAAATTCGGCCATTCGGGGTTCACTCGTGTGTCTTTATGAGAGTGCGCTGCGACAGCACGCTTGACCACACGCTTGACAGGCGATCAGACGTAGTAATAAATTTAGGAAATTTATGTTTACGTCATAGTGACGTATAAATGTCAAAATTTGACATAAAAAGTGGCATGTGTAATCGTAGCTTAACAGATGTCACCCATAGTAATCTTAAGGTAAAACCTACTTCGATATTTTTCGGCAAGATATAGATTTGTTGGTTACGTCTGCGTACGGGAATGAGTGTCGCTCGATAAATGTGTCATTTTTGCTATGAAAACTTGAAAGGAGGTTCGGATAATGTTTCATAAGTAATCCGCTGTAAAATAGAAGCGCATCTGTTGCCTTATGACATATTTTTCTTGCAGCAATTAATCTAATATCCATGTTTTAAATCGAAACCAGAATTGTTAAAAACTATTCAAAGTACACATATACCCTATTCACACCGAGCCGAAAACAGGGTTTTCGCGAAAAAACTCGAAAACTTCATCGAAACCAGAAGTTTTCGAATACATATTCAGTTTTCAAAACGAGCTGCTTACGTTGTTTTCCACGAAAACGACTTGCAATCGTTGGATTGTTGAAACAAACACACTTTTTGCAATATTCAGCAAATTCAGCAGAACAGCTGACCGAACAGAAGTCACAACTCACAACTTAAAATCATTTTCCATCCACTTAATTGATGGGCAATTCACCGCCATTGGGAATAATATTTCCCTCGGAATGTTTTCTATTCAGCAATCTAATTTACATTGCTGACAAGGAAATCATTTCCATCGCAATTTGTTCACGATACCCCTAAATATTATTTTTAAATGCTTTATTTGTTAATTAATGCGATCGAAAGTTCGCAAAGTTTCATAACTAGTGTCTCACAGCTGATGCGAGCGAATCGAAGAGTTTTCGGTGCGGGGTGCACAGGGTGATAGACGTTGTTTGTAGTTTCAAGTGCTTTGAAATTCCACTCACTCTCTTAACTTGTCTAATGCGTTCGCTAAAAATATTTCCCATAAACATATAGAAAGTATATCTTCAGATTCTAAAATATTCGTTATCTGCCTGCCACCACAAAAAAAAAGTGACTACCTTATCAGTTGTTAATTGATTCTGATTAAGAGCTTGTGAAAAAAATGTTTTTAGTAGGAATTAATTGCTCGTTACTTAATTCGAGCGTAATGTTTACCATGGTGTGCAATCACCACTCATAATACCATATCGTCCAAGATAAGCCACATACCGTCACTTACAGTGTCTGATTATCGAAGCGAAATCGGAGTTGTGAATGAAATGCATGCGTACTTAGGTCGGTCTTCCCAAACAATAAACAACGGAAGCTGACTTTTGAATAGAATGGTCTCGCGCAATCTGGTTTCACAGAAATTCATATGAGTCATGTTGACAGCCCACTTTGATGTCTATTTTTAGAGCATGAATCTGTTATCCGAATCACGTTTCACGTTCTGTGAAAAGTTGTACCGATGCGTAACAACAACTCAACCAGACACCAAGATATATGACGAATTTGCTAAAAACCAGATGACCCATAGACAACGACATCACCCGAGTGTTTTGCCGTCACCGTGACGTCAAACCGTCATTGTAATTTAAATAGAGGATTGCCATAGCTTGCGTGTTGTCGAGGGGTTTACTCTCCAATGGCCCACGCAGACTTGTTTTTTTTTTGCTAACCCTATTCAAGGTAACACAATGTATCCTACAAGAATAATTTGCCCAAAAGTTGGTTTGTGTACGAAATTGGTTTGTTATAAGAAAAAAAAATAATATAATACTTAAAATCAAACAGTCTGAACATTGTTAGTATAGAAAATATTTGAATACTCTAACAGTAGGATAAAAGGTTGCATAAAGACTTACGAATGGATACATGGTGCGCTGTTATTTAGTTGCTGATTGTCTTTGCTTCAGATGAAATAAACTGTCTGTCTCGCTTGGCGCCCTGAAATAATTAAAAAAAACACATAATTGATTAGATATGTAATATATTTCATTTCACACAAAACAGCAGAAGCCGGCAAGCCCTACTTTTATGGGAATTTTATTGCCAGCGACTTATTGCTTTTGGCATCTGACAAACAACTACAAGCTGTAGAGCTGTAGTGTGACTTGTGACATACTCAGCTTCAGTGTAAAGTGTTCTTTTTTTTCGATTTATTGACTGATCTCGGACAAAAAATAGACGACACTTAATTGAGTTAGTTCGATGGGAATTTCACGACATGTTTTGTGATTCATTTCGATAAAATCAATTGAATTGTAGATATGCAACGACAACGAAGTGTTTTTAAATGAACACTAAAGTTATACTCGTACCTAGTTGTGCCCGTTCCGCGAGGGCGAGCGTGAATACAACAAACGGGTATCGTATACTCATACAAGCGAATAGATTGTGGGATAGAATTGTTCACATAAATTTATTGCCAGAGAATGTAGATTCAACGTAATTTCGTGGAAAATCATTTGCCATGGTAGGCATTTGGATAGTAGAACATTTTCAGTTATTTTTAACCCTAAAAACCTTCACCTTCACCAAATATTTTTTGGGTCACAACTCACAAATCGAAAAATGCACCCTGGAAACGAAAAATGATTACTAGCACCGCGCTTTCGGCTTGTTATGATAAGATTTAAAAATAAATCCCACGTGTTATGGCCACATAGAAACGCGCTTCGCATAAATTTTGGAAAACAATTGTTTATGTTGGTATTTGAGTAAGCAAATAAATGCAATACTTTGTTTCGTACTATGGAATATCAATAATTCGTGCTGTTACATCTTGTAAATTCCAAATACCTAGTATAAATATGAACAAAGATATTAAAAAATTAGCAGTCCATTCTCCAGAGGTAAATAAATCGAAATACGAGACGAGAAAAGCAATAAAATTATGTTTTCTTTTGTCCGGAGGTAAGTGATATATCCAGAACTTTACGTGAGTCACTGGGTGAAAATTAAATAAATAAATAAAAACTGGGCGAATCATGTCTTTATATTTAGTACCCGCGGCTCAGTTTCTCACAGCCGTTCGTTTTATTTTTGAGAAGAATGGAAGGAACCTACAATTTCAGGCCGAACACATTTTCAGGACAATAATAGGTACTATTGGATGTTTGTTAGAAGCATGAGGATGAGTTGACAGGATTTTTCACAGGGGTTTTATGAAAGAGTGAATGGAAGAAATCGTGTTCACATTCGCTCTCACACATTGCTTTCATTTTTTCCATTCACTCGGTACTAAAAAGCGATTCTCATTCAATAAATGAAACTATCGTGGTGAATTAAATTCTCAATTTTCAAACTTTCAATAAAAATATTCACTTGCAAATGAGAACATGAAAAAAAATTATTCATATGAAAATTTTTGAAGTTTGGTTTCACATTTTCGTAGAACGGGAATCGAAATTGCGTTGAAAGGGTGAAAACATTTTCGTTTCACTTTTTCACAGAAATAGAATTGACCCCCAGCTCATGAAAAATAAAGCCCTTAAAATATTTCTGCTCAAATTTCAAATTTCTTCTTTTCAGTTTTAATAGGGTAAGAGTTATTTTCCACCTGACAGAGAATTGCTACAGGGAACAAAAGGGGAATCGCAAAAAATAATTTGTCTATGGTAAAATGTCTTTTTGAGGCGACTGAAAAACAGGCGTGAATGGTTGGTCAAGAAATAGAGAATTATATCCCATTAAAAAAAAACAAATATTTGTACACCCGTATTAAAATAAACCCCTTCGGGTAGTTAAGAAGCTGCTCTACTTCAGAGCAGAAGTGACAAGGACACACAAAATATACGAGAAGTCATTTATTCTAAACCATCAATTTGGTTTTGGAAATAGTTATTCAACTTAAAAATAGATCCCCAGGAGTGGAAGCCTTAAAAGATGATCTAAAATAAGAGCTTAAAATGTTTCTCAACCATTTTAAAGGTTTTCAAAATACTTGCAGTTTTTGAGAGTTTTGATTTTTTTCAAATAAGGGAATTTTTGGTTCAAATAGTTGTGACATATTTGGAATTAAAAGTACTGTTCATTGAAATATTGGCGACTGTTGATGCTGATGCTGTAGGTTACATTCTATGCTGAAAAACCCCGCGCTTGCAAATAATTGTAAAGGACAGTAA